>NC_069428.1:29241609-29273809 GCF_026875155.1 Cherax quadricarinatus | reverse complement strand
CTTGATTACAATCCCCAACCCCACTCTAAAGCCTCCTTGCTTATCAGCAATCCTACTGTCTGTCTTACCTCTAATTCTTTCAATAATAACCCTACCATACACTTTTCCTGATATACTCAGTGAACTTATTCCCCTATTATTTATTTATCATTAGCTTGGCAATTTCAACTGTTTCAGCTGCTGCAGGGAACACTTCACAATCAAGAGCAAAATCTGTATCAACAAACATGCCAGTAGGTCATAATTCATACCATGCATCTTTTCAATATATCACTACAAACTGGCATAGTTACAGACAAGTCGAAAATGGCAAATGTAATACCTATCTACAAGGCAGGTGACAGGTCCTTAGCTTCGAACTATAGACCAATAAGCCTTACATCTATAGTGGAAAAATTTATTGAACCAATAATTGCCTAGACAATTTGTAGCCATCTTGAAAGACAAATTGACTAATGGATCTCAGCACGGTTTTACAAAAGGGTGTTCCTGTCTTACGAATTTACTAACTTTTTTCATTAAGGTATTTGAGTAGGCAGATCATGGTACTGAATAGGAGATTGTGTATATGGACTTCAGTAAGGCTTTCGACAGAGTTCCACATCAAAGGCTATTGAGGAAACTTAAGGTACATGAAATAGAAGGAGAAATTTTTTCCTGGGTAGAGGCATGGTTGACAAATAGGCAGCAGAGAGTTTGCATAAATGGGGAGAAATCAGAATGGTGGCACACCACAAGCGGTGTTCCACAGGGGTCAGTGTTTGGCCCTTTGTTCACAATTTACATAAACGACATAAATGAGAGAATAAATAGTTACATGAACAAATTTGCTGACGATACCAAAATCTAGCCTAAACAAGACTTGCAACAATGGCTTTAAGTTGGAAAAATTCAGATTCAGGAAGGATATAGGAAAGCACTGGTTTGGTAATAGAGTTATGGACGAGTGGAACAAATTCCCAAGTACTGTCATAGAAGATGAGACGTTGTGTAGTTTTAAAAATAGGTTAGATAAAGACATGAGTGGGTGTGAGTTGGACCTGACTAACTTTTGCTACTAGGTCAGATGCCATGCTCCTTCCTTAAGTGAATGTGACCTGACCTGACTAGGTTCAGGCACTGGCTTAAACCAGTGGGAGAATTGGACCTGTCTCGCATGGGGCCAGTAGGCCTACTGCAGTGTTCCTTCTTTCTTTATGAGTAGGAATATTAACAGCTTCCAAGGAATTACAGCATGTTAAGTAGTTACCCAGTTCTAGCAAATTTTCAATGCTCTCAATACATTTCAATGCCCTCCCTTCAAATCTAAGGAAAATTACCAATGGGAGCTGAAGTTCCTAATTATCGGCACTCTAGTGTTTAAGTATGCAGATAGAACTAACAGCCTGAATGAGCAGAAAATTTTCATATTTCAAAGTTCAAATTGCAGATATCAAAGAATTTAAAAATATCTTATTAATCTAGGAGAAGTCCAAATAATAGATCCTGGCCAGTATTAGAATATGCATGTTCTGTATACCTCACTCAAATCCACTTACATGCAGAGTGATAACTTATTTTACCTAAATACTTTGTGGTTTAGTTTCCTTTAACAAATTAATACAATAATGAAATTACACATTAGCTAATATCATAATGTAATACACTCCATATCTAGTTTGCTAAATTTACAACGCAGTAACATTATTCTCATTCATGGTAAGAGGACACTGCAGTATTTACTGGTAAACCTTTACTGTAAAGATAATGTTCCACCAACACGAGCTTGGTAAAGTAAATGATAAAGTGGATTAAATGTCTTAAATATGGGTTTACTCTGAAAATTACTATTCTGCTCTATTTATTAACAATCCTTACATTCCAATACAAGTTCATTCATGACTTGTTTTTGAGCAAAATAAATAAATTAAAGTACTTTACAAATATATACTGCATGTTTATCCTACAATAACCCATAAGGTAAAGAAGTATGCTTTTTAATTGATAACCGTTTTTACATGGACTAATTAATTTCAGGATTTAATTTATTAAATAAAATATAGCCAGTTTTTGGTTAGATTTCCAGTTTTAAAAGACAAAAACCAACCCATGAGAATATAACTAATCCAAAAGAAAACTATTATTAGCGCATATTACTGCTTATATCTACTCAAATATATCTGAATTACCAAAGAGATAACCTTAAAGCACTATGACGAAGCTCTGGAATGTTTGTGTGTACATAATATATTGTAATGACTAACCATTCACATTCAAATGCAGTTCTATATATGGAAATACTGTAATATGCCTACGAAAGTGTTACCGTGACGATGCAAGACAAAAAAAATTAAAGTATATGGGTACCAAATTCTATAACAAGATCTGAGAAGTTAAAATTATTGTACATGTAACAATCTAAAACAATGAACTTCAAAAACTGGCCACAGTACATATATCTAAATTCCCAGGTTATGATTCTTAGTTTGCAATGGCAGAAGCCTGTCTGATAAAGTTTTCACTAAGAAAGCTGAAATCAGGAACTCTCAAAACTATATATAGTTTCATTAATTTTAATTGTTTAAACAAGACTGACTTACCATTGACTTTTTCTTGTTTTTGTAGTATGGATTCCAGCCAATACTCATCACCATCTTGTATGCTGGTCCATCATCAACTTTTGCCCAACCGTAATATATCCCTGTTGTGATCTCTTCAGGAAGCTTCTCGACAACATGATCAGGAAAGTTTGCTGAAATGTTAATGTTATTATAATTAAAAATAAAATAATAGTAATAATAAAATCAAATTTCTACAGGGAAAAGGGGAATACACCTAGCTTGAAAACAATGATAAAACAGGGGAAAACCCCCCCCCTTAAACGTTTTTAAAACCATTCCTGAGAGCTAAACGTAACCAAATTATCGTTAGCCGAATTAATTTTTCCCTTTATAAGAAATAATGGAAATCAAATTAATCCTTCCAGAAAAACCCCAAAGTATAAAAAAAAAAAAAATTTTTACCACAAAAAATAAAAATTTTTAAAATACACAAACGGGAAGAAGACATGCAAAATTTACTACTCAACTAAGAATAAAATACATGACACTTACCTTTATTGAAGATCTGGTGATGATTGATGGGATGGGAGGAGGGGAGTGTGTGGAAGTTATTATTTAGATGGGGAATCCCCTTCCATTAGGACTTGAGGTAGCAAGTCCTTTTCCGGGGTTACTTCCCTTCTTTTAATGCCACTAGACCAGCTTGAGAGTCACTGGACCTCTGTCGCACAACAAATCTGTCCATAGAGCTCTGCACCTCCCGTTCCTTTAAGACTTTCCTAAAACGGGCCATAACATTGTCATTGTACAGGTTGCCAACACAGCTTGCAGTAGCTGTGTCAGGGTGATTTTTATTCTTAAAGGTTTGCAGTTCAACCCACTTTGCACACATTTCCTTAATCTCTTTTTTCAATTCCATACTAATTCTCACCCTTTTTACCACAGGGATGGTACTAGAAGCTTTCTTGGGGTCCCTGGTGACCTATTTTGCAGTACAAGCACTAAAAACACTGGGATAATGTGAAATGTACCGAATGTATGCGTAGATGCGACCGCACTGGCTGGCTTGTAAACACTGGCGCTGAGGCCACACGTGGGACGTGTCCCAGACAAATCACATAAGGCAAGTTTTTTATCGTGAGGTGAAGCAAAATTTTTGCGTTCAAATGCTTCATATGGCGGATGTAACTTAACGTGATGCGTTCGTCAGGCAGGGGTCCACTGTACTACTATATAGAAAGCCCCTCGTTATGCAGACCATTTTGGGGAAATTAGGTCAATCTGTCCCAGGATGTGACCCACACCAGTCGACTAACACCCAGGTACCTATTTTACTGATGGGCGAACATTGCACTGCCTTCAATAAATTTGATTTTTGATGGTAAAAAGTATTATGTTATCAGTTTTATCATATATAGTACAGCCCATAGTCATGCAATGTATTTTGGATGGGAAAAGGGAGTTCCTGCCGTGCATTTTTACTTAAATCGGGAAAATCTTCTTTCAAAGTGTTGCCAAAACCCGGAAAAAAAAAAACACATTCATTCATTAATGTTTTGCTATTTTGAATTTTATCTTAAAAAAACAACTATTGACTAGAATTCCACAGATGCCTCCAGATGGCCAGAGATTAGGTTTATTTCCAATGGAGTCTTTTGGTCCCTGTCCCCAGAATGAGACCCATAACAGTCAGTCTACACCCAAGTACATATTTACTGCTAAGTACACAAATGCACTATGTTGGCTGGTAGGAGGAAAAGTGAAGGCATGATAACACATAAGGTCATAAAACATGAAGAGTAGATACAGAGGATTTCTTAGTACCTACAGAAGGGATAACAAGACAAAAATTCTAATTCTAAAGCTTATTTCCAGTGGGATCCTTCATTCTTCTTCCCCAGGATGTGACCCACAAGTCAGCCAACATCTAGGTACCTACTTACTGCTTGGTGAGCAAAGGCAGCAGATGTAAGGAAACATGCCCAATGTTTTCACTCATCAGGGGATTGAACCCTGATCACTCAGTGTGAACTGAGACTGTTACTAATTCTTCACAAACTGAATAACTTAAAAGAGGTAGTAAGTGCTGCAACCATTGGAATTCTTAAAAAATTATATGAAAATAATTAAGATAGGACACCATGAGCATAGCACTGCTCTTGTACCTACAAATAGGTAAGAGAGAATACCTGTATTTTCACAGGTTCTTTTCTATACAAGTGTTTGTATTCAAGCCATGGATTGAATACAAACACAGATTGAGTAGTGTGAATTGTACATATAAGCAAGTACTGATGACACCAGTACTTGCCTATATGTCAGCAGAAGGATCAAGTCACAGTTCTTGATGCTGGTGTCATTTTTAACATGCTGGCTAGTTCTCATTAAATGTTGATTATAGGGTCACCATTGAATTTCACACACAAAAAAAAAATAATGGAAAGTAATATTGATTAATTTAGGCAATGCTTATAATTATATTTTGTGGAGACTGAAAAACAATGATTCTGGGTGTTTTGTCTCGAAAGGAAATAATTATAAGATCCTTACTGTATTACACTATTATAACCAATTAAATCCAATCATATCAAACCCAACCCAACCCAATGTGTACACCCTAATGGAAATAAGTAAAGGACCCCAATGGAAACAAGTCACTGACTTTTTGGGTTATCCTAGGTACTTTACAGATATGCTGCTATGCATGATAATTCTATGTAACTGCATTTCTGTATACGTAAATTAACGTACTTATTTACTGCAGATATTCTTCAGGTGATTGTATTATTGAAATATTTGCATTACTGGCCTGGTGAATAATTTATCCATTGCATTCTATCTACCACAAAAATACTGTAGTTACAAATATATATTCCCACCCCCAAAAAAATCTGCATAAGAAATAACTATTCTTGCTTAAGTTATAGAAATAAAAATAAAGAATTTTGTTGTAGCCCCTAAAACCATTTCTCTCCTCAATTATCAGTTTCACAGTTTTATTCAGATACATTGTATTACATATTCACAGACTAACTCTTGTCACGGATGTTCATAGTAAAACCTAAACGGGAACATTCAGGAATTTTATCCTATACAAACTGTCTAACCAATACATGACAACCTGTGTTGATTAACAAATGGTCTAGAGCAAAAAACAAATACAAAAACATGCAATAACATCCAAGAAATTCTATAACAGCTGGAATCAATCTACTTTGTTAAGCACAACTTTCCCTGAATTTCAAGGCCAAAGTTTATATACCCGGTAAATGATGCAATAACCACCACTGCCCAGCCTGACACTGCATAAATAATACACATTTACTACCAAATAGGATACAAAACATGGGGGATGGGCTTAAACATAGCAAGCAGATTTTTAAAGGTAATTAAAGAATTTTATTTACGATTTTATATGAAGAATTTATTGATGTTTGTCCATAAAGAACCATTCCCATTTTTTATTGAAGTTAAGGGCCATTATTATTCCTCGACATTTATATTGTAATTAAGCTAAATAAAGAAGTCAAGAATTGCTTCACAGGGAAGTAGAGAAAAAAAATTGTAACTTTCCACACGAGCTGAGCCAGTCTTGCTGAATAGCTAAAATAAAATGTTAGCCATCAAAAAAAAAAAAAAAAACACCACATGCTTTATGTAACTACTGATAACTCACCTGTAGGAATTCCAAGCTCTTTGGAACCCCGTCCGAAGCCTTTGATGACAGTGCCAGCGGCAAAGTGCGGTAACCCTTTCCTGACAGCAGCCATCACGGTACTGAGAGACACCACAGTGTCGTCTGCTTATATACACAGGTCTTTCCTCAAGCATTTCATTATTTTCCTGAAGTTATAAATTTCCTAGAATTTACATTCTCATCAGACCTTTCTATTTCAGGTTTGCAAATATATAGTTAAAATCTGTGTCTAGATCATGTATTCATAACAGGAATATATCAAAGTATACATCGATATTGCATGCGATTATTATACAGACTTCATGACTTAAGAAATCGTGATGACACGATTGCAAATAAACCATACCCCCGGCCGGGATTGAACCCGCGGTCAGAGAGTCTCAAAACTCCAGCCCGTCGCGTTAGCCACTAGACCAGCTAGCCACAATAAGATTCATCCAACTAGGTATATTTCTACACCATAGGAAAGTTAGCACAGGCACCTCTGTGACCACAAATGCAAGTTTTTACAGACGAATCTCCAGCTAGCGTGGCCGTGACGAACTCTAGCTCAAGTCCCTTCACTGCTAGAGTTCGTCACGGCCACGCTAGCTGGAGATTCGTCTGTAAAAACTTGCATTTGTGGTCACAGAGGTGCCTGTGCTAACCTTCCTATGGTGTAGAAATATACCTAGTTGGATGAATCTCATTGTGGCTAGCTGGTCTAGTGGCTAATGCGACGGGCTGGAGTTTTGAGACTCTATGACCGCGGGTTCAATCCCGGCCGGGGGTATGGTTTATACAGACTTCTAGGTGTATATCTCTGTATATAATTATAAGGAGCGCGACAATGCATCGCGCACTTTTTACAAGACTATTTATGATTCATTACTTTTGTAACTTGGTCATGATTGTGACCAGATCTACCTGGAGTTCATTACCTTTGTAACTAGATCAGTTATTATAACTTTGGGTCCCAGTTCCTGGACCCATTATGTACCTCTGTAATCTTTTGACTACCGCCCACACCATGGGTATGAGGTGCATAACATATTAAAACTATTTATGTAAATAAAGTCAATTCATTTGGATTGTAACAGCATCAGTACCTGTATATCCTGGCTACTTTGTCCATGAATTATAACATTTAATGATATAATTTTCAAATGAGTAAAAGAAAACTGTTCAAAATACTACATGTGGGGATACCTGGAGAGGGTTTCGGGGATCAACGCCCCCGCGGCCCGGTCTGTGACCAGGCCTCGTGGTGGATCAGAGCTTGATCATTGGCCGCACGCAAACCGACGTACGAAACACAGCCCGGCTGGTCAGGTACAGGCTAGGCGCCTGTCCAGTGTCTTCGTGAAAATAGCCAGGGGTCTATTTGTACTCCCAGTTGAACAGTCTTGGGCCCCTGACACTTGATACCTCAAGTGCCCAGTATTAATAGCCAAAAATCGTGTAACACACAATCTACACCTAGTATATTTTATTTAGGAAACGTTTTACCCACTAGGACCTTTTTCAATTCGATGCAGATCATGTGAAAGCACATGTAATATAGTGGACAGAGGCTAGGTGAGGTTAGACCAGTAAGTTACCTGATTACGGTGCTTTGTGGAGGATGTAACAGCGTAGCGAGTACTCAGTCATCATTAGAAACTCAGTTAAGAGAAGGTCAGACAAGAAGATCTAAAGCGGAGAAGAGAGCTTATGTGATCCGTGCGGGGATGCGATAATGTGTATGTAGGAGAGACAGCCAGGAGCTTAGACCAGCTTTAAAAAAAAAAAAAAATAAATAAGCATGTAGCAGAGACAACGTGAACAAAGTACAGGCGATGTACCGTAACTCGTAGGGGCATCTGGTGAAATGGAATGAGGCCAAATTAGTAATTAAAGAAAAGTATTAGTAGAAGTGGCGTTGTCTTGAAGCATCCTTGATGACAGTATCCGACAAGGTGTTCCAAAATTCTGAGCGATTCAATATGACAGAAGTGTTCGCTGAACCATCATGTGACGCTTGAACTAACATCCTTAACTCGATCTTACTAGAGCTGGCCCCACCTAACCTCTGCCAACACTGTCACTGCTGCCTGTGACCGTCTGCCAACACTGTCACTGCTGCCTGTGACCGTCTGCCAACACTGTCACTGCTGCCTGTGACCATCTACCAACACTGTCACTGCTGCCTGTGACCGTCTGCCAACACTGTCACTGCTGCCCGTGACCGTCTGCCAACACTGTCACTACTGCCTGTGACCATCTCCCAACACTGTCGCTGCTGCCCGTGACCGTCTGCTAACACTGTCACTGCTGCCTGTGACCGTCTACCAACACTGTCACTAATGCCTGTGACCGTCTGCCAACACTCTCACGGCTGGCTGTGACCGTCTACCAACACTGTCACTAATGCCTGTGACCGTCTGCCAACACTGTCACTGCTGGCTGTGACCGTCTGCCAACAATGTCACTGCTGCCTGTGACCGTCTGCCAACACTGTCACTGCTGCCCGTGACCATCTACCAACACTGTCACTGCTGCCTGTGACCGTCTACCAACACTGTCACTGCTGCCTGTGACCGTCTACCAACACTGTCACTGCTGCCTGTGACCGTCTACCAAGACTGTCACTGCTGCCCGTGACCGTCTGCCAACACTGTCACTGCTGCCCGTGACCGTCTGCCATACTGTCACTGCTGCCCGTGACCGTCTGCCAACACTGTCACTGCTGCCCATGACCGTCTGCCAACACTGTCACTGCTGCCCGTGACCATCTGCCAACACTGTCACTGCTGCCCGTGACCGTCTGCCAACACTGTCACTGCTGCCCGTGACCGTCTACCAACACTGTCACAGCTGCCCGTGACCGTCTGCCAACACTGTCACTGCTACCCGTGACCGTCTACCAACACTGTCACCGCTGCCTGTGACCGTCTACCAACACTGTCACTACTGCCTGTGACCAGGGCCGGATTAAGAAGTCTCCGGGCCCTAGGGCTATTCAGATTAGCGGGGCCCCTTTGAGTTACGGGTAAGCCAAGCGACCCCTTCCAGCTTTGGGGTGGGGGTGGGGGGGTCGGTGTGAGCCTGTTTGAGGTCTAATTAAATACATTCTGGCTATTTAGATTAAATTTAATAGGGAAAGTACATCAAGACAACCAAAACCATTTACCAATAGCCATTATAACTATCTTGTTAAATCATGCATTTTAAAGAGAATAAACTCAAGACAGCATAGTATTACTAGATTAGGCTATTAAAGTAGTGACATCGTGTACCTATTATATTCAGCATAACCACTACAGCACTATTATTCCCTTTATAAATCACTGACATTATTGTTATCATTTCATCATGCATAAGACTATCAAATCATATAAACTCAAGAAAGTAAAGAATTGTTTATATTCACAGGCACTTCTTAAATAAACTTTTTTCTGGATTTCATATTGGCAAAAATCATCAATTATATTCTGAAAATCAATATTTCTTGTTAGATCAGACTCAATGGTCAACAAGGCTAGGTTACACAATTTGTCTTGGCTCATTGTTGAACGGAGCTGGTTTTTCACTCTTTTCAAAACAGAAAATGAACGTTCTCCTTCACAGTTAGTAGCTGGAAGTGTTAGGTAAAGGCGATACACTATGTCAACATTAGGGAAGGTTTCTGAGATACCTGCATTTCTTAAATGTTTCAAAGCAGCTGAGGGCGCACATTTTTCAGGTGGAGCTTTAATCTGATTCATATACCCAGAGAAAATGAACTGTTTCTTCAACATGTCCTGAACATTTGCTGAAAGGTGTTCTTGCAACTTTAATGCAGCTTCTCTCAATTCTGCATCTGGCATAGTAGTAATTTTGAACAGAAATCCAAACTTGTCATTGAGATTCTGGTAGATTTCTTTTCTTTTCACTAATTCTGTAATCAGTGAATCCAGAATGACGAAGTATGTAGCTGTCTTACATTTCTGCCTTGGTAGCAACACAATTTCATTGTCTGGCTTTTCAAAATTGCGTTTCCTCTTCCTTGACCGCTGATGATCAGCCCGGTAACTGTAGTCTTTCACCAGCAGTTTAGCTTTCTCTTCAAACATTTCAAAAGCTTCATCATTGCAAAGTGAGCTTATAAATTCCACTAAGCCTGCATAGAGGTTAGCACAAGTAGCCATTTCAATTTCAATTTTCTGAAGTGTCTTGTTCGTGGCATTTAACCGTTCCAGTATACAGTCCCAAAGCACACAGAGTAAGGCCAATTCAAAATCTTCCAATTTTGATGCTAAGCTGGCTGCTTCGCTTCTTGTAGCTGCTGTCTGGTCTTCATCCTCTGCTATTTGGATCAAAGCAGAACGTATTTCAGCAAAGCTGTCTTTCAAAGCATGTGTTGCATCATGCTGCGCTGACCACCTTGTTGTTGATAATGATTTGATGACATCTCCATGAATGGTTGACTTGAGTATACTCCACCGATGCGTTGAAGGAGAGAAAAATTAAAGAGTGCTTGTAAAAGTCCAAAAAATGAAACTGCAGCGACACAACACTCCGCAAGATTAAGAGAATGTGCTGAGCAGGGCACATATTCAGCAAGTGGGTTGATTTGCTTGATACGGGCTTGCAATCCATTATATTTACCCGACATGTTACTTGCATTGTCGTAGCTCTGGCCACGGCAATCCATAATAGAGAGATCATGTTCAAGCAGAGTATCCAGTACTACATTCATCATTGTTTCTCCATCATGGCCTGAAAGAGGAATGAATTTTATAAAGCGCTCTACAGGCTTACCACTGGAGTCGACATAGCGAACAATGAATGTCAATTGATCTGTATGTGAAATATCTGGTGTTGAATCTACACTTATTGCAAAGTATTTTGCAGTTTTCATAGCTGCTATGATGTTATTGAGGACCTTCTTAGTCATCAGTTCAATAAATTCATTGCATATAGTAGATGACATGTAAGATACAGTGCCTCTTCCTGCATTCCCAAGGCGTGACACATGATTTGCTAAGAATGGATCGAATTGTGCTAACAGTTCTATGATCCCTAGGAAATTGTCATTGTTTTCCGAACCAAAACCCTCATTTTCTCCAAGGAAAGCAAGTCCTCTTAGAGCTAAGAATTTTACAACAGCAACAACTCTTTCTAGAACTTTTCTCCAATAAGTGCGCTCTTTTTCAGTTTGATTTTCCAAATGAGAATCCAATAAGCCTTTTTTCTGTGCACAAATACACTGGCTAAAATGCAGCTCCTGTGAGTGGTGCTGTTTTCATGTTCCTCGAAACGCTTGGAATTTTTCCAGTCATTAAACCCCCTGTATGAAGGTATTTTCTTTGGTAGAAAATAGTTTGCATGCTGAACATTACACTTTTCCTGAGATTTCAGAGTATACCATCCATGATCTTTTCACAGTTTCTGAATTTGCAAGCTTCCTATAAAACATAGATGACTTTAAACAACAACGACTTCCATCATCATAAATCCTTGCTGATTTCCTAAAGTCAATGTTCAGAGTTTGACTGAAGTTTTCTGCAATGGAAGCATTACGTAGAGAATCTGGGATTACATTTTGGGCCCTGAGGCAGGATCTTTTAAGACAATCCTGTGGATGAAATGTCCGTTGAGACATTGAGAGGAGACACAAAGAAGTAGATGCTGGCTGAGAAATAATGGAGGGAGGGCTTCCTGTATGATCTGACGTATCTGCAGATTCAACTGTACTGGTAACATCAGAAACTGTTTTCGTGAGCATGTCTGTGATCTTTCTGCAGCTTCCTACATCTTTCTTTTTCTGTTCTTCTTCTTGAATTTTCTTCTTTCTTTTCTGTGACCCACTCGCATAAGAACGTCCAAACCACGTTCACGAGATGCCATAATGAGGATGTATCACTGTCTGTAATCATGCAAATACAAATTTTTCATTATCAATTATTATTAATTTTTTAATTATTATTGATTTTTTTTCTGTCAATTGGGGGGATATGGCCCTTGCAGCCCCCTTTCCTCTGGCTGCGCATCTAAAAATTCAAAACGTTACCAGAAAGGAGTCAAACACAGAACTTTTACCATAGATTAGGTTAGTGATTTGGGCTACGAATATTTTACTAATTCATCCTCCTTGATCTCCAATTTACTTAAACAGAAATCATACCGAGTCCAAGAACAATGCACAATGGTATTTTATATTACCATTTTCATAACTAAACTAATCATTTGTTTTGCATGATATATGGCCTACCACCATAGATAAGGACATGAGAATTAAAGAATGCAGGGACAATTTTCAGTTTCACCCAACCAACGATTTTCTGATGTGGCTTATGTGTTTCTGGGGAAATATGTAGTAAATTAATTGATGTTCTACATCACTTCCGTCGCAACTTGAAAACTAAGCATTTGCGACGGAAGTGATGTAGAACATCAATCAATTGAGATCTGTTATTGAAATGATAAAGACTTAAAGACAGGACAAAGTGCTTTTAAAACCTACAAACGGAAGTCAGTTTGCGTTTTTAGGTTTTTCTTTATAGTATTTTTACCAAAAATGCGTCTTTACTGGTCCATGCATCTTTACTGGTCCATGCATCTTTACTGGTCCATGCGTCTTTACTGGTCAAGTAACCCTATCAAGTACCTCCCTTAACATTTAGAGGCGAAAACAAACATTTATCCATACACATCAATGTCTATCAACAACACTTCAGTTAATTTGTCACAGTACAAGTCTAGATAACGTGTAATTACTACAGAAAATTGGAGAGGAATCTCCCATACTCACCCATTAGCGGGAAAACACAGCTGTTCTGATGTAAACAAAGGCTTGTTGAGTGTTGCCATCTATGGTTAGGTTTATTTATTTTTATTTTATTTTATTTCATTATTTATTTTTGTTTTGATTAATTTTTAAAAATCAATTTTACTCTCCAAACACTTGAACTTTTTAGGTAGGGACCCCTTTGCACTTGCACCATGTGCGCAGTCTTGAATGAGCCCCTGAACCCCTTGGACCGCGGGGCCCCCAAATGCGCGGGGCCTTAGGCAAATGCCTAGTTTGCCTATGCGGTAATCCGGCCCTGCCTGTAACCGTCTGCCAACACTGTCACTGCTGCCTGTGACTGTCTACCAACACTGTCACTACTGGCTGTGACCGTCTGCCAACACTGTCACTGCTGCCTGTGACCGTCTGCCAACACTGTCACTGCTGGCTGTGACCGTCTGCCAACACTGTCACTGCTGCCTGTGACCGTCTGCCAACACTGTCACTACTGGCTGTGACCGTCTGCCAACACTGTCACTGCTGCCTGTGACCGTCTGCCAACACTGTCACTACTGGGAATACAGTCACAGAAACCCAAGGCAAACAGAAACCAAGCCTGTGCACATACTATGCACTTGGTATCTGCAGGCATGGGAAATCCGGAAAAACAGATGGGACGTGCAACTATGACCACCCTAGAAAATGTCATGCCCATATGACAACAGGAAAATGCAAACTCCCTTCCTGTAAGCTTTTTCACCCTGAACTGTGTACCTCTTCAGTACAGGAAAGACTGTGCTATAACTTAAATTGCTAGGCACACCATCTAAAGGGGACAAAAAGATACAAAACATCCAGGCCATGGGAAAACCTGGGTAGCCACAGCCACTCAAGAGGGAGAGGTTTTTTAGTGCCAGGAAGGAAAAAAAACTGGCAGGAAATGGCAGAAATCGTACACCAAATCCAGTCATTTCTGGAGTGGAACCACAGTCGATGGCCTCCACTCCAAACCAACAGATACAGATACTAATGCCGGAAAAAAATCTCCCCCCCAGTACCAACAATACCACCAGTCCGATGACATTCTTCTTTGCAAATATACAGGGTCTAAAGCCAGCAACAAACAACAAAATACCTTTCATCCGTGGACTGCTTGCAGAGGCAAAGGCAATGCTTGTGGCTTTCACTGAGACCCACATAAAGAATCACTTGGACAACGAAATATGGATCCCAGGTTACAACCTATACAGATGTGACAGAGTGAACAGGCAAAAGGGGGGGGGGTTGGCCTGTACATTGCAGAGTCACTTGTTTGCACAGAACTGCTTAATGCCTCAAATGATGTAGTGGAAGTTTTAGCAGTAAAGGTCGAGAACCAAAACGTAGTCATTGCGGTAGTCTACAAGCCTCCGGATGCAACATCCCAGCAATTCCAGGAACAGCTGTTAAAAATTGACCACTGTCTGGAAAATCTTCCAGCTCCTGCACCCAACATCTTGCTCCTGGGGGACTTCAACTTAAGGCACCTAAAATGGAGGAATATAACAAATAATGTTGTTGCAGTAATAACACCAGGAGGCAGCTCTGATGAAAACTCACACTCACACGAGCTTTTAAATCTCTGCACAAAATTCAATTTAAACCAGCAAATAATAGACCCCTACTAGACTGGAGAATACACTAGACTTCATCTTCACTAACAATGATGATCTGATAAGAAATGTCACCATATCAAAAACAATATACTCAGATCACAACATAATTGAGGTTCAGACATGTATGCGTGGAGCCCCAGACCGACATAATGAGACTAGTCACGAGGGAGCATTCACCCAAAATTTAACTTCAATAACAAAACATAAAGTGGGACCAAGTAAACCAAGTCCTAACCGATATAAGCTGGGAAGATGTACTAAGCAACACAGACCCCAACTTATGCCTAGAACAGATTAACTTGGTGGCACTCGATGTATGCACAAGGCTTATTCCTCTACGAAAAAGGAGGAGCAGATGTAAAATAGAAAGAGACAGGCGCTCCCTTTACAGGCGACGGAAAAGATTAACAGAGCGGCTAAAAGAGGTCAATATATCTGAAATGCGTAGGGAGACACTGGTCAGAGAAATAGCAAGCATCGAACTTAAGCTAAAGGAATCTTATAGGAGTCAGGAATCGCGGGAAGAACTAAAAGCCATAAATGAAATCGAAAGAAACCCAAAGTATTTCTTCTCCTATGCCAAATCAAAGTCGAGAACAACGTCCAGTATTGGGCCCCTATTTAAACAAGATGGGTCCTACACAGATGACAGAAAGGGAAATGAGTGAGCTACTCAAGCCCCAATATGACTCAGTTTTTAGCAAGCCGCTAACCAGACTGAGAGTTGAAGATCAAAATAAATTTTTTTTATGAGAGAACCACAAAATTTGATTAACACAAGCCTATCCGATGTTATCCTGATGCCAAATGACTTCGAACAGGGGATAAATGACATGCCCATGCACTCTGCCCCAGGGCCAGACTCATGGAAACTCCGTGTTCATCAAGAACTGCAAGAAGCCCCTATCACGAGCCTTTTCCATCCTATGGAGAGGGAGCATGGACACGGGGTCGTCCCACAGTTACTAAAAACAACAGACATAGCCCCACTCCACAAAGGGGGCAGTAAAGCAACAGCAAAGAACTACAGACCAATAGCACTAACATCCCATATCATAAAAATCTTTGAAAGGGTCCTAAGAAGCAAGATCACCACCCATCTAGAAACCCATCAGTTACACAACCCAGGGCAACATGGATTTAGAACAGGTCGCTCCTGTCTGTCTCAACTATTGGATCACTACGACAAGGTCCTAAATGCATTAGAAGACAAAAAGAATGCAGATGTAATATATACAGACTTTGCAAAACCCTTCGACAAGTGTGACCATGGCGTAATAGCAAACAAAATGCGTGCTAAAAGAATAACAGGAAAAGTCGGTCGATGGATCTATAATTTCCTCACTAACAGAACACAGAGAGTAGTCGTCAACAGAGTAAAGTCCGAGGCAGCTACGGTGAAAAGCTCTGTTCCACAAGGCACAGTACTCTCTCCCATCTTGTTCCTCATCCTCATATCCGACATAGACAAGGATGTCAGCCACAGCACCGTGTCTTCCCTTGCAGATGACACCCGAATCTGCATGACAGTGTCTTCCATTGCAGACACTGCAAGGCTCCAGGCGGACATCAACCAAATCTTTCAGTGGGCTGCAGAAAACAATATGAAGTTCAACGATGAGAAATTTCAATTACTCAGATATGGTAAACACGAGGAAATTAAATCTTCATCAGAGTACAAAACAAATTCTGGCCACAAAATAGAGCGAAACACCAACGTCAAAGACCTGGGAGTTATCATGTCGGAGGATCTCACCTTCAGGGACGATAACATTGTATCAATCGCATCTGCTAGAAAAATACAGGATGGATAATGAGAACCTTCAAAACTAGGGAGGCCAAGCCCATGATGACACTCTTCAGGTCACTTGTTCTATCTAGGCTGGAATATTGCTGCACACTAACAGCACCTTTCAAGGCAGGTGAAATTGCTGACCTAGAAAATGTACAGAGAACCTTCACGGCACGCATAACGGAGATAAAACACCTCAAATTACTGGGAGCGCTTGAGGTTCCTAAACCTGTATTCCCTGGAATGCAGGCGGGAGAGATACATGATTATATACACCTGGAAAATCCTAGTTGGACTAGTACCGAACTTGCACACGAAAATCACTCACTACGAAAGCAAAAGACTTGGCAGACGATGCAACATCCCCCCAATGAAAAGCAGGGGTGTCACTAGCACGTTAAGAGACCATACAATAAGTGTCAGGGGCCCGAGACTGTTCAACTGCCTCCCAGCATACATAAGGGGGATTACCAACAGACCCCTGGCAGTCTTCAAGCTGGCATTGGACAAACACCTGAAGTCGGTTCCTGACCAGCCGGGCTGTGGCTCGTACGTTGGTTTGCGTGCAGCCAGCAGCAACAGCCTGGTTGATCAGGCTCTGATCCACCAGGAGGCCTGGTCACAGACCGGGCCGCGGGGGCGTTGACCCCCGGAACTCTCTCCAGGTAAACTCCAGGTAAACTGGCTGTGGCCGTCTGCCAACACTGCCACTGCTGCCTCTGACCGTCTACCAACACTGTCACTACTGCCCGTGACCGTCTGCCAACACTGTCACTGCTGCCTGTGACCGTCTGCCAACACTGTCTCAGCTGTCGCATCCTGGGGCAGGACCTAAAAAAAAAATACACCTCCAGTGGAAACAAACGATGACTTTCTGGGGTAACTGAAGACTTCCAGAGTTTTTTCGCTCTACAGAGGTTTCTCATTTTCCTGCAATGTTTGTTTCCAGGGTCTTGACAACACTACACTTGTTGCAGATGTTTCTGTAGTTCAGAAAGTTTCAATCTCCAGTTTTTTTTTTTAATACTGGTGAAGCTTGGAAAATTAACCTAAGTAGAAAACTTAGTTCCTCGGTACATTCCTGTATATTTCATACGCCAGAAACTTACAGTTAATAATTTATCAGCAGAAATTTTATTTGAAATTGCAATAGCCAAAACCTTCATTAATAAAAATAATAATAATAAATAATAATATTAAAAATAATAATAATAATAATAATAATAATAATAAAAAATAATAATAATATTGCCTACATTATAAAGACTCGAAAGGGATTATCCCAGCGCCTGAAGAATAGGAGAAAATCGGTTTGACCCGGAGGATAAAGGGCACTCTCTGTGGGAGTGCCAGGGCCTATTCCACGTAAAATATCTCTTTGACCAGTATTATGAAAACAACTTGAAACGCGCAACTTGAAGTTAGTAAATTTGTATTTTTACTGTCAGCAAAATAGTGGGTACATGAGCAAGGGCGTGAAGATGGCAGATACAGGACGTGACATAGCAGAAAAAAATTATAGTTTAAATCAAGGTCACCTTAGAACAAAATTTAATGTTAATATTAATCTTAAGCTGGAGCTGTGAACTCCTACCTGCAAACATGGCTCAGCACAGCATATCTAAAAAAAAAAACCATTTAAAGCATGATAAAAAAAAGAATATAAACCATGATGAGGTTACTGAAGCAGCTCATAACACCGAGTCTGGGAGTCCATCCTGGGCCATTATAAGTAGCGACGATTTATTTAAAAAAAAAAAACCAGATGTCTGATGCTTCATAAATGAGAGGCGACACCTTAAAATTTACCGAACATAAAACAGTCAGCAAGAAGCACTTCTTCCTAAGAGTAATAAGCTTATTAATCAGATTTTCTTAATGAAGACGAGGGAAAGAATTGAAAGAGGTGACTGTCAGCTCAAGCGCACTACTTGTGACCTTGACGCGTTTCCTCTCTCCTCTATAAGGACAGGAAACAGGTGACTAAGGAAGTGTCGCCCCATTTATCCTAGATGACAAGGCAACCTCTATTGTACGTGTACCTCCCCTTCCTACTAGGCAACACACACACACTAGGTGGCCAAAGACTGCAAAAACCCCACTCAAGGAAAAAACATCTTGGGGGAATATAATACCGAGCATGTCTCCTGAGTCGCATATCAACCAGATATCTGCTGCAGCATATGGGCCCTGGGAAACCTGAGAAAAGCGTTCCGATACATTAGTAAGGAATCGTTCAAAACACTGTGCCTGTGTACGTCAGGCCCATACTAAAAAATGGGGAATTTGGCCAATGGCAAAACAAGTTCCCGGAAATTTTAAAAGGCAAAGGTTTGAAACCCGATAAATCAAAGGAAGGGAATTTTCCTACGAAAGTTAGGGGAAAAACGGGCCCAGAAATGGGAGGACAGGAGGGATAAAAATGGGAACAAGAAAAGACCCTAAAACGGGGAAGGCAAATGGACCCCAAACCCGATGGTTCCAAAACACAAAACAACACAACCGGGGGGGAAATTGAAGAACCCCCATAAGCAAAAAATTTAGGAGGAAATTTCTTAGGAAAGAAGTTTCAGGAATGGGACAGCAAAAGGGGCAACGGAAGGTTTTAAAACTCAATGAGCAGGGTGGGAAGGACCTTAGTAAAGGGGGCAGGTGAAACGGGAAGAGTATGAATGGGGGCTCAACCAGTTAAAAGGGGGGTAAACACACCCGAAAACCACACACCACAAAGGGGCCCGGAGGTGAAAGGAGAAAAATATAAGATATAAACTGAGGATGCGATGGAAGGAACCCCAAAAAAGGTTTTGAGTGGACACACACAAAAAACCACAAACAAAAAACTCAATAGTACGGGAAAGTTTGGAAGTATTTCTTCAGTCACAGAGGAGTCAGGAAATGAAACAATTTGAAGAGTGATGTACTGGAGGCAGGATTCATACATAGCTTTAAGAAGTGGTGTGATAAAGCTCTTGGAGCCAGGAGAGAGTGGACCTAGCAGCGACCAGCAAAGAGGGGCCAGGAGCTGTGAATCGGCACCTGCACCCAAAAATAAGTGAGTATACACATGAGCTGCGACTCGACCCCTGCAACCACAAATAGGTGAGAGTGCACACACACAAACACACACATATACACACACATACACATACGCTATTCTTGGTATATGTGAATGACATGATGGAAGGGATAGACTCAGAAGTGTCCCTGTTCGCAGATGATGTGAAGTTAATGAGGAGAATTAAATCAGATGAGGATCAGGCACCACTACAAAGAGACCTGGACAGGCTGGACGTGTGGTCTAGCAACTGCCTCCTAGAATTTAACCCTGCCAAATGTAAAGTCGTGAAGATCAGGGAAGGGCAAAGAAGACCGCAAACAGAATATAGGCTAGGCGGCCAAAAACTTCAAACCTCACTCAACGAGAAAGATCTATGGGTGAGTATAATACCAAGCACGTCTCCGGAAGCACCCATTAACCAGAAAACTGCTGAGACATATGGGCGTCTAGCAAACTTGAGAATAGAGTTCCTATACCTCAGTAAGGAATCGTTCAAGACTCTGTACACTGTGTACGTCAGGACCATACTGGAGTACGTAGCACCAGTTTGGAACCCACACCTGGTCAAGCACGTCAAGAAAATAAAGTGCAAAAGTTTACAACAAGGCTGGTTCCAGAGCTAAGGGGAATGTCCTATGATGAAAGGTTAAGGGAAATTGGCCTGACGACACTGGAGGACAGGAGGGTCAGGGGAGACATGATAACGACATATAAAATACTGCGTGGAATAGATAAGGTGGACAGAGATATGATGTTCGAGAGATGGGACAGAGAAACAATGGGTCACAATTGGAAATTGAAGACTCAGATGAGTCAAAGGGATGTTAAGAAGTATTTCTTCAGCCACAGAATTGTTAGGAAGTGGAATGATCTGGCAAGTGATGTAGTGGAGGCAGGAACCATACATAGTTTTAAGACGAGGTATGATAAAGCTCATGGAGCAGGGAGAGGTAGGACCCAGTAGCGGTCAGCGAAGAGGCGGGGCCAGGAGCTGAGTCTCGACCCCTGCAACCACAAATAGGTGAGTACACACACTAGCTGAAGTGAGTACACACACACTAGCTGAGGTGAGTACACACACACACTAGCTGAAGTTGCCAGAAGGGCCCACATGGGCAGGGCAAAGTTACTAGTTGTGAGTGATTTCAATCACAAGGAGATTAACTGCAAAAACCTGGAGCTGCATGGGGACCATAAATATGAAGAGCCAAGATGATGGAAGTGGTATTGGAAAACCTCATGCACCAACATGTTAGGGACACTACCAGAGAGAGAAGAGAGGATGAACCAGCAAGGATAGACGTCATATTCACCTTGAGTAGTTCAGACATTGAGGACATCACATATGAAAAGCTCATTGGAGCTAGTGATCACGTGGTCCTGAGCTTCAAATACATTGTAGAGCTAAAAGTAGAGAGTAAAGCAGCACGAGAAGGATGGGAGAAACCAAACTACAAAAGAGGGGACTACACAGGTATGAGGAATTTCCTGCATGAGGTACTGTGGGAGAGAGAACTGTTGGGTAAAGCAGTGAATGAATTGATGGAATATATGACCACAAAATGCAAAGAGCCGGAGGAAAGGTCCGTACCTAAGGGCAACAGAATCAGTGGGAAAACCAGAACGAGCCCTTGGTTCACCCAAAGGTGCAGAGAGGCCAAAACTAAGTACACTAGTGAATGGAAAATGTATTGAAGACATAGGGCCCAGGAAAATAAGGAGATTAGCCGAAGAGCCAGGAATGAATATGCATGGATAGGGAGGGAGGCTCAGTGGCAATGAGAGAATGATATAGCATCGAAAGCCAAATCAGGCCCAAAGCTGTTGTACAGCCACATCAGAAGGAAAACAACAGTCAAGGACCAGGTAAACAGGCTGAGGAAGGAAGGAGAGAAGATTACAAGGAATGACAAGAAATATGTGAAGAGCTAAAGATGAGATTTAAGGAAGTGTTTTTCAGTGGAGACAGACTGTACCACAGTTAACCAGAATGGTAGGTTACACCGACAGGTGCTGAACACACTACACACAACAGAGGAAGAAGTAAAGAGGCTGCTAAGTGAACTAGATACCTCAAAGACGGTGGAATCAGACATCTCTCCATGGGTCCTGAGAGAGGGAACAGAGGTGCTGTGTGTGCCACTAACAACAATCTTTTACATATCTATCGAAACAGGGCAACTACCTGTGGTGTGGAAGACAGTAGATATAGTCCCTATCTTTAAGAAAGGAAACAGGCCAGTAGCATTCATTAGAGATTTGCCGGTACTTCCGGCCCGGGTCTTCTCCAGATGGTGACCCGGCGGTGGCCCCCGGAGCGGGGGGTGTCGTAGGCCAGTAGCATTAAACTATAGACCAGTGTCAATGACATGTTTAGTACGTAAAATCATAGCAAAGCTTATCAGGAAGAGACTGGTGAAACATCTAGAAAGGAATGAGCTTATACATGATAACCAGCACGGTTTCAGAGAGGAGAAATCCTGTGTCACAAACCTACTGGAGTGTTACGACAAGGTGACAGAAGCAAGGCAGGAAAAAGGGGTGGGTAGACTGTATTTTCTTGGAATGTAAAAAAGCGTCTGAACAAAGATACTCAACAAGCGTCCTCCTCGGCAGAGAGGCACAGTTCGTCAGATCCAGTTGCATGATGGGTCTCTTCTAGAATATGTAAGCAGATACAGGTATCTAGGCTTTGAGGTTCCACTACTTGGACCTGTTGTAACGAGACTTTGTCGCCAATACAAAGAAAGGCTGAGAGCACTTAGAGTTGTGGCAGGTTTTCATCCCAGGTATGGTGCTAATGTTAAAATTGTGAAAATGATGTATCTTGCTTATATTAGATCATTGGTTGATTACGCGGCGCCACTACTTGCACTCGTGTCTGACTGGAAGCTTGGAGGGCTGGAAAAACTGCAAAACGAAGCAATGAGGATCATCCTAGGATGCCCTCGTACTGCCAAAATTTTAAATATGCGGAAAGAACTTAATATTCCAAGCATTAGAGATCGTGTTACTGAAAGAAATATCCTTATTGGGGTCAATATGCTTAGGCTAGCCCATTCAAACCCCTGCACAGAAGCCCTCCAAACTTTCCTCAGCACTGGTGAACATCCTTCCAGATGGATCGAAAAAACTGGAACCGACCTCCGCATGAACCAGCTACATGATCTATATCAAGTTAGACAACAGAGACATTTCCCTGCTCCATGAGATATTACCCCATTCCAAACTACCATTCCTCCATTTCCCCCCAAAACTCTTCTTAAATCACAACCAAAGCTTCGTCTTGAAGCCAAACATGATGCCTTAAACTGTATTGATAACTTAGTCACACAAAACACTCTTTCACAAATTATTTACGTCGATGGTTCTGTTGACCAGTCCACTGGTGCAGCTGGTAGTGCTGCTGTTGTCACACAGAGTGATGGCTCTCATAAAGAAATTGGAGCACGCATCAATAACTGGGCCTCTACCCTTCAAACAGAACTGTTTGCCATACTCCTTGCACTCAAATGTGTCCATGTATCTAAGGTTGACACTTTAATTGTAACTGATTCTCTGTCATCCATAAATGCTCTCAACTCATTAAGTATAAATTGTGGCATGCTTGTGTCAGAAGCCAGACATAGGTATGGTAAGATTGTGGACAGTGGAGTCAAAGTGCACATGCTCTGGATTCCATTTCACATTGGTCTTCAGATGCATGATAGAACTGATAAATTGGCTAAGCTGTATGCTTTCAAAGAGGGGGTAGATTACAATCTTGGGTTGTCAGTTAGCAGTTTGAGAACAATAATACGAAAAGAACTTCAAATGAACTTTATTGACTTAAGACTTAGAGAGATTGACACAAGTCAGTCCATCTATCATCATTCCATCATGAATGAGGAGCCACATGTCTTTGGTGCATCCAACAAGATAAGCAGACTCTTGGATGTCACTACTGCCCGGCTCCGGCTGGGTTACAAGTATCTTTGGCAGGTTAAATCACCACCACCAGATGTAGACCAAACGAAATGTAAACTTTGCCAGATGGACTATTGTCACACCCTGCGTCATTATGTACTGGAGTGTGATAAAATTAATGAATTTAGAAACAACTCACTCAGAAATGTTCAAGAAAAGGCAAAGTATTTTATCCACAGTGGTATATTGCAGACCGTTCTGGAGAAATACCCTGACTTTGCTAGCTGTAAATAATGCATTACCATGTGTGTGTGTGTGTGTGTGTGTGTGTGTGTGTGTGTGTGTGTGTGTGTGTTGTGTGTGTGTGTGTGTGTGTGTGTGTGTGTTGTGTGTGTGTGTGTGTGTGTGTTTGTGTGTGTGTGTGTGTGTGTGTGTCAACAATCAATATTTGCAACCAATAACTCACTACAGTTGTGACCGTGTGTGGAAGTGTGAATTGCTCATTACTCTATAATTTGTTCATGATTGTAGCCATGTATAAACGTAAGTAACCATTCTTACAGAATTCATTACCTTTGTAACTTGTGAGTTCATTTACCTTTTGTACCTAGTTCAGCCATCAAAACTTTGGGGGCCCAGTCCCTGGACCCATTGTGTACCTCTATAATCTGTTAATACCTTTGTAACTTGTCATGATTGTGGACTAGACCTACCTGGAGTTCATTACCTTTGTAAATTGTGAGTTCATTACCTTTGTAAATTGTGAGTTCATTACCTTTGTAAATTGTGAGTTCATTACCTCTGTAACTTGCTCAGCTATCAAAACTTTGGAGTCCAGTCCCTGGACCAATTATGTACCTCTGTAATCTTTTGACTACCGCTCACAGGATGGGTATGGGGTGCATAATAAACATATTAAACTAAACTAACACTGTTTCCCACAAGAGATTAATGAAAAAGCTAGAGGAGCAGGCAGGAAAAACAGGAAAGGCACTGCAATGGATCAGAGAATACCTGTCAGGAAGGAAACAACGAGTAATGGTACATGACAAGGTGTCAGAGTGGGCGCCTGTGACGATCGAGGTGAAACAAGGGTCAGTCCTAAGGCCAGTGCTGTTTCTGGTTTACGTGAACAAAATGACGAAAGGGACAGAAGAAGAAGTGTCCTTATTTGCAGACAGTGTTAAGCTAATGAGGATAATTCAGTCGGATGAGGATCAGGCACGACTACAAAGGGATTTGGACAGGCTGCAAGCCTGGTCCAGCAACTGGCTCCTGGAGTTTAACACCACCAAGTGCACAGTCGTGAAGACTGGGGAAGAGCAAAGAAGACTGCAGATAAAGTGCAGACAAAGGTGGCCAAAGACTGCAAACCTCACTCAAGAAAAAGGATCTTGGGGTGAGTATAATGCCGAACATATCTCCTGAGAGGCACATTAACCAAATAACTGTTGCAGGATATGGGACCCTGGCAAACCTATGAATAGCATTCCGACACCTCAGTAAGGAATCGTTCTATACTCTGTACATCGTGTACGTCAGGCCCATGTTGGAGTAATCAGCACCAGTTTGGAACCCACACCTAGTCAAGCGCGTCAAGAAATTAGAGAAAGTGCAAAGGTTTGCAACAAGACTAGTGCTGGAACTAAGGGGCATGTCCTACGAGGAGAGGTTAAGGGAAATCGACCTGACGACACTGGAGGACAGGAGGGATAGAGGAGACATGATAACGATATATAAAATACTGAGAGGAATTGACAAGGTGAATAGGTACAGGATGTTTCAGAGATGTGACACAACAACAAAGGGTCATAACTGGAAGCTGAAGACTGAGATGAGTCAAAAGGATGTTTGGAAGCATTTCTTCAGTCACGCAGTTGTAAGGAAGAGGAATAGTCTGGAGAGTGATGTAGTGGAGGAAGGATCCATACGATACTACGTGCCGCAAACTGCCCTTCTCACACTATACCATTCACTTATATATCCATACCTCACCTATGCTATCTGTGCTTGGGGATCAACTGCAGCAACACACCTAAAGCCAATAATAACCCAACAAAAAGCCGCAGTAAGAATAATCACTAAATCCCATCCCTGGCAACACCATCCCCCCCGCCCACTCTTCATAGATCTAAACTTACTTCCTGTTCAGTACATCCACACTTACTACTGTGCAATCTACATCAAAGGGACCTTAAATTTCAAAATTAATTTTGACCTAAAACGTTTTCTTGATGTTGTAAAACAAAACCCCCACAGGCACAACACCAGACACGAACATCTCTATACTTTTTCCCCGTGTCCGACAAAACCTTTAAAAAAAATTCATTGTATGTAAAAGGCCCAAAAAATCGGAACACCCTACCTGAAGACTCAAAAAATGGCACATTCATCACCTTCAAAACCCCATCAGAAAACATTTACTCCCTGAAAAACACCCTGTAAACTAATTACACGAATACCCTGGTGGTTCACACTTAAACCCTCCCCCATTTGACCTAAAAGAAATATCAATCTCAATCTTAAAATAAGAAACTTTAATATCATAAGTTGCCTGTGAACTCCCAAAACGAAACTATGTATAGTGCCAAAAAAAAAGCATTTACATTGCAAACTCCAAAATAGTATTTTGTCACTTAGCCATAATACCAACTTACTCATAATTTTGTAATATTTTTAACTTAAGATTTTAATTTAAATCTGTCCGAAAAACCTAGCCTGCTGGCTTCTAGTGGTACACCTGTAATTATTTTTTCTACAGTTAAACCACACAAAACCAAAATTTTGTAAACTCAGCTTGTAAAACCCTTTTAGAAATAAACTTTGAATTTGAATAGCTTTAACAATAGGGTTTGATAAGTCAAAGGAGCAGGGGAGTGGACCTAGTACGCCAGTGAAGAGGCGGGGCTAGGAGCTATGAATCGATCCCCGCAACCATAATTAGGTAAGTACAATTAGGTGAGTAGACAAGCTAGGCCCATGAGCTGAGACTCAATCGTAGTAGTAGCAAATGGGTGAATACACACACACACACACACACACACACACACACACACACATGTGGTTCTGAGTTTTGACTATATAGTAGAGTTACAAGTGGAGAAGGTAACAGGAACTGAAGGGGACAGGCCAAACTATAAAAGGGGGGACTACACAGGTATGAGAAACTTCCTGCAGGAGGTTCAGTGGGACAGAGAAATGGTAGGAAAATCAGTAAACGAGATGATGGAATATGTGGCAACAAAGTGCAAGGAGGCAGAGGAAAGTTTTGTTCCCAAGGGAAACGGAAATAATAGGAAGACCAAAACGAGTCCTTGGTTTACCCGAAGGTGTGGGGAGGCAAAAACTAAGTGCAACAGAGAATGGAAAAGGTAAAAGGAGGCATAGGACCCGGGGAAAACAAGGAGATTAGTAGAAGACCCAGAAACGAGTATGCACAGTTAAGGAGGGAGGCCCAGCGACAGTATGAAAACGACATAGCATCGAAAGTCAAATTTTGACCCGAAACTGCTGTATAGCCAATTAGGAGGAAGACAACAGTCAAGGACCAGGTGATAAGGCTGAGGAAAAAAAGGTGGAGAACTCACAAGAAACGATCAAGAGGTATGTGAGGAGCTAAACAAGAGAAATTTTAAAGGAAATATTTACAGTAGAGACAGGAAGGACTCTGGGGGGAAAAGACCAGACGGGGACACCAGCAAGGAATACACCAACAAGTGTTGGACGACATACATACAGATGAGGAGGAGGTGAAGAAACTGCTAAGGGACATCGATACCTCAAAGGCAATGGGACCAGACAACATCTCCCCGTGGTCCTTAGAGAGGGAGCAGATATGCTGTGCGTGCCACTTACCACAATCTTCAACACATCCCTGGAAACTGGGCAACTACCTGAGGTAGGAAGACGGCAAATGTAGTTCCCATTTTTAAAAAAGGAGACAGAAAAGAGGCACTAAAAAATATAGACCTGTGTCTTGACGTGATAGTATGCAAAATTATGGAGAAGATTATCAGGAGGAGAGTGGTGGAGCACCCGGAAAGGAACAGGAGTATAAATGCCAACCAGCACGGATTCACGGAAGGCAAATCCTGTGTCACAAGCCTTCTGGGAGTTTTATGTAAAATAACAGAAAAAGACAAGAGAGAGGGGGGGGGTTTTGAATGCATCTTCTTGGACGGGCAAAAAGGGCCCTTTTGGGCCCACAGTTCCTCAAAAGAGATTAGTGCAGAAGCTAGAGCATCAGGCGCTTTATAACGGGAAAGGGCACTCCCAATGGTTTCAAGAATACCTGACAGGAGGAAACAACGAGTCGGGGTACGTAATGTTTGTATCACGGGGGAAACCTGTGCAAAGGGGGGTCCCACGGGGGTCGGTCCTAGGCCAGTGCTATTTTTGGTATATGTGAACGACATGAGGGGAAGGGGTTTTAGATCAGAAGTGTCCCGGGTTTGCAGATGTTTTTGTGAAGTTAATGAGGAGAATTAAATCTGATGAGGACCGGCAGGATTTTCAAAGAAAAACCGGGAAACAGACGGGGACCCCCTGGTCCAGCAAATGGCTTCCCCAAATTTTAAAAATCCTGCCAAATCCCAAATCATGAAGATGGGGGGGGGGGCACAGAAGCCCACGGCCCAGAGTATAGGCTAGGGGGCCCAAAAAGACTGCAAACCTCACTCGGGGAAAAAGATTTTGGGGGTTGGTGAGTAAAAACACCGAGATGTTTTCCGGAAAGCACACATCAATCAGAAAAAGCTGCGCATGGGGCCGCCTGGCAACCCTGAGAACAGCTTTTCCGATCCCTTTAAAAAAAGGGAAACCCATTCAAGACACTGTAAAACCGGTATGTCGGGCCCCAAATACGGGAGATGCAGCCCTTTGTTTGGAACCCGCACTTGAAAAGCACGTCAAGAAACTTTGGGAAATTTCAAAGGTTTGCGACAAGGTTGTTCCGAGCTAAGGGGGGAAAGTCCTATGAGGGGAAAAATTAAGGGAAAACGGCCTGGGCCACACTGGAGGACAGGGGGTTTAGGGGAGAATGATAAAGGGAAAATTTTAAAAAACGCGGGGGAAAAGACAAGGGGGGGCCCAAAAAAGGATGGTTTCCCGGGAAAGGGGGGGCAGAAACAAGAAAGGGCCCCAATTGGAAGTTTAAAAAACACCCAAATTTAGTCAGAGAGATAGTAGGAAGTTTTCTTCAGTCCCCTAGAGTTTTAAGGCAGTGGGGAAAACCCAGAAAAAAATGACCGGGAGTGGAAAGGGGGGAACCCTACACAGGGTTTTTTCGAGGGGTTTTATAAAGCTCATGGAGCGGGGGGAAGGGGAGAGGGCCTAGTTTGCAAAACCGGGGAAAAGGCGGGGGCCCGGGGCTAGGACTGACCCCTGCAAACCCCAAATAGGTGAGTTTCAAATAGGTGAGACACACACAACCCCACCACAACACACACCTCAGAAGTGTCCCTTTTTCCAGATGAGTGGAATTTAAAGAGAAAAATGAATCAGATGAGAAACAGGTAGGACCCCCAGAGAGACCTGGACAGGGTGGACACCTGGTTTCCGCAACTGGGGTTCTCGGGTTTAAACCCCGCCAAATGCAAAGTCAGGAAAAATTGGGGAAGGGGCCCAAAAAGGACCCCAACGGAGTTTGGGCAGGTGACCGAAGACTGCAAAAACCCCCTCAAGGGGAAAGATCTTGGGGTGAGTATAAACACCGAAACACGCCCCCGGAAAACAACATCAAAAAGGGTAACTGCTGCAGCATAAAGGGCGCCTAGCAAAACCCGAGAATAGCGTTTCCCATACCTTAGTAAGGAATCGTTCAAGACAGTGTATACCGTGTACGTCAGGCCCATACTGGAGTATGCAGCACCTGTTTGGAACCCACACTTGATCAAGTACGTCAAGAAATTAGAGAAAGTGCAAATGTTTGTGACAAGGTTGGTTAAAGAGCTAAGCAGAATATCCTACGAAGAAAGATTAAGGGAAATCGGCCTGACGACACTGGCGGACCGGAGGGTTAGGGAAGACATGATAACGACATACAAAATACTGCGTGGAATAGACAAGGTAAACAGAGACAGGTTGTTCCAGAGAGGGGACACAGAAACAAGGGGTCACAATTAGAAGTTGAAGACCCAAATGAATCAAAGGGATATTTGGAAATATTTCTTCAGTCATAGAGTTGTCAGGAAGTGGAATAGCCTAGCAAATGAGGTAGTGGAGGCAGGAACCATACATAGCTTTAAGATGAGGTATGATCAAGCTCATGAAGCAGGGAGAGAGAGGACCTAGTAGCACTCAGTGAAGGGGCGGGACCAGGAGCTGAGTCTCGACCCCTGCAATCACAGTTAGGTGAGTACAGTTAGGTGAAGTTAATACCCCCCCCCCCCGAGCACGAAGACAACACACCAGGTCAAGTCTACAAGTGCCTTTGACAATTGATAACTACTACTATTACTACTTTTATCACTATTAAATACAACTGCTATTACTACTACTACAACTACTACTATTACTACTACTACTACTACTACTACTACTACTACTACACACACACACACACACAGGGCCAGGAGCATGGACTCGACCCCTGCAACCTCAACTAGATGAGTACACACACACATGAATCGACCCCTGCAACCACAAATAGGTGAGTACACACACACACACACACACACACACACACACACACACACACACACACACACACACACTGGGGGGCCAGAGCTAAGACTCGACCCCTGCAACCACAAATAGGTGAGTACACACATACGGGAGCTTGGACTCCACCCCTGCAACCTCAACTAGGTGAGTACAACTAGGTGAGTACACACACACAGGAAAGAGCTGGTAAAAGCATGTCAACGTTGCTTGTGATCCTCCATCAGTACCAAATAAAGTAAAAGCAACAGGAAAATGGAAGTGTCTCAGCTATAGACAGAGGAGCTTCACTGAATGATTCTGAAGAACTCTAATGAACCTTTGTAGCTTATTTGTTTCAATTACCATGACTCAGTCAATAGCGTGGAGTGGTAGATCCTGTCATCCACTCTAGGAAAATTACTGAGGTTAACGACCTGCCGCTTGTTCCTGTGTCTGCGATATATATATATATTATATATATATATATATATATATATATATATATATATATATATATATATATATATATATATATAATATATATATATATATATATATAATATATATATATAATATATATATATATATATATATATATATTTATATATATATATATATCGGCTGAAATTAATCCTCGAGATACCACTGCCACGAGTGTCCTCGAATCATAAGAAAAACATGTAGCTCAGCTGCATTCATGATTCCTGTAGAATGCGTACATTGTGCTGTCTCTGGAGGCGGTATTAGGTTAGCAGACTAAGTCCTGGCCTGCCGCAGTTTGGTATATGATGTTAAAATAACTTGTTTCGTGATTTCATTGATATATATATATATATATACTGTGCAATAATAGTGATACAAGATGCAAAACAACCATGGAGGAGCTGAATGATAGCTGTAGGCCTTTCAGGTTGTAATCAACACATCAGAAGCTTGCAATGTTGCAGAAATGAATAGATAGCTCAGGAAGATCTGTTCAAAGGAACGACTCTAGCTACACTGAGATAGCAAGCATCAAACATTGAATAGAGATGAAGGCAAGATATTTAAACAGTAATAGTAGAAGCATAAAGAGATCCATCAACATTAATATTTACTAATGACCTGGCAATCACATTAATACCATGACAACTATCCCCACAATACCATCAGACTTCATGTCATATCATTATAAAAGACTTAAACATTCTAATCTCAGAGTATCTGGCATCTATCAGTATGGGAATTTTCTATCACATAAAGAAAATGGGAAAGCAGCAAAAATGGCAAACCCTCCTATTTCCAGAGGCTGGCTCAGTATCCCTCAGGTAAATGCTGGTTTATCCATGAGGTTGATTGGGGGCAGCAAAAGATTCCCAGTTTGTCAGTGCAGAAATGTACTCACGACGATCCAGTGAGTTCAGGTAGGAATCCTGCTTTGGGTTTGTGTACGTCTTCAATTATAACGTTATCAAGTTTGAATAAGCCTCCACTATTATATAATGAATGTTTATGTTTTATAATTGCCAATTCTACAGTATTTCATTCAAGCCAAGAGGTGCAAGGAATAATATCTCTGGCTTCTGACCAATTGGCAAAGCTGTTGCAAACCCTAATGTGGTTGAAAATTGCATTTGATTCCTGCACAGTATGTATCGAATATCGGTACTGTGATATCCTAACATCTAGAGGTTTGCTGGTCTGTCCGAAATAAGATAAGTTGAAACCACTGCAATCAATTCTGTGAACCCCACTAACAAAATGTTAAGGCAAATTCTTAATCAAAATGCTTTTAACAATCTGTGAATTCTTAAAAACTACTTGTATGTTAAATCTTTTAAGAGCATTCGGCAGGACAGATAAATTTTCATTGTATGGGAGAACCAGTACATTCTTGATCTAAGGTGCTATCCTAGGTTCGGCCCTATGTTCAGCTTTCCTAGCTGCCAGCAATGCTGATTCCACGAACTCCTTAGGGTACCGCAGTTTCGTGGCAATATCAAATATTGTCCCAATTTCTTCATCAAGATCTGGGCTGCGCACTCGGTAAGCTCTCAGAAACATAGTGAGAAAGACACTTCTCTTTATTCTTGTCTCATGATTGAAATAGTAGTGAATACACACACACACACACACACACACACACCACACACACACACACACACACACACACACACACACACACACACACACACACA
>NC_069428.1:29236609-29239109 GCF_026875155.1 Cherax quadricarinatus | reverse complement strand
GGGTTAAAAATCCGAACGAAATCTTATCATATATATATATATAGTATTGTAACCACGAACGAGTGGTATTTAATCAATAACAGCACTGCGACCAGCCGAGGGCTCGAACCCGTGTTGTTCTGGTCCGCCTCATGGTGAGCGAAATTCCACGACGCTCTAACCACACGAGCACCCAGTCCTAGGGTATGTAGGATTAAGTTATATTGCATTACATGATGTTAGTCATTGGACAAGGATGATTTAAAGAAAATGTTGTATATCTCATATATTATTTATACATATATACTTACTGTCAGAGAAAGAGAGAGAGAGAGAGAGAGAACACATTCCTCACCGGCAATATGTGACGAAGCCTACAGATCAGCCTTGGTTTGGCTTTCGTTGTAGAGAGGCTGCTACTGCTAAGTACAAAGCATGGCGAAGGTATAAGAGACATCCTACCACCTATAACAGGAACTTGCACATGCAAGCCTGTAGGCATATGGGTGATGTTCAAAAGTGGGCCATTGCTAAATGGGAGGTGGACACTAAAAGAAAGTTAGCATCAGGTAGGGTAGGCTCCAAAACCTGGTGGTCCCTGGTCAAGGACAGACAAGGTTATCTGCCTGATGAACTTATTCCACCTCTAAATCGACAGGATGGGACCACCTCTATTAGTAGTCAAGAGAAGGCGGACCTCTTTGCTGAACACTTTGCTACCAAAATGCAAGTTCCTGATCCAGCAAGGGACCCTCCTTGGCTAGCTGCAAGAACTGTGTCAAAACTGTCAGTGGTGACAATAAGGCAGGAGGAGGTGCATTTCCTACTTAAATCGCTTGACCAAGAAAAGGCTGTGGGCCCAGACAAGTTCAGCCGAAGATTGTTGAGAAGATGTGCAGACCAGCTAGCAGCACCTCTAACTCGCATCTTTCAGCACTGCCTAGTACAGTGTAAATGGCCCTCTCTATGGAAAGAGCGAATGTAGTCCCTGTTCACAAAAAGAAGAGCAGAGCAGAAATCAGCAACTACAGACCAGTGTCACTCCTGTCAATCACTGGTAAGATCCTTGAGACAATAATCTCAAGACAAATGACAGAGTTTTTTTACTACCACTCACTACTTTGTGATCGTCAATATGGCTTCAGGAAAGGTTACTCTGCTGCTGATCTGTTGTTAAAACCTCTCCACTAAGTGGCACCAGTCACTGGATGAATCCAAAGTCAGCTGTGTGGTAGCACTGAACATTGCTGGCGCTTTCGACCGGGGTGGCACCAGGGCCTCTTAGCAAAACTTCAAGCACTGGGAATTGCAGGCTCTACGCTATGTCTCCTCAGTGACTACCTTCATGGTAGATCTCTAAGTGTAGTTCTCAATGGAACGGAATCAGCAAGACATCCTATTGGGGCAAGTGTTCCACAAGGAAGCGTGCTGGGTCCATTGTTATGGAATGTCTACTTCAACGACCTTCTTCATCTCATCCCAGAATCACATGCATATGCAGACGACTGTACACTGACATTCACTTATCCAAGAGAAGAAATGCCAGCTGCTCTAAGCTACATCAATCACCAGCTGAGAGCATATATCAGCTTGGGGAAATAGATGGCAAGTAACATTTGCACCTGAGAAAACGCAAATGATGATCGTCTCTAGGCACCATGATGGTAATGCTGGTGCAGTAGTAAGGATGAATGGGAGGATGTTGGCACCTGGAGAAGAAGTTGATATCCTTGGGGTGAAATTTGACTCCAAACTAACCATGAAGAACCATGTTTGTAAATCTTGCAAACAAAGCAGCCAGGAAGCTTACAGCACTTCGCCGTATCTCCATCTGCTTGACAGTAGGGGTTGCAAGATCCTGTACGAGGCACAAGTACGCTCGCACCTTGAGTATGCTCCACTTTCTTGGTTTGCCTGCCCCCCCTCTCATCTGCGACTGCTTGACAGAGTAGAGAACAGAGCAAGACGTCTCATCTCTCGCCTGGACCCATCCTGGATAGATCTGTCATTTCAGCAGAGCCTTCAACATAGGAGGGATGTGGGTGGCCTTACTGTTATGTACAAGGCCAATATTGTCAAAATACCACACTTGGATCCACTTCGAGGACAGCGTGAAACAAGCTTTTATGCCACAAGACGGGCAGAAAGCAGCAACTTCACTCTGGCTGTACCCTTCTCCAGAACATCACTCCATCTGAGATCATACATACCCAGGATGACTAGAGTATGGAACACATTCGTACAGCATAATGATGTCAACGAGATAAAGTCAGTTGATCAAATGAAAATGCTGGTCCACAGATGGCTCCAACTTCATCCTGTTTCCTACTTGTATGTCTCATAACAATAAAAATGCTTTCAAATGAGCTGATGTAGGTAACGCTCTTAGCTTGCCAATAAAGTTAGGAATCCTTAACCTGTAAATAGCTGTCAATAAAGCTAGGGATCCTTAACCTTGTCAAACCTGTGTAAAAAAAAAAAGAAAAGAGAGAGAGAGAGAGAGAGGAGAGAGAGAGAGAGA
>NC_069428.1:29193534-29236109 GCF_026875155.1 Cherax quadricarinatus | reverse complement strand
TGTTTTTTGAAATAAAAAAGACTTAAAGACGGGAAAAAAAGTGCTTTTAAAAAACCTCAAACGGAAGTCATTTTGCGTTTTTAGGTTTTTCTTTATAGTATTTTTACCAAAAATGCGTCTTTACTGGTCCAGCATCTTTACTGGTCCATGCATCTTTACTGGTCCATGCGTCTTTACTGTTCAAGTTAACCCTTTTCAAGAAACCTCCCTTAACATTTAGAGGCGAAAACAAACATTTATCCATACACATCAATGTCTATCAACAACACCTTCAGTTAATTTGTCACAGTACAAGTCTAGATAACGTGTAATTACTACAGAAAATTGGAGAGGAATCTCCCATACTCACCCATTAGCGGGAAAACCAGCTTTTTCTGATGTAAACAAAGGCTTGTTGAGTGTTGCCATCTATGGTTAGGTTTATTTATTTTTAATTTTATTTTATTTCATTATTTATTTTTGTTTTGATTAATTTTTAAAAATCAATTTTACTCTCCAAACACTTAAAACTTTTTAGGTAGGGACCCCTTTGCACTTGCACCATGTGCGCAGTCTTTGAATGAGCCCCTGAACCCTTGGACCGCGGGGCCCCCAAATGCGCGGGGCCTTAGGCAAAGCCTAGTTTGCCTATGCGGTAATCCGGCCCTGCCTGTAACCGTCTGCCAACACTGTCACTGCGGGCCTGTGACTGTTTTACCAACACTGTCCACTATGGCTGTGACCGTCTGCCAACACTGTCACTGCTGCCTTTGACCGTCTGCCAACACTGTCACTGCTGGCTGTGACCGTCTGCCAACACTGTCACTGCTGCCTGTGACCGTCTGCCAACACTGTCACTACTGGCTGTGACCTTTCTGCCAACACTGTCACTGCTGCCTGTGACCGTCTGCCAACACTGTCACTACTGGGAATACAGTCACGGGAAACCCAAGGCAAACAGAAACCAAGCCTGTGCACTACTATGCACTTGGTACTGCAGGCATGGGAAACCGGAAAAACAGATGGCCCGGCAACTATGACCACCCTAGAAAATGTCATGCCCATATGACAACAGGAAAATGCAAACCCCCTTCCTGTAAGCTTTTTCACCCTGAACTGTGACCTCTTCATACAGGAAAGACTGTGCTATAACTTAAATTGCTAGGGACACCATCTAAAGGGGACAAAAAGATACAAAACATCCAGGCCATGGGAAAACCTGGGTAGCCACAGCCACTCAAGAGGGAGAGGTTTTTTAGTGCCAGGAAGGAAAAAAAACTGGCAGGGGAAAAGGCAGAAATCGTACACCAAATCCAGTCATTTCTGGAGTGGAACCACAGTCGATGGCCTCCACTCCAAAACCAACAGATACAGATACTAATTGCCGGAAAAAAATCTCCCCCCAGTACCAACAATACCACCCGTCCGATGACATTCTTCTTTGCAAATATACAGGGTCTAAAGCCAGCAACAAACAACAAAATACCCTTTTATCCGTGGATGCTTGCAGAGGCAAAGGCAATGCTTGTGGCTTTCATGAGACCCCCATAAAGAATCACTTGGGCAACGAAATAGGATCCCAGGGTTTCAACCTATACAGATGTGACAGAGTGAACAGGCAAAAGGGGGGGGGTTGGCCCTGTACATTGCAGAGTCACTTGTTTGCACAAACTGCTTAATGCCTCAAATGATGTAGGGGAAGTTTTAGCAGAAAAGGTCGAAAACCAAAACGTAGTCTTTCGGTGTCAAAAAGCCTCCGGATGCAACATCCCAGCAATTTCCAGGAACAGCGTTAAAAAAATTGACCACTGTCGGGAAAAAATTTCCAGTCCTGCCCCAAAACATCTTCTCCTGGGGACTTAAACTTAAGGCACCAAAAAGGGAGGAAAAAACAAATAAGTTGTTGCGTAAAACCCAGGAGGCAGCTCTGATAAAAACCCCACTCACACGAGTTTTTAAATCTCTGCCAAAATTCAATTTAAACCAGCAAAAAAAAGCCTTAGACTGGAGAATACACTAACTTCACTTCCTAACAATGATGATTGATAAGAAATTCACCAATCAAAAACAATATATCGTCAAAACAAATTTTGGGTTTTAGACTGTATGCGTGGACCCCCCGACCGCATAAAGAGATAGTCACGAGGGAGCATTCACCAATTCAACTTCAATAACAAAAACAAAAGTGGGGCCCCAAATAAACCAAGTCCTAAACCCATATAAGCTGGAAAAATGTATAAGAAAACAGACCCCAACTTATGGGCCTTTGAACAGATTAAATTGGTGGCATCGATGTTGCACAAGGCTTATTCCTCTAGAAAAAGGAGGGAGATGTAAAATAGAAAGAGACAGGCGCTCCTTTACAGGCGACGGAAAAGAAACAAGCGGCTAAAAGAGGTAAAATAACTAAAATGCTAGGGAGACACTGGTCAGAGAAATAGCAGAATCGAATTTAAAGCAAAGGAATCTTAAGGAGTTAGGAAATCGGGGGAAGAACTAAAAGCCATAAATGAAATCGAAAGAAACCCCAAAAGTATTTCTTCTCCTTCCCAAATAAAAGCAGAACAACGTCCAGTTTTGGGGCCCCCTATTTAAACAATGGGCCTACAAGATACAGCAAGGAAAAGAGTAGCTACTAAAGTCCCAAATATGACCCAGTTTTAGCAACCGTACCCAGACTGAGAGTTGAAATCAAAATGAATTTTTTATGAGAGAACCACAAAATTTGATTAACAAAAGCCATCCGATGTATTATGCCAAAGACTTCGAACGGGGGATAAATGAAATCCCCATGCACTCTGCCCGGGCCAGACCAGGGAATCCGTGTTCATAAAGAACTGCAAGAAGCCCCTTCACAGCCTTTTCCACCCTATGGAGAGGGAGAGGGACACGGGGGCGCCCCAAAGTTACAAAAAAACAACAGACATACCCCATTTCCACAAAGGGGGCAGTAAAGCAACAGCAAAGAACACAACCCAAAAGCATAACACCCCCATCATAAAAATCTTTGAAAAAGGTCCCAAAAAGCAAGATCACCACCCCCTAGAAACCCATCAGTTACACAACCCAGGGGGAAAATGGATTTTGAACAGGTCGCTTGTCTGTCTAAAATTTTGGTCACTACGAAGGTCCAAAAACATTGAAGAAAAAAGAATGCAGATGTAATTATACGACTTTTTCAAAACCCCCTTTGACAAATGGACCTGGCGTAATAGCAAACAAAATGGGGTGCTAAAGAATAACAGGGGAAAAACGGTCGATGGATCTATAATTTTTCCCCACTAAAGGAACCCAGAGAGTGTCGTCAAGAGTAAAAATCCCAGGCATCGGTGAAAAGCTCTGTTTCCCCAAGGACGTATCTTCCCCTCTTGTTCCTCATCCCATATCCGAATGACAAGGGTTCAGCCACAGCACCGTGTCTTCCCCTTTCAGATGACACCCGAATCGATGACAGTGTCTTCCATTGCGACACTGCAAAAGGGTCCAGGCGGACATCAACCAAAACTTTAGTGGGTGCAGAAAACAAATGAAGTTCAACATGAAAATTTTCAATTACTCAGATATGGTAAACACGAGGAAATTAAATCTTCATCAGAGTACAAAACAAATTCTGGCCAAAAAAATAGAGCGAAACACCCAACGTCAAAGACCGGGGAGTTATCATGTCGGAGGATCTCACCTTCAGGGACGATAACATTTATCAATCGCATTGCTAGAAAATGACAGGATGGAAAATGAGAACCTTCAAAATAGGGAGGCCAAGCCCATGATGACACTCTTCAGGTCATTGTTCTATCTAGGCTGGAATATTGCTGCACACTAACAGGGCCCCTTTTAAGGCAGGTGAAATTGCTGACCTAGAAAATGTACAGAGAACCTTCACGGCACGCATAACGGAGATAAAACACCTCATTACGGGAGCGCTTGAGGTTCCTAAAAACCCGTATTCCTGGAATGCAGGCGGGAGAGATACATGATTATTACACCTGGAAAATCCTAGTTGGACTAGTACCGAACTTGCACACGAAAATCACTCACTACGAAAGCAAAAGACTTGGCAGGGCGATGCAACATCCCCCCAATGAAAAGCAGGGGTGTCATAGCACGTTAAGAGACCATACAATAAGTGTAGGGGCCCGAGACTGTTCAACTGCCTCCCAGCATCATAAGGGGGATTTCCAACAGACCCCTGGCAGTCTTCAAGCTGGCATTGGACAAACACCTGAAGTCGGTTCCTGACCAGCCGGGTGTGGCTCGTAGTTGGTTTGCGTGAGCCAGCAGCAACAGCCTGGTTGATCAGGCTCTGATCCCCCAGGAGGCCTGGTCACAGACCGGGCCGCGGGGGCGTTGACCCCCGGAACTTCTCCAGGTAAACTCCAAAGGGAACTGGCTGTGGCCGTCTGCCAACACTGCCCCTGCTGCCTCTGACCGTTTTACCAACACTGTCACTACTGCCCCTGACCGTCTGCCAACACTGTCACTGCTGCCTGTGACCGTCTGCAACACTGTCTCAGCTGTCGCATCTGGGGCAGGACCTAAAAAAAAAAATACACCTCCAGTGGAAACAAACGATGACTTTCTGGGGTAACTGAAGACTTCCAGAGTTTTTTCGCTCTACAGAGGTTTCTCATTTTCCTGCAATGTTTGTTTCCAGGGTCTTGACAACACTACACTTGTTGCAGATGTTTCTGTAGTTCAGAAAGTTTCAATCTCCAGTTTTTTTTTTAATACTGGTGAAGCTTGGAAAATTAACCTAAGTAGAAAACTTAGTTCCTCGGTACATTCCTGTATATTTCATACGCCAGAAACTTACAGTTAATAATTTATCAGCAGAAATTTTATTTGAAATTGCAATAGCCTAAAACCTTCATTAATAAAAATAATAATAATAAATAATAATATTAATAATAATAATAATAATAATAATAATAATAATAATAATAAATAATAATATTGCCTACATTATAAAGACTCGTAGGGATTATACAGCGCCTGAAGAATAGGAGAAAATCGTGTTTGATCGGAGGATCAAGGCACTCTCTGTGGGAGTGCCAGGGCCTAGTCCACGTAAAATATCTCTTTGACCAGTATATGAAAACAACTTGAAAACGCGCAACTTGAAGTTAGTAAATTTGTATTTTTTACTGTCAGCAAAATAGTGGGTACATGAGCAAGGGCGTGAAGATGGCAGATACAGGACGTGACATAGCAGAAAAAAATTATAGTTTGATCAAGGTCACCTTAGAACACAATAATGTTAATATTAATCTTAAGCTGGAGCTGTGAACTCCTACCTGCAAACATGGCTCAGCACAGCATATCTAAAAAAAATAACATTTAAAGCATGATAAAAAAAAGAATATAAACCATGATGAGGTTACTGAAGCAGCTCATAACACCGAGTCTGGGAGTCCATCCTGGGCCATTATAAGTAGCGACGATTTATTTAAAAAAAAAAAACCAGATGTCTGATGCTTCATAAATGAGAGGCGACACCTTAAAATTTACCGAACATAAAACAGTCAGCAAGAAGCACTTCTTCCTAAGAGTAATAAGCTTATTAATCAGATTTTCTTAATGAAGACGAGGGAAAGAATTGAAAGAGGTGACTGTCAGCTCAAGCGCACTACTTGTGACCTTGACGCGTTTCCTCTCTCCTCTATAAGGACAGGAAACAGGTGACTAAGGAAGTGTCGCCCCATTTATCCTAGATGACAAGGCAACCTCTATTGTACGTGTACCTCCCTTCCTACTAGGCAACACACACACACTAGGTGGCCAAAGACTGCAAACCTCACTCAAGGAAAAAACATCTTGGGGTGAATATAATACCGAGCATGTCTCCTGAGTCGCATATCAACCAGATATCTGCTGCAGCATATGGGCGCCTGGCAAACCTGAGAATAGCGTTCCGATACATTAGTAAGGAATCGTTCAAAACACTGTGCACTGTGTACGTCAGGCCCATACTGGAGTATGTGGCACCAGTTTGGAACCCACACCTGGTCAAGCACGTCAGGAAATTTGAGAAAGTGAAAAGGTTTGCAACAAGACTAGTCCCATAGCTAAGGGGATTTTCCTACGATGAAAGGTTAAGGGAAATCGGCCTGACGACACTGGAGGACAGGAGGGTTAGATGAGACATGATAAAGACATAAAATACTGAGAGGAATTGGCAAGGTGGACAAAGACAGGATGTTCCAGAGATGGGACACATAAACAAGGGGTCACAACCGGAAATTGAAGACCCTGATAAGTCAAAGGATGTTAGGAAGTATTTCTTCAGTCACAGAGTTGCCAGGAAGTGGACTAGCCTAGAAAGTGGCGTAGTGGAGGCAGGAGGTTTGATAAAGCTCATGGAGCAGGGTGAGAGAGGACCTAGTAGCGGTCAGTGACAAGGCGGGGCCAAGAGCTATGAATCGACCCCTGCAACCAGAATTAGGTGAGTACACACACACACACACACACACACACACACACATTGGGGGACAGGAGGGATAGGGGAGAGAACATGATAACGACATATAAAATTCTGAGAGGAATTGACAAGATGGATAGGAACAGAATGTTTCAGAGATGGGACACAGCAACAAGGGGCCACAACTGGAAGTTGAAAACTCAGATGAGTCACAGGGATGTTTGGAAGTATTTCTTCAGTCACAGAGGAGTCAGGAAATGAAACAATTTGAAGAGTGATGTACTGGAGGCAGGATTCATACATAGCTTTAAGAAGTGGTGTGATAAAGCTCTTGGAGCCAGGAGAGAGTGGACCTAGCAGCGACCAGCAAAGAGGGGCCAGGAGCTGTGAATCGGCACCTGCACCCAAAAATAAGTGAGTATACACATGAGCTGCGACTCGACCCCTGCAACCACAAATAGGTGAGAGTGCACACAACACAAACACACACATATACACACACATACACATACGCTATTCTTGGTATATGTGAATGACATGATGGAAGGGATAGACTCAGAAGTGTCCCTGTTCGCAGATGATGTGAAGTTAATGAGGAGAAATTAAATCAGATGAGGATCAGGCACCACTACAAAGAGACCTGGACAGGCTGGACGTGTGGTCTAGCAACTGCCTCCTAGAATTTAACCCTGCCAAATAGTAAAGTCGTGAAGATCAGGGAAGGGCAAAGAAGACCGCAAACAGAATATAGGCTAGGCGGCCAAAAACTTCAAACCTCACTCAACGAGAAAGATCTATGGGTGAGTATAATACCAAGCACGTCTCCGGAAGCACCCATTAACCAGAAAACTGCTGAGACATATGGGCGTCTAGCAAACTTGAGAATAGAGTTCCTATACCTCAGTAAGGAATCGTCAAGACTCTGTACACTGTGTACGTCAGGACCATACTGGAGTACGTAGCACCAGTTTTGGAACCCACACCTGGTCAAGCACGTCAAGAAAATAAAGTGCAAAAGTTTACAACAAGGCTGGTTCCAGAGCTAAGGGGAATGTCCTATGATGAAAGGTTAAGGGAAATTGGCCTGACGACACTGGAGGACAGGAGGGTCAGGGGAGACATGATAACGACATATAAAATACTGCGTGGAATAGATAAGGTGGACAGAGATATGATGTTCGAGAGATGGGACAGAGAAACAATGGGTCACAATTGGAAATTGAAGACTCAGATGAGTCAAAGGGATGTTAAGAAGTATTTCTTCTAGCCACAGAATTGTTAGGAAGTGGAATGATCTGGCAAGTGATGTAGTGGAGGCAGGAACCATACATGTTTTAAGACGAGGTATGATAAAGCTCATGGAGCAGGGAGAGGTAGGACCCAGTAGCGGTCAGCGAAGAGGCGGGGCCAGGAGCTGAGTCTCGACCCCTGCAACCACAAATAGGTGAGTCACACACTAGCTGAAGTGAGTACACACACACTAGCTGAGGTGAGTACACACACACACTAGCTGAAGTTGCCAGAAGGGCCCACATGGGCAGGGCAAAGTTACTAGTTGTGAGTGATTTCAATCACAAGGAGATTAACTGCAAAAACCTGGAGCTGCATGGGGACCATAAATATGAAGAGCCAAGATGATGGAAGTGGTATTGGAAAACCTCATGCACCAACATGTTAGGGACACTACCGAGAGAGAGAAGAGAGGATGAACCAGCAAGGATAGACGTCATATTCACCTTGAGTAGTTCAGACATTGAGGACATCACATATGAAAAGCTCATTGGAGCTAGTGATCACGTGGTCCTGAGCTTCAAATACATTGTAGAGCTAAAAGTAGAGAGTAAAGCAGCCACGAGAAGGATGGGAGAAACCAAACTACAAAAGAGGGGACTACACAGGTATGAGGAATTTCCTGCATGAGGTACTGTGGGAGAGAGAACTGTTGGGTAAAGCAGTGAATGAATTGATGGAATATATGACCACAAAATGCAAAGAGCCGGAGGAAAGGTCCGTACCTAAGGGCAACAGAATCAGTGGGAAAACCAGAACGAGCCCTTGGTTCACCCAAAGGTGCAGAGAGGCCAAAACTAAGTACACTAGTGAATGGAAAATGTATTGAAGACATAGGGCCCAGGAAAATAAGGAGATTAGCCGAAGAGCCAGGAATGAATATGCATGGATAGGGAGGGAGGCTCAGTGGCAATGAGAGAATGATATAGCATCGAAAGCCAAATCAGGCCCAAAGCTGTTGTACAGCCACATCAGAAGGAAAACAACAGTCAAGGACCAGGTAACAGGCTGAGGAAGGAAGGAGAGAAGATTACAAGGAATGACAAGAAATATGTGAAGAGCTAAAGATGAGATTTAAGGAAGTGTTTTTCAGTGGAGACAGACTGTACCACAGTTAACCAGAATGGTAGGTTACACCGACAGGTGCTGAACACACTACACACAACAGAGGAAGAAGTAAAGAGTGCTGCTAAGTGAACTAGATACCTCAAAGACGGTGGAATCAGACATCTCTCCAGGGTCCTGAGAGAGGGAACAGAGGTGCTGTGTGTGCCACTAACAACAATCTTTTACATATCTATCGAAACAGGGCAACTACCTGTGGTGTGGAAGACAGTAGATATAGTCCCTATCTTTAAGAAAGGAAACAGGCCAGTAGCATTCATTAGAGATTTGCCGGTACTTCCGGCCGGGTCTTCTCAGATGGTGACCCGGCGGTGGCCCCGGAGCGGGGGTGTCGTAGGCCAGTAGCATTAACTATAGACCAGTGTCAATGACATGTTTAGTACGTAAAATCATAGCAAGCTTATCAGGAAGAGACTGGTGAAACATCTAGAAAGGAATGAGCTATACATGATAACCAGCACGGTTTCAGAGAGGAGAAATCCTGTGTCACAAACCTACTGGAGTGTTACGACAAGGTGACAGAAGCAAGGCAGGAAAAAGGGGTGGGTAGACTGTATTTTCTTGGAATGTAAAAAGCGTCTGAACAAAGATACTCAACAAGCGTCCTCCTCGGCAGAGAGGCACAGTTCGTCAGATCCAGTTGCATGATGGGTCTCATTCTAGAATATGTAAGCAGATACAGGTATCTAGGCTTTGAGGTTCCACTACTTGGACCTGTTGTAACGAGACTTTGTCGCCAATACAAAGAAAGGCTGAGAGCACTTAGAGTTGTGGCAGGTTTTCATCCCAGGTATGGTGCTAATGTTAAAATTGTGAAAATGATGTATCTTGCTTATATTAGATCATTGGTTGATTACGCGGCGCCACTACTTGCACTCGTGTCTGACTGGAAGCTTGGAGGGCTGGAAAAACTGCAAAACGAAGCAATGAGGATCATCCTAGGATGCCCTCGTACTGCCAAAATTTTAAATATGCGGAAAGAACTTAATATTCCAAGCATTAGAGATCGTGTTACTGAAAGAAATATCCTTATTGGGGTCAATATGCTTAGGCTAGCCCATTCAAACCCCTGCACAGAAGCCCTCCAAACTTTCCTCAGCACTGGTGAACATCCTTCCAGATGGATCGAAAAAACTGGAACCGACCTCCGCATGAACCAGCTACATGATCTATATCAAGTTAGACAACAGAGACATTTCCCTGCTCCATGAGATATTACCCCATTCCAAACTACCATTCCTCCATTTCCCCCCAAAACTCTTCTTAAATCACAACCAAAGCTTCGTCTTGAAGCCAAACATGATGCCTTAAGCTGTATTGATAACTTAGTCACACAAAACACTCTTTCACAAATTATTTACGTCGATGGTTCTGTTGACCAGTCCACTGGTGCAGCTGGTAGTGCTGCTGTTGTCACACAGAGTGATGGCTCTCATAAAGAAATTGGAGCACGCATCAATAAACGGGGCCTCTACCCTTCAAACAGAACTGTTTGCCATACTCCTTGCACTCAAATGTGTCCATGTATCTAAGGTTGACACTTTAATTGTAACTGATTCTCTGTCATCCATAAATGCTCTCAACTCATTAAGTATAAATTGTGGCATGCTTGTGTCAGAAGCCAGACATAGGTATGGTAAGATTGTGACAGTGGAGTCAAAGTGCACATGCTCTGGATTCCATTTCACATTGGTCTTCAGATGCATGATAGAACTGATAAATTGGCTAAGCTGTATGCTTTCAAAGAGGGGGTAGATTACAATCTTGGTTGTCAGTTAGCAGTTTGAGAACAATAATACGAAAAGAACTTCAAATGAACTTTATTGACTTAAGACTTAGAGAGATTGACACAAGTCAGTCCATCTATCATCATTCCATCATGAATGAGGAGCCACATGTCTTTGGTGCATCCAACAAGAATAAGCAGACTCTTGGATGTCACTACTGCCCGGCTCCGGCTGGGTTACAAGTATCTTTGGCAGGTTAAATCACCACCACCAGATGTAGACCAAACGAAATGTAAACTTTGCCAGATGGACTATTGTCACACCCTGCGTCATTATGTACTGGAGTGTGATAAAATTAATGAATTTAGAAACAACTCACTCAGAAATGTTCAAGAAAAGGCAAAGTATTTTATCCACAGTGGTATATTGCAGACCGTTCTGGAGAAATACCCTGACTTTGCTAGCTGTAAATAATGCATTACCATGTGTGTGTGTGTGTGTGTGGTGTGTGTGTGTGTGTGTGTGTGTGTGTGTGTGTGTGTGTGTGTGTGTGTGTGTGTGTGTGTGTGTGTGTGTGTGGTGTGTGTTTGTGTGTGTGTGTGTGTGTGTGTCAACAATCAATATTTGCACCAATAACTCACTACAGTTGTGACCGTGTGTGGAAGTGTGAATTGCTCATTACTCTATAATTTGTTCATGATTGTAGCCATGTATAAACGTAAGTAACCATTCTTACAGAATTTCATTACCTTTGTAACTTGTGAGTTCATTACCTTGTACCTAGTTCAGCCATCAAAACTTTGGGGGCCCAGTCCCTGGACCCATTGTGTACCTCTATAATCTGTTAATACCTTTGTAACTTGTCATGATTGTGACTAGACCTACCTGGAGTTCATTACCTTTGTAAATTGTGAGTTCATTACCTTTGTAAATTGTGAGTTCATTACCTTTGTAAATTGTGAGTTCATTACCTCTGTAACTTGCTCAGCTATCAAAACTTTGGAGTCCAGTCCCTGGACCAATTATGTACCTCTGTAATCTTTTGACTACCGCTCACAGGATGGGTATGGGGTGCATAATAAACATATTAAACTAAACTAACACTGTTTCCCACAAGAGATTAATGAAAAAGCTAGAGGAGCAGGCAGGAAAAACAGGAAAGGCACTGCAATGGATCAGAGAATACCTGTCAGGAAGGAAACAACGAGTAATGGTACATGACAAGGTGTCAGAGTGGGCGCCTGTGACGATCGAGGTGAAACAAAGGGGCAGTCCTAAGGCCAGTGCTGTTTCTGGTTTACGTGAACAAAATGACGAAAGGGACAGAAGAAAAGTGTCCTTATTTGCAGACAGTGTTAAGCTAATGAGGATAATTCAGTCGGATGAGGATCAGGCACGACTACAAAGGGATTTGGACAGGCTGCAAGCCTGGTCCAGCAACTGGCTCCTGGAGTTTAACACCACCAAGTGCACAGTCGTGAAGACTGGGGAAGAGAAAAGAAGACTGCAGATAAAGTGCAGACAAAGGGGGGCCAAAGACGGCAAACCTCCTCAAGAAAAAAAGGTTCGGGGGGTGAGTATAATGCCGAAACATTCTCCGAGAGGCACTTTAAAACCAAAAATAACGTTGCGGGATTTTGGGCCCCTGGAAAAACCTATGAAAACCCTTTCCCGGGCACCTCAGAAAGGGAATGGGTTTCTATATTTCTTTTACATCGTTTTCGTCGGGCCCTTTTTTTGGAGTAATCACCCACCATTTTTGGAAACCCCAAACCCCCTAGTCAAGCGCGTCAAGAAATTAGGGGAAAAAGTGCAAAGGTTTCAAAAAAACCCTTGTGCGGGAAAATAAGGGGCATGCCAACGGGGAATTTTTTTGGGGAAAATCGCCCCGACGAACGGAGGACAAGGGAAAAAAGGGAGACATGATAACATAAAAAAAAAACTGAGGGGAAAAGACAAGGTGAAAAGGAAAGGGTTGTTTAGAATGTGACAAAACCAAAAAAAAGGGCATAACGGGAAACTGAAGACTGAGATGAGTCAAAAGGGGGAAATTTTGTTTTGGAAGCAATTTCTTTTTTTAGGGGTTGTAAAAGGGGAAAGTTCTAATTTTAATAAAATCCAAAAACCCCCCTACAAACGTTTCCGCAAACCCCTCCCCTTCCCAAAAAAAAACCCATTAAGTTTATATAAAAACCCTAAACCCATCCCCCCCCAACTTTCGGGGGATAAAAACTTTTTTCAACACCCCCTTTTAAAGGCCCAATTCCCCAACAAAAGGAAAAATTTTAAAATTAATCCCTAAACCCATTGGCAAACCCCCACGGCCCCCCGCCCCTCTCTAGAAAAATTCCCCGTTGTCCATACCCCTTTTAAAAAAAACTTGTTGAAAACCAAAAATTTCTAACACCCTTAAAATTTTCAAAAAAAAATCCCCTTTAAAATTTACCTTAAAAAAATTTCCCCGAACCCCGGAAACAAACCCCAGAAAACCCCCGGTGGCACACTTACATTCCCCTTTGCCCAAAACCCTTAAAAAAAAATTAAATTTAAAATTAAACCCTAAAATTGGCCTGGAAACCCAAAACCTGAAACTTGAATCCCAAAAAAAAGCATTAAATTAAAACCACAAAACAAAACCACAGAAAAAAACTTACCCCCCTTTTAATTTTAAACCCTTTTTTAACTAATTTCCAATACCCCGGGTGGGTTTCACATTTAAAAAACTCTTCCACCAAAACCAAAATTTGAAAAACCCAGAAACCCAATTTGGTAAATTTTTAAAATTTGAATTTTTAACTGGGTTCCAAAAAGTTGGGGCCGGGAATCCAATCCCCTGAAACCTTTTGGGATAGTGCCCCAAAACCCAAAAGATTTAAAATTGGTAAACTAACAAACTAGTAATTATTTCATTTGGGGCCCAAAAACCCCAAAACCCCCAACCCAAAAAAATTTTGGGGTTTTTTTTAAAAACTAAAGGATTTACAATTTGGAAAAATTGGGGTTTTTCAAAACCCGGGGGGGGGTTGAAAAATTATTTTTAAAAAATTTTAAAAAGTAAAAAAAAAAAAATTTAAAAAACCCCAAACAAAAAAAAAAAAAAAAATTTAAATTTTAAAAAATTTTTAAATTTTTAAAAAAAAAATTAAGGAAAAATATAAATTTGAAACTGGGAAATAAAAATAAATAAAAAAACCCAAAAAAAACAAAATTAAAAAAAAACCCAACTAAAAACTAATAAAATTTAAAAAAAAACAAAAAAACCCCAAACCCAATTTTTATTTTGAAAAAAAAAAAAAATTTAAAAAAGGGAAAAAGAACAAAAACTAAAGGGGGAAACGGGCCCAAAAATAAAAAAGGGGGGACACACGGTATGAGAAACTTCCTGCAGGAGGTTCAGTGGGACAGAAAAAAAATGGTGGGGGAAAATCAGTAAACGAGATGAGGGAAATTTTATGTGGCAAAAAAAGTGCAAGGAGGCAGGGGAAAAAAGTTTTTTTCCCAAAGGGGGACAGGGAAAATAATAGGAAGCCCAAAACGAGCCCTTTGGGTTTTTTTACCCAAAGGGTTTGAAAGGGAGGCAAAAACTAAGGGGCCAACAGAAAATGGAAAAGGGGTACCGGAGGAAATAGGACCCGGAAAAACAAGGAGATTGGGTAGAAGAGCCAGAAAAACAGTATGAAACAGAAAAAGGGAGTGGGGCCCCAGCGACAGTATGAAAACGACATAGATCGAAATTTCCAAATTGACCCAAACTGTTTAAATACCCCCCATTGGGAGGAAGAAAACAGCAAGGACCAGGTGATAAGGCTGAGGAAAAAAGGTGGAAACTCACAAGAAACGATCAAGAGGTTTGTGGGGGAGCTAAAAAAAGAGTTTTAAAGGAAAGTATTTACATTTAAGCCCAGGAAGGACTCGGGGGGGACAGCCCCAGGGGGGGGACACCAGCAAGGAATACACCAACAAGTGTTGGAGACATACATACAGATGAGGAGGAGGTGAAGAAACTGCTAAGGGACATCTTTTACCCAAAGGCAATGGGCCCAAAAACAACATCCCCCCGGGGGGCCCTTAGAGAGGGAGAGATATGCTGTGCGTGCCACTTACCACAAAACTTAACACATTCCCCCCCCGGGAAAATGGGCAACTACCTTTAAAGGGTTTGGGAAAACGGCAAATTTTATTTTCCCCTTTTTAAAAAAAGGGGACAGAAAAAAAGGCACAAACTATAACCTGTGTCTTTGGAAAGTTTTATTTGTAGCAAAATTATGGAGAAGAATTTTCAGGAAAAGGGGGAGTGGGGGGGAGCACATGGAAAAGGAACAGGAGTATAAATTTCCAACCAGCAAAGGATTCACGGAAGGGAAATCCCGGTCACAAGCCTTCTGGATTTTTTTGATAAAATAACCCGAAAGTAAGACAAAAGAGAGAGGGGTGGGTTGGGAAAGCTTTTTGGGCTGCAAGGGAAAGGGCCTTTTTACACCCGTTTCCCCACAAGAGATTAGTGCAGAAGCTAAACATCAGGCGCATATAACAGGGAAAGGGGACTGCAATGGATCAGAGGGAAAAACCTGACAGGGAAGGGCAAAAACGGCATGGGACGTAATTTTAGTATCCAAAAGTGGGCCCCCTGTTTACGGCGGGGTCCCCCCAGGGGTCGGTTTCCCAGGAACCCGTGCTATTTTTGGGGTTTTAATTTTTAACGACATGCCCGGGGAAAGGGGTTTTTTCAGGTGTTCCCCGTTTGCAGATGATGTGAATTAAAAGAGGAGAATTAAAACTGATGAGGACCAGGAGACTTCAAAAAGAACCCGGACAGAAATGGACCCTGGTCCAGCAAAAAGGCTTCTCGAATTTAATCCTTTCCAAAAGCAAAGGGCATGAAAATGGGGGAGGGGCAAAAGAAAAACCACAGACAGGGGTATAGGTAGGTGGCCAAAGACTGCAAAAACCCCACTAAGGAGAAAGGTTTGGGGTGATATAACCCGAGCATGTCTCCGGAAACACACAATCAATTTAGTAACTGCTGCAGCAAGGGGGCCCCCCCGGAAAACCCGGGGAACAGAAAATTTCCCATACCTTAGTAAGGAATTTATTTTAAGGGCACGTAAAAACCCGGGATGTCAGGCCCATATGGGGGTATGCAGCACCCGTTTGGAACCCGCACTTGATAAAGCACGTCAAGAAATAAAAGAAAGTACAAAGGTTTTCGCCCAAAGGGTTTGTTCCGGGGGGCAAAAAGGGGAATGTCCTATGAGGAAAGATTTAAAGGGGAAAACGGCCTTTACCACACTGGAGGACAGGAAAAGGGGCAGGGGGGGACTGATAACGACATATAAAAAAATTTCGTTTAATAGACAAGGTGGACAAAGACAGGAAAGTTCCCGGGAGGGGGCACAGAAACACGAGGCCCCCCCAATTGGAAGTTGAAGGGCACAAAAGGGGTCAGAGGATAGTAGGGAAATATTTCTTCAGTCATAGAGTTGTAAGGCAGTGGAAAAAGCCTAGAAAATTACGTAAATTGAGGCAGGGAAAACCCTACACAGTTTTAAGACGAGGGGGGATTAAAACCAAGGAGCGGGGAGGGAGGGCCCAGTAGCAAAACCGGGTTAAGAGGCGGGGCCAGGAGCTAGGACTTTGACCCCCGCAACCACAAATAGGTGAGTACAAATAGGGGGAGTACACACACACCCCACACACAACCCCACACACTCCGAAGTGTTCCCCCGTTCGCAGATGATGTGAAGGTTTTAAAGAGAAAAATTGAATCAGATGAGAAACCGGTAGGACTTCAGAGGACCCGGACAGGCTGGGGCACCTGGTCCCCGCAAGGGTTTTCGGATTTAACCCCCCCAAATGCAAAGTCATGATAATTTGGGGGAAAGGGGAAAAAGGACCCCAGACGGGTAAAAGGGGAGGTGGAAACCCAAGACTGCCCAAAACCCCCACTCAAGGAAAAAGATCTTGGGGTTTAGTATAACAAACCCAGCACGTCCCCCCGGAAACACACATCAAACCCCTAAATGCCCGCAGCATATGGGCGCCTAGCAAACCTGGAATAGGGGTTTTCCCAAAAATTAGTAAGGAATCGTTTAAGACAGTTGTATTTTCCGGGGGGTACGTCCGGCCCCTAAGGGGTTGCAGCACCCTGTTTGGAAACCCCCACTTGATCAAGTACGTCAAGAAATTGGAAAATGCAAATGTTTGTGGGCAAAAGGGTTTGGGTTTAAAGGGGCTAAGCAGAATATCCTACAAGGGAAAAATTAAGGGGGAAAACGGGGCCCGACGAACTGGCGGACCGGAGGGGGTTTGGGAAAATTAAAATGATAACGGGGCATAAAAAAAAACTGCGTGGAATTGAAAAAGGTAAACAGAGACAGGTTGTTCCAGAGAGGGGACACAGAAACAAGGGGTCACAATTAGAAGTTGAAGACCCAATGAATCAAAGGGATATTTGGAAATATTTCTTCAGTCATAGAGTTGTCAGGAAGTGGAATAGCCTAGCAAATGAGGTAGTGGAGGCAGGAACCATACATAGCTTTAAGATGAGGTATGATCAAGCTCATGAAGCAGGGAGAGAGAGGACCTAGTAGCACTCAGTGAAGGGGCGGGACCAGGAGCTGAGTCTCGACCCCTGCAATCACAGTTAGGTGAGTACAGTTAGGTGAAGTTAATACCCCCCCCCCCCGAGCACGAAGACAACACCACCAGGTCAAGTCTACAAGTGCCTTTGACAATTGATAACTACTACTATTACTACTTTTATCACTATTACTACAACTGCTATTACTACTACTACAACTACTACTATTACTACTACTACTACTACTACTACTACTACTACTACACACACACACACACACAGGGCCAGGAGCATGGACTCGACCCCTGCAACCTCAACTAGATGAGTACACACACACATGAATCGACCCTGCAACCACAAATAGGTGAGTAACACACACACACACACACACACACACACACACACACACACACACACACACACACTGCGGGGCCAGGAGCTAAGACTCGACCCCTGCAACCACAAATAGGTGAGTACACACATACAGGAGCTTGGACCTCACCCCTGCAACCTCAACTAGGTGAGTACAACTAGGTGAGTACACACACACAGGGAAAAGAGCTGGTAAAAGCATGTCAACGTTGCTTGTGATCCTCCATCAGTACCAAATAAAGTAAAAGCAACAGGAAAATGGAAGTGTCTCAGCTATAGACAGAGGAGCTTCACTGAATGATTCTGAAGAACTCTAATGAACCTTTGTAGCTTATTTGTTTCAATTACCATGACTCAGTCAATAGCGTGGAGTGGTAGATCCTGTCATCCACTCTAGGAAAATTACTGAGGTTAACGACCTGCCGCTTGTTCCTGTGTCTGCGATATATATATATATATATATTATATATATATATATATATATATATATATATATATATATATATATATATATATATATAATATATATATATATATATATATATATATATATATATATATTATATATATATATATATATATATATATATATATATATATATATCGGCTGAAATTAATCCTCGAGATACCACTGCCACGAGTGTCCTCGAATCATAAGAAAAACATGTAGCTCAGCTGCATTCATGATTCCTGTAGAATGCGTACATTGTGCGTCTCTGGAGGCGGTATTAGGTTAGCAGACTAGAGTCCTGGCCTGCCGCAGTTTGGTATATGATTTAAAATAACTTGTTTCGTGATTTCATTGATATATATATATATATATACTGTGCAATAATAGTGATACAAGATGCAAAACAACCATGGAGGAGCTGAATGATAGCTGTAGGCCTTTCAGGTTGTAATCAACACATCAGAAGCTTGCAATGTTGCAGAAATGAATAGATAGCTCAGGAAGATCTGTTCAAAGGAACGACTCTAGCTACACTGAGATAGCAAGCATCAAACATTGAATAGAGATGAAGGCAAGATATTTAAACAGTAATAGTAGAAGCATAAAGAGATCCATCAACATTAAATATTTACTAATGACCTGGCAATCACATTAATACCATGACAACTATCCCCACAATACCATCAGACTTCATGTCATATCATTATAAAAGACTTAAACATTCTAATCTCAGAGTATCTGGCATCTATCAGTATGGGAATTTTCTATCACATAAAGAAAATGGGAAAGCAGCAAAAATGGCAAACCCTCCTATTTCCAGAGGCTGGCTCAGTATCCCTCAGGTAAATGCTGGTTTATCCATGAGGTTGATTGGGGGCAGCAAAAGATTCCCAGTTTGTCAGTGCAGAAATGTACTCACGACGATCCAGTGAGTTCAGGTAGGAATCCTGCTTTAGGTTGTGTACGTCTTCAATTATAACGTTATCAAGTTTGAATAAGCCTCCACTATTATATAATGAATGTTTATGTTTTATAATTGCCAATTCTACAGTATTTCATTCAAGCCAGAGGTGCAAGGAATAATATCTCTGGCTTCTGACCAATTGGCAAAGCTGTTGCAAACCCTAATGTGGTTGAAAATTGCATTTGATTCCTGCACAGTATGTATCGAATATCGGTACTGTGATATCCTAACATCTAGAGGTTTGCTGGTCTGTCCGAAATAAGATAAGTTGAAACCACTGCAATCAATTCTGTGAACCCCACTAACAAAATGTTAAGGCAAATTCTTAATCAAATGCTTTTAACAATCTGTGAATTCTTAAAAACTACTTGTATGTTAAATCTTTTAAGAGCATTCGGCAGGACAGATAAATTTTCATTGTATGGGAGAACCAGTACATTCTGATCTAAGGTGCTATCCTAGGTTCGGCCCTATGTTCAGCTTTCCTAGCTGCCAGCAATGCTGATTCCACGAACTCCTTAGGTACCGCAGTTTCGTGGCAATATCAAATTTGTCCCAATTTCTTCATCATGATCTGGGCTCTGCGCACTCGGTAAGCTCTCAGAAACATAGTGAGAAAGACACTTCTCTTTATTCTTGTCTCATGATTGAAATAGTAGTGAATACACACACACACACACACACACAAAACACACACACACACACACCACCACACACACACACACACACACACACACACACACTCACACACACACACACACACACACACACACATATATATATATATTATATATATATATATATATATTTTAAATATATATATATATATTATTATTATTATTATTATTTTTATTATCACACTGGCCGATTCCCACCAAGGCAGGGTGGCCCGAAAAAGAAAAACTTCCACCATCATTCACTCCATCACTGTCTTGCCAGAAGGGTGCTTTACACTACAGTTTTTAAACTGCAACATTAACACCCCTCCTTCAGAGTGCAGGCACTGTACTTCCCATCTCCAGGACTCAAGTCCGGCCTGCCGGTTTCCCTGAACCCCTTCATAAATGTTACTTTGCTCACACTCCAACAGCACGTCAAGTATTAAAAACCATTTGTCTCCATTCACTCCTATCAAACACGCTCACGCATGCCTGCTGGAAGTCCAAGCCCCCCGCCCCACAAAACCTCCTTTACCCCTCCCTCCAACCTTTCCTAAGCCGACCCCTACCCCGCCTTCCTTCCACTACAGACTGATACACTCTTGAAGTCATTCTTTTTTGCTCCATTCTCTCTACATGTCCGAACCACCTTCAACAACCCTTCCTCAGCCCTCTGGACAACAGTTTTGGTAATCCCGCACCTCCTCCTAACTTCCAAAATACGAATTCTCTGCATTATATTCCCCACCACACATTGCCCACAGACATGACATCTCCACTGCCTCCAGCCTTCTCGCCTGCAACATTCATCACCATGCTTCACACCCATATAAGAGCGTTGGTAAAACTATACTCTCATACATTCCCCTCTTTGCCTCCAAGGACAAAGTTCTTTGTCTCCACAGACTCCTAAGTGCACCGCTCACTCTTTTCCCCTCATCAATTCTATGATTCACCTCATCTTTCATAGACCCATCCGCTGACACGTCCACTCCCAAATATCTGAATACATTCACCTCCTCATACTCTTTCCCTCCAATCTGATATCCAATCTTTCATAACCTAATCTTTTTGTTATCCTCATAATCTTACTCTTTCCTGTATTCACTTTTAATTTTCTTCTTTTGCACACCCTACCAAATTCATCCACCAATCTCTGCAACTTCTCTTCAGAATCTCCCAAGAGCACAGTGTCATCAGCAAAGAGCAACTGTGACAACTCCCACTTTATGTGTGATTCTTTATCTTTTAACTCCACGCCTCTTGCAAGACCCTCGCATTTACTTCTCTTACAACCCCATCTATAAATATATTAAACAGCCACGGTGACATCACACATCCTTGTCTAAGGCCTACTTTTACTGGGAAATAATTTCCCTCTTTCCTACATACTCTAACTTGAGCCTCACTATCCTCGTAAAAACTCTTCACTGCTTTCAGTAACCTACCTCCTACACCATACACCTGCAACATCTGCCACATTGCCCCCCTATCCACCCTGTCATACGCCTTTTCCAAATCCATAAATCCCACAAAGACCTCTTTAGCCTTATCTAAATACTGTTCACTTATATGTTTCACTGTAAACACCTGGTCCACACACCCCTTACCTTTCCTAAAGCCTCCTTGTTCATCTGCTATCCTATTCTCCGTCTTAACTTTTAATTCTTTCAATAATAACTCTACCATACACTTTACCAGGTATACTCAACAGACTTATCCCCCTATAATTTTTGCACTCTCTTTTGTCCCCTTTGCCTTTATACAAAGGAACTATGCATGCTCTCTACCAATCCCGGGGGTACCTTACCCTTCCATCCATTTATTAAATAATGCACCAACCACTCCAAAACTATATCCCCACCTGTTTTTAAAACATTTCTATCTTTATCCCATCAATCCCGGCTGCCTTACCCCTTTCATTTTCCCTTTACTGCCTCACGAACTTCCCCCACACTCACAACTGGCTCTTCCTCACTCCTACAAGTGCTATTCCTCCTTGCCCTATACACGAAATCACAGCTTCCCTATCTTCATCAACATTTAACAATTCCTCAAAATATTCCTCCATCTTCCCAATACCTCTAACTCTCTTCCTCTCTCTCTCTCTCTCTCTCCTCTTCTCCCCTTATATATATATATATATATATATATATATATATATATATATATATATATAAATTTTATATAATATATATATATATATAATATATATATATATATATATATTTTATATATATATATATATAAAATATATATATATATTATATATATATATATATATATATATATATATATTATATATATTTATATATATAAATTGTGGCCCGGTGGCCTGGTGGCTAAAGCTCCCGCTTCACACACGGAGGGCCGGGTTCGATTTCCGGCGGGTGGAAAAAATTTCGACACGTTTCCTTACACCTGTTGTCCTGTTCACCTAGCAGCAAATAGGCACCTGGGTGTTAGTCGACTGGTGTGGGTCGCATCCTGGGGGACAAGATTAAGGACCCCAATGGAAATAAGTTAGACAGTCCTCGATGACGCACTGACTTTCTTGGGTTATCCTGGGTGGCTAACCCTCCGGGGTTTAAAATCCGAACGAAATCTTATCATATATATATATATAGTATTGTAACCACGAACGAGTGGTATTTAATCAATAACAGCACTGCGACCAGCCGAGGGCTCGAACCCGTGTTGTTCTGGTCCGCCTCATGGTGAGCGAAAATTCCACGACGCTCTAACCCACACGAGCACCCAGTCCTAGGGTATGTAGGATTAAGTTATATTGCATTACATGATGTTAGTCATTGGACAAGGATGATTTAAAGAAAATGTTGTATATCTCATATATTATTTATACATATATACTTACTGTCAGAGAAGAGAGAGAGAGAGAGAGAGAACACATTCCTCACCGGCAATATGTGACGAAGCCTACAGATCAGCCTTGGTTTGGCTTTCGTTGTAGAGAGGCTGCTACTGCTAAGTACAAAGCATGGCGAAGGTATAAGAGACATCCTACCACCTATAACAGGAACTTGCACATGCAAGCCTGTAGGCATATGGGTGATGTTCAAAAGTGGGCCATTGCTAAATGGGAGGTGGACACTAAAAGAAAGTTAGCATCAGGTAGGGTAGGCTCCAAAACCTGGTGGTCCCTGGTCAAGGACAGACAAGGTTATCTGCCTGATGAACTTATTCCACCTCTAAATCGACAGGATGGGACCACCTCTATTAGTAGTCAAGAGAAGGCGGACCTCTTTGCTGAACACTTTGCTACCAAAATGCAAGTTCCTGATCCAGCAAGGGACCCTCCTTGGCTAGCTGCAAGAACTGTGTCAAAACTGTCAGTGGTGACAATAAGGCAGGAGGAGGTGCATTTCCTACTTAAATCGCTTGACCAAGAAAAGGCTGTGGGCCCAGACAAGTTCAGCCGAAGATTGTTGAGAAGATGTGCAGACCAGCTAGCAGCACCTCTAACTCGCATCTTTCAGCACTGCCTAGTACAGTGTAAATGGCCCTCTCTATGGAAAGAGGCGAATGTAGTCCCTGTTCACAAAAAGAAGAGCAGAGCAGAAATCAGCAACTACAGACCAGTGTCACTCCTGTCAATCACTGGTAAGATCCTTGAGACAATAATCTCAAGACAAATGACAGAGTTTTTTTACTACCACTCACTACTTTGTGATCGTCAATATGGCTTCAGGAAAGGTTACTCTGCTGCTGATCTGTTGTTAAACCTCTCCACTAAGTGGCACCAGTCACTGGATGAATCCAAAGTCAGCTGTGTGGTAGCACTGAACATTGCTGGCGCTTTCGACCGGGTGTGGCACCAGGGCCTCTTAGCAAAACTTCAAGCACTGGGAATTGCAGGCTCTACGCTATGTCTCCTCAGTGACTACCTTCATGGTAGATCTCTAAGTGTAGTTCTCAATGGAACGGAATCAGCAAGACATCCTATTGGGGCAAGTGTTCCACAAGGAAGCGTGCGGGGGTCCATTGTTATGGAATGTCTACTTCAACGACCTTCTTCATCTCATCCCAGAATCACATGCATATGCAGACGACTGTACACTGACATTCACTTATCCAAGAGAAGAAATGCCAGCTGCTCTAAGCTACATCAATCACCAGCTGAGAGCTATATCAGCTTGGGGAAATAGATGGCAAGTAACATTTGCACCTGAGAAAACGCAAATGATGATCGTCTCTAGGCACCATGATGGTAATGCTGGTGCAGTAGTAAGGATGAATGGGAGGATGTTGGCACCTGGAGAAGAAGTTGATATCCTTGGGGTGAAATTTGACTCCAAACTAACCATGAAGAACCATGTTGTAAATCTTGCAAACAAAGCAGCCAGGAAGCTTACAGCACTTCGCCGTATCTCCCATCTGCTTGACAGTAGGGGTTGCAAGATCCTGTACGAGGCACAAGTACGCTCGCACCTTGAGTATGCTCCACTTTCTTGGTTTGCCTGCCCCCCCTCTCATCTGCGACTGCTTGACAGAGTAGAGAACAGAGCAAGACGTCTCATTCTCTCGCCTGGACCCATCCTGGATAGATCTGTCATTTCAGCAGAGCCTTCAACATAGAGGGATGTGGGTGGCCTTACTGTTATGTACAAGGCCAATATTGTCAAAATACCACACTTGGATCCACTTCGAGGACAGCGTGAAAACAAGCTTTTATGCCACAAGACGGGCAGAAAGCAGCAACTTCACTCTGGCTGTACCCTTCTCCAGAACATCACTCCATCTGAGATCATACATACCCAGGATGACTAGAGTATGGAACACATTCGTACAGCATAATGATGTCAACGAGATAAAGTCAGTTGATCAAATGAAAAATGCTGGTCCACAGATGGCTCCAACTTCATCCTGTTTCCTACTTGTATGTCTCATAACAATAAAAATGCTTTCAAATGAGCTGATGTAGGTAACAGCTCTTAGCTTGCCAATAAAGTTAGGAATCCTTAACTGTAAATAGCTGTCAATAAAGCTAGGGATCCTTAACCTTGTCAAACCCTGTGTAAAAAAAAAAAAAAGAAAAAGAGGAGGAGAGAGAGAGAGGAGAGAGAGAGAGAGAGGAGAGAGAGGAGAGAGAGAGAGAGGAGAGAGAGAGAGAGAGAGAGAGAGAGAGAGAGGAGCGTGGGACTGGGCGGGGGAAGTAGAAGAATTCTGGGAAAAGATCGATAAACAGGATACAAAGTCAGCACTTGCAACCTACCATTATGGAAGGGCTCAAAGCCTCAAACCATCTCACATTTTCAAAGAACTGCGAGATATCTAGTAACGATAAACGTACACAGTAAGATTTTACTGTGTTTGCATGTATAATGTGATGTATGTTAAGCTACATCAGGCTACAGTATATACAGAGTATAATGATCGTCTCTCTCCCTCCACAATTTACATGACCTTGACCTTGACCGAACTCCAGTAACAACTTGCTCCAGCAACTTCGCATCCGGTTTAAGTCTTCGTATTGTCTATCCCATCCTTTTCTTATTCTAACCCACATGTTTCACTGTATGGCCAAACAACGATATGTAAAAGGCAATGCCTCTGGCAGCTTGTTTACTGATGTAAAGAATAACAGTGATCCCAGAAATTGATCCTGAGCCAAGCAAAGGTCGTTGGTCGTTACCTCTCGTCTGTATCATACTACTCTCTATATCACTACACCATCTGTTTCCTAGGTATCACTTGAACCACTGATGACATTTTCCTTGTATTCCTGCCTTCTTATAGAGTTTGTGCATCAGTCTCTAAAATAAGGAGTAAACTCGCTGAGAAATATACTCCTCAGGGTACAGTATATACTGTAATATATACTATTATACGGTACTGTCTTGCTCTCTTGTTTACATTTTATTATGCTGAAGAATTTATATTACTGGATGAATTTAGCTTAAATCTATAACGAATAAGTTTAAAGCTGAGCTAAGCACTTATATACATTTATATCCACAGTCTAGATAAGAAAAGATTTTGTTCTGATTTTTAACCCGGGAGGGTTAGCCACCCATGATAATCTAAGTCAGTGCGTCATCGAAGATCTGTCATATTTCCACTGTGGTCCTCGGTCTTGTCCCACAGGATACGACCTACACCAGTCGACTCACACCCAGGTACCTACTTGCTTGCTAGGTGAACGGGAACAGCAGTGTTTCCACCCGGCTGGGGATTGAACCACGGACACTCAGTGTGCGTGAGGCGAGACCGTTGCCTACCAAGCCTCAGTACACCAATTTCCATATTTTATACTAGAAATCCTCGGTAATTTACACTATGTATGATAATTATACTTGTGTACCTCTGCCTAAATAAACTAACTTACATTCCGTCTTAGCCAAAATAATATATTAAAAGGACCTCAATGGAAATAGTCACTGACTTTTATTTATTTATTTTATTTATTTATTTCCAATTTGAGCACACATACAGAGGTACAAAAAAATACAGATAAGAGCAGCATGCCAAAGCCACTTATACTATGCATAGCATTACGGGCTGGCTTAAAATTAACTTAAGATTAACTAAGCAATGATGAAATCAGTGATAAAACATTAATGTAAACAGATTAAGGATTGACCTCATCGCTTTATTGCCGTGAGGTTGTGCTGCGCACACGCTCCTGGTTGAGAGGCCTTCCTGCGCAGATTGATTTTCACAAGATGGCGCAGACTGTCAGAAGGCGCGTCAACACTGTGTGCTTTGATTTAGTGCGGGGTGTAATTACGCCTCAGTCCGCACAGGTGCTTCTACCTTTGATTATTCGCGACACATATGGCATTGCTGATCAAGATTTGTATGGAGTATCGCTCAAACGGGGCTTACCGAATATTCGTTAAGCTACGATCGACGGCAGTGTATGAGCGCCTGGTGGAGCAGTATCAAGATGGCTGTGTGGACGTAAACTCGGCAATACGAGTTCGTTTAATTGACTGTGTCGCGACACTACACTTGGGTGAAGGTACGCAACGTGCCTTTCGAAGCTGACGAGGCAGATATACGGAACGTTTTTGAACGTTATGGTACTGTGCATCTGGCAATGGCAGGTACCTGGGTGGATGGGGCGTACGCCGGCTGGCCGGAGGGTACGTTCAACCTAAAGATGACGCTGAGGCATCCCATCCCGTCGTTTGTCATCCTGGACGACTTTAGGACGCAAGTGATGGTGTATTACGCAGGGCAGCGCAAGACCTGCAGGCTATGTGGTGCTTATGACCATATGGCAGCACAGTGTGAGAGGCAGCAGCAACGACAGGTTGCAGACAGAAGGACGGAGCGAGGGCCTGACCGAAGGCGGGGCCTGCCAGCGGGACGCCTGTAAAGGGCCATAGTTCGTCTTGGAGTGAGGAGGTGGAGAGAGAGTTCCCGACGGTGGGGTCGAGCCATCGATGCCTGTAGAATCTACAGTCTCCGCTTTGGTGGAAGGGGAGACCAAGTTGAGTGGAGGAGAACGAGCAGAGGATGTGGCTCTGGAGCAGTTGACGGAAAAGTTTTTGGAGACGAAGAGAGCTGGAGATGATGTACAATCGGTGGTGGGACCTGAGGAGAGTGAGGACGAGAGGAGAGACAGCCAGCTGACTGCAGGTGCCTCTTCTACGGGAATGGTGACCGTGGTCGAGGTGGCGGCGGAGGTGCATTGTGAGGCATCCCCCGACCAGACCATGGATGCAGAGAGTGTTCGGCGGAAGAGGGCGGCAACGCACTCTGATTCCGATGATGTCTTGACCCCGGCGCAAAGACCGGGGAAGAAACCGTGGGCTGATGTGTGAGTGGAGGCGCCACAGGTGTGTCCGGTCAGGTGTTCGACCGGGGAGGGAATAGAGCTCACTGTGGTGAGCATGGTGGGAAAAATAGGAAGGCTGGTGACGTGTCTATGAAAGGAGTTACAGGGCAGCGTGTAAAACCCCTTAAGAAGGTTTCAGGTGTATGACTGTGAATGTAAATGGGTTGTGTATGAATGTGAAGCGTTTGTGGCTCCAGGGGTTTCTGAGGCGTCATGCCATAGATATTGTATTCATGCAGGAGCATAACTTTAAGGCGGGTCGGGATTTGAATGTGGACGGATATCGTGTGTTTGTGGCATATTCGGACCGTTTGAAAGGTGGGGTTGGAATTCTGATTCGGGAGACAAGCCGTTTGTTGTAATTAGATGTGAGGGAGGGGAGGAGGTAGGGTACTCCGGGTAGATGGATGGTGGAGAGGTGAGCGACTGGCAGTGGTTTGTGTGTATGCGCCGGCGGAGCGTGATGTACGGGTGAAGAATGAATTTGTGCGTGATGTTTTGGTTTATTATTTGAGATCTCTTCCCTCGGTAACAATCATGGGCGGTGATTGGAATTGTATAGTACGTAGAAAGGATGTGGAGCCACGGGGGGCAGGGTGTTTTTTGGTTAGCCTAAGGGATCTTTTGCTGGGCGTGGGGTTAAGGGATGTTATTGGAGGTGGGGACCTAATGGTTGAGCATACGTTTCATAGACAGGGATACGCGGCCAGGCTCGATAGGTTTATATGTGACGAGAAGTGTGCGAGTGATGTGTGTGCGTACGGTGGAAGCTGTTTACACGGATCATAGAGCTGTTTATACGGACTTGACTTGGGCCAGCTTACTAAGAGGTTATCCAGGGTATTGGAAGTTAAATGTGAGACTTCTTGGGGTGAGGAGGCGGGGTTAGATTTTAGGACAATGTGGGAGAATTTGTGGGGAGAGGGTAGGGATGTGGGTGACTTGCTGGGGTGGTGGGATGGGGTAGCTAAGGAGAGGATCCGGCAGTTTTTATGTGCGATGGGGAAAGTACCAGGGTTGGATGACGTACGGGTTGCAGCAGTATTTCGAGGGTAGGTTGCAAAGTTGTTATGAGAGGGGCGTGCAGGCAGGGCAGTATCCCATGGAGGAAATCGAGTTGTTAAAAGGAAGGATTCGTGATTTGCAGAATGATAGATTTGATGCGGTGAGAGTGCAGGGTGGAATTGAAGAGGCGGTGTGGGGTGACCGACCATCGGCCTGTGTGTTTAAGGGGACAGAGGCAGCGACGTATGGCTATGGAAATTGATAGGCTGGTGGTACATGAGGACTTAGGTGGATATAGGGCGGGACATGAGTTAAGAACAACGGAGGCAATGAGTGATTACGTTGATAGGTGGTTTGGAAAAAATTTACTGAGTGTAGGAGTGGATGGGGAGGCTTTCGGGAGGTTGGGGGAGAATGTATCTTGTGTGCTAAGTAGCAGTGATCGCATGGCGTTGGGGGGGGATATTGAAGAAGGGGAGGTGTGGAGGGCTTTGGAGGGGATGGCACGGGGTAAGGCTCCAGGTCTGGATGGCTTGCCCTGCGAGTTTTATGTGAGCCATTGGAATGTGTTGAAGTCCTTCTTAGTAGAACTAATGAATACGATGAAAAGGGAGGGGAGGATGGGCAGGTTGCAAGGAACTGCGGTTGTGGTTTTAGTGCCAAAAGGTAAGAAACAGGACACGGTGCGGGACTTTAGGATAATATCATTGCTGTGTGCTGATTATAAGATTTTGCAAAAATTTTAGGAAATAGGATGAAGTGTGTGGTGGATAGAGTGGTTGCGAGAGGACAATATGGTGTGTCTGGGAGGACGATGTATGACGGGCATAGTATTATAAAGAATTTTGTGGAAGGGTCGGGAGGGGAGCAGGGGGGGGGGGTGTCTTAGCGTTAGATTGGCAGGCGGCGTATGATAGTGTAGAACGTGAGGTGTTGTGGTATATATTAAGGAGGCAGGGTTTTGGGGAGGAGGTGGTACGTTGGGCAGAGACATTGTATACAGGTGTGGGAGTGTGTGTACAAGTAAATGGGGAAATTGGGGGAAGTGGGTATCCATGGGTCGGGGTATTAGGCAGGGTTGTCCCCTGTCTCAATTGTTGTTTGCCTGTTTAACAGACCCTTTCTATAGAAAGGTGGAAGCGTGTATGGAGGTGGATTGGGGAGTAGGAAGTGGAGTGCAGGGAATAATAGGGTATGTGGATGACACGACAATACTCGTGCGAACGCAGAGGGAGTTTACGTGCGGTTGGAGATGTTATTGATAATTTCGCGGGGGTTACCGGGTTAAGAGTTAATGTGGAAAAATCAAAATTACTGGTCTTAGGAGATTGGGTGGGAAGAGAGAGTTGGGGAAGGAATGTACGTTGGAATATGGTGGACAGGATAAAGTGTGTGGAATAGTGTATATGCGTAGTGCGAGAGAGGCGAGGATGGTTAATTCTGGACTTGTTGTGGATCGAGTGGTGGGGCGATTGGATGGGTTGAGACCAACTCATTTGACAGTACATCAGCGTGCGATTGTTGTGAATGTGTTGTTATACAGTAAAGTCTGGCACGTGGCTGCGGTATATCCGTTAGCAGGTCCGGATGTACGAGGCTGTTAAAGAGGGTTTTCCATTTTCTTTGGGGTTCCGGGTGTGAATGGTTGAGTAGGAGTGTGGTTACTTTACCGGTCAACAGAGGAGGATTGGGGTTGATTGATTTACGGTTAAGAGTCAAGTGCATTTATTTGAAGTGGGGGTTACGCCGTTGTGCGGGGTCATGCAGGAGGGGCGTGAATGGCTTGCATGAAGAGGTGCGAATGTGGTGGGGAGGGTCGGAGATGAAAGTGTGTGAAGACGTGTTGCGGGCGTTGCTGCATGTACGGGACCCTAATAAAGTTCGAGTGGGTGTTTTGGAGCGTGTTGTAAGGGCGAAGGTAGTCGTGAAGGCTGAGAGTATCTACCCTATGTATGCGTGGAAGGATATATGGGAAAGATTACGGTTGATGCGCGTGCGTCCAAATGTGCGAGAGGTATTTTTCCGTTTTCTCCATGGTATACTGCCGTCGGGTGCTGCACTTAAGGAAAGAGGGTTGATGGTGGAGGGCGCGTGTCGGGTGTGCGGGGATGAGGAGACTGCGTTTCATGTAGTGTATTTTTGTGATAATTTGGGGAGTATCAGGGAATGGATGGGTAAGGTTCTGAGGACAGTGGGAGGAGGCGGGATATTAGTATTGAGGGCGTTAAGTTTGGACGTGGGAGGCGTCGAGGCGCCTGTGCAACGTGCAATCACGTATATAATAGCGGATTTTGTTTTTGTATCCTGGGCAATGAGAAGGAATGGGGATTGGGAGGTGCGCAAAAGGGTGTTGGCGGGGACCATTTATAGAACGTTGTGTTATAATCGGGAAATATATGGAAGTCGCTGGGACCAGGCTTTTTCAGCAGGGTACCGTAGTATGAGTGTGAGAGCATTGTTAACGTTGTGAAAGGGGGGGGGGGGAGTGAATTTCAGGGGATGGAACGGGCTTGTCTCCGGGGTTGGGTATGCACAACGGCTGGTTTACTGTGTGTATCTGTGTAATGCGTGGTTGAAGAAAATGTGGTTGTGTGAGTGGATGTGGTGGTGAAGTTATATGTGTTATAGATGTCTTAAGTCAGAGTCTACTGCCTTCTTTCTTTGTTGAAGTACTTGATGTACCTTTCGGCTATGGCCTGGCAAACGGGGTTTTGTGTGTTTGTACCGAGCATTTTATTGCTATGTTATATAATGTGTATAGCCTGTAGATGAGTGCGGAATGATTATGGCTTTTTCTAGTTTTGTGGCTGACTCGTAAGACTTGTGGTAAGGCGAGTATGTACTTTGTTTTATCATGAGATTGTGATGTAGGTTCTTTCGGTTATCGATTATTTGTGTTGGTTGTGAGTAACCGATATATTTATATATTTATCATACTATTCTTCTTATTGTATTGTATTGTGCATTGGCAATGTCCCAGTATATTATGTAAATAGTGTATACCCGAAGGGATTATGGTTTTATTTATATTATTGAACCTGCTACAGGGGTCACCTACATGTTATGTTCTTGTTGTTGTTCTTGTGTACATAGGGTTAAGATTGCCCATTTTCTTAATGTTATGTTTTGTCACAAGCGATATTTTCTAGTATAATTGTGTAACCTCTTGTGTTTGTTAATATTGTGTTTATTTGCTATTGTACGTTCTGAGAGATTGTTTTCAAAATGTGTTTATATACAATGTGTATCAACCCTAGTTTAAGGGTTTTTATGTTAAGCTATGTATTGTATTTTTAAATAAAATAAAAAAAAAAAAAAAAAAAAAAAATGTAAACAGATTACTAAAGCACAAGTGAGTATTACAAAGACAGGTAATATGGTTGCATCAGTTAGGTAGTGATTCTGTTAGGTAGTGTATTTAAAAAATAATAAAGTTAGATTGGGTTTTAGGTTTAACATTTATGTGATATAATTGTGAGAAACATTTAAGATATACAATTTATAAGGTTCAGTTATTCAGTATTTATTTGGTTTTGGGTGAGTAAGTGATCTTTGAGAAGAGACTTGAATTTATAAACAGGTAGTGTTTCTTTTATATTTACAGGTAATGAATTCCAGATTTTAGGGCTTTTATGTGCATTGAGTTTTTGCATAGTGTGAGATGGACACGAGGAACATCAAAGAGTGATCTGTGCCTTGTGTTATGGTCAGGTGTTCTGCTGAGGTTGGCAAGGAGATGTTTGAGGGGAGGGTTAATATCAGAGTTAAGTGTTCTATGTATGTAATAGGTGCAATAATAAGTATGGATGTTTTGTATGGTAAGTAGGTTGAGTGTTTTGAATATTGGTGGAGTGTGCTGCCTGTAGTGAGAATTTGTTATCATTCTAACGGCAGCCTTTTGTTGGGTAATTAGTGGTCTGAGATGGTTAATTGTTGTTGAGCCCCATGCACAAATTCCATAGGTGAGATAGGGGTAAATAAGAGAGTGATATAGGGCCAGGAGGGCTGACTGTGGAACATAGTACCGTATCTTCGATAGTATGCCTACAGTCTTGGAAATTTTCTTAGAAATTTGATGTATATGTGTATGAAATTTGAGTCTATTATCAAGGTGGATTCCTAAGAATTTTCCCTCTGTTAGTTTTGTGATAGGTGATCCGTTTATCATTATGTTAAGAGGGACATCTGTAGCTCTGTTACCAAACTGAATGAAGTAGGTTTTGTCAATGTTTAGTGTAAGTTTGTTAGTCCTCATCCAGGTAGATATTTTCTGTAATTTGGAGTTATCCTAGGTAATTATCACATATATTAATATATTAATTGTAGTCACCTAAATTTGTGTACCTGTACTTATGTATAACTGTACCTAAATAAACTTGCTCTCTGAAATGCTGGACTCTCGAGAACTGTCCAGAAATAGAAATATAGAATTAACTAAACCCAATGAACCTGACATCCAGCCAGCAGACACTGCCAACATACTTTCCTCTCCACTATAGGATCAGAACTAGCAAGGAAAATCCCAACCTTACTAGAAATTACCCAAATATTCTATATCTAGCTCCAGTTAGTCCTACTGAAGTCTCACTCATCATAAAATCACTAAAAAACAAGACAAGAGGCTTAAATAATCCATCACCACTCATGTACAAAAAGCAACTTATGTACTGTCGCTCATATTACAACTCTGTTGAACAAATCAGTGGAATCTTCAACTTTCCCATCCATACTCAAGATAGCAAGCGTTTCCCCGATCTTTAAAGGAGGCCGTCCAACTGAAATAAACTACAGGCCTATAACAAACTTACCCTTACCATCTAAAATCTTCGAAAAAAATGATACATAATATAATATAATAATAATATCTTTATTTCTACCAGTACATGTACAAGGTATACAGTCCTAGTTGACATCAATAACATACTACTATATAGAAAGCCGCTTGTTATGCAGAGCATTTCGGGCAAATTAGGACAATTTGTCCCGGGATGTGACCCAAACGCAGGTACTCATTTTATACTGATGGTGTGAACAAACGGTGTAAGGAAACACGCCCAGTGTTTCAACCCTCGCCGGGAATCAAACCCGGACCTTACCGTGTGAAGCGAGAGCTTTTGTCACCAGGCCACGGGCCACATAAGCGAGTTTTCTCCTACGTAATATATCACAACTTACTTAACCCTGCCAGTCTGGGTTTAGGCCGAAAAAAAGTACGAATGATGCAATTATACAAATGTTTGAACTGCTTTATGCAGCACTTGAAAATAATGAATATTCTCTGGGACTCTTCATAGAGCTGTTAAAAGCATTCAATACAGTGGACCACAATATCTTGCACCTTCAACTAGAACATTATGGGGCCAGAAAACATACCCCTGCATACCTAATATCTTAGCAATAGACACCAGTATTTCTCTACAAACGGTGTAACCTTGTCAACTCAGCCAGCAGCCATAAGAGTGCCCCAAGGCAGTGTCCTAGGCCCTCTGCTCTTTATCATTTACATCACTGATTTTCTCAACGTATCTCCTTAAACCTGTTCTATTCGCAGATGACACTACTTACAATCCATCCCGCTAGCAGAGCATTTGCCGGATCCAATTTTCAATGCTCCCTAAAAAATAAGGTCTGATAACTCTATCCACTCATTTGCAAGAGCCACTCAAATACAAGAGGTGTTTTCTGTACTAAGATGCCATTGTGTTGCAGTGTCTGGTATACAATACTGAGAGGTTGGTAGGTAAGACTCACAGGCAACAGTTAGGCAACTTTATTCCGAAACGTATCGCCTTCACAGTAGGCTTCTTCAGTCGAATACAGAAAGTAGGCAGGAACAGTAGAGATATGAAGACGATGTAATCAGTCCATCACCCTTGATTTGAGATTGGAGAAGTTCAGTTCCATAGTCAGGAATAAATTTAAAGTTGGAAATACATAGATGATTCGCTTATTTTAGAATATCCTGTGGAGATAGGTTTAGATACTAGGATCTACACTCTAATCTGAAGCGACAGAATAGAAAATACTTGTGAACATAAAAAAGAAGGAACACTGCAGCAGGCCTACTGGTTCATGTGAGACAGGTCCATGTCTCCCAAGGACCTAACCCAAGAACCCAACGTAGTCAGGTATTCGTTTGTAAATTGAATTGTGCATTAGAGAAATTTTTTTTGCACTCTAGTTTTTGATGGGAAAACATTGGGCAGCATCAAATTTTGGTTGGATAAATTTGTGAGTAAGACAGGTTGTATTTAAATTGGATATGCATCTCAGGTGAAACAGTTATCAAAGATCATTGCTTGGGTAAAACTGAAAATGATCTTGGCATTTGCTTCCCAATTTTCTGAACATGTGCTGATATCGAAAGAAAGGTCTCTGGTAATAGGGTAGTTTGGTTGGGTAATTGGGTACTTTTAGTTTGGTAATAGGGTAATTTGGTTTGTTAATACTATAGTTTGTTAATACTATAGTTTGTTAATACTATAGTTTGTTAATACTATAGTTTGTTAATACTATAGTTTGTTAATACTATAGTTTGTTAATACTATAGTTTGTTAATACTATAGATTAATGGGATTTAAATAGATTACTGGGATTTATATCAAGAAGTGTAAGCAACAGAAGTCCAGAGGTCATGCTGCAGCTTTATACATCATTAGTAAGGCCTCACCTAGATTATGCAGCTCAATTCTGGTCTCTATATTACAGAATGGACATAAATTCGTTAGAAGACATTCAGCGTAGGATGACTAAATTAATACATAGCATTAGAAATCTTCCTTATGAAGAAATATTGAAGACTCTTAAGTTACATTCATTTGTTAGACGAAGAATGAGGGGAGACCTGATCGAAGTGTATAAGTGGAAGATAGGTATTGGGTTGGTCAAATGTTTGTTAGTGGGATGAATTGTAAAAGACCTGCCTAGTATGGGCCAACAAGCCTGATGCAGTGTTCCTCCTTTCTTATGTTCCTATGTATTAATAAAGGGGATATTAACAAGGTCTTGAGGATATCTCTCCAAGAGAGAACCCGCAGTAATGGATTTAAATTAGATAAGTTTAGATTTAGAAAGGACATAGGAAAGTATTGGTTTGGAAATAGGGTAGTAGATGAGTGGAACAGACTACCTAGTTGGGTTATTGAGGCTAGGACTTTGGGTAGTTTCAAATTTAGGTTGGATAAATACATGAGTGGGAGGGGTTGGATTTGAGTGGGACTTGAACATCAGAGCTTATTTCTTGGGTAGCATTGAAAATTGGGTTGGTCAAATGTTTGTTAGTGGGATGAATTGTAAAGGACCTGCCTAGTATGGGCCAACAGGCCTGCTGCAGTGTTCCTCCTTTCTTATGTTCTTATGTACTTACATCTTCTCCCATTCCGACTATGCTTGGTGACGCTGTTGACAACGAGCTACTAAAAATATTTACACGGATGACGACCAACAAACTCACCCTCAATGTAGACTAAACCTACTGGAGTTTACCTGGAGAGAGTTCCGGGGGTCAACGCCCCCGCGGCCCGGTCTGTGACCAGGCCTCCTGGTGGATCAGAGCCTGATCAACCAGGCTGTTACTGCTGGCTGCACGCAAACCAACGTACGAGCCACAGCCCGGCTGGTCAGGAACCGACTTTAGGTGCTTGTCCAGTGCCAGCTTGAAGACTGCCAGGGGTCTGTTGGTAATCCCCCTTATGTATGCTGGGAGGCAGTTGAACAGTCTCGGGCCCCTGAGACTTATTGTATGGTCTCTTAACGTGCTAGTGACACCCCTGCTTTTCATTGGGGGGATGTTGCATCGTCTGCCAAGTCTTTTGCTTTCGTAGTGAGTGATTTTTCGTGTGCAAGTTCGGTACTAGTCCCTCTAGGATTTTCCAGGTGTATATAATCATGTATCTCTCCCGCCTGCGTTCCAGGGAATACAGGTTTAGGAACCTCAAGCGCTCCCAGTAATTGAGGTATTTTATCTCCGTTATGCGCGCCGTGAAGGCTCTCTCTACATTTTCTAGGTCAGCAATTTCACCTGCCTTGAAAGGTGCTGTTAGTGTGCAGCAATATTCCAGCCTAGACAGAACAAGTGACCTGAAGAGTGTCATCATGGGCTTGGCCTCCCTAGTTTTGAAGGTTCTCATTATCCATCCTGTCATTTTTCTAGCAGATGCGATTGATACAATGTTATGGTCCTTGAAGGTGAGATCCTCCGACATGATAACTCCCAGGTCTTTGACGTTGGTGTTTCGCTCTTTTTTTGTGGCCAGAATTTGTTTTGTACTCTGATGAAGATTTAATTTCCTCGTGTTTACCATATCTGAGTAATTGAAATTTCTCATCGTTGAATTTCATAGTGTTTTCTGCAGCCCACTGAAAGATTTGGTTGATGTCCGCCTGGAGCCTTGCAGTGTCTGCAATGGAAGACACTGTCATGCAGATTCGGGTGTCATCTGCAAAGGAAGACACGGTGCTGTGGCTGACATCCTTGTCTATGTCAGATATGAGGATGAGGAACAAGATGGGAGCGAGTACTGTGCCTTGTGGAACAGAGCTTTTCACCGTAGCTACCTCGGACTTTACTCTGATGACTACTACTCTCTCTGTTCTGTTAGTGAGGAAATTATAGATCCATCGACCGACTTTTCCTGTTAGTCCTTCAGCACGCATTTTGTGCGCTATTACGCCATGGTCACACTTGTCGAAGGCTTTTGCAAAGTCTGTATATATTACATCTGCATTCTTTTTGTCTTCTAGCGCATTTTGGACCTTGTCCAATAGTTAAGACAGACAGGAGCGACCTGTTCTAAACCCATGTTGCCCTGGGTTGTGTAATTGATGGGTTTCTAGATGGGTGGTGATCTAGCTTCTTAGGACCCTTTCAAAGATTTTTATGATATGGGATGTTAGTGCCATCGGTCTGTAGTTCTTTGCCATTACTTTACTGCCCCCTTTGTGGAGTGGGGCTATGTCTGTTGTTTTTAGTAACTGTGGGACGACCCCCGTGTCCATGCTCCCTCTCATAGGATGGTAAAAGCTCGTGATAGGGGCTTCTTGCAGTTCTTGATGAACAGGGAGCTCCATGTGTTCTGGCCCTGGGGCAGAGTGCATGGGCATGTCATTTATCGCCTGTTCGAAGTCATTTGGCGTCAGGATAACATCAGATAGACTTGTGTTAACCAAATTCTGTGGCTCTCTCATAAAAAAATTAATTTTGATCCTCGACTCTCAGACTGGTTAGCGGCTTGCTAATAACTGAGTCATATTGGGACTTGAGTAGCTCACTCATTTCCTGCTGTCATCTGCGTAGGACCCATCTTGTTTAAGTAGGGGCCCCAATACTGGACGTTGTTCTCGACTTTGATTTGGCATAGGAGAAGAAATACTTTGGGTTTCTTTCGATTTCATTTATGGCTTTTAGTTCTTCCGCGATTCCTGGCTCCTATAAGATTCCTTAGCTTAAGTTCGATGTTTACTATTTCTCTGACCAGTGTCTCCCTACGCATTTCATATATATATTGACCTCTTTTAGCCGCTCTGTTATTCATTTCCGTCGCCTGTAAAGGGAGTGCCTGTCTCTTTCTATTTTACATCTACTCCTCCTTTTTCTTAGAGGAATAAGTCTTGTGCATACATCGAGTGCCACCAAGTTAATCTGTTCTAGGCATAAGTTGGGGTCTGTGTTGCTTAGTATATCTTCCCAGCTTATATCGGTTAGGACTTGGTTTACTTGGTCCCACTTTATGTTTTTGTTATTGAGTTGAATTTGGTGAATGCTCCCTCGTGACTAATCTCATTATGTCGGTCTGGGGCTCCACGCATACATGTCTGAACCTCAATTATGTTGTGATCTGAGTATTTTGTTTTTGATATGGTGACATTTCGTATCAGATCATCATTGTTAGTGAAGATGAGGTCTAGTGTATTCTCCAGTCTAGTAGGCTCTATTATTTGCTGGTTTAAATTGAATTTTGTGCAGAGATTTAAAAGCTCGTGTGAGTGTGAGTTTCCATCAGAGCTGCCTCCTGGGTGTTATTACTGCAACAATATTATTTGCTATATTCCTCCGTTTTAGGTGCCTTAAGTTGAAATCCCCCAGGAGCAAGATGTTGGGTGCAGAAGCTGGCAGATTTTCCAGACAGTGGTCAATTTTTAACAGCTGTTCTGGAATTGCTGTGATGTTGCATCAGGAGGCTTGTAGACTACCACAATGACTAGGTTTTGGTTCTCGACCTTTACTGCTAAAAACTTCCACTACATCATTTGAGGCATTTAGCAGTTCTGTGCAAGCAAGTGACTCTGCAATGTACAGGCCAACCCTAACCCCCCTTTTGCCTGTTCACAGAGCTTTAAATATCTACCTAAACATATTGATCAATGGTTCCCTCTTTTACAAGTCACACTGAGGGTAAATTTTTAGGTCTTCATCTTGACTGCAGCCTGAAATTTTATGCCCACATCTAACACATAGTCAGGAAGGCCTCCAAAACAGTAGACATACCCCAAACGGCACTACTTACACCATGCCACTCTCTAAAGGACCCCAATGGAAATAAGTCATTCTGTCTGACTTTTTTGTGGTTATCCTAGGTTCTCTACACATATGCTGCTATGTATGATAATTCTATGTAACTGTATTTGTGTATACTGAATAAACTTACTTACTTACTTACTTACTAATCTCCCCTCACCTCACCAATGGTATTTGTGCTTGGGGTTCTACTACGACTAATCACCTTAACCCATTAAAAACCCCAGCAAAAAAACTGCTGTGCGTTTTAGTTAGTTAGTATTTTAAATTTTGTTTATTAGACCTCATACCCCCTGTGGGTGGTAGTCAAAAGTTTAAGATGTAATAATGGGCCCAAGATGGGCTCCAAAGTTTGTAGCTAAAAAAAGGGTGCAGAGGTAATGAAGAAAAGTTACAAAGGTAATGAATCAGTAAGTAAGTAATATTTACTTCTTTTTAAACATGGCTACAATCATGAACAAATTATAGATAAGAGAAATTTTCACACTCCACACCCGGTCACAATATGGTTTTTGGGTGCAAATATTAATAGTTTTGGTCACACAAAACACTCCGCGCGCGCGGGGCCAGGAGCTGTGAAGTCATACACCCCCTCCTCCTTTAAAAGTTTGAACTTATAATATAATTTAAAATACATATTACGTGTAAAATTTTATAATATATATATATATTATATTATATATATTATATATATATTTTTTATATATATTATATTTTTTTTAAATATTATTATAAATTTATATATATATATATTTTATATATATTTTTTATATTTTTATATATATATATATATATATATATTTTATATATTATATATATATATTATATATATATATATATAATATATTATTATATATATATATTATATATATATATATTTATATTATATATATATATATACCCAAAAACTTTTTAAATGCCAAAAAAAACCAACTCATCCCCCTATTCGGTTTCTTCACTATTCTATATAATTTTCCTAGGGTTTAATTTATGAACCCGTTTAAACTATCAAAAATTCCCTTTTTCAAGGTGCCTCATGCACACTGCCGGAGGCCTGGTCACAGACCGGGGCCCCGGGGGCGTTGACCCCCGGAAACCCCTCCCGGGAAATCCAGGTAAATTTAATAAAACGTTTTTAAAAAAAATTAAAAAGTAACAGTTAAAAAATCCCCGTTACTAAAAAAACAGACTAGCCCCCCCAAAAGGGGGGCGTTAAAGCAAAAGCAAAGAACTACGACCCTGCACTAAAACCCATATCAAAAAAACTTTTAAAGGGGCCCAAAAAAAGCAAGTCACCCCGCTCAGAAACCCATCGTTACACAACCAGGGAACAGGGTTTTTGAACAGGTCGCTCCCGTCTGTCTCAACTATTGGGGCCTCGACAAGGGCCCAAAAAGCACTGAAAAACAAAAGAATGCGATGTATTTACAGACTTTGCAAAAGCCCTTTGACAAAGTGTACCATGGCGTAATTGCGACAAAATGGGTAAAGGATTTAAACAGGAAAAGTCGGTCGGGGTGGTTAAATTCCTCACTAAAAGAACAAGAGAGTAGTGTAACAGAGTAAAGTCCGAGGCAGCTACGGTGAAAAGCTCTGTTCCACAAGGCACAGTACTCGCTCCCATCTTGTTCCTCATCCTTATATCCGACATAGACAAGGATGTCAGCCACAGCACCGTGTCTTCCTTTGCAGATGACACCCGAATCTGCATGACAGTGTCTTCCATTGCAGGACACGCAAAGCTCCAGGCAGACATCAACCAAATCTTTCAGTGGGCTGCAGAAAACAATATGAAGTTCAACGATGAGAAATTTCAATTACTCAGATATGGTAAACATGAGGAAATTAAATCTTCATCAGAGTACAAAAACAAATTCTGGCCACAAAATAGAGCGAAACACCAACGTCAAAGACCTGGGAGTGATCATGTCGGAGGATCTCACCTTCAAGGACCATAACACTGTATCAATCGCATCTGCTAGAAAAATGACAGGATGGATAATGAGAACCTTCAAAACTAGGGAGGCCAAGCCCATGATGACACCTTCAGGTCACTTGTTCTATCTAGGCTGGAATATTGCTGCACACTAACAGCACCTTTCAAGGCAGGTGAAATTGCCGACCTAGAAAATGTACAGAGAACTTTCACGGCGCGCATAACGGAGATAAAACACCTCAATTATTGGGAGCGCTTGAGGTTCCTAAACCTGTATTCCCTGGAACGCAGGAGGGAGAGATACATGATTATATACACCTGGAAAATCTAGAGGGACTAGTACCGAACTTGCACACGAAAATCACCCACTACGAAAGCAAAAGACTTGGCAGACGATGCACCATCCTCCCAATGAAAAGCAGGGGTGTCACTAGCACGTTAAGAGACCATACAATAAGTGTCAGGGGCCCGAGACTGTTCAACTGCCTCCCAGCACACATAAGGGGGATTACCAACAGACCCCTGGCAGTCTTCAAGCTGGCACTGGACAAGCACCTAAAGTCAGTTCCGGATCAGCCGGGCTGTGGCTCGTATGTTGGTTTGCGTGCAGCCAGCAGCAACAGCCTGGTTGATCAGGCTCTGATCCACCAGGAGGCCTGGTCTCAGACCGGGCCGCGGGGGCGTTGACCCCCGGAACTCTCTCCAGGTCTCTCCAGGTAATTATTTTTTCTGCTACCTCTACTATAAATTTTTCTGATTATATTTTTTTTACTAGCTCTCTTTATAATAATACACAATTAAAATTTACCATTAACCTCATCGACACCATTCCTAACCCTTCTAGGGTAGGGTAGGTGCCTGAGCCAGAGCTTGCAGCTCACAAGACTGTCATTCCCATTAGACCCCTTGGGGCGGGGATGGCAGACCAGAGAGGCCTAGCTTGTGGCTAGGCCTGGGGACAGTTGATCCCTAAGATGAGGGGTATTTGTGCCTCCTCCCATGGGAGACTTAGGTCTCAGACACTCCCTAGACAGGGAACCAAGGCCGGGCCACCACTTGGAAAAGGCCCGGGCCGGGAGCATACCGGCGAATCTTTAATAATAATAATATCTTTATTTACTACAAGTACATGTACAAGGTATACAGTCCTAGCTGACATCAGTGACATACTACTATATAGAAAGTCCCTTGTTATACTGAACATTTCGGGCAAATTAGGTCATTGTCCCAGGATGCGACCCACACCAGTCGACTAACACCCAGGTACCCATTTTACTGATGGGGAACATAGACAACAGGTGGAAAGAAACACGCCCAATCTTTCTACTCTGGCTGGGAATCGCACCCAGGCCCTCACCGTGTGAAGCCAGAGCGTTAACCACCAGGCCGCCAGAGACAATTAACCTATGTAAGCAAGTTTTTATTCATATACAAGTACACATAAATACAGTTACATAAATTATCATACATAGCAACATATGTGTAGATTACCTGGGTAACCTAAAAAAGTCAAAGTTACGTATTACCACTTGGGTCTTGTTTTAAGTAGTCTATAAGCATTAGTAGTAGTCTGCCATAAATGCTCATACATGCTAGTGGCTTTCTTTGTGCTTAACAATACTTTATTGCATATAAACTACAGTTTGTATACTACACAATGGGAAAAAAAGAATCGAATTTTTAGTTTTTGAAAAATCAAAAAACAGGAATTACCAAGTTAGGGTTTAAAACAGTAAGAACTATATTTTT
>NC_069428.1:29110969-29193034 GCF_026875155.1 Cherax quadricarinatus | reverse complement strand
GTTTTTTTTATTACAATGTGTATCAACCCTAGTTTAAGGGTTTTTATGTTAAGCTATGTATTGTATTTTAAATAAAATAAAAAAAAAAAAAAAAAAAAAAAATGTAAACAGATTAACTATAAAGCACAAGTGAGTATTACAAAGACAGGTAATATGGTTGCATTCAGTTAGGTTAGTGATTCTGTTAGGTAGTGTATTTAAAAAATAATAAAGTTTAGATTGGGTTTTAGGTTTAACATTTATGTGATATAATTGTGAGAAACATTTAAGATATACAATTTATAAGGTTCAGTTATTCAGTATTTATTTGGTTTTGGGTGAGTAAGTGATCTTTGAGAAGAGACTTGAATTTATAAACAGGTAGTGTTTCTTTTATATTTACAGGTAATGAATTCCAGATTTTAGGGCCTTTTATGTGCATTGAGTTTTTGCATAGTGTGAGATGGACACGAGGAACATCAAAGAGTGATCTGTGCCTTGTGTTATGGTCAGGTGTTCTGCTGAGGTTGGCAAGGAGATGTTTGAGGGGAGGGTTAATATCAGAGTTAAGTGTTCTATGTATGTAATAGGTGCAATAATAAGTATGGATGTTTTGTATGGTAAGTAGGTTGAGTGTTTTGAATATTGGTGGAGTGTGCTGCCTGTAGTGAGAATTTGTTATCATTCTAACGGCAGCCTTTTGTTGGGTAATTAGTGGTCTGAGATGGTTAATTGTTGTTGAGCCCCATGCACAAATTCCATAGGTGAGATAGGGGTAAATAAGAGAGTGATATAGGGCCAGGAGGGCTGACTGTGGAACATAGTACCGTATCTTCGATAGTATGCCTACAGTCTTGGAAATTTTCTTAGAAATTTGATGTATATGTGTATGAAATTTGAGTCTATTATCAAGGTGGATTCCTAAGAATTTTCCCTCTGTTAGTTTTGTGATAGGTGATCCGTTTATTCATTATGTTAAGAGGGACATCTGTAGCTCTGTTACCAAACTGAATGAAGTAGGTTTTGTCAATGTTTAGTGTAAGTTTGTTAGTCCTCATCCAGGTAGATATTTTCTGTAATTTGGAGTTATCCTAGGTAATTATCACATATATTAATATATTAATTGTAGTCACCTAAATTTGTGTACCTGTACTTATGTATAACTGTACCTAAATAAACTTGCTCTCTGAAATGCTGGACTCTCGAGAACTGTCCAGAAATAGAAATATAGAATTAACTAAACCAATGAACCTGACATCCAGCCAGCAGACACTGCCAACATACTTTCCTCTCCACTATAGGATCAGAACTAGCAAGGAAAATCCCAACCTTACTAGAAATTACCCAAATATTCTATATCTAGCTCCAGTTAGTCCTACTGAAGTCTCACTCATCATAAAATCACTAAAAAAACAAGACAAGAGGCTTAAATAATCCATCACCACTCATGTACAAAAAGCAACTTATGTACTGTCGCTCATATTACAACTCTGTTGAACAAATCAGTGGAATCTTCAACTTTCCCATCCATACTCAAGATAGCAAGCGTTTCCCCGATCTTTAAAGGAGGCCGTCCAACTGAAATAAACTACAGGCCTATAACAAACTTACCCTTACCATCTAAAATCTTCGAAAAAAATGATACATAATATAATATAATAATAATATCTTTATTTCTACCAGTACATGTACAAGGTATACAGTCCTAGTTGACATCAATAACATACTACTATATAGAAAGCCGCTTGTTATGCAGAGCATTTCGGGCAAATTAGGACAATTTGTCCCGGGATGTGACCCAAACGCAGGTACTCATTTTATACTGATGGGTGAACAAACGGTGTAAGGAAACACGCCCAGTGTTTCAACCCTCGCCGGGAATCAAACCCGGACCTTACCGTGTGAAGCGAGAGCTTTTGTCACCAGGCCACGGGCCACATAAGCGAGTTTTCTCCTACGTAATATATCACAACTTACTTAACCCTGCCAGTCTGGGTTTAGGCCGAAAAAAAGTACGAATGATGCAATTATACAAATGTTTGAACTGCTTTATGCAGCACTTGAAAATAATGAATATTCTCTGGGACTCTTCATAGAGCTGTTAAAAGCATTCAATACAGTGGACCACAATATCTTGCACCTTCAACTAGAACATTATGGGGCCAGAAAACATACCCTGCATACCTAATATCTTAGCAATAGACACCAGTATTTCTCTACAAACGGTGTAACCTTGTCAACTCAGCCAGCAGCCATAAGAGTGCCCCAAGGCAGTGTCCTAGGCCCTCTGCTCTTTATCATTTACATCACTGATTTTCTCAACGTATCTCCTTAAACCTGTTCTATTCGCAGATGACACTACTTACATCCATCCGCTAGCAGAGCATTTGCCGGATCCAATTTTCAATGCTCCCTAAAAAATAAGGTCTGATAACTCTATCCACTCATTTGCAAGAGCCACTCAAATACAAGAGGTGTTTCTGTTACTAAGATGCCATTGTGTTGCAGTGTCTGGTATACAATACTGAGAGGTTGGTAGGTAAGACTCACAGGCAACAGTTAGGCAACTTTATTCCGAAACGTATCGCCTTCACAGTAGGCTTCTTCAGTCGAATACAGAAAGTAGGCAGGAACAGTAGAGATATGAAGACGATGTAATCAGTCCATCACCCTTGATTTGAGATTGGAGAAGTTCAGTTCCATAGTCAGGAATAAATTTAAAGTTGGAAATACATAGATGATTCGCTTATTTTATGAATATCCTGTGGAGATAGGTTTAGATACTAGGATCTACACTCTAATCTGAAGCGACAGAATAGAAAATACTTGTGAACATAAAAAGAAGGAACACTGCAGCAGGCCTACTGGTTCATGTGAGACAGGTCCATGTCTCCCAAGGACCTAACCCAAGAACCCAACGTAGTCAGGTATTCGTTTGTAAATTGAATTGTGCATTAGAGAAATTTTTTTTGCACTCTAGTTTTTTGATGGGAAAACATTGGGCAGCATCAAATTTTGGTTGGATAAATTTGTGAGTAAGACAGGTTGTATTTAAATTGGATATGCATCTCAGGTGAAACAGTTATCAAAGATCATTGCTTGGGTAAAACTGAAAATGATCTTGGCATTTGCTTCCCAATTTTCTGAACATGTGCTGATATCGAAAGAAAGGTCTCTGGTAATAGGGTAGTTTGGTTGGGTAATTGGGTACTTTTAGTTTGGTAATAGGGTAATTTGGTTTGTTAATACTATAGTTTGTTAATACTATAGTTTGTTAATACTATAGTTTGTTAATACTATAGTTTGTTAATACTATAGTTTGTTAATACTATAGTTTGTTAATACTATAGTTTGTTAATACTATAGATTAATGGGATTTAAATAGATTACTGGGATTTATATCAAGAAGTGTAAGCAACAGAAGTCCAGAGGTCATGCTGCAGCTTTATACATCATTAGTAAGGCCTCACCTAGATTATGCAGCTCAATTCTGGTCTCTATATTACAGAATGGACATAAATTCGTTAGAAGACATTCAGCGTAGGATGACTAAATTAATACATAGCATTAGAAATCTTCCTTATGAAGAAATATTGAAGACTCTTAAGTTACATTCATTTGTTAGACGAAGAATGAGGGGAGACCTGATCGAAGTGTATAAGTGGAAGATAGGTATTGGGTTGGTCAAATGTTTGTTAGTGGGATGAATTGTAAAAGACCTGCCTAGTATGGGCCAACAAGCCTGATGCAGTGTTCCTCCTTTCTTATGTTCCTATGTATTAATAAAGGGGATATTAACAAGGTCTTGAGGATATCTCTCCAAGAGAGAACCGCAGTAATGGATTTAAATTAGATAAGTTTAGATTTAGAAAGGACATAGGAAAGTATTGGTTTGGAAATAGGGTAGTAGATGAGTGGAACAGACTACCTAGTTGGGTTATTGAGGCTAGGACTTTGGGTAGTTTCAAATTTAGGTTGGATAAATACATGAGTGGGAGGGGTTGGATTTGAGTGGGACTTGAACATCAGAGCTTATTTCTTGGGTAGCATTGAAAATTGGGTTGGTTCAAATGTTTGTTAGTGGATGAATTGTAAAGGACCTGCCTAGTATGGGCCAACAGGCCTGCTGCAGTGTTCCTCCTTTCTTATGTTCTTATGTACTTACATCTTCTCCCATTCCGACTATGCTTGGTGACGCTGTTGACAACAGAGCTACTAAAAATATTTACACGGATGACGACCAACAAACTCACCCTCAATGTAGACTAAACCTACTGGAGTTTACCTGGAGAGAGTTCCGGGGGTCAACGCCCCCGCGGCCCGGTCTGTGACCAGGCCTCCTGGTGGATCAGAGCCTGATCAACCAGGCTGTTACTGCTGGCTGCACGCAAACCAACGTACGAGCCACAGCCCGGCTGGTCAGGAACCGACTTTAGGTGCTTGTCCAGTGCCAGCTTGAAGACTGCCAGGGGTCTGTTGGTAATCCCCCTTATGTATGCTGGGAGGCAGTTGAACAGTCTCGGGCCCCTGAGACTTATTGTATGGTCTCTTAACGTGCTAGTGACACCCCTGCTTTTCATTGGGGGGATGTTGCATCGTCTGCCAAGTCTTTTGCTTTCGTAGTGAGTGATTTTCGTGTGCAAGTTCGGTACTAGTCCCTCTAGGATTTTCCAGGTGTATATAATCATGTATCTCTCCCGCCTGCGTTCCAGGGAATACAGGTTTAGGAACTCAAGCGCTCCCAGTAATTGAGGTATTTTATCTCCGTTATGCGCGCCGTGAAGGCTCTCTCTACATTTTCTAGGTCAGCAATTTCACCTGCCTTGAAAGGTGCTGTTAGTGTGCAGCAATATTCCAGCCTAGACAGAACAAGTGACCTGAAGAGTGTCATCATGGGCTTGGCCTCCCTAGTTTTGAAGGTTCTCATTATCCATCCTGTCATTTTTCTAGCAGATGCGATTGATACAATGTTATGGTCCTTGAAGGTGAGATCCTCCGACATGATAACTCCCAGGTCTTTGACGTTGGTGTTTCGCTCTATTTTGTGGCCAGAATTTGTTTTGTACTCTGATGAAGATTTAATTTCCTCGTGTTTACCATATCTGAGTAATTGAAATTTCTCATCGTTGAATTTCATAGTGTTTTCTGCAGCCCACTGAAAGATTTGGTTGATGTCCGCCTGGAGCCTTGCAGTGTCTGCAATGGAAGACACTGTCATGCAGATTCGGGTGTCATCTGCAAGGAAGACACGGTGCTGTGGCTGACATCCTTGTCTATGTCAGATATGAGGATGAGGAACAAGATGGGAGCGAGTACTGTGCCTTGTGGAACAGAGCTTTTCACCGTAGCTACCTCGGACTTTACTTGATGACTACTACTCTCTCTGTTCTGTTAGTGAGGAAATTATAGATCCATCGACCGACTTTTCCTGTTAGTCCTTCAGCACGCATTTTGTGCGCTATTACGCCATGGTCACACTTGTCGAAGGCTTTTGCAAAGTCTGTATATATTACATCTGCATTCTTTTTGTCTTCTAGCGCATTTTGGACCTTGTCCAATAGTTAAGACAGACAGGAGCGACCTGTTCTAAACCCATGTTGCCCTGGGTTGTGTAATTGATGGGTTTCTAGATGGGTGGTGATCTAGCTTCTTAGGACCCTTTCAAAGATTTTTATGATATGGGATGTTAGTGCCATCGGTCTGTAGTTCTTTGCCATTACTTTACTGCCCCCTTTGTGGAGTGGGGCTATGTCTGTTGTTTTTAGTAACTGTGGGACGACCCCCGTGTCCATGCTCCCTCTCCATAGGATGGTAAAAGCTCGTGATAGGGGCTTCTTGCAGTTCTTGATGAACAGGGAGCTCCATGAGTCTGGCCCTGGGGCAGAGTGCATGGGCATGTCATTTATCGCCTGTTCGAAGTCATTTGGCGTCAGGATAACATCAGATAGACTTGTGTTAACCAAATTCTGTGGCTCTCTCATAAAAAATTAATTTTGATCCTCGACTCTCAGACTGGTTAGCGGCTTGCTAATAACTGAGTCATATTGGGACTTGAGTAGCTCACTCATTTCCTTGCTGTCATCTGCGTAGGACCCATCTTGTTTAAGTAGGGGCCCAATACTGGACGTTGTTCTCGACTTTGATTTGGCATAGGAGAAGAAATACTTTGGGTTTCTTTCGATTTCATTTATGGCTTTTAGTTCTTCCCGCGATTCCTGGCTCCTATAAGATTCCTTTAGCTTAAGTTCGATGTTTACTATTTCTCTGACCAGTGTCTCCCTACGCATTTCATATATATATTGACCTCTTTTAGCCGCTCTGTTATTCATTTCCGTCGCCTGTAAAGGGAGTGCCTGTCTCTTTCTATTTTACATCTACTCCTCCTTTTTCTTAGAGGAATAAGTCTTGTGCATACATCGAGTGCCACCAAGTTAATCTGTTCTAGGCATAAGTTGGGGTCTGTGTTGCTTAGTATATCTTCCCAGCTTATATCGGTTAGGACTTGGTTTACTTGGTCCCACTTTATGTTTTTGTTATTGAAGTTGAATTTGGTGAATGCTCCCTCGTGACTAATCTCATTATGTCGGTCTGGGGCTCCACGCATACATGTCTGAACCTCAATTATGTTGTGATCTGAGTATATTGTTTTTGATATGGTGACATTTCGTATCAGATCATCATTGTTAGTGAAGATGAGGTCTAGTGTATTCTCCAGTCTAGTAGGCTCTATTATTTGCTGGTTTAAATTGAATTTTGTGCAGAGATTTAAAAGCTCGTGTGAGTGTGAGTTTCCATCAGAGCTGCCTCCTGGTGTTATTACTGCAACAATATTATTTGCTATATTCCTCCGTTTTAGGTGCTTAAGTTGAAAATCCCCCAGGAGCAAGATGTTGGGTGCAGAAGCTGGCAGATTTTCCAGACAGTGGTCAATTTTTAACAGCTGTTCCTGGAATTGCTGTGATGTTGCATCAGGAGGCTTGTAGACTACCACAATGACTAGGTTTTGGTTCTCGACCTTTACTGCTAAAACTTCCACTACATCATTTGAGGCATTTAGCAGTTCTGTGCAAGCAAGTGACTCTGCAATGTACAGGCCAACCCTAACCCCCCTTTTGCCTGTTCACAGAGCTTTAAATATCTACCTAAACATATTGATCAATGGTTCCCTCATTACAAGTCACACTGAGGGTAAATTTTTAGGTCTTCATCTTGACTGCAGCCTGAAATTTTATGCCCACATCTAACACATAGTCAGGAAGGCCTCCAAAACAGTAGACATACCCCAAACGGCACTACTTACACCATGCCACTCTCTAAAGGACCCCAATGGAAATAAGTCATTCTGTCTGACTTTTTTGGGTTATCCTAGGTTCTCTACACATATGCTGCTATGTATGATAATTCTATGTAACTGTATTTGTGTATACCTGAATAAACTTACTTACTTACTTACTTACTAATCTACCCTCACCTCACCAATGGTATTTGTGCTTGGGGTTCTACTACGACTAATCACCTTAAGCCATTAATAACCCAGCAAAAAAACTGCTGTGCGTTAGTTAGTTAGTAGTTTAATATGTTTATTATGCACCTCATACCCATCCTGTGGGTGGTAGTCAAAAGATTACAGATGTACATAATGGGTCCAAGGACTGGGCTCCAAAGTTTTGATAGCTGAAAAAGGTGCAGAGGTAATGAACTGACAAGTTACAAAGGTAATGAATCAAGTAAGTAAGTAAATTTACTTACGTTTAAACATGGCTACAATCATGAACAAATTATAGAGTAATGAGCAATTCACACGTCCACACCCGGTCACAACTATGAGTTATTGGTGCAAATATTAATAGTTTGGTCACACACACACACTCGCGCGCGCGCGGGGCCAGGAGCTGTGAAGCTCCATACACACCCCTCCTCCTTAAGAGTTTGAACTTACTAATATACATAATATACACTCATTACTGTGCCTAATATATATTTATATATATTTTATATATATATATATATATATATATATATATATATATATATATATATATATATATATATATAAATATATATATATATATATATATATATATATATATATATATATATATATATATATATATATATATATATATATATATATATATATATATATATTATATTTTAAAATATATATATATATATATATATATATATATAGATATATATATATATTTTATATATATATATATATATTATAATATAATATATATATATATACCAACACTTTGAAATGCCAAACAAAACCAACTCATCCACCTACTTCGGTTTCTTCACTATCTCTCATATAATCTTTCCTAGTCTGAATTCATAGAACCAGTTAAACTACTCAAGAATTCCCACTTGTTCATAGGTGCCTCATGCACACTGCCAGGAGGCCTGGTCACAGACCGGGCCGCGGGGGCGTTGACCCCCGGAACTCTCTCCAGGTAAACTCCAGGTAACTTAACTAAATCAGTTTAAAATATTAAAATGTACTACAGTTAAAATGTCCCACAGTTACTAAAAACAACAGACATAGCCCCACTCCACAAAGGGGGCAGTAAAGCAACAGCAAAGAACTACAGACCAATAGCACTAACATCCCATATCATAAAAATCTTTGAAAGGGTCCTAAGAAGCAAGATCACCACGCATCTAGAAACCCATCAGTTACACAACCCAGGGCAACATGGGTTTAGAACAGGTCGCTCCTGTCTGTCTCAACTATTGGACCACTACGACAAGGTCCTAAATGCACTAGAAGACAAAAAGAATGCAGATGTAATATATACAGACTTTGCAAAAGCCTTCGACAAGTGTGACCATGGCGTAATAGCGCACAAAATGCGTGCTAAAGGAATAACAGGAAAAGTCGGTCGATGGATCTATAATTTCCTCACTAACAGAACACAGAGAGTAGTCGTCAACAGAGTAAAGTCCGAGGCAGCTACGGTGAAAAGCTCTGTTCCACAAGGCCACAGTACTCGCTCCCATCTTGTTCCTCATCCTTATATCCGACATAGACAAGGATGTCAGCCACAGCACCGTGTCTTCCTTTGCAGATGACACCCGAATCTGCATGACAGTGTCTTCCATTGCAGACACTGCAAAGCTCCAGGCAGACATCAACCAAATCTTTCAGTGGGCTGCAGAAAACAATATGAAGTTCAACGATGAGAAATTTCAATTACTCAGATATGGTAAACATGAGGAAATTAAATCTTCATCAGAGTACAAAACAAATTCTGGCCACAAAATAGAGCGAAACACCAACGTCAAAGACCTGGGAGTGATCATGTCGGAGGATCTCACCTTCAAGGACCATAACACTGTATCAATCGCATCTGCTAGAAAAATGACAGGATGGATAATGAGAACCTTCAAAACTAGGGAGGCCAAGCCCATGATGACACTCTTCAGGTCACTTGTTCTATCTAGGCTGGAATATTGCTGCACACTAACAGCACCTTTCAAGGCAGGTGAAATTGCCGACCTAGAAAATGTACAGAGAACTTTCACGGCGCGCATAACGGAGATAAAACACCTCAATTATTGGGAGCGCTTGAGGTTCCTAAACCTGTATTCCCTGGAACGCAGGAGGGAGAGATACATGATTATATACACCTGGAAAATCCTAGAGGGACTAGTACCGAACTTGCACACGAAAATCACCCACTACGAAAGAAAAAGACTTGGCAGACGATGCACCATCCTCCAATGAAAAGCAGGGGTGTCACTAGCACGTTAAGAGACCATACAATAAGTGTCAGGGGCCCGAGACTGTTCAACTGCCTCCCAGCACACATAAGGGGATTACCAACAGACCCTGGCAGTCTTCAAGCTGGCACTGGACAAGCACCTAAAGTCAGTTCCGGATCAGCCGGGCTGTGGCTCGTATGTTGGTTTGCGTGCAGCCCAGCAACAGCCTGGTTGATCAGGCTCTGATCCACCAGGAGGCCTGGTCTCAGACCGGGCCGCGGGGGCGTTGACCCCCGGAACTCTCTCCAGGTCTCTCCAGGTAATTATTTTTTTCTGCTACCTCTACTATAAATTTTTCTGATTATATTTTTTTTACTAGCTCTCTTTATAATAATACACAATTAAAATTTACCATTAACCTCATCGACACCATTCCTAACCCTTCTAGGGTAGGTAGGTGCCTGAGCCAGAGCTTGCAGCTCACAAGACTGTCATTCCCATTAGACCCCTTGGGGCGGGGATGGCAGACCAGAGAGGCCTAGCTTGTGGCTAGGCCTGGGGACAGTTGATCCCTAAGATGAGGGGGTATTTGTGCCTCCTCCCATGGGAGACTTAGGTCTCAGACACTCCTAGACAGGGAACCAAGGCCGGGCCACCACTTGGAAAAGGCCCGGGCCGGGAGCATACCGGCGAATCTTTAATAATAATAATATCTTTATTTACTACAAGTACATGTACAAGGTATACAGTCCTAGCTGACATCAGTGACATACTACTATATAGAAAGTCCCTTGTTATACTGAACATTTCGGGCAAATTAGGTCATTGTCCCAGGATGCGACCCACACCAGTCGACTAACACCCAGGTACCCATTTTACTGATGGGGAACATAGACAACAGGTGGAAAGAAACACGCCCAATCTTTCTACTCTGGCTGGGAATCGCACCCAGGCCCTCACCGTGTGAAGCCAGAGCGTTAACCACCAGGCCGCCAGAGACAATTAACCTATGTAAGCAAGTTTTTATTCATATACAAGTACACATAAATACAGTTACATAAATTATCATACATAGCAACATATGTGTAGATTACCTGGGTAACCTAAAAAAGTCAAAGTTACGTATTACCACTTGGGTCTTGTTTTAAGTAGTCTATAAGCATTAGTAGTAGTCTGCCATAAATGCTCATACATGCTAGTGGCTTTCTTTGTGCTTAACAATACTTTATTGCATATAAACTACAGTTTGTATACTACACAATGGAATAAAAGAATCGAATTTTGAGTTTTTGAAGAATCAAGAACAGGAATTACCAAGTTAGTGTTAAACAGTAAGAGACTATAGTTTTCTCCTACTACTGTTTGTTATATATTTTCTTTTTTTTAATTTTGTTATTATAGGTAACTAAGATAAAGTAATTCCTCTAAGCAGGAACACATATGTCCTTGACGATGAAGATTATTTTAGGATTATTAACTCGGTGCGTTAGTATCTCAGGATATCTTAAAAAAAAAAAGCCAATCCTTGTGGCTTATTTCCATTATAGTCCAGGATACGACCTACACAAGTTGGCTCACACCCAGGTATGTTTATTCAGGTACACGTACACATAAATAGTTTCATAAATTATCATACATATCAGCACATTTGTAGATTACCCGGGATAACCAAACAAAAAGAGTATGACAAAGTAACTTATTCCCATTTGGGTCATTGTAATATCTTATTTAAACCTTAAAAGTTAAAATAGCTATGTAACTCAACTATGTGAGAAGCAGTTACACTAAAAGAAGATGTACTAGGAATATGGTAAACTGAGTTATTTACATTAACATTGAAGAGAGGATCAGATCACAGTAATAGGTACATACACAAGAAGTCACTCTCCTCCCTTTTTGTCGTTACATTCATTAGGTACCTTTTGGCACTCTTATTGAACTGGTTCATGCTATGACTGGCTTTGACATGTGCAGGCAGTCTGTTCCACTTCTTTATTGTTGTACAATAAAAGGTGTTTGAAGCCTGCGGGTACTACAAAATTGTTTCTTTCCCCTTGCTCTACTATCAGAACTTTGGGGCCTGGACCCATTATGCACCTCTGTAATCTTTTGACTACCTCCCACAGGATGGGTATGAGGTGCATAATAAACATATTAAACTGAAACTTCCCTAGTACTATAATTGCTTTGGTTCTCAGCCTTTACCAACTTGGCAGCAAGATATTCTGGACACTGCTTGTGAGCAATTTTATAAATGTGATAAATTACATTAATTAGGGAGCTGTCAGTTGAGTAAGATCTCCTGAAACCTGATTGGTAACTATGGAGAATGTTTTAGTCATTATGATACTTAATAGTACACCCCTTCTCTAGAATTTTGGACATCACACCGAGTATACGAATAGGCTCATAGTTGCTGACATCAGGCCTACTATTTTTCTTGAATACAGGAGTAACTCTGGCCTCCTTGAACCCCTCCAGGAAAAGTATTAGTGGTGATGGACAGAATTATTATGTGTGCAATGGGGACTGTCAATTCAAAGGCACCATCTTTTAGGAACTTAGATGGGATGTTATCTGGACCAGTGCTCTTAGTTTGGTTTAACATGCTTAGTTCTTTTCACTGCTGCTTTTATAAGCCTCTGCACTGTTCCTCAACCTCTGGAATTCATTTAGTGCTGCAATATCTTGTCTGTTTGCCTTAAATATTTTTAGCAACTGATCCCTGAATTTGATATTATCTAATATCTCTGCAGTAATCCAGAGTTCAGTTCTTCGTTTATCGTAACCTCTTTAACTGGTACAATATTATCAAGGATGACAGTGAACAGTGTACAGTGAGAGAATCATAGGAGAAAACTCAAGGAAAGTCAGGTTGTAGGTGGCGTTTACTTCCCTCAGTGCTTTTAAAAATGGCTGAGTCAGCAGACCAGGTCAGGAGTCAACAACACGACACAACCCCCGATAAATGAAATTGAGGGGGATTTGGACGGATAAAATCATTGATTAAAACTTTCTGGTCCTGCCAGAATGGAAAGGAGTTAGAAGTTAATAGGCGAAACCGGACTGTGAAGCGAGGCAGGAAGGAGAGTGTGTAATAAGGGGTTAACTGAAAGGGGTTTGTGAAGTTAAGGGAAAAGTGAGCAGTGAAGAGGGTTTTGAAATAGAACATTTACTAGTAATTCAGTAGTGATTGCTAAAGCAGATACTAGGGTTTGCTAGGTGACTGGAAAAGAGAAATAAATATTGTTGTATATGAGTAAAAGAGTGAAGAGTGAAAATGGCAGGCATTAGGAGGGTACAAGCTTCCATAATAATATTTATCTTTCTCCTGGAATTCCATGAAGAAGAAATCAGTCATGGGGGCTGGAAAAAGCGAATGGAGTAATAGCATCCTGGACAGTAAAAGCCCAACAGTTGCCATCCTACCAGAAAAGTAAATGTCACTATCGCCGCAAGGTATGGCAACACTGCATACCCAAACAAAAACAGTGGCACACAGCTCTTATTGTAGTGGTGATATCCAAATTAATCCAGGACCTCAAACTATTGTGCAGAGGCAAAACAGACAGATAAATGACGGTGTTAATGACGGTCTAGTAGCTAGGAATGATAACCTTAACCCCTTATGTAATGCATATATAGGTCGATGTGAGACAATACAGCCATTCTTATCTCAAACACCACCAAACAGGTGCATACACTGTACTAAAGTACGCATGAAAAACAGAAAAGGCACCTTATGTAAAATGTGTACGGGGTGGGTGCATAATGGATGCATGTACAATTATAGTAACGGTGCCAGAATTAATTTTGTGTAACAAATGCACTTTGGCACAGTTACCCTTTAACAATGATGACACTGATTTACCTAATTTCAATACAAATGACCCATTGCCATATACTGATGATTATAATTGTTTTATGAAAACAGGCCTTCACTTTATTCGTGTCAACGCAAGATCACTTTTTCCAAAATTGGCAGAGATTAGGATTCTAGCTAACAGAACTATGGCGGCAGTTATATCCATCTCTGAATCCTGGTTGGATGATACGGTGACTGACGACGAGGTCAAAATAGAAGGTTACAATACAAAACGCTTTGATAGGAACAGAAAGGGTGGTGGAGTATGTGCCTACATTAGAAATGACTTAGCTTACAACCCAAGACCTGACTTAAATAACAATAAACTGGAGATTCTATGGTTTGAAGTGCTGCTTCCCAAGATTAAACCCATCTTAGTAGGAACTAGTTATCGCCCTCCCACCCATGACCAGTTCTTAGAAGACTTTTCCAGAGTATTGTCCGGACTTGAAAACAATTGCGAGACAAAAATACTGGGCAACTTCAATATCTGTTTTCAACAGCAAAATAACAGGCTATGCAAAAGGTATAAGCAAATTCTAGGTTTAAATAGTTACACTCAGCTAATTAATACACCAACCCGGATCACACAGTTCTCAGCCACCCTAATTGACCACATACTTTGTAACCGCTCTGAAGAACATTAGTCAGTCAGGCGTCATTACCACAGGTCTTAATGATCATTTCATCATTTACTGCACCAGGAAAATCACTAGGGATAGGATAGGCCTACACAGGACAATAAAAATGAGATCAGCTATAAACTACAGTAAAGAAACACTGGTAAATAGGCTACACAATTGTGAGTGGAGGGAGATAACAAGTTGCACGGACGTAAACGATGCCTGGGAAAAATTAAAAACAATGTTCACTACCATCCTTGATAATATTGCACCAGTTAAAGAGGTTAGGATTAAACGAAGAACTGAACCCTGGATGACTACTGAGATATTAGATAATATGAAATTCAGAGACCAGCTGCTAAAAAGATTTAAGAGGAGTTTTTGGGAGAAATGGAGAAATGGTAGTTTGGAATGGGGTAATATCCCATGGGAGCAGGGAAGTGTCTCTGTTGCCCAACTTTACATAGATCATGTAGCTGGTTCATGCGGAGGTCGGTTCCAGTTTTTTCGATCCATCTGGAAAGATGTTCACCAGTGCTGAGGAAAGTTTGGAGGGCTTCTGTGCAGGGGTTAGAATGGGCTAACCTAAGCATATTGACCCCAATAAGGATATTTCTTTCAGTAACACGATCTGATAGGGAACAGTGTAACAAAGAAAGCGAATGCCAGACTGAAGTTCCTCTATAGACAAGCACAGTGTCTACCTACTGAGGCTCGCAGGACCCTATGTCTAGCCGTTATACAATGTCATAGGGATTACGCTTGCTCTTCATGGTACTCTGCCTTGACAAAAAAAACTGAAAGATAAACTGCAAATCACCCAGAACAAAATTGTAAGATTCATCCAAGCGCTGGGTCCAAGAAAGCATGTAGGCCAGGATGAATTACAGCAGTTGGATATGCTGAATGTTGAAGACAGTAAAACAACTGAAGCTAAATCATGTTTATAAAATTGCTCACGAACAGTGTCCAGAATATCTTGCTGCCAGTTTTGTCAAGGTTGGGAACCAAAGCAATCATAGTACTACGATTGTCCACATCGCTCTTGGACCATGCGGACAGGCTGCCCAGTGGCTCCCGAATCATCTGGCTTTCTGCGCAGTTTTCCTATTCGTCTCTCATCTCTTGAGTAGAGAGGACGTACTTGGAACTGCGCTCTGACCCCTGGTGGCAGGTGACAGTTTTTTTCATCATAACGGAGAGTGGCCGCAGACGCGTGAACACTATCTGTTTGGAATTAGTGAGGGGCGTGCTTACTGCCCAGAATACCAACATTTGCTGACGACTATATTGCGGGATACGTACGGTATCGCTAATGAAGATCTTTATGGAGTCTCACTGAATCATGTGGCACGCATTTTCATCAAGTTCCGGCTGAGCAGTACATATGACAACATGGTGGCCAAGTATCAGGACGTGGTTAAGACGGTTACCCCTGGCATTAGTGTCCATCTTCATGACGTATCAAGATTCTACACATGGGTCAAGGTGCGTAATGTACCTTTCGAGGCAGATGAAAGTGATTTACGGCAGGTGTTTGGACGATATGGGATGATTCACATGGCGACATTGGGACGTTGGTGAGATGGGCCACTAGTTGGCTTCCCTGAAGGGACATTTTCCCTGAAAATGTCCCTAAGGCATCCTATTCCATCTTATGTGGGAATGGAGGACTTCCAGACTCAGGTATACGCAACATACTCAGGTCAGAGGCGTACATGCCGTGTGTGTGGGGCGTACGACCACATAGCGCCGACTTGTCCAACGAGACGTGGGAAACCTGAAGCTGAGGTGGGATCTGATGGTACTACAGACCAACTGACATATGCAACGGCAACACAACGTAAGCCTTTGTCACGGGAGGCGTGGAGTGTGGAGGTGGAGAGGGAGGAGGCATCGTTGCCTGAGTGTGTGACACTCACTGGACTTGACGAGGACGTAGACTTGGTGTCGGTGAAGAGTGGTGAGGAGTCTGCAATTGCACACCATGTTTTGGAAGCTACAATTCAGGAGGCCCTGGACGGCTTACTGGATGTTTTGGTCAATGCTGGCTTGGATGATGTGAGTGTAGAGGCTGAGGTGGGTGGCCTCAATGAGAAGGTTGTGAGTGATGAGGGGCGGGTCCAGAGTGTGGCAGTGGAGGTCCACAGGGAAGATGCCCAGGAGGAGGCGAAGCGTGAGAAGCATGGCTCTCGCAAGAGGACGGCTGTCATTTCTAATAGTGAGGATGTTTTGACGCCTGGGCAAAGGACGGGGAAGAAAACCTGGCATGATCCAACGCCTAGACTAGAGAGAAAGGTGGTTTAAAGAATGTAGAGCATGAGCAAGGTGAAGGTGATGGAAAGTGTGGGGGGCGGGGTGGGGTTTCTCGCCAGGGTTCTAAGTGTGTTAGGGTGTCTAAGGGAAAGCCCTCATTATGGCCTTCAGGTGTCTTACTTTAAACGTCAATGGGTTGAAGGCAGTGGGCAAATGTAAAGTTCTGGAGGGTTATTTGAGGAGATATGTGCCAGACCTTGTGTTCTTGCAGGAGCATAATTATAAATATTTAGGTGAATTGTCAATTACCGGATATGACTTGTACATGGGTTGCTCTACATGACTGAAAGGTGGTGTGGCGCTATTAATTAAGGAAGCCAGCCCATTTCTTTTGCATAGGTGTGAGGTAGGGGAGGAGGGGAGGGTGGTTAGGGTCGAGGGTATGTGGAGAGGGGTTCAGGTGGGTTTCATTGGGGTGAATGGGCCGGCGGAAGGGGATATGGGTATTAAAAATAGATTCTTTAGGGATGTCCTTGTCTACCATTTCAGATTGCTGCCAGGTATTACAATTATAGGGGGTGATTGGAACTGTGTTGTCCGACGTAAGGATGTAGAGCCTAGGGGGAGGGTTTTTTTCGGGGTTTTTAGGGGATCTGTTGAGAGGTGTGAATGTAGTGGATGTTGGAGGGGAGGTGAGTGGAGTGACACATACGTTTATTAAGCATGATTATGCGGTGAGGCTTGATCATATTTATGTATCTCGGCGGGTGAGGGTGAGCAGTGTGTGTACATTGAAAGTAAGCTTCTCTGATCATCATGTTCATCATGTTCTGGTGGATTTAAATTGGGAGGGTTTGCCAAAGCATTTCAGAGGTTTCTGGAAGATGAATGTTGGATTATTGAAAACAGGGGAGTGGAGGGAATCTTTTGTGCATGCTTGGAAAAGGTGGTGGGCTGATGGAGGGGGGGGGTTGATGTCATTGGGTGGTGGGACTCGGTCTGTAAGGGAAAGGTGAGGGATTTTTATCAGAAGAGGGGAAAGGAAGAGAGGCAGTTTCAATATGGGATTTTAAATTACCTTGAGAGTCAACTACAAGAATGCTATATGGGAGGGGGGGGGGTGCATATCCGATGGGTGAGATTGAGGGTTTGAAACAACGGATTAGGGATATTCAAAATCGCAATTTTGATGCTGCAAGGGTTGCAGGGTGCCTTGTTGAGGTCTTATGGGGGGGACCGTTCGTCGGCGTATGTCTTGCGGGAGCAGGGAACACATAGTAGGGCAACAGAGGTGATGAGTTTGTGGGTACAGGAGAAATTGGCAGGATATCGTCAGGGGCAGGTGCTTTCGTCTACAGAGGGTATGGGTTGTTATGTGGATGCGTGGTACGAGAAGAATGGTAAAAGTGTGGGGGTTAATTGTGAGGCATTAGGCGCCATGGGCGAATGGGTAAACTGTAATCTAGTGCATAAGGATCGATTGAGTTTGGGTGGGCCTATAAGTGAGGAGGAGATTAGGGTGGCAGTGGAGGGGATGAGCATGCATAAATCGCCTTGTATTGATGGCATCCCTTGTGATTTTTATAGGGAAAACTGGGAGTGTTTGCATGAGTTTTTAGTGGAGTTATTTAATGCCATGATAACCAGGGGTAGGTTGGGGGAACAGCAGAGAACGGGTGTAGTGGTCATGGTCCCTAAAAAAAAGTCTTGTGAATGTGTGCATGACTACCGTTCAATCACCTTAATGTGTGGCGATTACAAGATCTTTGCTAAAGTGTTGGGAAATAGGTTGAAAGGTGTTCTTGCCAACGTTTTGGACGAGGGTCAATATGGAGTGCCCGGGCGTTCGATGTGTGTGGGGCAGGGGATTATACGTAGGTTTATAGATGAAAGTGGGGGAAACATCAAGGGTGGGGTTTTAGCATTAGATTGGCATGCAGTGTATGACTGTGTGGAGTGTGAGGCGTTGTGGAAGTTTATGTAATGGCAGGGGTTTGGGAGGGAAATCGTCAGTTGGACTAAGGTGTTGTATGAGAAGGCAACAGTTAGGGTACAAGTGAATGGTAGATAGGTCAACCTGTTAGGATGGAAAGGGGCTTAGGCAGGGATTGCCCTGTGTCGCAGCTTCTCTTTGCATTATTCCAGGACCCGTTCTATAGGGCTGTGCGTTGGGGCTTACGGGAAGGGATGGTGTGGGATGGGGTGTCTGTGGAACCGGGGATCGTTGGATATGTTGATGACACCACAGTGCTATTTAGAAGGTCTGAAGATTTACCTAGGGTTAGTGAGTTGGTGGAGAGTTTTGGCAGGGCAACAGAGATGACTCTTAATAGAGACAAGTCGATGTTATTGAGGGTGGGGGATGGTGTGGGTGGGGTATACGAACAGGGTGAAGGTTGGTCCCTGGTAAGTAGACTTAAGGTATGTGGGGTTGTTCACATGGAAAATATCCTGGAGGACGGAAGGTGAATTCGAAAGAAGCTGTGGATAGGGTTTTGGGTAGATTAGCAGGTTTGCATACAGGAAGTTTGACGCTGCACCAGCGTGCTATTGTGGTGAATGTGAAACTGTATAGTAAGCTATGGCATTGTGGCAGGTATATATCCCTTGGAAACATGTGATGAGAAGGTCTGTTGAAGCGTGTGTATCACTATATTTGGGGTTCGGGTTGTGATTGGTTGTCGAGAGATGTTGTGTGTTTACCGGTACGCCAGGGAGGGCTGGGTTAATGGCACTGCATCTAAGGTTGTTGGGTATGTACGTTAACATAGTTTATTTGAGGGAGGGCAGAATCACAGGTACAGGTTTGGCATGGGTGAAAAGGGACTTGGTATGTTGGGCGAGGGGTAGGGGTGTTCAGGTGTGTGAGGGAATGTTGAGGTTGTTGTGTTATGCAAGGGAACCCTGCGGGGTTAAGATAGGTACACTGGCTCGGGTGGGTGGTGGGGAGGTAGTTGCTAGGGTTGTGGGTTTGTATCCGATGTATGCATGGAGTGATATGGGGGCGCCTGCAAGGGTTGCGATTGAAGGCTGTGGTGCGGGAGGTAATGTTTAAATTTCTCCATAATATATTGCAGTCAGGGGAGGTATTAGGTAATAGGCGTGTGCAGGAGGGACGGGAATGTTGTGAGTGTGGGGGTATTGACACTGTTTTCCATGCAGTATATTTTTGTGAAAGGTTGGAACCAGTGAGAGAGTGGTTTAGCAGGGTTTTACGGATGGTGGGTGGGGGTGGTATTTCTGTTCTACGGGCATTAAGCTTGGATGTGGGGGGGTGGGGGTGCCGGTACAAAATGCGATGGGTTATCTGGTAGCCGACTTCGTGTATACTTCGTGGGTTTTACGGAAAGCGCCGGTGGGGGAGGAATTAGGGCCCTGGCAGCGATATTTTATGGGACACAAAGGAGGAAAGGATATCATGGAATAGTGGTATTTCAATTTTCAGATGGATATCGTAGCTTTCGAGTGGAGGACTTATGGTCATTGCAAATCAGGGGACGTGACGAGGTGGCTTCTTGAGGAAGGCGCGGGCGTGATTGGTGCATTTGGAGGACAAGAGGTGTAATGCGAGTTGTGTGGGTCAAGTGAGTGGCTTGGTGTCAGGGAATTTTAAAGAAATGTGTTATGCGAAGTGAGGGGTTGAGAAACTGGTATGAGTAAGATGGAGCTTTAATTTGAAGGTATGAAGTCTGGTACTTTATGTGACTGTGAGCCTCTTGGTGTGCATGATGATGTGAGGTTCTTATTATGCTAATGTATAATTTTTAACAAATGTACTTCCTGTGTCTTGCAGGGTGTGGCTATGTATGAAACATGTTTAAGAAAGCTTCTGTATTAAGATATGTTGATTTATGTTTTCTTTTTTTTTTTGGATTTTATTGGATTTTAATTTTATATATTATTTAATACTTAGTACTTCTATGAAGTGATGGTATGTTTCTGTAGACTATTTTATTATGCTGTATTGTTATGTAGGGGTTTAATTACGCTTTTGGAGAGGTATGCTGTGTCTGTGTATACCGCTGTATTCATTGTAGTTTTTGTACGTATGTTATATATGTGTTTATGCATTTGTTCTTTCCTCGGTTATGCAGGAATGTGGTTATGTATGAAGTGTGTTTCAGAATGTTTCTATTTTCAACAGTGTTAATTAATGTTACTTTATAGTTTTGGTTATGATGGTGACTGTAGATACAGCTGTTGGGAATAGGGGGGGGGAGTTGTAGTGTGTGTTGTATTCTTATAGTAACTATTTGCACAGGGATGTTGCATACGGGTTGTTATAATGTTTCATTTCTAGTTTTCCATGAACATCTGTTTTATGTCTGCATGTTAAACTATATGCTTCCTGGTGTTGCGATTTACGTTCTGTGTTTTGTTTTCATTTATATATTGTTATTATGGGCTCGAACCACTGTAATGTAACATCGTGTATTGATGTTTTGTATTATTATTTTGTCATAATGTTTTAAGTATTATAAAATATGTTCCTAAACATATATGCTATAGGTCTAGCTATGTGATTATATAATATCTATTAGCATTGTCCTCTTTGCTTCAGGGCCGTGTGGACGTGCTGCGCAGGCGCTCCCGATTCAGTTGATTTTCTGCGCAGTTTGCCTGTTTTGAGCAATCAACATGGCGGATAGACATGGCAGACGTGTGAATACTGTCTGTGTGGAATTAGTACGTGGGGCCCTAAGCAGTTCTACAATGCAGGTGCTACTCCCTACGATTATTCGTGATGTGTATGGGATACCCAATGAAGAGCTTTATGGTGTGGCTGTTAACGGAGTTACGAGGATTTTCATCAAATTTATAAATGCTGAATTTTACTCAAGCATAGTTGACAAGTACCACGAGAAGAGGATGGCCGTGAATGCAGCAGTGGAGGTATGTCTACATGATGTATCCAGCTATGTGACATACGTAAAAGTCAGGAATGTGCCCTTTGAAGCTACAGAGTATGATGTGGTTGCGATCTTCCGTCGTTATGGCAAGATTCATGCGGCAGAATTGGGAGTGTGGAAGGAAGGGGCTTACGTGGGACTGCCCGAGGGATCCTTCAATCTGAAGATGACGTTACGGCAATCAATTCAAACCATACCCCGGCCGGGATTGAACCCGCAGTCAGAGTCTCAAAACTCCAGACCGTCGCATTAGTGGCTAACGCGACGGTCTGGAGTTTTGAGACTCTCTGACCATGGGTTCAATCCCGGTCGGGGTATGGTTTGTTTGCAATCGTGTCATTACGATTTCGTGAGTCATGTTGACAGCAATCAATTCCTTCGTATGTTTTACTGGAAGAGTTCCGAACGCAGGTCTACGTATACTATGCAGGACAGAGGCGGACTTGTAGGCTGTGCGGATCATTTGACCATATGGCAGCCCAATGCCATAGGAAACCAGGACGGAGGGAACAGATGCCAACACCGGTGGATCAGCAGTTGGGTCCTGTGGCGCAGGAGACAGATGCGGCCGAAAGGCAGGCATCGTGCAGTTGGAGAGAGGAAGTGGATAAAGCAGAGGCGGAGACAGACTCATGTGCTACGTTACCTGTGGGGACGGGGCCTGAGCAGACGACGACGACGAACGATGACGGTGAGCCTGTAATGCAACAGGATGGAATGTTGGATGAGGTTTTGAATACCTTCCTGGGTGAGGTGGAGGGGAGTCTGGATGATGAGCAGCGTGGACGCTCATTGGAGGAGACTACAGTCTCATCGGGACGTGGGAAGACCGTGTGCAATGAGGGGAAGAAGCACACAGTAGTGGCTGAGGTGCACAGAGCGTGCATGGAAGAGGAGGTTACATGTGGAGACAGAGGTTCACGCAAGAGAACAGCTGGGATGTCTGATATGGATGACGTCTTAACGCCAGGGCAGAGACCTGGGAAGAAGTCTTGGAAGCCCAGGTTGGATCTCCCGGAGAGTGGGTGTAGCGGTGCTGAAGTACTGAAAGGTTCAAAGGATAAGGGGGGGGGGGTTGGGGGACTGGACAGGCAAGGTGACAAACGGGGCTCTAGTCAGCAGCCAGGTCACGCGGGTGCCATTCCAAGGTGGCGGGGCAAGCCGTCTTTACTGTCATAATTCAAGGTTGTAACGATCAATGTTAATGGCCTGAGAGCCGAGGTTAAAAGAGTATGGGTGGAATGGTTTTTAAAGAGATTTAATGTAGATATATGTTTCATTCAGGAGCACAATTATAAGTTTGGTTGTGAGTTGTCTTTGAAAGGTTATAAGTTGTATGTGAGTGGCTCTTTGAGGTTGAAAGGTGGGGTTGCTGTGGCTGTAAAGGAAACCAGTCCATTGCGTATTTTGGGGTGGGAGGGTCGTGAGGGTGGAGGGGGAGTGGGGTGCAACACTAATGTTATCAGTGCTGTTACATATTTGTACGCTCGTGTGCGCCCTCGTGTGTGTATGTGCGCGCGCGCGCTAGTGTGGGTGTATGATCCACTTAATATTTGTATTTATAACTCATTACAATTGTGACCAGGTGTGGACGTATCAGTGGTTCATTACTTTGTAATTTGTTCATGACTGTAACCATGTATAGGAGTGAAGCTGATTCATTACCTCTGTAACTTGCCATGATTGTGACCAGATCTACCTGGAATTCATTACCTTTGTAACAAGTTCAGCTATCATAACTTTGGGGTCCAGTCACTGGACCCATTATGTACCTTTGTAATCTTTTGACTACCGCCCACAGGATGGGTATGGGGAGCATAATAAAGATATTAAACTAAAGTGTGTGTGTTGTGTGTGTGTGTGTGTGTGTGTGTGTGTGTGTGTGTGTGTGTGTGTGTGTGTGTGTGTGTGTGTGTGTGTGTGTGTGTGTGTGTGTGTGTGACTCAACAATCAATATTTGCACCAATAACTCATGAAGGGGTTCAGGGAAACCGGCAGGCCGGACTTGAGTCCTGGAGATGGGAAGTACAGTGCCTGCACTCTGAAGGAGGGGTGTTAATGTTGCAGTTTAAAAACTGTAGTGTAAAGCACCCTTCTGGCAAGACAGTGATGGAGTGAATGATGGTGAAAGTTTTTCTTTTTCGGGCCACCCTGCCTTGGTGGGAATCGGCCAGTGTGATGATAATAAATAACTCATTACAGTTGTGACCGGGTGTGGAAGTGTGAATTGCTCATTACTCTATAATTTATTCATGATTGTAGCATGTATAAACGTAAGTAACCATTCTACAGAATTCATTACCTTTGTAACTTGTGAGCTCATTACCTTTGTACCTAGTTCAGCTGTCAAAACTTTGGGGCACAGTCCCTGGACCCATTACGTACCTCTGTAATCTGTAAATACCTTTGTAACTTGTCATGATTGTGACCAGACCTACCTGGAGTTCATTACCTTTGTAAATTGTGAGTTCATTACCTTTGTAAATTGTGAATTCATTACCTCTGTAACTTGCTCAGCTATCAAAACTTTGGAGTCCAGTCCCTGGACCAATTATGTACCTCTGTAATCTTTTGACTACCGCCCACAGGATGGGTATGGGGTGCATAATAAACATATTAAACTAACTGCTGTTACGAAGTGCATATGGTCAGTTAGGGTGGCTGAGAACTGCTTCATCCGGGTTGGTGCATTAATTAGTTAAGTGTAACTATATAATCCTAGAATAAGATAAGAGACAAGATTTTGTTCGGATTTTTTAACCCTGGAGGGTTAGCCACCCAGGATAGCCCAAGAAAGTCAGAGCGTCATCGAGGACTGTCTTATTTCCATTAGGGTCCTTAAATCTTATCCTCCAGGATGCGACCCACACCAGTCGACTTACACCCAGGTACCTACTTGCTAGGTGAACGGAACAAATTCAAATTCAAATTCAAATTCAAACTTTATTCTCTATAAGTATTACAATGCTGAGTTTACAGAATTTGGTTATTGTGTGGTTTACATGTAGTAAAATAATAATTACAGAGTGTACCACTAGAACGCCTAGCATGGCTAGGCATTTCGGGCAGACTTATATTAAATCTTAGGTTTAAAATGTTACAGAATTATGAGATAAGTTGGTATTATGGCTAAGTGACTAAATACTAGTTGTGAGTTTAGCAATGTGAATGCTTTTGTTTTGGCACTATACATAGTTTCAGTATTGGAGTATCACAGGCTAACTTTTGACTAGTTAAGATTCATTATTTTGAGATTGAGATTAATTCTGTTTATGGTCAAATGGGTGAGTGAGTGTAAGTGTGAACCACCAGGTGGTATTCCTTTTATTAGTTGACAGGGTGTATCAGGAAATACGACCAATGTTTCCACCCTTGCCGGGGATCCAACCATGGACATTCAGAGTGTGAAGCGAGAGCGTTGCCTACCAGGCAACGGACATAGGAGCAACAGGTGTAAGTAAATATGTACAACGTTCTATCTAGGCTGGAATATTGCTGCACACTAACAGCACCTTTCAAGGCAGGTGAAATTGCCGACCTAGAAAATGTACAGAGAACTTTCACGGCGCGCATAACGGAGATAAAACACCTCAATTACTGGGAGCGCTTGAGGTTCCTAAACCTGTATTCCCTGGAACGCAGGAGGGATACATGATTATATACACCTGGAAAATCCTAGAGGGACTAGTTTACCTGGAGTTTACCTGGAGAGAGTTTCGGGGGTCAACGCCCCCGCGGCCCGGTCTGTGACCAGGCCTCCTGGTGGATCAGCCCCTGATCAACCAGGCTGTTGCTGCTGGCTGCACGCAAACCAACGTACGAGCCACAGCCCGGCTGATCATGAACTGACTTTAGGTGCTTGTCCAGTGCCAGCTTGAAGACTGCCAGGGGTCTGTTGGTAATCCCCCTTATGTGTGCTGGGAGGCAGTTGAACAGTCTCGGGCCCCTGACACTTATTGTATGGTCTCTTAACGTGCTAGTGACACCCCTGCTTTTCATTGAGGGGATGGTGCATCGTCTGCCAAGTCTTTTGCTTTCGTAGTGAGTGATTTTCGTGTGCAAGTTCGGTACTAGTCCCTCTAGGATTTTCCAGGTGTATATAATCATGTATCTCTCCCTCCTGCGTTCCAGGGAATACAGGTTTAGAAACCTCAAGCGCTCCCAGTAATTGAGGTGTTTTATCTCCGTTATGCGCGCCGTGAAAGTTCTCTGTACATTTTCTAGGTCAGCAATTTCATCTGCCTTGAAAGGTGCTGTTAGAGTGCAGCAATATTCCAGCCTAGATAGAACAAGTGACCTGAAGAGTGTCATCATGGGCTTGGCCTCCCTAGTTTTGAAGGTTCTCATTATCCATCCTGTCATTTTTCTAGCAGATGCGCAGATGCACACGAAAATCACTCACTACGAAAGCAAAAGACTTGGCAGACGATGCACCATCCCCCCAATGAAAAGCAGGGGTGTCACTAGCACGTTAAGAGATCATACAATAAGTGTCAGGGGCCCGAGACTGTTCAACTACCTCCCAGCACACATAAGGGGGATTACCAATAGACCCCTGGCAGTCTTCAAGCTGGCACTGGACAAACACCTAAAGTCAGTTCCTGATCAGCCGGGCTGTGGCTCGTACGTTGGTTTGCGTGCAGCCAGCAGCAACAGCCTGGTTGATCAGGCTCTGATCCACCAGGAGGCCTGGTCACAGACCGGGCCGCGGGGGCGTTGACCCCCGGAACTCTCTCCAGGTAAACTCCAGGTAAATGTTGCCACTTGTGACGGGATCGAATCCCGGTCCTCCAGGTTTGAGCCGAAGGCGCTACCACTTCAGCTACGAGAGATATTTTTTTTTATATTTTATTTAAAAAACACAGTATACATGTAATTTATACATAATTGACTTAAAACACAGTATACTTGTGTGGCATACATAACTGATTTAAAACAAAAAACATAACTTTATATAAGACAACCACATATATATAACTAAACAGAGGACTACCGGATCAATACCTTAAACACCAGATAACTTTGTAACAAAACCTGACAGTCGTATTCACACTGTGTATGAAATTTTATATACAAAAAAAATGAATGTCATATAAACTAATGCAATGGTACTATGGGTATATAAAACATTTTATATACAAAAACACACTCAATGGTACTATGTGTATATATAAAAAAATATATACATATAAAAGCCCAACAGTTGCCATCCTACCAGAAAAGTAAACCTCACTATCGCCGCAAGGTATGGCAACACCGCATACCCAAACAAAAACAATGGCACACAGCTCTTATTGTAGCGCTCTTAAGTGGTGATATCCAAATTAATCCAGGACCTCAAACTATTGTGCAGAGGCAAAACAGACAGATAAATGACGGCAATAATGACGGTCTAGTAGCTAGGGATGATAACCTTAACTCCATATGTAATGCATACATAGGTCAATGTGAGACAATACAGCCATTATTATCTCAAACACTACCAAACAGATGCATACACTGTACTAAAGTACGCATGAAAAACAGAAAAGGCACCTTATGTAAAATGTGTAAGGGGTGGGTGCATGATGGATGTATGTACAATTATAGCAACGGTGCCAGAATTCATTTTGTGTGTAACAAATGCACTTTGGCACAGTTACCCTTTAGCAGTGATGACATTGATTTACCTAATTTTAATACAAATGACCCATTGCCATATATTGATGATTATGATTGTTTTATGAAAACAGGCCTTCACTTTATTCATGTCAATGCAAGATCACTTCTTCCTAAATTGGCAGAGATTAGGATTCTAGCTAACAAAATTAGGGCGGCAGTTATAACCATTTCTGAATCTTGGTTGGATGATACGGTGACTGACGACGAGGTCAAAATAGAAGGTTACAATATAAAACGCTTAGATAGGAACAGAAAGGGCGGTGGAGTATGTGCCTACATTAGAAATGACTTAGCATACAACCCAAGACCTGATTTAAATAACAATAAACTGGAGATTCTATGGTTTGAAGTGCTGCTTCCCAAGACCAAACCCATCTTAGTAGGAACTAGTTACCGCCCTCCTACCCAGGACCAGTTCTTAGAAGACTTTTCCAGAGTCTTGTCCGGAGTTGAAAGCAATTGCGAAACAATAATACTGGGCGACTTCAATATCTGTTTTCAGCAACAGAATAACGGGCTATGCAAAAGGTATAAGCAAATTCTAGGATTAAATAGCTACACCCAACTAATTAATAAACCAACCCGGATACACAGTTAGCCACCCTAATTGCCCCACATACTTTGCAACCGCGCGGGGAACATTAGTCAGTCAGGGTCATTACCACAGGTTTAGTGATCATTTCATCATTTACTGCACGGAAAAAACCCCTAGGGATGGGAAAGGGCCTACAAGGACAATAAAATGAGGTCAACTAAAAATACAGAAAAGAAACAGGGGAAAATAGGTAAAAATTGTGACTGGACAGAGAAAAAGTTGCACGGCGAAACGATGCCAGGAAAAAAATTCAAAACAAGTTCACTACCTTCTTAATAATATTGCACCTTAAAGAGGTTAGGATTAAACGAGAACTGAACCCCGGGAGGACTACGGATATTAGAAAATATAAAATTTCGAGACCAGCTGCAAAAAATTTTTTAAAGCAAAAGACAGGATATTGCAGCATTAATAAATTTCCCAAAGGGGGGGAACAAGTACAGAGGCTTATAAAAGGAGCAAAGGCAAGCACTATTCTCAAAAATTAAGAATTAAGTAACCCCGAAACTCTGGCAAAATAAACATTTGGGATATAGCCAAACCATTTTGATGGGTCTAACATAGTACTCACATCGTAATGAGGTATGCCACGAAACATCAAGGGGGGCAAATTGCTTTAATTCCTACTAAAAAAAGTCTGTTGCATCAACACTGAAAGTAAACTCCGCTGCTCAAAACCTTTAACCGTCTGTAAGTTTCAAACAACTATACCAATAAAGGGGTAACCCCAAACAGTTGTAAAATATAAGTGATTATGACTTCATTCAAAAAAAACAAAGCAGGTTAAAAACCCAACTAAGAGCACAGGCCTGATAACATCCCACAATTTCCAAAAGATGGTGCTTTGAACTGTCAATCCCTATTGCTCAAAAATAAATCTTCAATCCCCACTAATCCCGTACCGGGGGGGTTCAAAGGAGGCCAGAGTTACCTATTTTAAAGGGAAAAATAATGGTTGATGTAAGCAACATAACCCTGTTGTATACCAGTTAATACAAAATTTGGAGAGGGGGTGTATTTAAGTTTTAAAGTCCTTAATACAAAGCATTCTCCTAGCTATCAATCGGGCTTTAAAAGACCCCTATAAAGATTCCCCTTATTAATCTGATGGATTATGAAACTAAAATGTCAAAAGAACCTCATAGGTATGGTAAACCTTAACCTGAAAAAGGGCCCTTCGATACTGTCAACCAAAATTTAGTAATAAACTTCAATCTATCGGTATGGTTCTGTGATTTTTTTAAGTCCTATTAGAAAAGGGAGACAAAAGTCAAAATCAACAAAACGGAATCGAACCCTCCCCGAAAAAGTGGAGTTCCCCAAGGTGTTTTTTGGGTCCCTTATATTTCTTTTGTTTGTCAAAGATTCCTATCGGGGGTTAAAGGAAACTTATGTTGAGATGCATGCTTTTTTAGTGAAAGGAAAAAGACCCACAAGTTTGCTAATGTTTTAACACGGGAACTGGAGCCCTGCAAAAAAAATGGTTATAACAAAAAAACTTATCATTCACCGGGGAAAACTGAACCCTTTTCTTTTTGGGAACAAAAACATAAACTGAAAAGGGGAAAATAATTTTAATGTTCAGTGTAATGGGGAGCCCATCATTTTTGGTTTTCTCAGTTAAATTTGGGAATCCCCTTTGCCCCAGCATCAGGGAATTGAAGGGAACGTGTAGTAAAGAAACGAATGCCCGGCTGAAGTTCCTGTATAGACAAGCACAGTGTCTCCTATGAGGTCGCAGGACCCCAGTCTAGCCCTTATACAATGCCATTGGATTAGTTGCTCTTTGGACTTGCTTGACAAAAAAACTGAAAGATAGATGCAAATCACCAGAACAAAATGAAATTCATCCTGGGGTGGGGAAAAGAGAACTGTAGGGCCCGGTGAATTACACGTTTTGGGTATGCTGAATGGGGAAGAAGAGTAAAACAACTGAAGTAAATCTGTTTAAAATTTCAAAAATTGGGGGGCCAGAATATCTTGCTGCAATTTTGTCAAGGTTGGGAAAGCAGCAATCATAGAATAGGGGGAGGGGGAGACAACTTTGTAGACCACAGTCGTGGCCGGCTTCAAACACCTTTTATTGTACGCAATAAAAAAATGGAACAAATTTCCCACAAAATGCAAGGCCAGTCATAGCTTGAAACCCGTTCAAGAAAAACTGCCAAAAAAGTGTCTGAGAATGAAACAACAGAAAGGGAGGGGAAATGATTTTCTATTTTTTTGCTAAAAAAGTGAAATTTTACCCTTTTCCCTGTATGACCCTCGTTTTGAGATAGTCTAAGACCCTCGGGTAGTAATGTCTTAAGGGGCCCTTATTTGTGTCTTAATGCCCCCGGTGTAGATAGTCTTTTTTAGTTGATAATAAATGTTTTTCATTATAGAATAAAAAGAAAATATTAAACTTTATATTATAAAAATTAGGTAAAAGGACCCCAAAGGGAAAAAAGTCACTTTTGTCTGACTTTTTTGGGTTATCCTAGGTTCTCAAAATATGCGCTTGTATGATAATTCTATGTAACTGTTTGTTAACCTGAATAAAATTATTACTTACTTTCTTACTTACATTGCACATCAAAGGTCTAGGTTATATAAATAACTATGGAAAATTTTATAGGGGGGATTACTTTTACATAATCAACATACATGCATACGGTAATGTCCTTGGGGGAAACTATATTGTTTACCGTAGTCACCCCATGTAGACATGTGAGAAAATTAACCACCCTGGTCACTGCAGGGGGCCCCCCGACCCTCACAATCTTATCCAAAATCTATCCGAACCAGTATAAATTGGGTAGCACCCCAAGTACGGCGCTTTTAAATTTAAAGTGGGGCTGTAAAATTATTTAGTTTAACTGAAGAAGGGGGGGGGGGGGTAGGTTACACATGGTATATCCATCAAGGAAAAACACTTGTAAAAAATCCCCCCATTTTCAGATATTCTCGGTGGTACTTGATGTGGCTGGATCCCCCATAGCCTATCCAATTAAAAAATACCTAAATGGCCGTATGTCTGCTAAAACTGAAAGGTTACTTAACGTGGGTGATTTTATCCCTTTTTTCCTCCATTCCCATCTCTTTTTGTGTCCCGCTACACCACACGGTTTTATTCCAGCAGGGCGAGGTATCTTGGTTTGTCCCCCGGTTTAGAAGTCGGATTCCCCAAAACTTCATGTATATTTAAAATTTCGTAGGGGTCAACTGGCCAGAGAATAGCAAGCATTGAACTTTAAGCTAAAGGAATCTTTTTGGATCAGGAATAGGGGGAAAAACTAAAAGCCCTAAATGAAATCGAAAGAACCCCAAAAATTTCTTCTCCTTGCCAAATCAAAGTCGGAACAAGTCAAAATTGGGGCCCCTACTTAAACAAGATGGGGCCTACCAGATGACAGCAAAGGAAAGAGTGAGCTATCAGTCCCAATATGACTCAGTTTTAGCAAGCCCCCAACCAGACTGAGAGGGCGAAAATCAAAATTAATTTTTTATGAGAGAGCCACAGAATTTTGGGTTTAAAAACCCAAACCTATCTGATGTTTTCCTGAAACCAAATGACTTCGAAAAGGCAAAAAATCATGCCCATGCATCTTGCCCCAGGGCCAGATCATGGAACTCCGTGTTTATCCAGAACTGCAAGAAGCCTCAATTATGGCTTTTTCCCTCCTATGGAGAGGGACCATGGACACGGGGGGCGTCCACAGTTCTAAAAACAACAGAATAGCCCCCTCCACAAAGGGGGAATAAAACAATGCAAAGAATAAAAGACTGATACACTAACTCCCTATCATAAAAATCTTTAAATGGTCCTAAGAAAGCAAAATCACCACCCCTCTAGAAACCCATCAAATTCACAACCCAGGGGAAAGGGTTTAACAGGTCGCTACGTCTGTCTAACTATTTGGGGTCATCGCAAGGTCCTAGATGCACTAGAAGACAAAAAGAAGCAGATGTAATAAGCAGACTTTTCAAAAGCTCGAAAGTGGGGCCATGGCGTTAATCGCACAAAAAAAGCATGCTAAAGGAATAACAGGAAAAGTTGGTCGATGGATCATAATTTCCTTACTAACAGAACAAAAGAGAGAGAGTCAACAGAGTAAATCCAGGCAGCTAGGTGAAAAGCCTTTTCCAAAAGGCACAGTACTCGTCCCCATCTTGTTCCTCATCCTCAATCTGACATGAAAAGGTGTCGCCCAGCCCGGTCTTCCTTTGCAGATCACCCCAAAAATCTGCTGACAGTGTCTTCCTTTGCGACCTGCAAGGCCCCAGGCGGAATAACCAAATCTTTCGGGGGTGCAGAAAACAATATGAAGTTCAACGATGAGAAATTCCAATTACTAGATAGGTAAACACGGGGGAAAATTAATTTTCTCAAGTACAAAACAAATTCTGGCCACAAAATAGAGCGAAAAACCAACGTCAAAGACCTGGGATGATCATGTTCGGGGGGGTCTCACCTTCAAGGACCAAAAACTTTGTATCTTTCGCATCTGCTAAAAAATGACAGGATGGAAAATTAAACCCTTCAAAATTAGGGTACCAACCCTGATCCCACTCTTCAGGTATTGTTCTTTAGGCTGGAATATTGCTGCAAAATAACAGCATTTTTAAGGCAGGTGAATTTCCCGAATAGAAAATGTACAAAACCTTCAGGGTCGAAATAAACGGAGAAAAAAACACCTCAAACTGGGAGCACGATTCCTAAACCTGTATTCCCGGAATGCAGGCGGGGGGATACATGGTTACAAACACCTGGAAAATCCTAGAGGGAAAGTCCCAAAATTTTGCCACCGAAAATCACTCATTTACGAAAGCAAAAGACGGGCAGACGATGCAAACCCCCCCAATGAAAACAGGGGTGTCCTAGCACTTAAGAAAACCATACAATAAGTGTGGGGGCCCGAGACTGTCAACTGCCTCCCCTTACAAAGGGGATTCCCAACAGAGTCCTGGCAGTTTTCAAGGGGGGCACGGACAAGCACCTAAAGTCGGTAACCTGCCCAGCCGGGCTTGGGCCTACGTTGGTTTGCGTCCCAGCCAGCAGTAACAGCCTGGTTGACAGGCCCTGATCCCCCAGGGGCCGGTCACGCCCGGGCCCCGCGGGGGCGTTGACCCCCGGAACTCCCCCAGGTAAATCCGGTATCCTCAGGACGAGAACCACGCGTTACTCAAAGCGGGGGCGATTTTTTTCATTTTCCCGCATTCTCAAAACTTAATGTTATTATCATGTTTCATTCCATTCACAAGACGATTTAACGTCTCATAATTTTAACACTTGAGGCCACTCCATTAAGATCTAAACCGTGAGTGAGGTTTAAACCCTCACGGGTTTTTCCCCCTGGACACATTCCAGGGCGGCGCACCCGTCCCCCCGGGTCCTACTATTATCACTCATTTTCCCACTTTATTACGGTGGTCCGTAAATAAAGTTCCCTCACTCTTAAAACCCAGGAACAGTTACAACACTTCCTTTGGGAAGTAGGCCTATTTAACCCTTAGGCCGCCATGAAGCCAATTTCCTGATCCCTGTTTCCCCCCCTCCTCACTACATTTCAAAACACCCGCCTGCCCTCGTGCACCACTCCCCCTATACCCCCACCCCGCCGCCCCCCTCGGCCCCACCGCCTAAAAACCCCCCACACTGCCCCCTCTCGTGCCCCAGCTCGCCCTTACCCCCGAACATCTGCGCAGGGTGAAGCGGGAACCCTTTGGTTCCATTCAAAATACAAATACTTTTGACCCAAATCAACACTTTTAAACATTATTAGCACTATAGAGGGAAATTAAATAATTTCCAAAAATAACTATCAGAAACCTACATGACTCGAAATTGAAAATGGTGTTCTTTATTTTTGGTTTTGATATTTAAAAAAAAATAAAATATAAAAAAAGCCTTTAACAATTAACAAAGACTTTACAGATCAGCATGTAGATTACATAGAGGAAAAAACTAAAAAACAATGATCCCCCAAAACCCCATATGTTTTTTCTTTTAAAACTAATTATAAACCCAAAAAAAATATCCCCTTAACTTGTATACAGTGATTTTAAAAAAAGGTCTTAATTGGCATCAACTGATTAAATGCACCATAAAGAAAAAAAATAAATGCATGTATACACTGGGTGACAAAAAATACCCCCAAAAGCTGCTGCCGAGGAACTTGAATGCCCAAAGATTACAATATAGGACATGTACATCTCCCCTTCCCCTCACAGCGGGACTGCACTCTATACAAAAACAACTTAGCAAAAGAAACGTTTGCCCTTATAAAAATTTTACCACCACACCAAAAAGGTCTGTTATAAAACATTCCCCTTAAAGGCCGTTGACTGTTTTTTTTTGCGGTGATATTCGGGGCTTCCGCTTAAAAAATGACTAAAAAAAACCTAAGGGAAACCCCAGGAAAGCCCCAAACATACTTCTAAAAAACCCCCGGCCATAGTCGGGAACCGGTTCAGTCTTTAGAGGCGGGAACATATACTGAAAAAATTGCTTTTTATCTGATTATCAGGATGCAACCATTTTAGGATTTAAAATCCGATCTAATTCCACAAACGCCATATTCATACCACCACAAAGCACGTAACCTTCAAAAAAAACATATCACTCCCCAAAAACCCCCCTTCCCTGAAGTCCCGAAATTTCCCTTTTTTTGCTAAAACCCGGGGGGGGTCCACCCCCCATTGCCTTAACCCCCCCCCAGTTGCAAAAACCTTGAACAAAAAAAACTTCGATAGTTTGCAAAAACATTATCCCAACTTTTACAAAATTTTAGTTTTTTTCTGCAATACGTTAGAAAAGATAACAAATTCTCACACAGGGGCACACTCCACCAATTTAATACACAAACCACTCACCATACAAAACATCCCCTACTTTTATGCACTATTACATCATAGAACATTAACTTGATATTAACCCCCCCCCAAACATTCCTTGCCAACCTCAACAGAACCATACCATAACACAAGGACAGATCACTTTTGATTTTTCCCGTTCATTCACGCTATGCAAAAACTCAAAAGCAAAAAAGGCCCTAAAAACGGAATTCTCCTGAAATATAAAAGAAACACAACCCCTTTTTTAAAAATTTAAGTCTCTTTTTCAAAGATTCTTACTCACCCAAAAACCAAATAAATATGAATAACTGAACATTTTAAATTGTATATCTTTAAAAATTTTTTCACAATTTATCACATAAAATTTAAACCCAAAACCAATTAATTTATTATTTTTAAATCCTACCCAAACAGAATCACTAAAACCCAACTGAATGCAACCATAAAGACCTGTCTTTGTATACTCACTTGTGCTTTAAGTTTTTCTTTTAAATTTAAAGTTTTTTCACTGTTTCTCATTCTTAGTAGCAGCGCTGTATATCCTTGGTCTTAGGTTCTTTTTGATTATAAAATAATAATAATCATTGCTTATCAATCTTAGTTTTAATTTAAGCCAGCCCCAATCTATCTAGATAAGTGGGTTTTGCATCTGCTCTTATTTATTTTTTTGTACCCGTATGTGTGCACAAAATTTGGAAAAAAAATAAAAAAATAAATAAATAAATACTTCTGCAGTACCTGCCGCAAATTTTTTCCTAACTGATCCCCCCCTTCCCGCTACCCCACTTAAGAGGAAATCAGCCACCCCGTACATTTTTGCCTTTTGTACCCCACTTATACTCCACTAAAAATCTAATGTTTAAAGGGCCCCTAAGGTTTAGATAGTTCCCCCACTAAGAAAACGAAAAACCCCCCCCAAACCCCAACGAAAATTTGTCAAAAGGATTCAAAAGTAGACTGCAAAGAAAAAGCTGTTTTTCGAGAAACCCCAACGTAAACAACCGCCCCTTACCAAACCCCTCCTATTTAAGACCCATTTTATGCTAAAATCCCCAGACAAATTGTACACCAATTCCGAAACCTTGGGGGCCAACTTAAGTTTACAAAATCCTCCCAAATTTCCCCCCATTTTACAGCGGGGAAAAACAACAATCCCCGACAATTTCCCCACGACAACAAAGTGACCTTTGCCCCACCCCCATCCATTGCGCATTTCTCAACTTAACAACAACGTGCATGTCCCACACTCGATTAATCCCCTCCCCCACCATTACGCAGTTCGTCATTTCCCCGACCCCCACCGATGCTTTCTCCCACCTCCCTGAGGGAAACCCCTGCTTAAAAAAAGGGGGGCCTTACTCGTGGCCCCAAAGCCAAGAACTAAATCCCCAGACGAACATGGGGGCAAACAACCCCGGCTTAACCAAGCTTTCCCCCCAAAACCCCAGCATAATGTAAAAACCCTTCTCTGCAGTTTCCTGAAATCCATTCTCTTAAAAAAGGAACCCCACCACCCCCAACTTTTCTATAACAAGTGTATTAACCACTACAGTCCTCGTTGCAAAGAACTTCCCAGCTCTTAAACCCCCGAAGTCGATCTAAAGCCTTGTTAACCACCCCAAACAAGTTCAACCCCTTTGGCCCTCCCCCTCTCGGGCCTGTACAAAAAATACCACATATTCTAAGTTGACATCCGAATGACCACCCATCTTTTTGCCCAAAAACCCCCCCCCCACCCCAAAGTACCCCCACCTCCAATAATTTTGTTTTTCTTTATTGACGCAATGCCGACTTTGCCCCAAAAAACCAACAATCCAACCACGAACCCCAAACTTCCTCCCCCTTTAACAAAAACGTGGTTCATCACATACCCGACCACACAGCTGCTGGTCACTGCCCCCCCGCACCCAAAAGCCTCAAACCACCATCCACCAGCTCAAAAAGGGGGGTTTTGCTACAAGCAAAAAACAGCTGGGAGAGGGGGGAAAACCCTTTCCTAAACCCCTTTCCAACGGACCGGCTGCCCCAATTTTACCGTTTCCCCGACAAGTACATAGCCAGACAACAAAGTATAACCCCCTTACAATCCCTCTCCAAAAAAGCTTCATAAAATAACCCAATAAATCTCATCAACACTCTAAGCTTTTTGCCCTCAAACCCGAGGACAACCCCCCTTGCATTCCTCCAAAAATTCCCCAATACATACATGCCGTCCCCCATGCTCCCACCTGGGGTTTCTAATGACCCTCGGAATAACCACCCCAAACCCTTTTTTCATTCTGTTTTCCTAAAACTTTTGCAAAAAAATTTTTTAGTTCGACACATAAGATATTGCTCTATATCAGTCAGACCCCCCTTCCCCCCCCCTTTTTGGCACCAAAACAACTACCCCTGTACTTTGCACATACCTAAACCCCCCCCATGAGCATTAAATTTAGTACACAACCAAACAATGCTTTATACTTTCCTCAAAGGGCCCCATAAAAATCATTCGAATCCATCTTACCTGGTGCCTTTCCCTTTTCCATACTAAAAATCCCCCTTACCTCCTCCACTCGAATTTCTATTTCTGTACCATTTATCCCTGTACTTATAACTTTTCCCGAAATCCCCCCCACCAGGCCACCCACTTGGCCTCCCTATCCCCACCGATGCTTTTCCTCAAACCATAGATCAGCATAAAAACTCATGCTGTCCGTGGTGAGGAGTACTTGACCCGGCAGGTAACCACCCAAACCCGTGCATACTTCCAATTGCAAGAGGGACGTCGCCTGTTGTCTGACCCTAAATTTGTGCAAGACACAACCTGAAGGTTTGTCACCCCAGAGCACTTCTTCCATACCTGCTCTGACTCGAACTGCATTAAAACGTTCATTGTGAATTTCTGCAAGTCGACTACGAAGATGTTCAATGTCATCATACCTACAACTTCCACCCCCCACATAGTAATCATTTAGCTGCCCCTCCAAATAGTTTTGTAGCCCAAACCTCCACCTTGCCTCCTCCTTTCCCCGCTTCTTATAATAACTCACTATTCCGGGTTTGGCACGCGTTTCCCACCATTCCAACAAACATTCATCTGCCCTCCGCGTTTCCCAGATATTCTTCCACCAACCCTGAAAAGTGGACCAATCCCCTTCACCCTCCAAGAGCTGCCCATTAAGTTTCCAATACCCTGAATAAACCCTGATTATTCCATCCCAGTCCAAGTCCGCTAGCACTGCATGGTGATCGGAAAACCCCAGTCAAGGGTCTGTATGTGCCCAACTCGAATACCTTGTGTTGCATAAATCCTATCCAGACGACCCGCGTAGCCTCTGCACACAAACGTATGTTCCACCCCCCCACCCACCCCTCCCAACTACATCATAAACCCCTGCATCCCCCAGCAGATTTCTCAGGACAGGTAGAACGCACCCCGCCTCCCTCGGCTCAACATCCCCATGGCTGATAATGCAATTCCAATCCCCACCTAAGACCGAAATTAAAGGCAAACCCGAATGTGAAATGTTAAAGCCTCCCTTACAAAGTCTATTTTAACTTTAGAGTTACTGTCCATTGGCATATAAACTCCGATAAAACAAACTCTAACCCCACCCCAATACCCATCCACCCTTACCACCCGTCCATCTCCCCCCTCCTCCCATCCCAAGATGCTCCAAGGGCTGGACTCCTTTACCACTATAGCCACCCCACCCTTTAATTTTAAAGACTTACTCACATACATTTGGTAGCCTTTCAACCATAACTCTCTACCAAATTTACAATTATGTTCTTGCATAAAACATACATCCACATCATAATGATGCAAAAACCACTCCATCCACACTTTTTTAACTTCCGTCCTTAGGCCATTGGCATTGATAGTAACACTTGAATTTACAAAAAAGGTGGTTTACCTCTATGTTTTTGGGTCTTTCCTGTTCCCACACGCACATTAGAGTGCCTGTCTTTGTCCTTCGGCTTCTCGAGACCCCCCTCCCCCCATACTCTACCCTTATGCTGGGACCTTGAAACTATCCCTTCTGTGATAGGTGGCTCAGCCACTTACGCCCATGATTTCCTCCCCGGGCGCTGTCCTGGTGTCAAGACATCGTCCATATCCGACGCTCCCGCCGATCGTTTGTGGGAGCTGCCATCCACATGCATCTCCTCGCTAGACGAAGCCTCCTGGTGAACCTCCACCACCACCTCATGCGTCCTTACGAATGTGGTTTTGTCCTGCATTTCCATGTTGGGGGATTCCTCAGTCGTTAACTCACGACACGCCATCGAAACAGCAGGACCATGTTCTGTTCCATCTAGAAGGTCCTGCAACACGTCTTCCAGCAACTTATCCTGTGGCAAAACCTCAGGCCTCACAGGATCCACTGTAAGCGTGGGCACGGTCGATGCATCCACTGACAGGGTGGCACACATCGTAGACTGCGTGTCCTCCTGTTGCATCTTGTCACTCCAAAGCCTGGGAACTTGCCCAGCTGAGGTACCAGGCTCAGTCACGAAAGCCTCAGCCTGTAGGCCCACAGGTGAATGGTCCCGTGAGTGGACAACCAGTCGACGGGGCACTGGGCAGCCATATGCTCAAAAGAGTTGCATAGTCTGCAAGTCTTCCTTTGGCCCGCGTAATGAACAAACACCTGGGTCCTATATTTCTCCAGACGTACGTAAGAGGGAATTGACTGGCGGAGCGTCATCTTGATGGTGAAGGAGCCCTCCGGGAACTCCTTGTGTGGGCCCTCTCTCCACACTCCCTTGGTCGCTGCATGCACTGTTCCGTATCTGCCAAAAACATCCCGCAGATCATACTCCTCCGCCTCGAAAGGCACGTTTCTCACCTTGACCCAGGTGATATACGTCGACACGTCATGTAGACACACTTTCAGAGCTGAATTCACCACCATTCTCCTTTCTTGAAAAGTTTCCACAATCTTGTTGTAGAAGCCGGCATTCACGAATTTTATAAACATCCTTGACATCCCATTCAAAGCCACACCATATAATTCTTCATTGGGGATACCGTAGACGTCGCGTATAATGCATGGCATCAATGTATGCCTTGTAGAAACACTGAGGGAGCCTTGTGTGAATGCAACACAGACCGTGTTTACTCTCCTGCCTTGACAGTCCGCCATCTTGTAACTTGTAGTGGTCTCTGAAAACTGCGCAGAAATCAGTTGATTCAGGAGCTACTGCGCAGCTGTCCACACGGCCCGAGAGTGATGAGGACAATGTATGAAAGATATATGGACTACCAGCCTCTCCCAAACATATAGCTAAAATTCACAATACTTTTTAATGATAATTTTTATTTCTATAAGTACCTGATACAATGTATACAAACCTGGCTGACATCAGTGTCATACTATTGGTATGCAGAGCATTTCTTACAATTTTAGGTTAATTTTGTCCCCAGGATGCCACCCACATCAGTCGCCTAACACCCGAAAATTACATTTTATTAACAATCCAAGAAAAATCAGTGAGGGATATTTCCTTGAGGTATCATTGTAAGGTCCTTCTTGGGATGCGACTCACAAAAATCGGCTAAACCCACACGTTCCGCCTCGCCAAGGATACAACCTAGGTCCTCTGATTGAATTCCAGAGGTGCTTATACTGATCATGGTTGGTATAAGGTGTGTCAGGAACCAGGATAAATGTTTCCTGACGCTGGTGTTAGACATGCGATGACCTGCAGCTGGAGGTTTTGGTCATCTGACCGAGACCTTCCACTGGTATACCCCTACACATTTTTAAAAATAATAATTATGATTATTACCTTTTTTTTTTACTGATGACTTTGATGTGAATTATTTCCATCATGGAATTGTGAGTTATTCTTCATGTATCAGTAGGTTATCTTAGCTAATATGATCATCTAAATAACAGCTCACAAATAAATGGCTTCAATTCTTAGTGATTTATATAAAAAGGATTATTTGGTGTTCTGGTAGCGGGGAGTAAATGATAACTTCTTCGGAGGCTTCTTACTTTATTGTTAAGTCGTGGTGGGTACACAGGCTTGTGTGTTTGTGCCCATGGCCTGGGCAGGGCCATCCCACAAGAGAGAGCTGGGAGGCCTTGTGTCTTGCTGCTAGGCTGCTGTGTGAGTGAGAGAGAGGCAAGTCTGGGCATACTGAAGTGGCAAGGCCTATAGGTGGCAGCACCAGCATGGCGCGAAATATGAACTAAACTGGCAGACAGCATGGGCTGTCTGTGCAGACAGTACAGGCTGTCTACATATGCTCGGCCACCTACCGCGCGTCGTCCCGATGTGACGATACTGGTGGTAAAAGGAACTCGGTCTCTCTCTCGTAAGAACAGGGCACAGAACACAAAATAAAAACATGTATATACATATGGACATGGAAAAAAAAACTTCCTACAGGGAGGGAAGAAAAAAACATGTGGGGTGTGCTAAACATCGTGGTCATAGGCAGTGAGCGTCGAAGGGCATCACTGCACGCCTTCCTGCGTCTGGACAGATACTGCAACACGGGAGACATCGCTGCGGCTGAGCTGTGACATAACAGGGTACGGTCTCCTCTGGAACGGTGAAGCAGTCATCGTAGGAGTCACTGCAGGTTTTCACTCAACCTGGGGCATGACATGCTGGTGCCCTCGAGTGAGGCGTCGACAAAACTCGGCAGGGCATCACTGCACACCTTCCTGCATCTGGACAGATACTGCAACACGGGAGACATCGCTGCGGCTGAGCTGTGATGTAACAGGGTACGGTCTCCTCTGGAACAGTGAAGCAGTCATCGTAGGAGTCGCTGCAGGTTTTCACTCAACCTGGGGCATGACATGCTGGTGCCCTCGAGTGAGGCATCGACAAAACTTGGCAACTGAGCAGGACTTCTGGCAAGCGACTCAGGAGGACACTTCTCGACTGGTACTGTCGCTGGGCTGTCACTGCCGACGAGCGTGGAGCGAGTCGTGGAGCGAGTTGTGGAGCGAGTCGTGGCAGAGACGACTGGGCGAAACATCTGGGAGTCGTAACATCATACACCAGACTGCAGTGAGAGAGCTAGCAGTCAAAGTGACATCTTCTTTGTGCAGGCTGCTCACTGAAGCTTGTGGCACGAGGCTGACACAGCGCCTGCCGACAGGGCTAACTGCGGCTTGGCGAGTATCATTCTCTCGGCAGTTGGAGTTATAGTAGAGGTTAGTCTAAGCGTCCCCAGACTTGTTTCTCTACATATAACTGCACTCTGACGGTCTGGAGGTGAAGTGAAACAAATCTTGATGGGAATCGTAGCAGGTACGATTCTGCAGAACATCACGAACAACAAGCATAAAAGCTTTCTGTACAAGGGGGCTCAGGCTCAGGGCTGTCTGATAGCTGTCAAACACACTGGTCACACGGGTGACTTAACACAGTGGTGCTACTCAGGTCTGGCTCAGACCTCACTGGACACACGGAAACTTTACACACCCGAGGTACAACATGGCTTAAACTAGCAAATGATGCTTTTCTGTGCATAAAACTGACTCTAAGACATACTAAAATGTGAGAACACTGACTGAGAGGAATTAACACAACATATATCTTCTCTCAGTCTTCTCAACAATACTAAAATAATTACTGAACACTCGATGGTGACATCATGTGATGTCAGGCATGATGACGTCAGCAGACATCTCGAGGTGACGTCAGGCAGACATTGTGAGGTGACGTCAGCAGACATCGTGACATCATGAAGTCGGCCAGCATCGTGGGTGACGTCGATGTGATGCGGGCAGCAGACCACAGCATGAGGCCTGGGACATCTGGTAACTCACGTGGCTGGTAGATCCACGTGACATCGCCCACACCCACGTGGCGTCGGGATCCACGTGGTGTCATGATCTACGTGGCATGCTGATCCACGTAGCTTCGAGTGGCCTCGGGCACTCTGATACACAGCTCTGGCAATGAATTCACACGAAAAACAGCAGAAAACACAGCAGAGGGAGTGGGGCAGTGGTGAGTATATGGTAGACGGGTGAGCGTGAGTAGGGCGAGCATGGGCAAGGTGAGGAACAGCCACTTCCTCTCCTCCCCCACCCACAAACACGTGGAGAAGCTCACACTGGACCCAGAAATCACAACAAAACTCACCTCTGGCTTGCTGAAACAGCTGTGCTGAGCTGAACAACAACAGCAACATACAAGTGACGCTGAACACGTGACTTGAGAAACAGCGTGGGACGCTGTAGCGTGGGGTCACTTACAATTCTCGGAGAATTTCGGCAAATTTCGGCCTGGATCCTGCTTGTACCTGTGTCTGGATGCTCAAACGTGCAGACACGACATCAGGATAACTTGTTGAGAGACGGATGCTTCTTGTGTAGGGTGATGAAGTGAAGATGACTTCATACCTCTTCCTTCTTCTCTCAGGGCAAACACACTGCTGTGACCACCGCTTTCCACCATTTATAAAAAGGATTATTTGGTGTTCTGGTAGCGGGGAGTAAATGATAACTTCTTCGGAGGCTTCTTACTTTATTGTTAAGTCGTGGTGGGTACACAGGCTTGTGTGTTTGTGCCCATGGCCCGGGCAGGGCCATCCCACGAGAGAGAGCTGGGAGGCCTTGTGTCTTGCTGTTAGGCCGCTGTGTGAGTGAGAGAGAGGCAAGTCTAGGCATACTGAAGTGGCAAGGCCTATAGGTGGCAGCACCAGCATGGTGCGAATATGAACTAAGCTGGCAGACAGCATGGGCTGTCTGTGCAGGCAGTACAGGCTGTCTACATTTACTTGGTTTGATGTTGGTGTTGATGTTGCAGTTTAAAAACTGTAGTGTAAAGCACCCTTCTGGCAAGACAGTGATGGAGTGAATGATGGTGAAAGTTTTTCTTTTTCGGGCCACCCTGCCTTGGTGGGAATCGGCCAGTTTTGATAATAAAAAAAATATATATTATTGTTATTTTATTAATGTTATTATTAATATTTTGTTATTATTATTATTATTTTTTATTATTATTTTATTAATGTTATTATTATTTTATTATTATTATTATTAATTATTATTATTATTATTATTATTATTATTTTATTATTATTATTATTATATTATTATTATTATTATCATGAAGCATTACAGCAACATTGGGTTTAAAGTCACATAACTACACAAGTCATGAAGGCTGCGCGTCACCTGTACACTACCAGTATTTATAATAATAATAATAATAAATAATAATAATAATAATTTAAAAATAATAATAATATAATAATATAATAATAATAATATCTTCATTACTACCAGTACATGTACAAGGTGTACAGTCCTAGCTGACATCAGTGACATACTACTATATAGAAAGCCGCTTGTTATGCTGAGCATTTCGGGCAAATTAAGTCAGTGTCCCAGGATGCGACCCACACCAGTCGACTAACACCCAGGTACCTATTTTACTGATGGGTGAACATAGACAACCGGGTTTGTAAAGAAACACACCCAATGTTTCTACCTTCTCTGGGAATCGAACCCAGACACCTGCGGTGTGAAACGAGAGCTTTAGCCACCAGACCACAGGGTTTCAATACTATCGACTTCACCAGCGGGACTCTTTATGGAAGGAAATAAACCTGACCTACTCTTCCTTAGATCGAACCTACTTGCTTCCCATTCCCCACAGGAGCTACATAACCCCTGAGGGTTTATAACGCTCCGTCCTCCCCCCCCCCCCCAAAAAAAAAAAAATGTATTACTAGCCCTATAGCCTTTGAGCCTAGTATCCTTTGGGTCAAAATTTTTTCACAAAAAAAACAACATTTTTCCCATTATCTTAAATCTATAACATTTTCTACTGGCGTTGAAAATGGTTGTAACTATGACCATAATTTTTAAAGGGGTGGACCGGTAAGCCAGGGAAAGACCTCGGTCAGATGACCAAAAGCTCCAACGGCGGGTCATCATATGACCAAGACCCGCGTCAGGAAACACTTGTCCTGTTTCCTGACGAACCTTACCTAACCTTACTGGCCTTGATATCAAATACTGACGAAGTCAGCGTCTAGACGCGAGGCTTGAATCCTCTGATAACAAAAACTACAGTGGTGTACTCACCTAGTTGTGGTTGCAGGGGAGAATCACAGCTCCTGGCCCTCCACTTCACTGGTTACTACTAGATCATTCTCTCCTGGTCCAAGAGTTTATCAAAAACCTCATCTTAAAACTATGTATAATTCCCGCCTCCACTACGTAACTTTCCAGACTATTCCACTTCCTAACAACTCTATGACTGAAGAAATACTTTCTAACATCCCTTCGACTCATCTGAGTCTTCAACTTCCAACTGAGAACCCTTGTTTCTGTGTCCCATCTCTGGAACATTCTGTCTCTGACCACCTCTCAGTATTATATATGTCGTTATCATGTCTCCTCTAACCCTCCTGTCCTCCAGTGTCGTCAGGCCGATTTCCCTTAACCTTTCTTCGTAGGTCATTTCCCTTAGTTCCAGGACTAGTCCTGTTGAAAATCTTTGTATTTTCTCTAATTTCTTGACGTACTTGACCAGGTGTGGGTTCCAAACTGGTGCTGCATACTCCAGTACGGGCCTAACATACATGGTGTACACAATCTTAAACGATTCCTTACTGAGGTATCAGAAAGCTATTCTCAGGTTTGCCATGCGCCCGTATGCTGCAGCAGTTATCTGGTTGATGTGTGCTTCCGGAGATGTGCTGTTATTATGCTCACCCCAGAATCTTTCTTCTCGAGTGAGGTTTGCAATCTTTGGCCACCTAGCCTATACTCTGTCTGCGATCTTCTTTACCCTTCCCGATCAAAAATTCATCTCTCGACCTCGGGCAGAGAGGACGCATGCCTAGTAGCTACACCTGCCCTCTGGTGGTGACCTTTAGCAACTGGAAGGCAAAATGGCATATCGAGTGGGTCAGCGGATCAACACTGTATACAGCTGGTACGTGGCACGCTCAGTGGCGAAACGATGAATACATTGCTACCCGCCATCATCAGAGACGTCTATGGTGTCCCCAACGATGAAGTATATGGTGTAGCCTTAAATGGGATGACCAGAGTATTCCTGAAACTGAATCGTACCGGCGTCTATGAGGGGACTTGTTGACGAATACCAGGAGAGGAAGATGACTGTGAACTCGACAGTGGACGTCGTCTTGCACGACGTATCTAGGTACTATACATGGGTGAAGGTGAGAAACGTCCCTTTTGAGGCGACTGTGTATAGTATTCAGGAGGTCTTCAACAGTTATGGTAAAGTTCATTCAGTTACGATGGGAGTATGTAAAGATGGGCCATACGAGGGACGACCTGAGGGTTCTTATACCCTCAAAATGACGATGGCTAGGCCTATACCATCTTACGTCATGCTAGTGGGTTACAGGACGCAGGTCTTTGTGCACTATGCCGGCCAGAGAAGGACCTGTCGATTATGTAGCTCCTACGACCATATGGCAGCACAGTGTCCAAGGAGGCAGCCCTACCAGGGCTCCTGGTACATTGCAGTAGAGCAGCGGCCTTGTGAGTTGATGCCAGAGTTGGGAGAGGAGGAAGCAGGGACGAGTGGTCATTGGAGTGAAGAGGTTGATCGGGAAATACAGACGGTCAGTACCTGTGTTACACTCCCGGTAGGTTTGGGGGAGCAGACAGGACCATCGGGGGCTCCATCAGGAAGGAACGATGTTCCTCAGGAAGATTTACTGGAGGACGTGTTGAGAGGTTTTTTGGATGGGTCGGGAACCTCCGCCTTAAGCGCAGCCGAGGCTGATGTGAGGGAGGAACAGCAATCTGTGGTACAAACATTGTGTGGAACTCGCTTAGAACAAGTGGTGGAGGTGGAGGTCCATCAGGAGAATTTGTCAGACGAAGACATGTGTGTGGGTAGTGGATCTAGGAAAAGGCCGGCTGGCATGGTTGAGGCTGAGGAGGTACTCACGCCGGGGCAGAGGCCAGGTAAAAAAGCTTGGGCAAAGGATGAGGAGTTGCTGGACTGAAAGGATCTAGTGGATCCTGATTTATGTAGTGAAAGGGTAAAAGGTGGGGAGGGAGGCAGGGGAAAGTCTTTTGAGGCGTTGGGTCGACGCACAGGAAAAGATATGGTAGGCAAGCACAGAGGCATAGACGGAAGCCGCCGTTCTTATAACTTTCAGGTGTGTCACTCTAAATGTGAACGGTTTCAAGACTGAGATCAAAAACTGTGTGGTTAGTGTGGTTCTTATGTAGGTTCCAGGTGGACATGTGTTTCTTGCAGGAACACAATCATAAGATTGGTAGTGAGTTGTTGTTGCATGGGAATAAGTTGTACGTTAGTTGTGCTTGGCAGTTGAAAGGGGGGGTGGCGATAGCGATAAAGGAGACCAGCCCCTTGCGTGTCATGGGCTGGGAGGAGGCAGGGGGGAGGGTTGTGTGGGTAGATGGTGTATGGGGTGATAGAAGGGCATGTTTCATACAAGTGTATGTGCTGGCGTCGAGCAATACATGGGTAAAAGCGGATTTTGTGAGGGAAGACTTATTGTACCATCTGCGGGGATTGCCTGCCATCATGATTATTGGTGTGGATTGGAATTGTGTAATTAGGGGCCAGGATGTTGAATCGAGTGGTGCGGGTTGTGTATTAAGTGTTCTGAGGGATGTGTTGAGGGACATGAGTGTCATAGATGTTGCAGGGGGAGGAGGTTATATGGTGGAGCACAGGTTCGTTCGCAGGGGGTATGCTGCAAGACTAGACAGGATTTACTTCATGCAGGGATTGGAGGTCAGGAGGGTGCAGACTTTTGATGTGGGTTTCTCGGACCATAGGGCAGTGATAGTGGATCTGTCTTGGGAAGGTGCCGTGCATATTTACCCCGGCTATTGGAAGTTGAATGTGCGGCTGCTCAGGGGAAAGGGGGGGGAAAATGGGTTTTGAGGAGTGGTGGAATGGGTTTTGGGGAGCTAGGGATCAGGCTATGGAGCTTGTAGAATGGTGGGAATTGCGGGCGAAACCTGGGATCGCGAATTTTTATAGGGTCAAGGGACGTGAGGAAGCGAGATGGAGATATGGTTTGCAGAATTATTTGGAGGGACAGTTGCAGGCATGTTACAGGAGGGGATAGGGGAGGGGGAAGATATAGCACTGCTTCGAGGTAGGATTGAGGAGATTCATAATGAATGTTTTGACGCGGTATGTTTTCGTTCAGGGTTGGACGATGTGTTGTGGGGGGATAAACCGACTGGGTATGTGTTGTGTAAGTTTAGGGAGCGTAGGAGAGAGTGACCACGTTATTGCAGTTAGAGACTAGTGCGGGGGTTAGGGGATTATCCGGAAGGTGCGGTCCTCATCTCCACTGAGAGTATGAGCATTTATGCAGATGAATGGTTCAGGAGAAAAATGGAAAGAGTGTGGGAGGCGGGGCACCTGGCGGGCGTCTTTCAGTAGGGGGGTTCATAATGCTATAGGAGAAAACTATAGGGTGGGGTTGGAGGCTGATATTAGTGAGGCTGAGGTGGCAGACGCGGTCTTCAGCATGCACACGGGTAAGGCATCAGGCATTGACGGTTTGTTTGCCTATTGATTTTTATAGGGCTCATTGGGGGTGCATGAGGCATTGTTTGGTTGGGGTTTTGAAAAATATGCTAGATGGACAGAGAATGGATGAGTCACAATGTACAGGCATAGTAGTATTAGTACCAAAAAAGGAAGGGGCGTGGGCGCTGAGTGCTTTCCGGGCAATTTCCTTAATGTGCGCAGACTATAAGGTGTTCGCAAAGATTCTAGGGATTAGAATGAAGGCGGCTGTTGGATCGCTTTTATATGGAGGTCAGTTTGGGATTCCAGGGAGGAGTATGCGGGATGGACACGGGCGCATAAGGGATTTCTCAGAGGGCTGTGGAGGGGGGGGGGGTTCTAGGGGTGGATTGGGAGAATGCGTATGATTGTGTGGACAGGGGTGTTTTTGCGTGAGAGTTTTGTGTGATTTGGGTTTTGGTGCCAAGGTGGTTTGGTGGGTGGATGCATTGTATGCGGGGGCGATGATGCGTGTGCAGGTGAACGGTAGGTTGGGTGCTGGGATTCATATGGAGAGGGGTTTGTGGCAGGGTTGCCCGCTTTCACAGCTATTATTTGCTTGTGTACAGAAACCATTTTATGAGCTTGTAGACTGAGAGTTGTGTGGGGGAGGGGGTTGAGGGGAATGACGGGGGGGTTGTGATTACATTGATGATACGACGATCTTACTTAGTGGAAGGGAGGATTTTTCAAGGGTGGGTAGAGTCATCGAGAAGTTTGGGGCCATAACAGGAATGAGGGTAAACAAAAGCATGTCGATGTTGTTAGAGGTGGGCACCTGGGTAGGCGGGAGATTGGGTCAGGGGTTTGGATGGAATGTCGTGGAACGGATTAAGATTTGTGGGATTTGGTACACAGCGGACAGGCAGGACAGTAGAAAGATTAATTCAGAGGCAGTTAGGGACAGGGCAGTGGGTAGGCTACGTGGCCTTCGGGCCAGAGATGTTACGTTGAACCAAAGGGCTGTGATTGTGAATTCGTTGGTATACAGTAAGGTTTGGGGAGCGGCGGCAGTATATCCTTTGAGAAATTGTGATGTAACAGACATCCAGAGGAGGGCATTTTAAGGTATATATGGGGTTATGGAAGGGCGTAGTTGGGACGTGACATAGTAATGACTGGGGTGCGTCAGGGGGGATTGGGTTTGTTGGCATTGGGGCCCAGGGTGAAGGCAATATACGTCAAGGTGAGATACCTCAGTGAAGGGGGGGTCAGGGGGCGGCGTGTGGGGGAGGTGATGAGGGACTTTCGTTGTTGGTGGAGCGGGAGGGACCTGGAGGTGTGTGAGGATATGTTGAGGTATATGTTAAGAGTTCGAGATGTGCGTCATTTGCGAATAGGAAGGCTGGTGGGAGTTGAGTATCGTCGGGAGACGCTGCAAGGGGTGGCTGTCTTCCCCACATATGATTGGAGGGTAATATGGGAGGAATTTCGAAAGCTAAGAATGCCTGCAAGGGTGAGAGAAGTGGTCTACAGATTCCTCATGGGGACATTGGTGTCAAAAGTGGTGTTGAGGCAGATGGGATATGTGAGTGATGTTTCATGTGCGCATTGTGGTGATGTGGAAAATGCTTTCCATGTAGTGTATTTTTGTCCTTTTTTGGAAAATGTAAGGGTGTGGTTGAGGGATGTTTTTGGATTATTGGGGGGGAGGAGTGGGGGGTCCTTAGGGCTTTACTTTTAGACGTTGGAGGAGTGTCTAATGAGGTAGCGAGGGCATTAAGGTATATAATGGTTGATTTTTTGTATGTTTCTTGGGGAATGAGGGAGGTGGGGGGTAATGTCAGGATCAAGGCCTTAGCGGCGAGTTTTTATAGGTCAGTGGGTAGGAATAGGAGCTTATATGGGGGTCAGTGGGTTACTCTTTTTCCGGAGAGTTATCGGGGACTGACTGTGACACGACTGCTACAGTTGGTGCCGAGGAAGGACAGCAAGGGGTTGGTTTCTGGAGGTGAGTGATGAGTACTTGGAGATGATTGTAGTAAGGAAGGGAGGTGATGGTGGCTGCTCCAGTGGTGTATGTGAGATAACATGATGTAAGGCCTGTCTGTGTGAGGGCCTTTGTGTGTGTGTGTGTATGAGTGTGTGTGTGTGTGTGTTGTGTGTGTGTTTTGTTGAGTGTGGTGTGTGTGTGGTTTGTGTCTGTGTGGGTGTCTGTGCATGAGTCTGTGTGTGTGGGTGGGGTGTTCTGTTATTGAAATGGGGCTTCTGTGAGAGAGGTGGAGGTTTTTTTTTGGTAAGATTTTCTTGCTTCTGTGGGTTCGCCAAGGCGTCCTTTCGATACTTTTCAAAGGACCAAACTGAAAATATTTAGGAAATAATGAGCTAAGAATTATTTGTGTTGTAAAAGATGCGGGGTTTCTATTTTTGTTGCCACAGAGACTAATGTTTTGATTCTTATTCTATTTAACAACTGTAGTGCGGGCGAGGTGCCTGCGTGCACCAGGCTCATGTATTTAACAACTGTAGTGCGGGCGAGGTGCCTGCGGTGCACCAGGCTCATGTATTTAACAACTGTAGTGCGGGCGAGGTGCCTGCGTGCACCAGGCTCATGTATTTAACAACTGTAGTGCGGGCGAGGTGCCTGCGTGCACCTGGCTCATGTATTTAACAACTGTAGTGCGGGCGAGGTGCCTGCGTGCACCAGGCTCATGTATTTCCTGTATTATGTCGACTTTGTCAATGTTAGATGTTCTGTGTACGAGAGTGGGCATTGTACATTGCCCTATTCAGTATTCCTTCCTGTTTGGAAGTTAATGAGGTAGGAACGTATATACACACGGATTTTTTTTTATATTTTATTGAAAAACGCAATACATAGTTATACATGTAGACAATGTAAGCAATGAAACGTATCCATTATATATAACAAAAGAAAACTCCACATTCCCTACCGTATCACTAAACTTATACATAAGAACTAAACTAAGAACCCCACCTTCATTACGGGTGGGTTTAACACCCAAAAATTTCCCCCCCCCCCCGCCAAAAACACAATATGCAATATAACCCAAAAAAGTACATTTTATTGACTTTTTAAATAAAATTGTATGTACAAGCATTCTCAATTATAAAAATTTTTTTACACACTTATTATTGTTGTATATAAACTTCATATCAATAATAATACGTAAAACCTCAATAATTACAAACAAATATGGGTTTTGAAATAATCCCCCCCTCACCACAGAAAAACAAAACCACAGTAAATTAAACAAATATTCACCCCACCCTCATTCCATACACTACATTCACCCCACCCAGCCCCTTCACTACATTACACCAAAGCGAACTTCAAAATCACGTATATTTATAATTTTTTAAAATATAATTTCCATTTTTTAAATAACAAACTTTTTTTAATATAATGAAATATAATAGTCATTACTATTAAACATTAACTTAAACAAGACATATTTTATTCACAGACCCAGCAGTTCGCCTCACATCCAACCCATTTGACACATTGTACATCCACATCCTTATATCCCCAACACCGTCATTTTTTCATTAAACTTCCCAAATACAATATACAACCTACTGAGTACATGAAATTCTCTTTACATACTGCTATATCCCTTTGATTTTTTGAAAAAAATCCCCAACTTTACTTATTTTTTTTAGCAGTACTTTTGGGTTTCAAGACATATTACAGCCCGCATGTTTGCTTTAAATACAACCCCAATCTGATAATAATTAAAAATTTTCCAAATTTAACTTATCCATAACATAAATCGATCCCTTTTTATATGACAGTATACTTTTTTACATGCAACAAATATTGCTCATTTCCATAACCAATTTAAAAATCGTAAATTTTCCCTTTCAAACCCCCCACAAACTTATTAAAAAAACACTCCACAACTACGCTGCCTTTTTTACACCCTATACGGAAAATCCTCAACATTCCCCAAAATTTGAGACGAGCCCGATGCAACCCCTGAAAATGAACACATCCCCCCCCCCCCTTTTTTTTTTTTTTTTTTTTTTTTTTTTTTTTTTTTTTTTTTTTTTTTTTTTTTTTCCCTATCCGCCAACAAACCCCGAATTCATACTTTTGAATCCTTCAGGAAAAACCCTTTCCCCCTTACTTCCATTATCCCCCCATTTCGACTAAGTGTTTTGTTTCTTGTTGCAGCCCAAAACTTCTTTCGCCCATCCAAACCCCATTTCCCCCATGGCCCATGATACAAAACAAAAATCGTTATGATGTACACCAAAGCCGCTGCCAGACTCTTCCCCCCTCCCACATCTAAACTCAATCCTAATACCGTACTTTCCCCCCCTTTGACCTGGCGAGTGCGGACGTGTGATTTCCCCCCCTTGCTGGCCATTGGAGAAGAAATTTTCACAACATGGCGCAGCCTGTGAAAAAGGCGTTTGCACACAGTTTTCATTGAATTATTGCGTGGTGAAATAACGTCAGTCTGCACAAGTGTTTTCCCGGGCAATTATCCCGTGACACCTATGGTGTTGCGGATCAAGAACTGTAAAGGTGGGGCACTAAATGGTGCCTATGTTTTTTTGTAAGCTAAGTTCAGCTGGAGTGTTGAACGGCTGGTTGAAAAGTACCAGGACAGGAGCGTGGTTGTTAATTCAGCGTACGTGTTCCCCAAATCGACGTGTCGAAGCTTACACATGGGTGAAAATCCGAAAGTGCCTTTTGAGGCGGACAAAAATGATCTGCGGTATTTTTTTTGAACAGTTGGCCCTGTCACCGGGCTATGGCTGGTAAATGGACGGATGGGGCGTATGCCGGCAACCCGGATGGTCGTTCACGATCAAGATGGAGTTGGGGCATCCCATCCCGTCTTACGTCATACGGACCATTTGGACACAGAAAGGGTGTACTACGCTGGGCAGCAAAGAGTGTGTTTGGGGTGCAATGACCATATGGCGGCCCAGTGGGGGAGATGGCAGCGGAGAAAGGACCTAGGTAGTGAGAAGGTGAAAGAGCCAAACCCAAAGGTGGGTCCAGCTGATGAGGCCACCTGTAATAGAAGTGGACTTCCTGGGGAGGAAGGGGGGCGTGAGTCCACTGGGGGGGTACCACCCATCACTGTCACGTTGGTGGGAAGTGAGGCATCTCCATGGGAAGGGGAAGACTGTGCAGAGGGGGAAGTGCGGGGAGGAAGGCCACTGGTGAACGGCGGGAAAAAAATCCTTTGAAAAGCAAGTTGCTGAGGAAAACTTAAGCATGGTTGGGGAGAAATGTTCAGATTGAAGATAGAAAACTTGGAAGATTGGCGAACATGGCAGATGACTCGCCAGGAGGGTGGAAGTAATTGAGGGACTGCTGAGATTCACAGGGAGGATCCATGATTGGAAATGGATGCGAGTGTGTAAACCGTAAGAGGGGGCGACATTTTCTGACTCTGATGATTTTTTGACCCCGGCACAGAGACGGGGGAAAAAAAGCCATGGGTTGATGTGGTGCGGGGAGCAAAAAGGTACGCCTGATCAGGTTTTGGAAAGGGGAAGCCACAGGGGGCAGGGGAGAGAAATGGACGCAGCAACACATGAAAGGGTCAGTAAAAGGTAAAAGGGGGGCAGAGGGTGAAATACATAAGTAGGTTCCGGTGCGACAGTGAATATTAATGGATTGTGTGCGGTGGAAGCGTTGTGGGTAAAGGGATTTTTAAGACGTTTTTATAGACATTGTTTTGGCGGGAAAATTTTCAAGTTTGGGAAAAGGAATTTGGGAGGTGGAGGGGTCAGAGTGTTTGTGATGTTTCGGAGCGAAGAAGGGGGGGGTGGGGAATCCTGATCCAGAGACGAGCCGTTTGTTGTTCTTAGGATAAAGGGGGGGGGGGGGGTTTCGTGTTTTAAAAGGAATGTTGGGTGGTGGAGGGGTGAGGGATGGCATCATTTGTTGTAGTGCCGGTAGAATGATGTAAGGGTAAAGAATAAATTTGTGTAACGTTTTGGTTAAAAATTTTGCGGTCATTACCGTCTGTGACAATAGTTGGTGGCGACGGAACTGGTGGTGCGCAGGAAGGATGTGGAACCGAGGGGGGCAGGGTTTTTTTTTGGCAGGTTTAGGGGATCTTTTGAGAGGTGTGGGATTGGGGGATATATTGATGGGGGGGTTTGCGAGATAGAGCACACTTTTCATAAAAAGGGATATGCTGCCGATTAGTAGGTTGTATGTGACAAGGGGAGTGAGGGTGACGGGGGTGCGACGGTGAATGTCGTTTTTCAGATCATAGGGCGGTTTTGCTATTTAAATTACTTTTTGCCTAAAGTATTTGGGGTATGGAAACAATGTCCCCTTTATTATTTAAAAAATTTTAAATTTTTTTTTTAAATTCAACTTTTATTTTATTTCAAACAACACAAATTTTTCAAAAATTTTTAAATTTTACTTTTCCCAAAACAAAAATTTTTTGAGGGTTTTATCAAAAGGGGGTTAAAGGGTTGTATCCAATGGGGGAAAATTTTGAAGCATTAAAGGGGCAGATAAGGGATATGCCAATGAGAGATTTGTGAGGCGAGGGTGAAAGGTGGGTTAGGGGAGGCGATTTGGGGTGCGGCCCGTCGCCTGTGTGTTCGGGGTCAGCGGGACGCGGGTTGGAATGGAAATGATAAGGGTGTACCCGAGGACTTAGGGGGTAAAAGAAGGGTCAGGAGTTGAGAACTACTGAGGTTGAGTGGTTTTTGGATAGGGGGTTTGGAAAAAAATTTGAGGAGTGTAGGAGTGAACGGGGGGTTTTAGAGAGATTGGGAGAAAAAGTATCTTGTGTGTGAGTGAAGTGATGAGGCTTTTGGGGGGGGATTTGAAGAGGGGGAGGAATGGAGAGTTTTGGAGAATATGGCGGGGGTAAAGCCCCAGGTATAGATGGGTTCCCTTGTGAATTCTATGTAAAGAATTGGAGTGTTTTGAAGGATTTTTTAGTGAACCTGTGAATTGAGAAAAGTGAGGGGGGGGAAGGGGGAAAGTTGCAGCGTACTGCAGTAGAGTATTGATTCCAAAGGGGAAGGCCCTACTACAGTGCAGAATACAGGGCGTTGTCGTTGTTATGGTTGATTATAAGATTTTCGCAAAAATTTTGGGGGAAAGGCTAAAGTGGTATAGATGAGTTGTTGCGAAGGGCATTTGGGGTGCCTGGAAGGCGATGATGAGGGACAGGAAAAAAAAAAAGATTTTGGGGAAAGTATGGAGGGGGGAATGAAAGGGGGGGGAGGTTCTTAGTTTGGATGGGAGGTGCGTATGATTGCGTAGAACGAAAAGGGACTGTGGCATATCTTTCGGAGGCAGGGTTTTGGGGAAAAGATGGTACGTTGGGTTGAGACTTTGTATAATAGGGTAGGTGTAGTGTGGGAGGTGAATGGGAAATTTGGGGTGGTGGGTTTCAATGGGTAGAGGATAAGGCAGGGTTGCCTCGTTTTCAAAATGTTTTTTGCTTGTAAAAAGGACCCTTTTATAGGGCAGTGGGGCGATGTTTGGGGAGGTACGTGGTTTTGGAAATGGTGGGATGGGAATAATAGGGTAGTGGTGATCAACAATTCTAATGGCAGGGGGAAAGTTTCATGAGGTGGAGGATGTAATTGGGGGTTTTTTAAGGTGTTACAGGTTTAAAAGTGAATGTGGAAAATCGAAATTTTTTGGCTTAGGGAATTGGGGGGGAGGGCGCGAGGGGGACAGCTGTGCGTTGGTGTGTGGGGATAGACTTAAAGGTGTGTGGGATAAAATTTTTTTTTGGGAAATGCCGGGGGGGGCACGGATGCTTTAATTTTGGGAGGGGAGTGGTAGGTTTGGGGGGGAGGTTTTAAAAGTTTTGGGGACCCTTGCATTTGAGGGTACTCAAGTGTTAATAGTGGTGAAAGTATTTATATAGATGGTCTGGCATGTGGGAGCAGTTTCCTTGGCAGGACCGGACATAATGAAAAACTAAAAAAGGTTTTTCGATATATTGGGGTTCTGGGTGGATTGGTTTGGGGAGAATGTTGTTATGCTACCGGTCGACAAAAGGTGGATTGGGTTTAATAGATATAAGATTAAGGGTTAGTGTATATATTTGAAGGGGGGGTTCCCCGAGGGAAAGGTCGTGTGGGGAAGGGGTGCAAGCATTATATGAGGGGGCACGCAGGGGGTGGGTAGGATCAGGATGAGAGAGTGTGAGGATGTGCTGCGAGCTTTATTGTATGTTAAAATCCGTCTGGATACGGGTAGGTGTGCTGGGCGTGCGTAAAGGGGTGAGGGGGTTTCAAATGTTTAGGGCATTACCCATGTATGCATGGGGAGAAATTTGGGTAATTGCGGTTGGTGCGCATCAGACCAAGAGTGAGGAGGTAAGTTTCGTTTCCTTTATGGGAATACTGCCGTCTGGTGTGGTGCTTCGGGAGAGAGGGTTTTTATGGTGGAGGAGTATGTAGGGGGTGTGGGGAAGGGAGACGCTTTTTTATGTAGTATATTTTTGTAAAAATTTGGAGTGTATACGGGGTGGGGGGTGGGGTTTTGGGAGGGTGGGGGGGGGGGAGGGATATCGGTATTAAGGGCATTGAGTTTAGATGTGGGAGGTGTGGAAAAGTCTGTGCAGCGTGCTTTGGTGTCACATAACGTTTTTTTTTGTATCATGGGCCCTGAGGGGTAATGGGGAATTTGGGTGGTGGGGGGGGGGGGGGGGGGGGGGGGGGGGGTTGGGGGAAGGGGGGGGGGGGGGGGGGGGGGGGGGGGAAAAAAAAAAAAAAAAAAAAAAAAAAAAAAAAAAAAAAAAAAAAAAAAAAGGGGGGGGGGGGGCGGGGGTTTTCAGGGGGGCACGGGTCGTTAGGGGTTTTGGAAGTATGAGGGTTTTTTTGAAAAGGATATTTGGGGGGGGTTTTTTTAAAAAAGTTTTTTGGGGTAAAGGGGAAAAAAAGGAAAAAAAAAAAAAGGGAAAAAAAAAAAAAAAAAAAAAAAAGGAAATGTTTTTGATTTCAGGGGTTTGATCGGCTGGGGGGGTATAAAAATTTTTGGTGTAAAAGTTCGTAAAAAATGGTAAATGAAGTGTGTGATTTTTTAAAATAAGTTTTGGTTTTGAAAAGGGGAAAACTTTTCCAATTTTTATATTTGGGGTTTTTTGGGAATTTAAGAATATTTGGGTGTTGGGGAATAAAATTGTTATTAAAAGGTAATAGGGTTAGGATGGTAGGGGGGGGTTTAAATTTGAAATTTTTTTGTTTGTTTAAAGTTTAAAGAATGGGTTGTTTAATTTAAAAGAGAAGGTTTTTTAAATTTCTGGAAATTTATTTTAAAAAAAATAAATAAGTATTGTGTAATTTTTTTTAAAATTAGTGTATACGTAGGGGGGAGAATTATGATAGTAGGTTGGGGGAAAAATTTTTTTATTTTTGGGTTTAGTTTTGTTTTGGAGGTTTTGGGATTATTTTAAACCATTTTTTTCAATTTTTAGGGGGAGAAGATTTTTGAGTTTAAATAAAAATAAAAAGTTGTGAATTTTTGGTAATTGAGAATGCTTGTAAAAACAAATTTTTTGTAAAATGTAAACCTGAATTTTTGGGATATTCATATTGGTTTTTTGAATTTTGGTGTAAAAAAATGTATTTGAACGTGGGTGGGTTTTTCTTGTTAATTTAGTGTCCGGTGGGAAAGGGATTTTTTTTTTTATATTAAAGGTAGTTTTCTTGTTATTTTAGTTAAAAATTTACTTTTTTTTTCCTAAAAAATTAAAAAAAAAAAGTTTAAAATTAAAAAAATTATGATAATAAATTTTTTTCAAAAATAATAAAAAAGTGTTTTAAAAATTTAATAAATCTTCCCGGAAAACCCAACCCCAAAATTTATGAAAAAAGCATTTCCTTTCCCCCCTTGGTTATTTGGGCCCCCCGTTAAAAGCCCCCGCAAATTGGATTTTAAATTTAAACCCCATAAGAAAGCTGCAAACCCCAGTTTTAATTTTAAATTAAAGGGTCGGGGGAAATTAATCTTTTCTTTTGGGGGGTTATATAATGTTACGTTCCCCCCCGCTTCCCCTAGAACCCCCCCCCCAAAAAAATTAACCCCTTTTTTCATTAAAAATATTTTTTAATAACAACACTTCTACCCAACCAATCACACCAGAACCCCATATATATCGAAAAACCTTTTTTAGCATTCTATTAATGTCCGGTCCTGCCAACGGATATACTGCTGCCACATGCCAGACCATACTATATAACATCACATTCACCACTATTACACGTTGATGTATCGACAAATGCAAGGGTCTCAAAACATTTAACCTACCCACCAACCTATCCACTACCCTCCCAGAATTAAGCATCCGTGCCTCCCCGGCATTTCCCATATAAATTATCCCAACACCTTTAGTCTATCCACCACACACCAACGCACAGCTGTGTCCCATCGCGCCCTCCCTACCCAATTCCCTAAGACCAATAATTTCGATTTCTCCACATTCACTTTTAAAACCTGTAAACACCTTCAAAACCACCAATTACATCCTCCACCTCATGTAAACTTTCTCCCCTGCTCATTAGAATTGTTGTATCATCCACATACCCTATTATTCCCATCCCACCATTCTCCACACCACGTACCTCCCCTAAACATCGCCCCATCCCCTATAAAAAGGGTCCTGTATACAAGCAAACAACAGTTGAGACAGAGGACAACCCTGCCTTATGCCTCTACCCATTGAAACCCACTCACCCAATTTCCCATTCACCTGCACACGTACACCTACCCTATTATACAAAGTCTCAATCCAACGTACCATCTCTTCCCCAAAACCCTGCCTCCGTAAATATGCCACAGTGCCTTTCGTTCTACGCAATCATACGCGGCCTGCCAGTCCAATGCTAAGACACCTCCCCCCCTTTCATTCTCCCCCTCCATACTTTCCACAAAATCTTTTATTATTCCATGTCCCTCATACATCGTCCTTCCAGGCACCCCATACTGACCTCTCGCAACAACTCTATCTATCACGCACTTCAGCCTGTTCCCCAAGATTTTTGCGAATATCTTATAATCAGCACATAACAACGACAACGCCCTGTAGTTCTGCACTGTAGTAGGGCCTTCCCCTTTTGGAATCAATACTACTACTGCAGTACGCTGCAACTCGCCCATCCTCCCCTCACTTTTCATCACATTCATCAGGTTCACTAAAAAATCCTTCAACACACTCCAATTCTTCACATAGAATTCACAAGGTAACCCATCTATACCTGGCGCTTTACCTCTCGCCATATTCTCCAAAGCTCTCCATACCTCCCCCTCTTCAATATCCCCACCCAATGCCATACGATCACTTCCACTCAGCACACAAGATACATTCTCTCCCAATCTCTCTAAATCCTCACCGTTCACTCCTACACTCCTCAAATATTTTCCAAACCAACTATCCATAAAACCACTCATACCCTCAGTAGTTCTCAACTCCTGACCCTTCGTATACCCACCTAAGTCCTCGTGTACTACCAGCTTATCAATTTCCATTGCCAACCTGCGTCTCCGCTGACCCGTAACACACAGGCTGACGGCCTGTCACCCCAAATCGCCTCCTCTAACCCACCTTGCACCCTCGCCTCATCAAATCTCTCATTGTGCATATCCCTTAACTGCCACTTTAATGCTTCAATTTCCTCCATTGGATACACACCTGTCACAGCACCCCTCTGATAACAACCCTGCAACCGCCCCTCTAAATACTGTTGAAGCCCAAATGTCATCCATGCCTCATTCTTTCCCCTTCGCACATAGTATTGCCTGATCCTCGTCTTTGCAACCCATCCCACCACCCAATAAATCGCTTGCACTCTTACCCCCACCCCATAAGTCCTCCCACAAACTTTCAAAATCCCCTCCTCCACCCCTCACCCAGTAGTCGTACATTCAGCTTCAGTACCCCAAGTATCTCTTAGGCAAACCGTCCCAATTTAAATCAGCATAAACCGCCCTATGATCTGAATAAACGACATTCACCGTCTGCACCCGCGTCACCCTCACTCCCCTTGTCACATACAACCTATCTAATCGTGCAGCATATCCCTTTCTGTGAAAAGTGTGCTCTATCTCGCAATCCCCTCCATCAACTATATCCCTCAATCCCACACCTCTCAATAGATCCCCTAAACCTGCCAAAAAACACCCTGCCCCTCTCGGTTCCACATCCTTCCTGCGCACCACACAGTTCCAGTCGCCACCAACTATTGTCACTGACGGTAATGACCGCAAATAATATACCAATACGTTATTCACAAATTCATTCTTTACCCTTACATCATTCTCAGCCGGCACATACACACAAATGACTGCCATCCGCTCACCTCTCCACCACCCATCTATTCTTAACACACGACCCCCCCCCCTTCACTCCTAAGAACAACAAACGGGCTCGTCTCTCGGATCAGGATTCCCACCCCCCCCTTCATTCGCTCCGAATACATCACAAACACTCTGTACCCATCCACCTCCAATTCCTTTCCCAACTTGAAATTATGTTCCTGCACAAAAAACAATGTCTATAGCATAACGTCTTAAAAATCCCTTTACCCACAGACGCTTCTCACTCGCACACAATCCATTAATATTCACTGTCATGCACCGGAAACCTACTTATGTGATTTCACCCTCTGCCCCTTTTCACCTTTCACTGACACGCTTTCAGTGTGTCTGCTGCGTCCACTTTTCTCTCCACTGCCCACTGGTGGCTTCCCCTTATCCAACACCTGATCAGGCGTACCTTTAGTGCTCCCACGCACCACATCAACCCATGGCTTTTTCCCCGGTCTCTGTGCCGGGGTCAAAACATCATCAGAGTCAGAATATGTCGCCGCCCTCTTACGGTTGACACACTCTGCATCCATTTCCAACTCACTGGATGCCTCCCTGTGAATCTCAGCAGTCACCTCAATTACTTCCACCACTCCTGGCGAGTCATCTGCCATGTTCGCCAATCTTCCAAGTTGCTCATCTTCAATCTGAACAGTACTCCTCACCATGCTTAAGTTATCCTCAGCAACCTGCTTCTCAAAGGATTTTTCCTGCACGTTCACCAGTAGGCCTTCCTCTACCCGCACGTCACCAATCTGCACAGTCTTCCCGTTCTCCATGGCAGATGCCTCACTTCCCACCAACTGTGACAGTGATGGGCTGGTACCCACCAGTGGCAGCTCACGCTCCACTTCCTCACTCCAGGAAGTGCCACTTCTATGTACAGGTGCCTCATCAGCATGACCCACCTCTGGTTCTGGCTCTGTCACCTTCTCACGACCTAGGTCCTTTCTCCGCTGCCATCTCCCACACTGGGCCGCCATATGGTCATATGCACCACATAACCTACACGTCTTCTGCTGCCCAGCGTAGTACACCATTACCTGTGTCCTAAATGCGTCCAGTATGACGTAAGACGGGATGGCATGCCTCAACTCCATCTTGATCGTGAACGTACCATCCGGCTTGCCGGCATACGCCCCATCCGTCCATTTACCAGCCATAGCCAGGTGTACAGGTCCATACTGTTCAAATACATACCGCAGATCATTCTCGTCCGCCTCAAATGGCACATTTCGGATTTTCACCCATGTGTAATGCTTCGACACGTCGATTAGGCGAACACGTATCGCTGAATTAACATCCACGCTCCTGTCCTGGTACTTGTCAACCAGCCGTTCATACACTCCAGCTGAACTCAGCTTGACGAAAATACGATAGGCACCATTTAGTGCCACACCATACAGTTCTTGATCCGCAACACCATAGGTGTCACGGATAATTTGCGGTAAAAGCACTTGTGCAGACTGAGGCGTTATTGCACCACGCAATAATTCAATGCACACTGTGTGCAAACGCCTTCTCACGGACTGCGCCATGTTGTGAAAATATGTCGTCTCCAATGGCCAGCAGAGGGCAGTAGTCACACGTCCGCACTCTGCGCAGGTCAAGCGGCGAATTGCACACGGATTAAGGGTATATTTCACCTGGTCATACTGTGTACCTGGTGGGTGATGGGAGGAGGCACACATCTTAGAAAATTTTTTCTTATAATTTATCATTTATTCTAGAGTATGCAAAGTTCCATATGATGTGTATTTGGGTTATATGGGGTGTGGGGAGTATGATTTAGTCTCCTCGAAAACATTGTCAGGGGGTTTAAGTTTTCGAGAATCTGTGTACGTAATATGTTACTCTACAAAATAATTGTATGAGAAATGATTTGGTGTATAATTAATGTTTTGTATATAAAGTTTTCATACAAAATATTAATAAGTGTAACAGGTTTTCTTTTGTAGCTTTTTTTGTTAAGGAATGCTCATGTGTAGGTTCTTCTGTTTCATTCCTAGTTAGGATTTATTTTTTCTCAGAGTTGAGCCGTTTTGTTAAGTTTTATGTATAACAACATGTAGATTGTATACTGTGTCCTTCATTAAAAATATAAAAAAAAAACTTTGCATTTGGCAGGGTTAAATTCGAGTAGCCATTGCTGGACCACGCATTCAGTCTGTCCAGGTCTCTTTCTAGTCCTCCCTGATCCTCATCTGATTTAATTCTTCTCATTAACTTCACATCATCTGTGTGTGTGTGTGTGTGTGTGTGTGTGTGTGTGTGTGTGTGTGTGTGTGTGTTGTGTGTGTTTTGTGTGTGTGTGTGTGTGTGTGTGTGGCTATCGTAGCGCTGGAGATGTACAAATTTTGTTTTAGATAACTGGACATTTTATATTTTTCAACACCGTAAATATGTCTCTCCATATTTATTATCAGTGTAAATTATCTGACAATCAATTTAACAGTTCATTTTCGCTGTGATATTGTGAGTAATATATTTTGTTTGTGACAACCTACCTGCTCTCTATTTAATCATATTTAAATTACACTATTAGATTATCCGACGAGTTTTTTGACTGGGACATTGGGGTGTGTCGTTACAAACCAGTTAATGACTGTGTAGCGCTGAATGTTAAACTATGTGATGGTACCTTCACTTAATATTACATTGTTAACTAAGTTGATGCTGCCCAGAACAGTCGACTAACAGACAAGTACCTATAGGAAGTAAAATGGTATAAAATGCCGACACAATGCAAAAATAAATATATAAGCAGTATAATGTGATCTTTTATTGACAACGTTTCGCCCACACAGTGGGCGCATAGGTGAGCATAGTTAGCAGGTGTAATGAGACTCGCTCATACATCTCGACCCACCCGGAGATCAAACCCCCACAAGATGGTTATTTACTGCATAATAAACATATTAATAAAACCATCCTTTGTTTCTGAGCGAATTCTACCAGGTTGATCAACCTACTGGTCACTTTAACATGTTGTCAACCTAGATGAGATAAACTGTTCTCTAAATGAAACACTGAATGTAAGCTTCAGTCATCTGGTTCACACTTAACTTTGTAAACACTTGGGGTTCGATTATGTGTGGAGGTGTTATCAGGGAGACACTGAGAGCCACGTAGTTACTCGCCAGGAGTCGAAGGGAGAAGACGGACTGCTTGATGTATCTGCGTTGTTTATGAGGCCCTTATTTGCTGTGCTTCTTTATATTACTGGTGAGTATTTTGGGGACTCTTTCTCCCAGATTACTGATATTCTTATTGTTTTCTGATTTTTTACACTGCCTTAGGTCCCTTTTGACTTTATATTCTCTTAAGTCATAACATATTATTAGTTATAAACAGTTATTTCTCTATCACAGATGGTATCTTTCAGTATTTCGTTTTTAATTCGTGAATTTTATCTACTTTAAATTCCGTTACCCATGTTCCTTTATTGGCTTAAGTTATAACTTAAAATATGTTTAACCCTATTTTGATAGAGGGGTGGGCACGTAAGCCAGCGGAAGGTCTCAGTCAGATGATCAAAGACTCCAGTGGCGGATCATATGACTTAAGACCCGCGTCAGGAAACACTTGCCTTGCTTCCTGACGAATCTTACCTGCCTATATCTTAAGTTCTTTACAGTCGCCTTTATTTCCTATAGTAGCATCGTCAGTAAAAATAATCGTATAGTTATTTCTTGAAAGTCATTTATATAAATTAAAACATTATAGGGAGACAATGATCCTTCGGGACTCATTAGTGACATTTAACTCGCCACTCTCCAAATTTAAATAAAATTTTCATTGTAATTGTTTGTGATTATCTCGTTGTGGTTACAAAAATATACAGTAATGTTTCTGGTGCCTCGTTTGTTTTCATAGAAGGAATTTCAAATTGTTGATTAACTGCTGTATAGACAGTTTTCCCGAGGGTCTTTATAGTAAGTGAAGTAGAATGAGACAACGGAGATCATTCTATTTGCTAATTTAAAGTAGAATGACATCTGGTGGTAAACAAATATTTATAGTAATGTTTTTTTAACACTGTTCCAAATGGTTTTTCCTTGCAAACTTTCAGTGTGTTTGTGTGGGTTTACTTACCTATTTGTACTGACCTATTTGTGGTTGCAGGAGTCGATACATAGCTCCTGGCCCCGCCTCTTCACTGATTGTTACTAGGTCCTCTTTCTTCCTGCTTCATGAGCTGTAACATACTTCGTCTTAAAGCTGTGTATGGTTCCTGCCTCCACTACGTCACTTGCCAGAATATTCCACTTCCCGACAACTTATGACTGAAGAAATACTTCCTAACATCTGACTCATCTGAGTCTTCAACTTCCAATCATGACCCTTGTTTCTGTGTCCCATCTCTGGAACATCCAGTCACTGTTCACTTATCAATTCCTCGCTGTATTATGTATGTCGTTATCATGTCTCCCCTAACCCTCCTGTCCTCCAGTGTCGTCAGGCCGATTTCCCTCAACCTTTCTTCGTAGGACCTTTCCCTTAGCTCCGGGAATAGTCCTGTTGAAAATCTTTGTACTTTCTCTAGTTTCTTGAACTGCTTGACCACGTGTGGGTTCCAAACTGGTGCTGCATAGATTAGTATGGGCCTGACGTACGCGGTGTACACAGTCTTAAACGATTCCTTACTGAGGTATCGGAATGCTATTCTCAGGAAGGATTGCCAGGTGCCCATATGCTGCAGCAGTTATCTGGTTGATGTGCACTTCAGATGTGCTCGGTATTATACTCGCCCCAAGATCTTTCTCCTTGATTGAGGTTTGCAGTCTTTGGCCACCTAGCCTATACTCTGTCTGCGGTCTTCTTTGTCCTTCCCCATTCTTCATGACTTTGCATTTGACGGGGTTAAATTCGAGAAGTCAGTTGCTGGACCACGCATCCAGCCTGTTCAGGTTTCTTTGTAATCTTGTCTGATCCTCATCTGATTTAATTTTCCTCATTAACTTCACATCATTTGCAAACAGGGACACTTCTGAGTCTATCCCTTCCATCATGTCATTCATATCCCAAAAATAGCACTGGTCCTATGACTGACCCCTTTGGGACCCTGCTTGTCACAGGCGCCCACTATGATACCTCATCACGTACCATAACTCTTTGTTCCCTCCCCGTCAGGTACTCTCTGAGCCATTGCAGTGCCCTTCCTGTTATATGTGAATGATCCTCTAGTTTTTGCATTAATCTCTTGTGAGAAACTGTCAAAGGCTTTCTTGCAGTCTAAGAAAATACAATCTACCCACCCCTCTCGAATTTTACTTCTGTTACCTTGTCACAAAACTCCAGTAGGTTTGTGACACAGGATTTGCCTTCCATGAATCCGTGTTGGTTGTCTTTTATAATCTTGTTCAGTTCCAGTTGCTCAGTGACACTGGTCTATAGTTTAGTGCCTCGTTTCTGTCTCTTTTTTTAAAAATGGGGACTACATTTGCCGTCTTCCATACCTCAGGTAGTTGCCCAGTTTCAATGGATGTGTTGAAAATTGTGGTTAGTGGCACACACAGCATCTCTGCTCCCTTTCTAAGGACCCACAGGGAGATGTCTGGTCCCACTGTCTTTGAGGTATCAAGGTTATGTAGCAAATTCTTCACCTCGGTTGTGTGTATTTCATCCAACACTTGTTGATATATCCCTTGTTGGTGTACCCCTTTGTTTTGTCTTCCCAGTGTCCCTTCTGTCTCCACTGTAAATACTTCCTGAAATCTCGTGTTGAGCTCCTCGCATACTTTTTGGTCTTTTCTTGTGAGCTCCCCACCTTCTTTCCTCAGCCTGATCACCTTGTCCTTGACTATTGTCTTCCTCCTGATGGGGCTATACAACAGCTTCGGGTCAGAATTGACTTTTGATGCTATGTTGTTTTCGTACTGTCGCTGGGCCTTCCTCCTCTGTGCATACTCGTTTCTGGCTCTTCGACTAATCTCTTTATTTTCCTGGGTCCTTTGCATTCTGTACTTTTTTCCATTCTCTAGTGTACTTAGTTTTTGCCTCCCTACACCTTCGGGTAAACAAAGGACTCGTTCTGATCTTCCCATTATTTCTGTTGCCCTTGGAAACAAATCTTTCCTATGTCTCCTTGCATTTTGTTACGTAGTCCATTTCATTTACTGACTTTCCTACCAGTTCTCTTTCCCACTGAACCTCTTGCAGGAAGGTCATTATACCTGTGCAATCCTCCCTTTTATAGTTTGGCTTTTCCTTTTCTACTCCTGTTACCCTCTCCTCTTGTGACTATGTATTCAAAGCTCAGAACCACGTGATCACTAGCTCCAAGAGGCCTTTCATATGTGGTGTCCTCAATGTCCGAGCTACTCAGGGTGAACACGAGGTCCAGTCTTGCTGGTTCATCCTCCCCTCTCTCTGGTAGTGTCCCTAACATGTTGATACACGAGGTTTTCCAGTATCACAGCCATCATCTTGGCTCCATGTTTCGGGACCCTCATGTAGTTCCAGTTTTTTCCCAATCACTCTCCTTGTGGTTGCAATCGCCCATAACCAATAAATTTGCTCTACTCATGTGAGCTGTTCTGGCCACCTCAGCTAGTGATAGCCTAAGCAGCACGGATTCAATCATATGTCTAAAACAAATTACCTCTGTGGCACTCAAGGTATGCTCAAGGCATATTCTTTAAGGAAAAGGAGGAGAAGATGTAAACAAGAGAAAGGCGCTCCCTATACAGGCAAAGACAAAGAATAACAGAGCGGCTAAAAGAGGCCAATATATCTGCCATACGTAGGCAGACACTGGTCAGAGAAATAACAAACATCGAACTAAAGCTAAAGGAATCTTACAAGAGTCAAGAAACGTGGGAAGAATTAAAAGCCCTTTCTTAAACAAGATGGGTCCTACACAGATGACAGCAAGGAAATGAGTGAGCTACTCAAGTCCCAATATGACTCGGTTTCTAGCGAGTCGCTAACCAGACTGAGAGTCGAAGACCTGAATGATTTTTTTAGAGGAGACAGAATTTTGGACACACAAACCTATCTGATATTATCCTGACGCCAAATGACTTCGAAAAGGCGATAAATGACATGCTCATGCACTCTGCACCGGGCCCAGACTCGTAAAACTCCGTGTTCATCAAGAACGCAAGATGCCCCTATCATGTGCTTTTAACATCCAATGTAGAGGGAGCATGGATACAGGGGTCGCTCCACAGCTGCTAAAAACAACAGACAGCACCACTCCACAAAGGGGGCAGGAAAGCAATAGCAAAGAACTACAGACTGATAGTGCTAACATCCCATATCACAGAAATCTTTGAAAGGGTTCTAAGAAGCAAGATCGCCACCCATCTAGATACCCATCAGTTACACAACCCAGGACAGAATGGGTTTAGAGCAGGTCGCTCCTGTCTGTCCCAGCTACTGGACCACTGTGACAAGGTTCTGGATGCTCTAGAAGACAAGCAAAATGCAGATGTAATATACACAGACTTTGCAAAAGCCTTTGACAAGTGTGACCATGGTTTAATAGCGCACAAAATGCGTGATAAAGGAATAACAGGAAAAGTTGGTAGATGGATCTATAATTTCCCAACAAATAGAACAGAGTTGTAGTAAACAGACTAAAGTCTGAGGCGGCTAGAGGTTGGTAGATGGATCTATAATTTCCCAACAAATAGAACAGAGTTGTAGTAAACAGACTAAAGTCTGAGGCGGCTAGAGTGAAAAGCTCTGTTCCACAAGGCACAGTTCTCGTTCCCATCCTGTTCCTCATCCTCATATCTGACATAGGGATGTCAGCCACAGCACCGTGTCTTCCTTTGCAGATGACACCCGAATTTGCATGGCAGTGTCCTCCATTGAAGATACCGCAAGACTCCAGGTGGACATCAACCAAATCTTTAAATGGGCCAAAGAAAATATGAAGTTCGATGATGAAAAATTTCAATTACTCCGATATGGAAAACGTGAGGAAATTAAAACTACATCGGAGTATAAAACAAATTCCAGCCACACAATAGATCGAAAAACTAATGTAAAAGACCTGGGAGTGATCACGCCAGAGGATCTCGCCTTCAAAGACCATAACATTGTATCAATAAATTTTGCTAGAAAAATGACAGGATGGATAATGAGAACCTTCAAAACTAGGGATGCCAAGCCCATGATGACACTTCGTCTCTTGTTTTAACTAGGCTGAAATATTGCTGCACACTAACAGCACCTTTCAAGGCAGGTGAAATTGCTGACCTAGAAAATGTATAGAGAACCTTCACGGCACACACAACTGCGATAAAACATCTCAATTACTGGGAATGCTTGAAGTTTCTCAACTTGTACTCCCTAGAATGCAGGCGAGAGAGATACATGATTACATACACTTGGAAATTCCTAGAGGGATTAGTACCAACTTGCACACAAAAATCACTCCCTTTAAAAGCAAAAGACTCGGCAGACGATGCAACATCCTCCCAATAAAGAGCAGGGGCGCCACTAGCACGATAAGAGAACACAATAAGTGTCAGGGGCCCAAGACTGTTCAACTGCCTCCCAGCATACATAAGTGGGATTACCAATAGACCCCTGGCTGTCTTCATGAAGACACTGGACAGGCGCCTAAAATCAGTACCTAACCAGCCGGGCTCTGGTTCATATGTCGGATTGTGTGTGGCTAACAGTAACAGTCTGGTTGATCAGGTCCTGATCCACCATGATGCCTGGTCACAGACCGGGCCACGGGGGCGTTGACCCCCGAAACCCTCTCCAGGTATACTATAGGTATGGTGTGTCCATTCTGCTGATGCTCTCTTCATAATCCTCTTTTGGCCCCCTGCAGTTCTGTGGCAGGTTATACATCACTGGAATGACTACCTTATTCTCCCTTTCTCCAATTTCGCCCATTCCTTCCCTTTCCTCAAATCCCCATCGGTGCAACTCCTCCTCCCCTTCTTCTATCTTTCCTCAGGATCTGATATCTGGGTGGGAAGATTGCGTCTGTTATCGTCCGAGAGAGTTTCGTTTCTGTGACTGCTATGATGTCTGGGGACGTTTCTTTGATTCTTTCATGCCACTCCTCACATTTATTTGTGTGTGGGCGTGGGTGTCTTTAATGGTTCTACGAAAAGAAATATGATTAATGAGAAGCAGGTTGACAACCAAAAGTCAGGGTAACCACTACTTCAAAGAGACTGACTGCCTTGATACAGCTAGAGGACTATAAATCCAAGGAAGTGGAGTTATTCTAACTTGCCCTCAATCAATCCTGATTTCCACTCATTTCCCTTGCTGTCTGACCCCTATTAGTTTAATATTTTACCATAATAGCATTAACTCTAGGATCTATACCTCAAAACATGGACGGATATTTATCTTAATCGGTCAGGCCTTATCTGATGACCGGTCCATGAGGTGGAGTGACAAGATAACGGCGTCCAATACAAACAAAACTGTAAACCTGCTCTAGTACCTCATTACTCATGTTATGAGAGAGATTTGACAACCTGCTAAATGTCCATATAACTTTGAGAGATACTAGACAACCTGCTAAATGGCCACATATTATTATGGTGGCCCGTGGCCTGGCAGGCAACGCTTTAGCTTCACACGCTAAGTGTCCATAGTTCGATATCTGGAAATGGTGGAAACACTGGGCGTGTATTTATTTATTTATTTATTTAGTAATTTTAGCATACATAGAGGTACAAAAAAAATACAGGTAAGAGCAGCATGTCAAAGCCACTTATATGCATAGCATTACGGGCTGGCTTAAAATTAACTTAAGATTAACTAAGCAATGATGAAATCAGTGATAAAACATTATTGTAAACAGATAACTATAAAGCACAAATGAGTATTACAAAGACAGGTCATATGGTTGCTTGCATTGCTGTACATTCAGTCGAATGGAGTATTCTGTTAGGTAGTGTATTTAAAAAAATAATGAAGTTAGATTGGGTCCTAGGTTTAACATTTGTGTGATATAATTGAGTAACATATAGGATATACAATTTATAAGGTTCAGTTATTCAGTATTTATTTGGTTTTGAGTGAGTAAGTGATCTTTTGAGAAGAGACTTGAATTTATAAACAGGTAGTGTTTCTTTTATATTTACAGGTAATGAATTCCAGATTTTAGGGCCTTTTATGTGCATTGAGTTTTTGCATAGCGTGAGATGGACACGAGGAACATCAAAGAGTGATCTGTGCCTTGTGTTATGGTCATGTGTTCTGTTGAGGTTGGCAAGGGTATCTGGGTGTTAGTCGACTGGTGTGGGTCGCATCCTGGGGGACAAGATTGAGGACCCCAGTGGAAGTAAGAGACAGTCCCTCAATGACTCGCTGCCTTTCCTGTTATCCTGGGTGGCTAACCCTCTGGGGTTAAAAGTCCGAACAAAATATTATTTAATCTTATGAGAGATACTTGACAACCAGCTACATAGCCTCGTCAATAATGTTATGAGAAATATTTGACAACCTACTACAGAGCGTTAAACGCACGCGGATCATACAGAGCTTGGAGATTGGGAGACAATAGGATTCGATCATAGGCAAGAGAATAGCTTCAAATCCTTGGACCACGAACCCTTTACCAGGGTATGGGATGCATAATAAAATTATCAAGCTAACAACAAAAACATTTTTATAATTATATATTTTCCTTCCAGGTGACCATGGTTTGGAAATTCGTCGATACTATTTGGGAATCTCTCATAGGACTGGAATACATAAACTCCCAGAGGGTGTGGGAGGTGCTGCGGCCACTCGTCATCTGGGGACAATTGTTTGTGTTCATCTACTTCCTGCTGGTGGCCACTGTGGGGCGACGACTCAAGATCAGGAGAAAATATGTGGAGTTTCTGGATCGTCTCTTTCATTTTGCTGAGGTTCGATTAACAGAGGAGCCACTGGAAGAGGAGGAAGATGAACCTGTAGAGAACGGTGGGTAAGTTTTATCTGTCAGATGTTGGCGGTGGAGGGGGAGGGATCTACCTGATTTGATTCACTACGATGGTTCCTGTTTCTTCTTCCGGAAGGAATCAATGTTCCTTTAAATATTACCACCCAAAATTTGGGTAATAATTCTTCTGGCACTGAGAGGCAGGACTTATTTCTCCGGCCCGTGGCCTGGTAGGCAACGCTCTCGCTTCACACGTCTATTGTGAAAATTTGTGTGGACTGCCTCCAAGTGAGTCGCCTACCCTGGCAAACTCTGTTGACACCGAGCTCTGAGGTGGGTACCTCAGCCTCACAAGTGGCTTATAGGACAGATTTTCACAAATGATTGATGTTGCAAAAAACTCGCCTGCATGCACGTATAAAGGACTAACTTACTTGGTGTTGCAGCATATATCCTGATCTTCAACTTCCCTAAGCTTAGCCTTATCCCCTCTGGACTTCCCCTCAGAAACCACGTGCAACTGGGAGCCTTAATTCCTGCAATATTCAATCGTTATTAGTGACCTGCCTGCACCTCAGAAATTCCTATATCCAAGAGGGTGTGTATCCCCTAGCATAACTATGCAGACACGGACACTAGCTTCCAGACTGACAAGAGATGCTGGTACTTACTGGGCATGCACTGCCTGCTGCTCAAAGGACCTACAGATCAACTCTCAATTCTCCCCAGACACTGGCCAGAAATCTACGAGATAAAGTGGAGGTCTTGTCTTACTGTATGGGCCTGACGGAGGTCATCTACAGTACATCGAGGTGCCTCTACAAGATTTCCCCAGGTCTCGAATGTGAAGACACGTGGGGGGCGCCGTCTGCTGATCATGGCACATCTTGTCCAGTTGGAGTCTGTCTTAAGAAGAACGAGCTGGTCTCTCTGCCAGACCCTCGTCTCTTCGTTCAAACTAGGGCTGCCAGTTCTTCCTAGCTAACTTATCCTAGTGTTTGCCTACATTATCGGCCTATTACTACCTATGTTAAGGTCTTAGGTCTACATTATTATTATCTACAGTTGCCTCAATGATCCTAATATTAGTGTACTACCAGTAAAACTACCTACTCCTTCCCTGAAGGGTAAATCTATAAATTAAATAAGCTTACCAACCATGCCAACTCAGGGAGAACGCTTTTTGTTTGGGTGGGTTTAAGGGCCACCCAGCTCAGCTGTTCCATTACGGACTTGTTGGGATCCCTTGGTTCGCCGTGTCTGTCCTGTGGAACTTTAGGGACCAAATAAATTTCCACATCCTCCTGCCGGCGAAGGTAGGCGCTAAGTCTAAATCAAGTTCACCTTCCGCGAGCCCCCATGGCGGACCCTGGACATGAGTGCCGTCCGGCCACTCTCATCGAGCAGACTCCGGTCTAACTTCAACCATCCATTTTCCCCTGCGTGGACCTCTGGGGGTGTAAACTTGTTGGTTCCGGTGGTCTTAGCACCCTTTCCTTTAACTTTAATGTCTTTTGTATGTCTAGCCTTGACTGAGTGGCTCCGTACTTTCCCACCCAGTGGCCCACATGCCCTGGTAGCCTTTTGTCCCACTGATACGAGGTTCCCTGGATTTAATGGCAATCTATCTCCCTCTTTACGTACCCTGTACAAGTGTTTTCCCAAGGTGGCCGAGTGTTCGTCACTCCCTACTTGGTTCAGCTTCCCTGGCGGTTCATCGTGTATACTGGTATTCATTATCACTACTCCCCCCAGCTATCATGGGGACAGCTTCTCCTCTATCTGGCGTGGCAGGGAATTCAGGTGGAATCCTGCCACCTATGATGTATCCTACTGGGGATCTGTATAAACCAATTCCTTTCTTAAACGTCCGTCGTGTAGACAGGAAGTCATCTGTATGATTGGCTCCCACCAGGACACCTACATTTCTGACTGTCAGTGGTAATTCCCTGGTCTGCCAGCTTCACGTCAAGGACTTTCAATCGCTTAGCTCTGCAGCAAGACCTCTCGCTTTAATTGCTGTGGGTAATGTCTCTACCACCAAGGCTGTAATGTCTCTGGAATGTCCACCTAATTTGACTGTGACATCCACCACATCATAAGATTTGGGTGGGACCTGACTTATAGCCCCTCCCAACATCATTCTAACTTTTTTTTTGTGGCCTTCAACTTTAATTTAGCCACCAACTTCTTTGTTATCAAGGATACTTGTGCTCCTGGGTCAAAGAATAATCGGGTTGTTTCAGACCTGTGCCCACTCACAACCTTTGCCATGACTGTAGGTAGGGCAGCACCTCCGTGATTCTCACTCGGATTAGAGACTTCACTCCCACTAATCACGCTGGCTACCATTTCAGGCTCGGACTCACTTTCTATCTCTACCTGAGATTATTATTATAATCAAGGGGGAAGCGTTAAACCCGGAGGATTATACAGCGCCTGGGGGGGATATGGAAGGCATTCAGGCTTAATTCGGGGAACTGGAGCACAGATCCAATTCCCTAAATCAAGAGCCCCTCACCAACATCAAGGAACCTTCCTTGAGGGGTCTCTACCTGAGAGATATCCCTACTAGCCTAGGGTTCCCTTAAATTATTGGGACATAGTGCAGTATGGTGCTTACCTTTGCAACAGACTCGACACTCACTGAGCTGGGTGCCACAGTCTCTCGCAAAGTGTTCCCCACAACACTTGAAGCAGTCTCAACTCCCTTAGTCTCTGTTGCCTACTGTTCAGTGTTGTATACTCCGGGCAACTTGTGCTAGCGTGTTCGCTTTCGCAGAACATGCATATTCTGGCATGAGTGCCTCTAAGGCTCTGCTTAGAGGTTCTTACCTTAGACAACTCTTTACCATAGTGCACTCCAACGTTAGTCGTACGAGCTTTAGACTGATCTCTCGAGATCTTTGAGTAACTGTCTGGGTATTTGTGGTGATGGGGGTGACTCTTCTCTCACACCTATACTCAAATGAGAAAAGAGATCTTCCAACCCCTCAACTATTTGTTTTATCGTGAACCTATTCGTCCGATATTTTAAGTGTAACTCATTGTTACAAAACTCGTCTTCTTAACCTTCTCCAATGGTATGGTAGAGTGTTAAGGTAGCATTCTTGTTGAACATAGGGCCTGTTTACGGTTTTGTAACAATAACTTTTAATAAGAATTCAGGATTACAAAACAAATAACTAAAACTTAAAATCTTTACTAGAAGAGTTTTAGCTTAATGTATGATATGTTATGATTAACATAAAATAAGGAGTTTAACCTCTTACATTTCTCTTGGTACATACTAGTACATTGATATGAGGTTGATTATTATTATTATAATCAAGGGGAAGCGCTAAACCCGGAGGATTATACAGAGCCTGGGGGGGGGGGATGTGGAAGGCATTCAGGCTAAATTCGGGGAACTGGAGCACAGATCCAATTTCCTAAATCAAGAGCCCCTCACCAACATCAAGGAACCTTCCTTGAGGGGTCTTGAGGTTGAGCTTTGTACTAAAATCACCACTAATATGCACCTATAAGGGTTATTAAGACCTAGCCACAAAGTAACTTATAATGGTTATCAAGACTTATCTGAACTATCAATTCAGAGTATACAAGAACTCGTAAGTGACGGACTTAGTCTCATTTTCATCCAACATGACTAAGAATAGCTTAGACCACAAATTAACATCAAGGCCGACAAGGCTTATTCAGTCCACATGGAAGATTAATTCACCCGAGCATAAATAACTTGAAAGTGACAAGCTTAAGAAAGGAAGTCAGTCATGAAAGAAAAACGACCACAGAAAACTTGACATGTCTCTTATGAGAGGTCAATGAGTGAGTATCTCCCTTGCTATGCAAGCCCAGACTAGAAGTGAGAGTGCTAGTCAGAGTGAGTGTGAAGGACCTGCTCTCAGCGAGTGCTGTAAAGCTACTCTGAGTAGTGAACCTACTCAGTAAGAGTAGTGAACCTACTCAGTAAGAGTAGTGAACCTACTCAGTAAGAGTAGTGAACCTACTCAGTAAGAGTAGTGAACCTACTCAGTAAGGTAGTGAACCTACTCAGTAAGGCAGTGAACCTACTCAGTAAGGGTAGTGAACCTACTCAGTAAAGTGGTGAACCTACTCAGTAAGAGTGGTGAACCTACTCATAAGAGTGGTGAACCTACTCAGTAAGAGTGGTGAACCTACTCAGTAAGAGTGGTGAACCTACTCAGTAAGAGTGGTGAACCTACTCAGTAAGTGGTGAACCTACTCAGTAAGAGTGGTGAACCTACTCAGTAAGAGTGGTGAACCTACTCAGTAAGAGTGGTGAACCTACTCAGTAAGTGGTGAACCTACTCAGTAAGAGTGGTGAACCTACTCAGTAAGAGTGGTGAACCTACTCAGTAAGAGTGGTGAACCTACTCAGTAAGAGTGGGTAACCTACTCAGTAAGAGTGGTGAACCTACTCATAAGAGTGGTGAACCTACTCAGTAAGAGTGGTGAACCTACTCATAAGAGTGGTGAACCTACTCATAAGAGTGGTGAACCTACTCAGTAAGAGTGGTGAACCTACTCAGTAAGAGTGTGAACCTACTCAGTAAGAGTGGTGAACCTACTCATAAAGAGTGGTGAACCTACTCAGTAAGAGTGTGAACCTACTCAGTAAGAGTGGTGAACCTACTCAGTAGAGTGGTGAACCTACTCAGTAAGAGTGGTGAACCTACTCAGTAATAGTGGTGAACCTACTCAGTAAGAGTGGTGAACCTACTCAGTAAGAGTGGTGAACCTACTCAGTAAGAGTGGTGAACCTACTCAGTAAGATGGTGAACCTACTCAGTAAGAGTGGATGAACCTACTCATAAAGATGGTGAACCTACTCAGTAAGAGTGGTGAACCTACTCAGTAAGAGTGGTGAACCTACTCAGTAAGAGTGGTGAACCTACTCAGTAAGATGGTGAACCTAACTCAGTAAGAGTGGTGAACCTACTCAGTAAGAGTGTGAACCTACTCAGTAAGAGTGGTGAACCTACTCAGTAAGAGTGTGAACCTACTCAGTAAAGTGGTGAACCTACTCAGTAAGAGTGTGAACCTACTCAGTAAGAGTGGTGAACCTACTCATAAGAGTGGTGAACCTACTCAGTAAGAGTGGTGAACCTACTCAGTAAGAGGGGTGAACCTACTCAGTAAGAGGGGTGAACCTACTCAGTAAGAGTGGTTGAACCTACTCAGTAAGAGTGGTGAACCTACTCATTAAGAGTGGTGAACCTACTCAGTAAGAGTGGTGAACCTACTCAGTAAGAGTGGTGAACCTACTCAGTAAGATGGTGAACCTACTCAGTAAGAGTGGTGAACCTACTCAGTAAGAGTGGTGAACCTACTCAGTAAGAGTGGTGAACCTACTCAGTAAGAGTGGTGAACCTACTCAGTAAGAGTGGTGAACCTACTCATAAGATTTGGTGAACCTACTCAGTAAGAGTGGTGAACCTACTCAGTAAGAGTGGTGAACCTACTCAGTAAGAGTGGTGAACCTACTCATAAGAGTGGTGAACCTACTCAGTAAGAGTGGTGAACCTACTCAGTAAGAGGGGTGAACCTACTCAGTAAGAGTGGTGAACCTACTCAGTAAGAGTGGTGAACCTACTCAGTAAGAGTGGTGAACCTACTCAGTAAGAGTGGTGAACCTACTCATAAGAGTGGTGAACCTACTCAGTAAGAGTGGTGAACCTACCATAAGAGTGGTGAACCTACTCAGTAAGAGTGGTGAACCTACTCATAAGAGTGGTGAACCTACTCAGTAAGAGTGGTGAACCTACTCATAAGAGTGGTGAACCTACTCAGTAAGAGTGGTGAACCTACTCAGTAAGAGTGGTGAACCTACTCAGTAAGAGTGGTGAACCTACTCAGTAAGAGTGGTGAACCTACTCAGTAAGAGTGGTGAACCTACTCAGTAAGAGTGGTGAACCTACTCAGTAAGAGTGGTGAACCTACTCAGTAAGAGTGGTGAACCTACTCAGTAAGAGTGGTGAACCTACTCAGTAAGAGTGGTGAACCTACTCAGTAAGAGTGGTGAACCTACTCAGTAAGAGTGGTGAACCTACTCAGTAAGAGTGGTGAACCTACTCAGTAAGAGTGGTGAACCTACTCAGTAAGAGTGGTGAACCTACTCAGTAAGAGTGGTGAACCTACTCAGTAAGAGTGGTGAACCTACTCAGTAAGAGTGGTGAACCTACTCAGTAAGAGTGGTGAACCTACTCAGTAAGAGTGGTGAACCCTACTCAGTAAGAGTGGGAACCTACTCAGTAAGATGGTGAACCTACTCAGTAAGAGTGGTGAACCTACTCTGAGGTGAACCTACTCTTGAGTGGTGAACCTACTCTGAGTGGTGAACCTACTCAGAGTGGTGAACCTACTCAGAGTGGTGAACCTACTCATGAGTGGTGAACCTACTCAGAGTGGTGAACCTACTCAGAGTGGTGAACCTACTCAGAGTGGTGAACCTACTCAGAGTGTGAACCTACTCAGTAAGGTGGTGAACCTACTCAGTAAGAGTAGTGAACCTACTGACGGTACCACTGAGTGGTAAGCCCGACGTCAGGTTGGTCACGTGACTGAGGGAGACGTCGGTACCTGAAATGCTAACTGGCACTTAAACCTAGTGGTTTTCCCACTACATGGAAATAATATTAAAGCGTAACAAAACATAATATAATTCAATATAGCATTAATATTAGCCTTAACATGTATATTATAAAATAAAGGGGGCATATCCAATTATAAAATAAAATTGGTATGGCCATACACGTAAACACCTCCCCCCTCACGACCGCAGGTCGCACCAAGAAAAGTAACAAGGTTTATTTTTTAAACCTAAAAAAAATTCAAACCAAAAACTATTCACAAAAAGGTAAGTCCCCACGAGCCATGATGCTCTGAATTTCAGTGTAATGTCACTATAACATATGCTTCATACTCTTGGGCTGCACTTCAGCGTACATGTAGAGACAGCAACATAGAGATGATCATGACTTCATAGAGCTGTCCCTCCGACCTCTGCCAGCTCTATGAACAGGTTAAGAAAGAGTTCCCGGAAGACGAGAGGCGAAACATGGGAAATCGACCAAGATATTTCCACTTGGCTCTTGTATAGTAATCAAGTGACTTAAAGGACGTGTCAAGCAGCACTCTGGAGAGAAGTTTAGCTTTAAGTACCTGAAGGAAGTCTGCTTCCACAAGTTCCTGTCATTGTGGGTGCTCCAATTCATGAACAAAATCTTGTGCGAAGCCCTGCAGACATCAAGAAGTCTGGTTAATAATCGTTCCGCTGTGTACTCTGGTCTGGCTGCTTGATGCCTGTGGCCCTGAAGGTGGGACCAACAGTGGGCATCTGTGACTGCCTCAGCCAGTAAGCAGTGCAGTCCTCAGTGTCATAACCCACAGCCAGGACACCATGGTCCAGCTGCTCAGATACATTTTGGTTCATCATAATCATGACAAACTGGAATGAACTACGTGAAACCATCAATGGCAACAAAAACAGGTCCAACAGTAGCAACAGCTTTCTTCAAAGCCTCTTCACTTTCCTCGCTAATCAAAAAGTCAGTGTCTCCACACCTGACTTGCATGGGTAATACCAACATTTGTCATCCTCAGCTTCATAGGGGATGAATCTTCGGCATCAATTCCACCATTGTTCATTATCATACTTGAGAGAACAATCAACAAGGTTCTGCTCAGAGGGACTCGCCAGTTTACCAGTCTGGCGGAAATATGGACTCTTGCTCAGGGACTAACTTGTGATACAGAGGCTAGTGTGTCAGGAGAGTGTTGACTCCTGCTCAGGGACAAGCTTGCATGACAGAGGTTAGTATGTCAGAAGTGTAAGTGGTCTCCTGCTCAGGGACTAACTTATTCAACAGAGGCTAGTATGTCAGAAGTGTATGCCGACTTCTGCTCAGGGACTAGCTTATACGACAGTGGCTAGTATGTTAGGAGGCATATGCAGGCTTCTGCTCAGGGGCTAGAATTATTAAACAGACTAGTGTGTCAGAAGGCGTGCATGAAATATAAATCCTGTGAGTGAAATTTTTCCCAGGCACCAAGAACAACGACGTCTTTAAGAGAAAATGAAGAGCTTCCTGTAATGTCCGTCGAGTCTACTCCCATGTCCCTCTGCTGGACTTTTGTACCTTCAAAAACCTCTTCCAGGTGATGAAGGAAACTAAGCACAATGCTCCGACGAAAAGATGCAGCAGCACGAGACAATGTGGCGGAAACCGTTGAATTCAAGGTTATCTTGGGGCTCAGACAAACCGTTCCTCTGTCTCCTCTCAGCTGAGCCACAACACAAGTTGCTGAAGCAACGGCTCAGACAGTAAGACAGGACAACAACCGTTGGCTCACACGAGGAAAATACGAGAAAGCACACGTCTCTTGCCATGTGTGCCTTTGATAAGTCCGACTCAGACCGTGACTTTCCCGTCGTAAATATCCTGTCAAGAGCACTTTGTCTCAAGTGACAGTACTTTGATCACTTATTATTCATGTAGGCAAATTTTGTTGAATTCTCAATGATGTCACCCACGACTGTAGCGTGTCATCCGTGACTGTTGTGCAAGAGTAGCCCTTACAGTTTATCATCATCTCCGCTCACCCTCGTTCCAGAGCAGGAGAGGTGATAATATCACACCACACTTTTTCCATAAAAGCTTTAACAAATACAAATTTGTTTCTCATCTCTGTCTTCGACATCTCCAAATGACAGACCAACGAGACCAACAACACTACAAAGAAATTGTAAAAAGAGGCACCATCGTATCAGCTAGAGAAAGTAGCTGAACCAACAATGCCAATAAGGGCTGCAGGACAGATTAATGAAGGACACTTAAAACCTGCAGCAAACATCAAGGAACCAGAGAGTAGTTCTGTTCCAAAATGTCATTACTTAACTTGTGTTTTCCCAATATACTAACTAAACTAACATGCATCTTCCCGGGCCCAGCAATGACTCCAGAAAATAGATTCTTGGTCTTACGAATGGGGCAAACAGCAGCACTGACCGTGCTAGCTCCCGTCGTGTGGATGCTCTTGGGGGCTCCAACATCTGAGGAGGGCAAACCAATCACCAGAAACTCCAAACTTCTAGGGAACACTAAGAATGCCAAAATCAGTCCTTTCACTCGGCCCAGTAATGGAGTCGCCAATACCAATTTGCAATTGGGGAAGAGTAGGTAGACACACTGGACATAGTTCCCTTTTAAACCCCCTGATTGCTTGTTTACTGGGGGAGTGGTAAGCGAGGGCCAAACATAGCCATACTTGCTGAGAGTCAAACCCCCAAGTTACCAACTTCCTGTTTCTAGAGATTCCTCTAATATTAAAGAATGTCGAATATTAAAATTAGGACCTAGCACCCCTATCTGGTGCCTTAAAAATGTCCTGACATTTATGAAAATAAGTGTGTACCAAGAGATTATTTTATGGGCCCAAAATAATGCACGAGGTAAAGAGCTAATTAATCATCTCCTTTTCCTTGGATCAAACTCCTCCCGGGCAGGCCCCATTTTTACAAATCTCGTCTTCTTAACCTTCCCCCAATGGTATGGTAAGTGTTAAGGTAGCATTCTTGTTGAACATATGGCCTGTTTTACGGTTATTGTAACAAATAACTTTAATAAGAAAATTCAGGTTTACAAAACAAATAACTAAAACTTAAAATTTTTAAAGAAGAGTTTTTGGGCTTAATGTATGATATGTAGATTAACAAAAAAAAAAAAAGGATTTTTTAACTCTTACTTTTACCTTGGTACAACAGTACATTGATTAATAAAGAACCCTTTGAGGTTGAGCATTTGTACTAAAATCACAATAATATGCACCAAAGGGTTATTAAGACCTAGCCCAAAGTAACTTATAAGGGTTTTAAAAGACTTATCTGAACTATCAATTCAGAGTATACAAGAACTCGTAAGTGCCCCCCGGACTTAGCTCATTTTCATCCAACATGACTAAGAATAGCTTAGACCACAAATTAACATAAAGGCCGACAAGCTTATTCAGTCACAGGGAAAATTAACACCCGAGCATAAATAACCGAAAATGACAACTTTAAAAAAGGAATCAGTCAGAAAAAAAAAACGACCACCACAAAACTTACATGTCTTTATGAAGGTCAATGAGTAGGATGCCCCCCTTGGGTTGAAGCCCCAAATAGAAGTAGAGTGCTATCAGAGTGGTGTGAAGGACCTGCTCTCATGAGTGCGTAAGGGAGGTCAGGGTTTACGCCGCGGGGGCAAAAAAAAAACGAAAAAATATGAAATGGAGTTAGTTTACCAAAAAATAGCTGAACTTTCGGCTACACTCGGTAAATTATTACCTTTACGATGTTTCTAAAAGGAATTACACATTTATAAAAGGGAGTGCAGTCTGACGCGACATATTTCGAAGAACCTGACTCAGCTTTTTGATTTTTGTGACGTTTTTCCCCCGTGTTATTTTTATCGTTTTCTTTTTCCCTTTATCAAAAAGCTTGCTGCAGCCGCACAAGCAGCAAAAGGCTGCCCTATATCTTGCCGTCCCCTGGGGCCCATCCGAACTCCAGTGATGGCCAAATTTTCAATACGCTGCAACAACATGCAAGTTAACTATAGTTACATAAAAACTGCGGTGCGACAAGGAAATGGACAAAAAAGACAGAAGAGGGACCGGCATCAAGTACCAGACCGCGCCAGACGGAACCAGAACAAGACTTTTTCCCCTAAATAATAACTGACCTCCATATCAAACCACCAGTGTTTTTTCGGGAAGACAACAGGCGAAATCCTGACAACTAAATCTCCAAGGAAATGCCAGGTCTGTAGGACTTTTTCGTCATGCCAAAAGAGGGAAAGATTTGAGCCCCTTAAAAATGGCCGACCGGCATTTAAACACAGCTACGCCAACGTACAACAGCGAAATGAAAATTCTCATCTTTACGACGTTCACTGTTTACAGTAGCATCAAA
>NC_069428.1:29095419-29110469 GCF_026875155.1 Cherax quadricarinatus | reverse complement strand
TTTGTTGGGATAGGGAAAAAAAGAAAAAAAAAAAAAAAAAAAAAAAAAAAAAAAAAAAAAAAAAAAAAAAAAAAAGGGGGGGGGGATGTGTTCGGATTTTCAGGGGTTGCATCGGCTCGTCCAGAATTTGGGAATGTATGAGGATTTCCCCGTGATATGGTGTGAAATGGCAGCGTAGTTGTGGAGTTGTTTTAAGTAATTTTGTGGTGGTTTGTAAGGGAAAATTTACGATTTTATAGGGTTATGGAAATGAGCAATTTTTGTGTGCATGTAAAAAAGTATACTGTCATACTCAGAATGGTATACTGATGTATGTTATGGATAAGTTAAATTTGGAATATGTTGTAATGTATTATCAGGATTGGTGGTTTTTATTAAAGCAAAGGACATGCGGGCGTGATAAATATGTCTGTGTACCAAATGTACTGCTAATAATGAATAATGTAATGTGTGTGATTTTTATCAAACATCAAGTGTATATAGCAGTATGTAAGAGAGAATTTCATGTACTCAGTATGGTTGTATATTGGTATTTGGTGAAGTTCAATGAATATTAATGACGAGTGTTGGGTATATAAGGATGTGTTGATGTACAATGTGTCAAGTAGGGTTAGGATGGTGAGGCAAGAACGCTGCGGTCTGTAGAATAAGAATATAGTCCTTGTTTAAGTTAATGTTTAATAGTAATGACTATGTATATTTCATTATATAGTAGAAGAAGTTTGTTATTTAAAACTGGAAATTATATTTGAAAAATATTACTAAATATACGTGATTGTGTAAGTTCGCTTGTGGTGATGAATGTAGTGTATGGACGTGAGGTGGGATGAATGTAGTGTATGGAAGTGAGGTGGGATGAATCATTTGTTATATTGTACTGTGTTTAGTTTTTCTGTGGTGAGGTGTGAATTATTTTCAAACCTATATTTGTTTCGTAATTATTGAGGTGTTACGTATTATGTATTGATATGAAGTTTAATATACAACAATAATAAGTGTGTAAAATTTTTGGATAATTAAAGAATGTCTTCGTACATACAATTTTATGTAAAATGTCAATACCTGTGACATTCTTTGGGTTATATTGCATATTGTGTTTATGGCTGCAATTTTGGATGTAATAAACCCACCTGTATATGAAGCTGTGGGCTGTCTTAGTTTAGTTCTTATGTATAAGTTTAGTGATACGGTAGGGAATGTGGAGTTTTCTTTTGTTATATATAATGGATACGTTTCATTGCTTACATTGTCTACATGTATAACTATGTATTGCGTTTTTCAATAAAATATAAAAAAAAATCCGTGTGTATATACGTTCCTACCTCATTAACTTCCAAACAGGAAGGAATACTGAATAGGGCAATGTACAATGCCCACTCTCGTACACAGAACATCTAACATTGACAAAGTCGACATAATACAGGAAATACATGAGCCTGGTGCACGCAGGCACCTCGCCCGCACTACAGTTGTTAAATACATGAGCCAGGTGCACGCAGGCACCTCGCCCGCACTACAGTTGTTAAATACATGAGCCTGGTGCACGCAGGCACCTCGCCCGCACTACAGTTGTTAAATACATGAGCTGGTTGCACGCAGGCACCTCGCCCCACTACAGTTGTTAAATACATGAGCCTGGTGCACGCAGGCACCTCGCCCGCACTACAGTTGTTAAATAGAATAGAATCAAAACATTAGTCTCTGTGGCAACAAAAATAGAAACCCCCGCATCTTTACAACACAAATAATTCTTAGCTCATTATTTCCTAAATATTTTCCAGTTGGTCCTTTGAAAAGTACGAAAGGACGCCTTGGCGAACCCACAGAAGCAAAGAAAAAACTTAACCAAAAAAAAACCTCCACCTCTCTCACAGAAGCCCCATTTCAATAACAGAACACCCCACCCACACACACAGACTCATGCACAGACACCCACACAGACACAAACCACACACACACCACACTCAACAAAACACACACACAACACACACACACACACACTCATACACACACACACACAAAGGCCCTCACACAGACAGGCCTAACATCATGTTATCTCACATACACCACTGGAGCAGCCACCATCACCTCCCTTCCTTACTACAATCATCTCCAAGTACTCATCACTCACCTCCAGAAACCAACCCCTGCTGTCCTTCCTCGGCACCAACTGTAGCAGTCGTGTCACAGTCAGTCCCCCGAATAACTCTCCGGAAAAAGAGTAACCCACGACCCCACTAAGCTCCTATTCCTACCCACTGACCTATAAAAACTCGCCGCTAAGGCCTTGATCCTGACATTACCCCCCACCTCCCTCATTCCCCAAGAAACATACAAAAAATCAACCATTATATACCTAATGCCCTCGCTACCTCATTAGACACTCCTCCAACGTCTAAAAGTTTAAAGCCCTAAGGACCCCCACCCTTCCCCCCCCAATAATCCAAAAACATCCCTCAACCACACCCTTACATTTCCAAAAAAGGACAAAATACACTACATGGAAAGCATTTTCCACATCACCACAATGCGCACATGAAACTCACTCACATATCCCATCTGCCTCAACACCACTTTTGACACCAATGTCCCCATGAGGAATCTGTAGACCACTTCTCTCACCCTTGCAGGCATTCTTAGCTTTCGAAATTCCTCCCATATTACCCTTTACCAATCATATGTGGGGAAGACAGCCACCCCTTGCAGCGTCTCCCGACGATACTCAACTCCCACCAGCCTTCCTATTCGCAAATGACGCACATCTCGAACTCTTAACATATACCTCAACATATCCTCACACACCTCCAGGTCCCTCCCGCTCCACCAACAACGAAAGTCCCTCATCACCTCCCCCACACGCCGCCCCCTGACCCCCCCTTCACTGAGGTATCTCACCTTGACGTATATTGCCTTCACCCTGGGCCCCAATGCCAACAAACCCAATCCCCCCTGACGCACCCCAGTCATTACTATGTCACGTCCCAATTTAACGCCCTTCCATAACCCCATATATACCTTAAAATGCCCTCCTCTGGATGTCTGTTACATCACAATTCTCAAAGGATATACTGCCGCCGTTTCCCCAAACCTTACTGTATACCAACGAATTCACAATCACAGCCCTTTGGTTCAACGTAACATCTCTGGCCCGAAGGCCACGTAGCCTACCCACTGCCCTGTCCCTAACTGCCTCTGAATTAATCTTTCTACTGTCCTGCCTGTCCGCTGTGTACCAAATCCCACAAATCTTAATCCGTTCCACGACATTCCATCCAAACCCCTGACCCAATCTCCCGCCTACCCAGGTGCCCACCTCTAACAACATCGACATGCTTTTGTTTACCCTCATTCCTGTTATGGCCCCAAACTTCTCGATGACTCTACCCACCCTTGAAAAATCCTCCCTTCCACTAAGTAAGATCGTCGTATCATCAATGTAATCACAACCCCCCCGTCATTCCCCTCAACCCCCTCCCCACACAACTCTCAGTCTACAAGCTCATAAAATGGGTTCTGTACACAAGCAAATAATAGCTGTGAAAGCGGGCAACCCTGCCACAAACCCCTCTCCATATGAATCCCAGCACCCAACCTACCGTTCACCTGCACACGCATCATCGCCCCCGCATACAATGCATCCACCCACCAAACCACCTTGGCACCAAAACCCAAATCACACAAACTCTCACGCAAAAACACCCTGTCCACACAATCATACGCATTCTCCCAATCCACCCCTAGAACCCCCCCCCCCTCCACAGCCCTCTGAGAAATCCCTTATGCGCCCGTGTCCATCCCGCATACTCCTCCCTGGAATCCCAAACTGACCTCCATATAAAAGCGATCCAACAGCCGCCTTCATTCTAATCCTAATCTTTGCGAACACCTTATAGTCTGCGCACATTAAGGAAATTGCCGGAAGCACTCAGCGCCCACGCCCCTTCCTTTTTTGGTACTAATACTACTATGCCTGTACATTGTGACTCATCCATTCTCTGTCCATCTAGCATATTTTTCAAAACCCCAACCAAACAATGCCTCATGCACCCCCAATGAGCCCTATAAAAATCAATAGGCAAACAAACCGTCAATGCCTGATGCCTTACCCGTGTGCATGCTGAAGACCGCGTCTGCCACCTCAGCCTCACTAATATCAGCCTCCAACCCCACCCTATAGTTTTCTCCTATAGCATTATGAACCCCCCTACTGAAAGACGCCCGCAGGTGCCCCGCCTCCCACACTCTTTCATTTTTCCTCCTGAACCATTCATCTGCATAAATGCTCATACTCTCAGTGGAGATGAGGACCGCACCTTCCGGATAATCCCCTACCCCCGCACTAGTCTCTAACTGCAATAACGTGGTCACTCTCCTACGCTCCCTAAACTTACACAACACATACCCAGTCGGTTTATCCCCCCACAACACATCGTCCAACCCTGAACGAAAACATACCGCGTCAAAACATTCATTATGAATCTCCTCAATCCTACCTCGAAGCAGTGCTATATCTTCCCCCTCCCCTATCCCCTCCTGTAACATGCCTGCAACTGTCCCTCCAAATAATTCTGCAAACCATATCTCCATCTCGCTTCCTCACGTCCCTTGACCCTATAAAAATTCGCGATCCCAGGTTTCGCCCGCAATTCCCACCATTCTACAAGCTCCATAGCCTGATCCCTAGCTCCCCAAAACCCATTCCACCACTCCTCAAAACCCATTCCCCCCCCTTTCCCCTGAGCAGCCGCACATTCAACTTCCAATAGCCGGGGTAAATATGCACGGCACCTTCCCAAGACAGATCCACTAATCACTGCCCTATGGTCCGAGAAACCCACATCAAAAGTCTGCACCCTCCTGACCTCCAATCCCTGCATGAAGTAAATCCTGTCTAGTCTTGCAGCATACCCCCTGCGAACGAACCTGTGCTCCACCATATAACCTCCTCCCCCTGCAACATCTATGACACTCATGTCCCTCAACACATCCCTCAGAACACTTAATACACAACCCGCACCACTCGATTCAACATCCTGGCCCCTAATTACACAATTCCAATCCACACCATAATCATGATGGCAGGCAATCCCCGCAGATGGTACAATAAGTCTTCCCTCACAAAATCCGCTTTTACCCATGTATGCTCGACGCCAGCACATACACTTGTATGAAACATGCCCTTCTATCACCCCATACACCATCTACCCACACAACCCTCCCCCCTGCCTCCTCCCAGCCCATGACACGCAAGGGGCTGGTCTCCTTTATCGCTATCGCCACCCCCCCTTTCAACTGCCAAGCACAACTAACGTACAACTTATTCCCATGCAACACAACTCACTACCAATCTTATGATTTGTGTTCCTGCAAGAAACACATGTCCACCTGGAACCTACATAAGAACCACACTAACCACACAGTTTTGATCTCAGTCTTGAAACCGTTCACATTTAGAGTGACACACCTGAAAGTTATAAGAACGGCGGCTTCCGTCTATGCCTCTGTGGCTTGCCTACCATATCTTTTCCTGTGCGTCGACCCAACGCCTCAAAAGACTTTCCCCTGCCTCCCTCCCCACCTTTTACCCTTTCACTACATAAATCAGGATCCACTAGATCCTTTCAGTCCAGCAACTCCTCATCCTTTGCCCAAGCTTTTTTACCTGGCCTCTGCCCCGGCGTGAGTACCTCCTCAGCCTCAACCATGCCAGCCGGCCTTTTCCTAGATCCACTACCCACACACATGTCTTCGTCTGACAAATTCTCCTGATGGACCTCCACCTCCACCACTTGTTCTAAGCGAGTTCCACACAATGTTTGTACCACAGATTGCTGTTCCTCCCTCACATCAGCCTCGGCTGCGCTTAAGGCGGAGGTTCCCGACCCATCCAAAAAACCTCTCAACACGTCCCTCCAGTAAATCTTCCTGAGGAACATCGTTCCTTCCTGATGGAGCCCCCGATGGTCCTGTCTGCTCCCCCAAACCTACCGGGAGTGTAACACAGGTACTGACCGTCTGTATTTCCCGATCAACCTCTTCACTCCAATGACCACTCGTCCCTGCTTCCCTCCTCTCCCAACTCTGGCATCAACTCACAAGGCCGCTGCTCTACTGCCAATGTACCAGGAGCCCTGGTAGGCTGCCTCCTTGGACACTGTGCTGCCATATGGTCGTAGGAGCTACATAATCGACAGGTCCTTCTCTGGCCGGCATAGTGCACAAAGACCTGCGTCCTGTAACCCACTAGCATGACGTAAGATGGTATAGGCCTAGCCATCGTCATTTTGAGGGTATAAGAACCCTCAGGTCGTCCCTCGTATGGCCCATCTTTACATACTCCCATCGTAACTGAATGAACTTTACCATAACTGTTGAAGACCTCCTGAATACTATACACAGTCGCCTCAAAAGGGACGTTTCTCACCTTCACCCATGTATAGTACCTAGATACGTCGTGCAAGACGACGTCCACTGTCGAGTTCACAGTCATCTTCCTCTCCTGGTATTCGTCAACAAGTCCGTCATAGACGCCGGTACGATTCAGTTTCAGGAATACTCTGGTCATCCCATTTAAGGCTAACACCATATACTTCATCGTTGGGGACACCATAGACGTCTCTGATGATGGCGGGTAGCAATGTATTCATCGTTTCGCCACTGAGCGTGCCACGTACCAGCTGTATACAGTGTTGATCCGCTGACCCACTCGATATGCCATTTTGCCTTCCAGTTGCTAAAGGTCACCACCAGAGGGCAGGTGTAGCTACTAGGCATGCGTCCTCTCTGCCCGGAGGTCGAGAGATGAATTCTGATCGGGAAGGGTAAAGAAGATCGCAGACAGAGTATAGGCTGGGTGGCCAAAGATTGCAAACCTCACTCGAGAAGAAAGATTCTGGGTGAGCATAATAACAGCACATCTCCGGAAGCACACATCAACCAGATAACTGCTGCAGCATACGGGCGCATGGCAAACCTGAGAATAGCTTTCTGATACCTCAGTAAGGAATCGTTTAAGATTGTGTACACCATGTATGTTAGGCCCGTACTGGAGTATGGGAGCACCAGTTTGGAACCCACACCTGGTCAAGTACGTCAAGAAATTAGAGAAAATACAAAGATTTTCAACATGGATAGTCCTGGAACTAAGGGAAATGACCTACGAAGAAAGGTTAAGGGAAATCGGCCTGACGACACTGGAGGACAGGAGGGTTAGAGGAGACATGATAACGACATATATAATACTGAGAGGTGGTCAGAGACAGAATGTTCCAGAGATGGGACACAGAAACAAGGGTTCTCAGTTGGAAGTTGAAGACTCAGATGAGTCGAAGGGATGTTAGAAAGTATTTCTTCAGTCATAGAGTTGTTAGGAAGTGAATAGTCTGGAAAGTTACGTAGTGGAGGCGGGAATTATACATAGTTTTAAGATGAGGTTTGATAAACTCTTGGACCAGGGAGAGAATGGATCTAGTAGTAACCAGTGAAGTGGAGGGGCCAGGAGCTGTGATTCTCCCCCTGCAACCACAACTAGGTGAGTACACCACTGTAGTTTAGTTATCAGAGGATTCAAGCCTCGCGTCTAGACGCTGACTTCGTCAGTATTTGATATCAAGGCCAGTAAGGTTAGGTAAGGTTCGTCAGGAAACAGGACAAGTGTTTCCTGACGCGGGTCTTGGTCATATGATGACCCGCCGTTGGAGCTTTTGGTCATCTGACCGAGGTCTTTCCCTGGCTTACCGGTCCACCCCTTTAAAAATTATGGTCATAGTTACAACCATTTTCAACGCCAGTAGAAAATGTTATAGATTTAAGATAATGGGAAAAATGTTGTTTTTTTGTGAAAAAAATTTTGACCCAAAGGATACTAGGCTCAAAGGCTATAGGGCTAGTAATACATTTTTTTTTTTTGGGGGGGGGGGGAGGACGGAGCGTTATACCCTCAGGGGTTATGTAGCTCCTGTGGGGAATGGGAAGCAAGTAGGTTCGATCTAAGGAAGAGTAGGTCAGGTTTATTTCCTTCCATAAAGAGTCCCGCTGGTGAAGTCGATAGTATTGAAACCCTGTGGTCTGGTGGCTAAAGCTCTCGTTTCACACCGCAGGTGTCTGGGTTCGATTCCCAGAGAAGGTAGAAACATTGGGTGTGTTTCTTTACACCGGTTGTCTATGTTCACCCATCAGTAAAATAGGTACCTGGGTGTTAGTCGACTGGTGTGGGTCGCATCCTGGGACACTGACTTAATTTGCCCGAAATGCTCAGCATAACAAGCGGCTTTCTATATAGTAGTATGTCACTGATGTCAGCTAGGACTGTACACCTTGTACATGTACTGGTAGTAATGAAGATATTATTATTATTATTATTATTATTATTATTATTATTATTATTATTATTATTATTATTATTATTATTATAAATACTGGTAGTGTACAGGTGACGCGCAGCCTTCATGAATTTTGTAGTTATGTACTTTAAACCCAATGTTGCTGTAATGCTTCATGATAATAATAATAATAATAATAATAATAATAATAATAATAATAATAATAATAATAAAATAATAATAATAATAATAATAATAATAAATAATAATAACATTAATAAAATAATAATAAAAATAATAATAATAATAACAAAATATTAATAATAACATTAATAAAATAACAATAATATATATTTTTTTTATTATCACACTGGCCGATTCCCACCAAGGCAGGGTGGCCCGAAAAAGAAAAACTTTCACCATCATTCACTCCATCACTGTCTTGCCAGAAGGGTGCTTTACACTACAGTTTTTAAACTGCAACATCAACACCAACATCAAACCAAGTAAATGTAGACAGCCTGTACTGCCTGCACAGACAGCCCATGCTGTCTGCCAGCTTAGTTCATATTTCGCACCATGCTGGTGCTGCCACCTATAGGCCTTGCCACTTCAGTATGCCTAGACTTGCCTCTCTCTCACTCACACAGCGGCCTAACAGCAAGACACAAGGCCTCCCAGCTCTCTCTCGTGGATGGCCCTGCCCGGGCCATGGGCACAAACACACAAGCCTGTGTACCCACCACGACTTAACAATAAAGTAAGAAGCCTCCGAAGAAGTTATCATTTACTCCCCGCTACCAGAACACCAAATAATCCTTTTTATAAATGGTGGAAAGCGGTGGTCACAGCAGTGTGTTTGCCCTGAGAGAAGAAGGAAGAGGTATGAAGTCATCTTCACTTCATCACCCTACACAAGAAGCATCCGTCTCTCAACAAGTTATCCTGATGTCGTGTCTGCACGTTTGAGCATCCAGACACAGGTACAAGCAGGTTTCCAGGCCGAAATTTGCCGAAATTCCGAGAATTGTAAGTGAACCCACGCTACAGCGTCCCACGCTGTTTTCAAGTAAACTGTTCAGCGTCACTTGTATGTTGCTGTTGTTGTTCAGCTCAGCAGCAGTTTCAAAAGCCAGAGGTGATTTTGTTGTGATTTCTGGGCCCAGTGTGAGCTTCTCCACGTGTTTTGGGTGGGGAGGAGAGGAAGTGGCTGTTCCTCACCTTGCCCATGCTCGCCCTACTCACGTTTCACCCGTCTACCATATATTCACCACTGCCCCACTCCCTCTGCTGTGTTTTCTGCTGTTTTTTCGTGTGAATTCATTGCCAGAGCTGTGTATCAGAGTGCCCGAGGCCACTCGAAGCTACGTGGATCAGCATGCCAGTAGATCATGACCCCAAACGTGGATCCCGACGCCACGGGGGGTGAGGCGATGTCACGTGGATCTACCAGCCACGTGGAGTTACCAGATGTCCCAGGCCTCATGCTGTGGTCCTGCTGCCCGCATCACATCGACGTCACCCACGATGCTGGCCGACTTCATGATGTCACGATGTCTGCTGAGTCACCCTCACAATGTCTGCCTGACGTCACCTCGAGAGTCTGCTGACGTCATCATGCCTGACATCACATGATGTCACCATCGAGTGTTCCAGTAATTTTTTTTGTATGTTGAGAAGACTGAGAGAAGATATATGTTGTGTTAAATTCCTCTCAGTCAGTGTTCTCACATTTTTAGTATGTCTTAAAAGTCAGTTTTATGAACAGAAAAGCATCATTTGCTATTTAAGCCATGTTGTACCTCGGGTGTGAAAAGTTTCCGTGTGTCCAGTGAGGTCTGAGCCAGACCTGAGTAGCACCACTGTGTTAAGTCACCCCGTGGGGACCAGTGTGTTTTGACAGCTATCAGACAGCCCTGAGCCTGAGCCCTTGTACAGAAAGTTTTTATGCTTGTTGTTCGTGATGTTCTGCAGAATCGTACCTGCTACGATTCCCTCAAGATTTGTTTCACTTCACCTCCAACCGTCAGAGTGCAGTTATATGTAGAGAAACAAGTCTGGGGACGCTTAGACTAACCTCTACTATAATCCAACTGCCGAGAGAATGATACCCCGCCAAGCCGCAGTTAGCCCTGTCGGCAGGCGCTGTTTTCAGCCTCGTCCCACAAGCTTCAGGAGCAGCCTGCACAAAGAAGATGTCACTTTGACTGCTGGGCTCTCTCACTGCAGTCGGGGTATGATGTTACGACTCCCAGATGTTTCCCCCAGTCGTCTCTGCCACGACTCGCTCCACAACTCGCTCCACGACTCGCTCCACGCTCGTCGGCAGTGACAGCCCAGCGACAGTACCAGTCGAGAAGTGTCCTCCTGAGTCGCTTGCCAGAAGTCCTGCTCAGTTGCCAAGTTTTGTCGATGCCTCACTCGAGGGCACCAGCATGTCATGCCCCAGGTTGGGAGTGAAAACCTGCAGCGACTCTACGATGACTGCTTCACTGTTCCAGAGGAGACCGTACCCTGTTACATCACAGCTCAGCCGCAGCGATGTCTCCCGTTTTGCAGTATCTGTCCAGATGCAGGAAGGTGTGCAGTGATGCCCTGCCGAGTTTTGTCGACCCCTTTCACTCGAGGGCACCAGCATGTCAGGGCCCCAGGTTGAGTGAAAACCTGCAGTGACTCCTACGATGACTGCTTCACCGTTCCAGAGGAGACCGTACCCTGTTATGTCACAGCTCAGCGCCCAGCGATGTCTCCCGGTTGCAGTATCTGTCCAGACGCAGGAAGGCGTGCAGTGATGCCCTTCGACGCTCACTCCCTATGACCACGATTGTTTAGCACACCCCACATGTTTTTTTCTTCCCTCCCTGTAGGAAGTTTTTTTCCATGTCCATATGTATAACATTTTTTTTTTTTTTGTGTTCTGTGCCCTGTTCTTACAGAGAGAGACCGAGTTCCTTTTACCACCAGTATCGTCACATCGGGACGACGCGCGGGTAGGGGGGCCGAGCATATGTGACAGCCTGTACTGTCTGCACAGACAGCCCATGCTGTCTGCCAGTTTATTCATATTTCGCGCCATGCTGGTGCTGCCACCTATGGGCCCTTGCCATTTCAGTATGCCCGGACTTGCCCTCTCTCACTCACACAGCAGCCTAGCAGCAAGACACAAGGCCTCCCAGCTCTCCTTGTGGGATGGCCCTGCCAGGCCATGGGCACAAACACCAAGCCTGTGTACCCACCAAGACTTAACAATAAAGTAAAAAGCCTCGAAGAAGTTATCATTTACTCCCCGCTACCAGAACACCAAATAATCCTTTTTATATAAATCACTAAGAATTGAAGCCATTTATTTGTGAGCTGTTATTTAGATGATCATATTTTGCTAAGATAACCTACTGATACATGAAGAATAACTCACAATTCCATGATGGAAATAATTCACATCAAAGTCATCAGTAAAAAAAAAAAGGGAATAATCATATAATATTTTTTAAAATGTGTAGGGGTTTTTACCATGGAAGGTCTCGGTCAGATGACCAAAACCTCCAGCTGCAGGTCATCGCATGTCTAACACCAGCGTCAGAAACATTATCCTGGTTCCTGACACACCTTTTACCAACCATGATCAGTATAAAGCACCCCTGGAATTCAATCAGAGGACCTAGGTTTTTATCCTTGGCGAGGCGGAACGTGTGGGTTTTAGCCGATTTTTGTGGTCGCATCCCAAGAAGGACCTTACAATGATACCTCAAGGAAATATCCCTCACTGATTTTTTCTTGGATTGTTAATAAAATTTTAATTTTGGGTGTTAGGCGACTGATGTGGGTGGCATCCTGGGGACAAAATTTAAACCTTAAAATTGTAAGAAATGCTCTGCATACCAATAGTATGACACTGATGTCAGCCAGGTTTGTATACATTGTATCAGGTACTTATAGAAATAAAAATTATCATTAAAAAGTATTGTGAATTTTAGCTATATGTTTGGGAGAGGCTGGTAGTCCAAATATCTTTCAACATTGTCCTCATCACTCTCGGGCCGTGTGGACAGCTGCGCAGTAGCTTTCCCGAATCAACTGATTTCTGCGCAGTTTTCAGAGACCACTACAAAATTACAAGATGGCGGACTGTCAAGGCAGGAGAGTAAACACGGTCTGTGTGCATTCACACAAAAGGGTCCCTCAGTGTTTCTACAAGGCATACATTGATGCCATGCATTATACGCGACGTCTACGGGATCCCCAATGAAGAATTATATGGTGTGGCTTTTAATGGGATGTCAAGGATGTTTATAAAATTCGTGAATGCCGGCTTCTACAACAAGATTGTGGGAAACTTTTCAAGAAAGGAGAATGGGTGAATTCAGCTCTGAAAGTGTGTCTACATGACGTGTCGACGTATAAACACCGGGGTCAAGGTGAGAAACGTGCCTTTCGAGGCGGAGGAGTATGATCTGCGGGATGTTTTGGCAGATACGGAACAGTGCATGCAGCGACCAAGGGAGTGTGGAGAGAGGGCCCACACAAGGAGTTCCCGGAGGGCTCCTTCACCATCAAAGATGACGCTCCCCCAGTCAATTCCCTCTTACGTACGTCTGGAGAAATATAGGACCCCGGTGTTTGTTCATTACGCGGCCAAAGGAAGACTTGCAGACTATGCAACTCTTTTGAGCATATGGCTGCCCAGTGCCCCCTCGACTGGTTGTCCACTCACGGGACCATTCACCTGTGGGGCCCAAGGCTGAGGCTTTCGTGATGAGCCTGTACCTCAGCTGGGCAAGTTCCCAGGCTTTGGAGTGACAAGAAAAGCAACAGGGGACCGCAGTTACGATGTGTGCCACCCTGTCAGTGATGCATCGACCGTGCCCACGTTACAGTGGATCCTGTGAGGCCTGAGGTTTTGCCACAGGATAAGTTGCTGGAAGACGTTTTTGCAGGACCTTCTAGATGGAACAGAACATGGTCCTGCTGTTTCGATGGCGTGTCGTGAGTTAAGACTGAGGAATCCCCCAACATGGAAATGCAGGACAAAACCACATTCGTAAGGACGCATGAGGTGGTGGTGGAGGGTTTACCAGGAGGCTTCGTCTAGCGAGGAGATGCATGTGGATGGCAGCTCCCACAAACGATCGGCGGGAGCGTCGGATATGGACGATGTCTTGACACCAGGACAGCGCCCGGGGAGGAAATCATGGGCGTTAAGTGGCTGAGCCACCTATCACAGAAGGGATAGTTTCAAGGTCCCACCCATAAGGGTAGAGTATGGGGGGAGGGGGGTCTCGAGAAGCCGAAGGACAAAGACAGGCACTCTAATGTGCGTGTGGGAACAGGAAAGACCCAAAAACATAGAGGTAAACCACCTTTTTTGTAAATTCAAGTGTTACTATCAATGCCAATGGCCTAAGGACGGAAGTTAAAAAAGTGTGGATGGAGTGGTTTTTGCATCATTATGATGTGGATGTATGTTTTATGCAAGAACATAATTGTAAATTTGGTAGAGAGTTATGGTTGAAAGGCTACCAAATGTATGTGAGTAAGTCTTTAAAATTAAAGGGTGGGGTGGCTATAGTGGTAAAGGAGTCCAGCCCTTGGAGCATCTTGGGATGGGAGGAGGGGGGAGATGGACGGGTGGTAAGGGTGGATGGGTATTGGGGTGGGGTTAGAGTTTGTTTTATCGGAGTTTATATGCCAATGGACAGTAACTCTAAAGTTAAAATAGACTTTGTAAGGGAGGCTTTAACATTTCACATTCGGGGTTTGCCTTTAATTTCGGTCTTAGGTGGGGATTGGAATTGCATTATCAGCCATGGGGATGTTGAGCCGAGGGAGGCGGGGTGCGTTCTACCTGTCCTGAGAAATCTGCTGGGGGATGCAGGGGTTTTATGATGTAGTTGGGAGGGGTGGGTGGGGGGGTGGAACATACGTTTGTGTGCAGAGGCTACGCGGGTCGTCTGGATAGGATTTATGCAACACAAGGTATTTGAGTTGGGCACATACAGACCCTTGACTGGGGTTTTCCGATCACCATGCAGTGCTAGCGGACTTGGACTGGGATGGAATAATCAGGGTTTATTCAGGGTATTGGAAACTTAATGGGCAGCTCTTGGAGGGTGAAGGGGATTGGTCCACTTTTCAGGGTTGGTGGAAGAATATCTGGGAAAACGCGAGGGCAGATGAATGTTTGTTGGAATGGTGGGAAACGCCGTGCCAAACCCGGAATAGTGAGTTATTATAAGAAGCGGGGAAAGGAGGAGGCAAGGTGGAGGTTTGGGCTACAAAACTATTTGGAGGGGCAGCTAAATGATTACTATGTGGGGGGTGGAAGTTGTAGGTATGATGACATTGAACATCTTCGTAGTCGACTTGCAGAAATTCACAATGAACGTTTTAATGCAGTTCGAGTCAGAGCAGGTATGGAAGAAGTGCTCTGGGGTGACAAACCTTCAGGTTGTGTCTTGCACAAATTTAGGGTCAGACAACAGGCGACGTCCCTCTTGCAATTGGAAGTATGCACGGGTTTGGGTGGTTACCTGCCGGGTCAAGTACTCCTCACCACGGACAGCATGAGTTTTTATGCTGATCTATGGTTTGAGGAAAAGCATCGGTGGGGAGTAGGGATGGTCCATGTGGGTGGCCTGGTGAGGAGGGATTTCAGAAAAGTTATAAGTGACAGGGATAGAATGGTACTAGAAGATAGAATTCGAGTGGAGGAGGTAAGGAGGCGATTTTTAG
>NC_069428.1:29074268-29094919 GCF_026875155.1 Cherax quadricarinatus | reverse complement strand
GTGGGTGGGAAATCATTTGTTAATTACTGTTTTAGTTTTTCTTGGTGAGGTGTGGGATTTTTTTTCAAACCTATATTTGTTTGAAATTTTATTGAGGTGTTACTATATGTATTGATATGAAGTTAATATACAACAATAATAATGTGAAAAGAATTTTTGGATAATTGAGAATGTCTTCGTACATACAATTTTATGTAAAATGTCAATACCTGTGACTTTCTTTGGGTTATATTGCATATTGTGTTTATGGCTGCAATTTTGGATTTTAATAAACCCACCTGTATATGAAGCTGTGGGCTGTCTTAGTTTAGTTCTTATGTATAATTTAGTGATACGGTAGGGAATGTGGATTTTTTCTTTTGTTATATATAATGGATACGTTTCATTGCTTACATTGTCTACATGTAATAACTATGTATTGCGTTTTTCAATTAAATATAAAAAAAAAATCCGTGTGTATATACGTTCCTACCCATTAACTTCCAAACAGGAAGGAATACTGAATAGGGCAATGTACAATGCCCACTCTCGTACACAGAACATCTAACATTGACAAAGTCGACATAATACAGGAAATACATGAGCCTGGTGCACGCAGGCACCTCGCCCGCAAAACAGTTGTTAAATACATGACCAGGTGCACGCAGGCACCTCGCCCGCACTAAAGTTGTTAAATACATGAGCCTGGTGCACGCAGGCACCTCGCCGCACTACAGTTGTTAAATACATGAGCCTGGTGCACGCAGGCACCTCGCCCGCACTACAGTTGTTAAATACATGAGCCTGGTGCACGCAGGCACCTCGCCCGCACTACAGTTGTTAAATAGAATAAGAATCAAAACATTAGTCTCTGTGGCAACAAAAATAGAAACCCCGCATCTTTCCCAACACAAATAATTCTTAGCTCATTATTTCCTAAATATTTTCAGTTTGGTCCTTTGAAAAGTATCGAAAGGACGCCTTGGCGAACCCACAGAAGCAAGAAAATCTTACCAAAAAAAAACCTCCACCTCTCTCACAGAAGCCCCATTTCAATAAACAGAACACCCCACCCACACACACAGACTCATGCACAGACACCCACACAGACACAAACCACACACACACCCCACTCAACAAAACACACACACAACACACACACACACACACTCAACACACACACCCCACAAAGGCCCTCACACAGACAGGCCTTACATCATGTTATCTCACATAACCACTGGAGCAGCCACCATCACCTCCCTTCCTTACTACAATCATCTCCAAGTACTCATCACTCACCCCAGAAACCAACCCCTTGCTGTCCTTCCCCGGCACCAACTGTAGCAGTCGTGTCACAGTCAGTCCCCGATAACTCTCCGGAAAAAGAGTAACCCACTGACCCCCATATAAGCTCCTATTCCTACCCACTGACCTATAAAAAATCGCCGCTAAGGCCTTGATCCTGACATTACCCCCCACCTCCCTCATTCCCCAAAAACATACAAAAAATCAACCATTATATACCTTATGCCCTCGCTACCTCATTAGACACTCCTCCAACGTCTAAAAGTAAAGCCCTAAGGCCCCACCCTCCCCCCCAATAATCCAAAACATCCCCAACCACACCCTTACATTTCCAAAAAAGGACAAAAATACACTACATGGAAAGCATTTTCCACATCACCACAATGCGCACATGAAACATCACTCACATATCCCATCTGCCTCAACACCACTTTTGACACCATGTCCCCATGAGGAATCTGTAGACCACTTCTCTCACCCTTGCAGGCATTCTTAGCTTTCGAAATTCCTCCCATATTACCCTCCAATCATATGTGGGGAAGACAGCCACCCCTTGCAGCGTCTCCCGACGATACTCAACTCCCACCAGCCTTCCTATTCGCAATGACGCACATCTCGAACTCTTAACATATACCTCAACATATCCTCACACACCTCCAGGTCCCTCCCGCTCCACCAACAACGAAAGTCCCTCATCACCTCCCCCACACGCCGCCCCCTGACCCCCCCTTCACTGAGGTATCTCACCTTGACGTATATTGCTTCACCCTGGGCCCCAATGCCAACAAACCCAATCCCCCCTGACGCACCCCAGTCATTACTATGTCACGTCCCAACTACGCCCTTCCATAACCCCATATATACCTTAAAATGCCCTCCTCTGGATGTCTGTTACATCACAATTTCTCAAAGGATATACTGCCGCCGCTCCCCAAACTTACTGTATACAACGAATTCACAATCACAGCCCTTTGGTTCAACGTAACATCTCTGGCCCGACAGGCCACGTAGCCTACCCACTGCCTGTCCCTAACTGCCTCTGAATTATCTTTCTACTGTCCTGCCTGTCCGCTGTGTACCAAATCCCACAAATCTTAATCCGTTCCACGACATTCCATCCAAACCCCTGACCCAATCTCCCGCCTACCCAGGTGCCCACCTCTAACAACATCGACATGCTTTTGTTTACCCTCATTCCTGTTATGGCCCCAAACTTCTCGAAGACTCTAACCCACCCTTGAAAAATCCTCCTTCCACTAAGTAAGATCGTCGATCATCAATGTAATCACAAACCCCCCCGTCATTCCCCTCAACCCCCTCCCCACACAACTCTCAGTCTACAAGCTCATAAAATGGGTTCTGTACACAAGCAAATAATAGCTGTGAAAGCGGGCAACCCTGCCACAAACCCCTCTCCATATGAATCCCAGCACCAACCTACCGTTCACCTGCACACGCATCATCGCCCCCGCATTACAATGCATCCACCCACCAAACCACCTTGGCACCAAAACCCAAATCACACAAACTCTCACGCAAAAACACCCTGTCCACACAATCATACGCATTCTCCCAATCCACCCTAGAACCCCCCCCCTCCACAGCCCTCTGAGAAATCCCTTTGCGCCCGTGTCCATCCCGCATACTCCTCCTGGAATCCCAAACTGACCTCCATATAAAAGCGATCCAACAGCCGCCTTCATTCTAATCCCTAGAATCTTTGCGAACACCTTATAGTCTGGCACATTAAGGAAATTGCCGGAAAGCACTCAGCGCCCACGCCCCTTCCTTTTTGGTACTAATACTACTATGCCTGTACATTGTGACTCATCCATTCTCTGTCCATCTAGCATATTTTTCAAAACCCCAACCAAACAATGCCTCATGCACCCCCAATGAGCCCTATAAAAATCAATAGGCAAACAAACCGTCAATGCCTGATGCCTTACCCGTGTGCATGCTGAAGACCGCGTCTGCCACCTCAGCCTCACTAATATCAGCCTCCAACCCCACCCTATAGTTTTCTCCTATAGCATTATGAACCCCCCTACTGAAAGACGCCCGCCAGGTGCCCCGCCTCCCACACTCTTTCCATTTTCTCCTGAACCATTCATCTGCATAAATGCTCATACTCTCAGTGGAGATGAGGACCGCACCTTCCGGATAATCCCCTACCCCCGCACTAGTCTCTAACTGCAATAACGTGGTCACTCTCCTACGCTCCCTAAACTTACACAACACATACCCAGTCGGTTTATCCCCCACAACACATCGTCCAACCCTGAACGAAAACATACCGCGTCAAAACATTCATTATGAATCTCCTCAATCCTACCTCGAAGCAGTGCTATATCTTCCCCCTCCCCTATCCCCTCCTGTAACATGCCTGCAACTGTCCCTCCAAATAATTCTGCAAACCATATCTCCATCTCGCTTCCTCACCGTCCCTTGACCCTATAAAAATTCGCGATCCCAGGTTCGCCCGCAATTCCCACCATTCTACAAGCTCCATAGCCTGATCCCTAGCTCCCCAAAACCCATTCCACCACTCCTCAAAACCCATTCCCCCCCCCTTTCCCCTGAGCAGGCCGCACATTCAACTTCCAATAGCCGGGGTAAATATGCACGGCACCTTCCAAGACAGATCCACTATCACTGCCCTATGGTCCGAGAAACCCACATCAAAAGTCTGCACCCTCCTGACCTCCAATCCCTGCATGAAGTAAATCCTGTCTAGTCTTGCAGCATACCCCCTGCGAACGAACCTGTGCTCCACCATATAACCCTCCTCCCCCTGCAACATCTATGACACTCATGTCCCTCAACACATCCCTCAGAACACTTAATACACAACCCGCACCACTCGATTCAACATCCTGGCCCTAATTACACAATTCCAATCCACACCAATAATCATGATGGCAGGCAATCCCCGCAGATGGTACAATAAGTCTTCCTCACAAAATCCGCTTTTACCATGTATTGCTCGACGCCCAGCACATACACTTGTATGAACATGCCCTTCTATCACCCCATACACCATCTACCCACACAACCCTCCCCCTGCCTCCTCCCAGCCCATGACACGCAAGGGGCTGGTCTCCTTTATCGCTATCGCCACCCCCCCTTTCAACTGCCAAGCACAACTAACGTACAACTTATTCCCATGCAACAACAACTCACTACCAATCTTATGATTGTGTTCCTGCAAGAAACACATGTCCACCTGGAACCTACATAAGAACCACACTAACCACACAGTTTTGATCTCAGTCTTGAAACCGTTCACATTTAGAGTGACACACCTGAAAGTTATAAGAACGGCGGCTTCCGTCTATGCCTCTGTGGCTTGCCTACCATATCTTTTCCTGTGCGTCGACCCAACGCCTCAAAAGGACTTTCCCCTGCCTCCCTCCCACCTTTTACCCTTTCACTACATAAATCAGGATCCACTAGATCCTTTCAGTCCAGCAACTCCTCATCCTTTGCCCAAGCTTTTTTCCCTGGCCTCTGCCCGGCGTGAGTACCTCCTCAGCCTCAACCATGCCAGCCGGCCTTTTCCTAGATCCACTACCCACACACATGTCTTCGTCTGACAAATTCTCCTGATGGACCTCCACCTCCACCACTTGTTCTAAGCGAGTTCCACACAATGTTTGTACCACAGATTGCTGTTCCTCCCTCACATCAGCCTCGGCTGCGCTTAAGGCGGAGGTTCCCGACCCATCCAAAAAACCTCTCAACACGTCCTCCAGTAAATCTTCCTGAGGAACATCGTTCCTTCCTGATGGAGCCCCCGATGGTCCTGTCTGCTCCCCCAAACCTACCGGGAGTGTAACACAGGTACTGACCGTCTGTATTTCCCGATCAACCTCTTCACTCCAATGACCACTCGTCCCTGCTTCCTCCTCTCCCAACTCTGGCATCAACTCACAAGGCCGCTGCTCTACTGCCAATGTACCAGGAGCCCTGGTAGGCTGCCTCCTTGGACACTGTGCTGCCATATGGTCGTAGGAGCTACATAATCGACAGGTCCTTCTCTGGCCGGCATAGTGCACAAAGACCTGCGTCCTGTAACCCACTAGCATGACGTAAGATGGTATAGGCCTAGCCATCGTCATTTTGAGGGTATAAGAACCCTCAGGTCGTCCCTCGTATGGCCCATCTTTACATACTCCCATCGTAACTGAATGAACTTTACCATAACTGTTGAAGACTCCTGAATACTAATACACAGTCGCCTCAAAAGGGACGTTTCTCACCTTCACCCATGTATAGTACCTAGATACGTCGTGCAAGACGACGTCCACTGTCGAGTTCACAGTCATCTTCCTCTCCTGGTATTCGTCAACAAGTCCGTCATAGACGCCGGTACGATTCAGTTTCAGGAATACTCTGGTCATCCCATTTAAGGCTACACCATATACTTCATCGTTGGGGACACCATAGACGTCTCTGATGATGGCGGGTAGCAATGTATTCATCGTTTCGCCACTGAGCGTGCCACGTACCAGCTGTATACAGTGTTGATCCGCTGACCCACTCGATATGCCATTTTGCCTTCCAGTTGCTAAAGGTCACCACCAGAGGGCAGGTGTAGCTACTAGGCATGCGTCCTCTCTGCCCGGAGGTCGAGAGATGAATTCTGATCGGGAAGGGTAAAGAAGATCGCAGACAGAGTATAGGCTAGGTGGCCAAAGATTGCAAACCTCACTCGAGAAGAAAGATTCTGGGGTGAGCATAATAACAGCACATCTCCGGAAGCACACATCAACCAGATAACTGCTGCAGCATACGGGGCGCATGGCAAACCTGAGAATAGCTTCTGATACCTCAGTAAGGAATCGTTTAAGATTGTGTACACCATGTATGTTAGGCCCGTACTGGAGTATGCAGCACCAGTTTGGAACCCACACCTGGTCAAGTACGTCAAGAAATTAGAGAAAATACAAAGATTTTCAACAGGATAGTCCTGGAACTAAGGGAAATGACCTACGAAGAAGGTTAAGGAAATCGGCCTGACGACACTGGAGGACAGGAGGGTTAGAGGAGACATGATAACGACATATATAATACTGAGAGGTGGTCAGAGACAGAATGTTCCAGAGATGGGACACAGAAACAAGGGTTCTCAGTTGGAAGTTGAAGACTCAGATGAGTCGAAGGGATGTTAGAAAGTATTTCTTCAGTCATAGAGTTGTTAGGAAGTGGAATAGTCTGGAAAGTTACGTAGTGGAGGCGGGAATTATACATAGTTTTAAGATGAGGTTTGATAAACTCTTGGACCAGGGAGAGAATGGATCTAGTAGTAACCAGTGAAGTGGAGGGGCCAGGAGCTGTGATTCTCCCCCTGCAACCACAACTAGGTGAGTACACCACTGTAGTTTAGTTATCAGAGGATTCAAGCCTCGCGTCTAGACGCTGACTTCGTCAGTATTTGATATCAAGGCCAGTAAGGTTAGGTAAGGTTCGTCAGGAAACAGGACAAGTGTTTCCTGACGCGGGTCTTGGTATTTTGATGACCCCCCGTTGGAGCTTTTGGTCATCTGACCGAGGTCTTTCCCTGGCTTACCGGTCCACCCCTTTAAAAATTATGGTCATAGTTACAACCATTTTCAACGCCAGTAGAAAATGTTATAGTTTTTAAGATAATGGGAAAAATGTTGTTTTTTTTGTGAAAAAAATTTTTGACCCAAAGGATACTAGGCTAAAAGGGCCCTATAGGGCTATAATACATTTTTTTTTTTTGGGGGGGGGGGGGGGGACGGAGCGTTATACCCTCGGGGGTTTAAATGTAGCTCCTGTGGGGAATGGGAAGCAAGTAGGTTCGATCTAAGGAAGAGTAGGTCAGGTTTTTTCCTTCCATAAAGAGTCCCCCTGGTGAAGTCGATAGTATTGAAACCTGTGGTCTGGTGGCTAAAGCTCTCGTTTCACACCGAGGTGTCTGGGTTCGATTCCCAGAGAAGGTAGAAACATTGGGTGTGTTTCTTTACACCCGGGTTTTCTATGTTCACCATCAGTAAATAGGTACCTGGGTGTTAGTCGACTGGTGTGGGTCGCATCCTGGGACACTGACTTAATTTGCCCGAAATGCTCAGCATAACAAGCGGCTTTCTATATAGTAGTATGTCACTGATGTCAGCTAGGACTGTAACCCCTTTTTCATGTACTGGTGTAGTAAAGATATTATTATTATTATTATTTTTATTATTTTTTTTTTATTATTATTTTTTTATTAAATTTTTATTATTATTATTATTATTATAAATACTGGTAGTGTACGGTGACGCGCAGCCTTCATGACTTTGTAGTTATGTGACTTTAAACCCAATGTTGCGTAATGCTTCATGATAATAATAATAATAATAATAATAATAATAATAATAATAATAATAATAAAATAAAAATAATAATAATAATAATAAAAATAAAATAATAATAACATTAAAAAAATAATAATAAAAATAATAATAATAATAATCAAAATATTAATAATAACATTAATAAAATAAAAAATTATATTTTTTTTTATTATTTACACTGGCCGATTTCCCACCAAGGCAGGGTGGCCCGAAAAGAAAAAACTTTCACCATCATTCACTCCATCAAATGTTTGCCAGAAGGGTGCTTTACACTACAGTTTTTAACTGCAAACATCAACACCAACATCAAAAAAAGAAAATTAGACAGCCTGTACTGCCCACAGACGCCCATGCTGTTGCCAGCTTATTTCTATTTCGCCCATTTGCGGTGCTGCCCCCTTTGGCTTCCCACTTCGTATGCCTAGATTGCCTCTTCTCCTCACACGGGCCCCCAAAAAACAAACACAAGGCCCCCCAGCTTTTCGTGGGATGGCCTCCCCGGGCCATGGGCACAAACACACAACCCTGTGTACCCACCAACCTTAACAATAAAGAAAGAAGCCCCGAAAAAAAGTTATCATTTACTCCCGCTCCCGAACACCAAAAAATCTTTTTTAAAATGGGGGAAAAGCGGTGGTCAAGCAGGTGTTTGCCTGAGAGAAGAAGGGAAGAGGTATGAATCTTTTCCTTCATCACCCTACACAAGAAGCATCCGTCTTCAACAAGTTATTGATGTGTGTTGCACGTTTGAGCACCCAGACACGGGTCAAGCGGGGTTCCAGGCCAAATTTGCCAAAATTTCCCCGAAAATTGTAAGTGACCCCACGTACAGGTCCACGCTGTTTTAAGAAAAGTGTTCAGCGTCCCTTGTTGTTGCTGTTGTTGTTAGCTCAGCACAGCTTTTTCAGCAAGCCAGAGGTGAGTTTTGTTGTGATTTCGGGCGTGTGAGCTTCTCCAGTGTTTGTGGGTGGGGGAGGAGAGGAAGTGGGTTCCCCCCCTTGCCCATGCTCGCCCTACCCCGCTACCCGTCTCCCCTATATCACCACTGCCCACTCCCTCTGCTGTTTTTTTCTGCTGTTTTTTCTTTGGTGAATTCATTGCCAGGGGGTTTGTGTTCAGAGTCCCCGAGGCCATCAAAGCTGTGGATCAGCATCCCCGTAGTATGAACCCGTGGTTTCCCGACGCCGTGGGTGTGGGCGATGCACGTGGATTACAGCCCGTGATTTACAGATGTCCCGGGGCCTCATGCTGTGGTCTGCTGCCCGCAACACATGCGCACCCACGTCTGGCCGATTTATGAGTCCGATTCTGCGAGTCACCCACAATGTCTGCCTGAGTCACCTCGAGAGTCTGTGACGTCTCATCCCTGACATACATGATGTCACCATCGAGTGTTCAGAAATTATTTTAGTTTGTTGAGAAGACTGAGAAAAGTATATGTTGTGTTAATTCCTCTCGTCAGTGTTCTCACATTTTGTTTGTCTTAAGTCATTTTTGCACAAAAAAGCTATTTGCTGTTTTAAGCCTGTTGTACCTCGGGGGGTTAAGCCCGTGTGCCCAGTGAGGTCTGACCCAGCCCTGAGTAGCACCACTGTTTTAAAGTCACCCGTGTGACCTTTGGGTTTTTGAAGCTTCAGGCCGGGCCCTGGCCCCGTCAGAAGTTTTTATGCTTTTTGTTCGTGATGTTTGCAGATTTTCCTGCTGTTCCCAAAAAGATTTGTTTCACTTCCCCCAGACCGTCGAGGCAGTTAATGTAGGGGAAAAAAAGTCTGGGGCTTTTGGGACAAACCCTTACTATAACCCCAATGCCGGAGAATGATACTCGCCAAACCCGCAGTTAGCCCTGTGGCGGCGCTGGTCAGCCTCGGCCCAAAAGCTTAGTGAGCAGCCGCACAAAGAAGATGTCATTTTGACTGTAGCTCTTCATGCAGTCTGGGTAGATTTTCGACCCCCATGTTTCGCCCAGTCGTCTTGCCACGACTCGCCCCAAAAACTGCTCCCGACTCGCTCCACGCTGTCGGCAGTGACAGCCAGCGACAGTACAGTCGAGAAGTGTCCTCCTGAGCGCTTGCCCAAAATCCTGCTCAGTTTCCAAGTTTTGTCGATGCCTCATCGGGCACCCGCATTCATGCCCAGGTTGGGTGAAAACCCGCAGCGACTCCTACGAGACTGTTCCCTGTTCCAGGGAGACCGTACCCCGTTACATCACGCTACCGCAGCGAGTCTCCCGGGTTTCAGTATCTGTCCAGATGCAGGAAGGTGTGCAGTGATGCCCTGCGAGTTTTTTCGACGCCCCACTCGAGGGCCCGCATGTCATGCCCCAGGTTGAGTTGAAAACCTGCAGTGTCCTAGAGGCTGCTTTACCTTTTTAGAGGGACCTACCTTTGTCACGCTCAGCCGCAGCGTGTCTCCCGGTTTCAGATCTGTCCCGAGCAGGAAGGGGGCAGTGTTTCCTTCGGCTCCTGCATGCCCCCGATGTTTAGCAACCCACATGTTTTTTTTCCCTCCGTGGAAGTTTTTTTTTTCCCTGTCCCTAGAAAAATGTTTTTATTTTGGGGTTTTGTGCCTGTTCTTACGAAGAGAGGGCCCGAGTTCCTTTTACCCCCCGTTGTCCCGGGCGACGCCGGTTTGGGGGGCCCCAGCATATGTGCAGGCCCGTTTTGTTGCACAGACACCATCTGTCTGCCAGTTTGTTCATATTTGCGCCATGCGGTGCTGCCCCTATAGGCCTTGCCCCCTTCAGTATGCCCGACTTGCCTCTTCTCCTCACACAGCAGCCTAGCAGCAAGACAAAGGCCTCCCAGCTCTTCTTGTGGGATGGCCTGCCCCGGCCATGGGCACAAACAAAAGCCTGTGTACCCCCCGACTTAACAATAAAGTAGAAGCCTCGAAAAAAGTTATCATTTATCCCCCCTACCAGAACCCAAATAACCCTTTTTTATAAATCATAAAAATTGAAGCCATTTTTTTGTGAGCTGTTATTTAGATGATCATTTTACTAAGATAACCTACTATACTGGAATAATCCAATTCCATGATGGAAATAATTTACATCAAAATCATCAGAAAAAAAAAAAGGTAATAATATAATTTATTTTTTAAAAAAAGGTGGGGGTTTTTTACCCGTGGGGGTTCGGTCAGATGACCAAAACCCCCAGTGCAGGTCATCCATGTCAACCCGCGTAGGAAAATTTTTCTGGTTCCTGACACACCTTATCCCAACCATGTCAGTATAAGCACCCCTGGAAAATTTAATCAGAGGCCCAGGTTGTTCCTTGGCGAGGGGAACGTGTGGGGTTTTGCCGATTTTTGTGGTGATCCAAAAAGGACCCTTTCAATGATACCTAAGGAAATATCCCTCAATGAAAATTTTTTTGGATTGTTAATAAAAAAGTAAATTTTGGGTGTTGGGACTGATGTGGGTGGTCCCCGGGGGCAAAATTTTAAACCCAAAATTGTAAGAAATGTTGCATACAATGTATGACACTGATGTAGCCAGGTTTGTATACTTGTATCAGGTCTTATAGAAATAAAAATTATCATTAAAAAAATATTGTGAATTTTGTATATTTTGGGAGAGGCTGGTAGTCCCTTATCTTTCATTTCATTTCCCCATCACTCTCGGGCCGTGTGGAAGCCCGCGAGTAGCTCCTGAATCAAATGATTTCTGCGCAGTTTTCAGAGACCCTACAAAATTACAAGATGGCGGACTGTCAAGGGAGGAGAGTAAACACGGGCTGTGTTGCTTCACACAAAAGGCCCTCAGTGTTTCACAAGGCATCATTTATGCCTGATTTACGCGACGTCTACGGGATCCCAATGAAGAATTATATGGTGTGGCTTGAATGGGATGTCAAGGATGTTTATAAAATTCGTGAATGCCGGCTTCTACAACAAGATTGTGGAAACTTTTCAAGAAGGAGAATGGTGGTGAATTCAGCTCCTGAAAGTGTGTCTACAGGGACGTGTCGACGTATATCACTGGGTCAAGGTGAGAAACGTGCCTTTCGAGGCGGAGGAGTATGATCTGCGGGATGTTTTTGGCAGATACGGAACAGTGCATGCAGCGACCAAGGGAGTGTGGAGGAGAGGGCCCACACAAGGAGTTCCCGGAGGGCTCCTTCACCATCAAGATGACGCTCCGCCAGTCAATTCCCTCTTACGTACGTCTGGAGAAATATAGGACCCAGGTGTTTGTTCATTACGGGGCCCAAAGGAAGACTTGCAGACTATGCAACTCTTTTGAGCATATGGCTGCCCAGTGCCCGTTTGACTGGTTGTCCACTCACGGGACCATTCACCTGTGGGCCTACAGGCTGAGGCTTTCGTGACTGAGCCTGGTACCTCAGCTGGGCAAGTTCCCAGGCTTTTGGAGTGACAAGATGCAACAGGAGGACACGCAGTTACGATGTTTTGCCACCCTGTCAGTGGATGCATCGACCGTGCCCACGCTTACAGTGGATCCTGTGAGGCCTGAGGTTTTGCCACAGGATAATTTGCTGGAAGACGTGTTGCGGGACCTTCTGATGGAACAGAACAGGTCCTGCTGTTTCGAGGCGTGTCGTGATTTAACGACTGGGGAAAATTTCCCCCAACATGGAAATGAGGACAAAACCACATTCGAAGGAGCATGAGGTGGTGGTGGAGGTTCACCGGAGGCTTTTTTCCTAGCGGGAGATGCATGTGGAGGCGCTCCCAAAAACGAGGGGGGGAGCGTCGGATATGGCGTGTCTTGCACCAGGACAGCGCAGGGGAGGAAACAGGGGGAAAGTGGCTGAGCCCCTATCAAAAGGGTAGTTTCAAGGTCCCAGCTAAGGGTAGGTATGGGGGGAGGGGGGTTCGAGAAGCCGAAGGACAAAGACAGGCACCTAATGGCGTGTGGAACGGAAAGACCCAAAAACATAGGGGAACCACCTTTTTTGAAAATTCAAGTGTTACTTAAATCCAATGGCCCTAAGGAGGGAAGAAAAAAAAGTGTGGAGGGAGTGGTTTTTGCATATTAGATGTGGATGTATTTTTTATGCAAGAAATAATTGAAATTTGGTAGAGAGTTAGGGTTGAAAGGCTACCAAAATGTATGTGAGAAAGTTTTTTTAAAAAAAAGGGTGGGGTGGCTAAGTGGTAAAGGAGTCCAGCCCTTGGAGCACTTGGGATGGGAGGGGGGGGGAGATGGACGGGTGGAAAGGGGGGGATGGGTTTTTGGGGTGGGGTTAGAGTTTGTTTTTATCGGAGTTTATATGCCAATGGACAGTAATCAAAGTTAAAATGACTTTGTAAGGGAGGTTTTTAACATTTCACATCGGGGTTTTGCCTTTAATTTCGGCTTAGGGGGGTTTTGGAATTCATTAACCTGGGGATGTGAGCCGAGGGGGGGGTGGTTCTCCCTGTCCTGGAAATCGGGGGGATGCAGGGGTTTATGATGTGTTGGGAGGGGGGGGTGGGGGGTTGGAAACATATTTGTGCAAGGCTCGCGGGTCGTCTGGATGGGGATTTATGAACACAAGGTTTTGAGTTGGGCACATACAGCCCTTACTGGGGTTTTCGATCAATGAGTGTAGCGGATTGGACTGGGTGGAATAATCAGGGTTTATTCAGGGTATTGGAAAACTTAATGGGCGCTCTTGGAGGGTGAAGGGGATGGTCCACTTTTTTAGGGTTTGGGGGAAGAAAATCTGGAAACGCGGAGGGCAGATAATGTTTGTTGGAAGGTGGGAAACGCGTCCAAACCCGGGAAAGGAGTTATTATAAAAAGCGGGGAAAGGAGGAGGGAAGGTGGAGGTTTGGGCTACAAAACTATTTGGAGGGGAAACTAAATGATTACTATGGGGGGGTGGAAGTTGTAGGGTTTATGACATTGAACACTTCTAGTCGCTTTTCAGAAATTACAAAAGAAATTTTAATGCGTTCGAGTCAGAGCAGGTATGGAAGAAATGTCTGGGGTGACAAACCTTCAGGGTTTTTCTTGCACAAATTTTTGGGTCAGACAACAGGGGACGCCCCCTTTTCAATTGGAAGAAAAGCACGGGTTTGGTTTTTACTGCCGGGTCAAGTATCCCCACCCCGGACAGCAGAGTTTTTATGCTGATTATGGTTTGAGGAAAAGCACGGTGGGGAGTAGGGATGGGCCTGTGGGTGGCCCGGGAGGGGGTTTCAGAAAAGTTATAAGTACAGGGATAGAATGGTACTAGAAATAAATTCGGGGTGGAGGAGGGAGAGGAGGGGGATTTTTAGTATAGTAAAAGGAAAAGGGACCAGGTATGATGGCATTTCGAAAGATTTTTTTTGGGCGATTGAGGAAGTATAAAAACATTGTTTGGTTTATGTACTGAATTACATTCATGGAGGGAGGGTTTGGTATGTCGCAAAGTACAAGGGTAGTTTTTTGGTGCCCAAAAAAAGGGGGGGGGAGGGGTTGATGCATATAGAGCTATATCTTTATGTGCTCGCACTAAAAATCTTTGCAAAGTTTTTAGGAAACTGATTGAAGACGGTTATGGGGTCGGTTATTCACGAGGGTCAGCTAGGCATACCAGGTAGGAGCATTGAGGAGGACATGTAAGTATTTAGGGTAATTTTTGGAGGAAGCAAGGGGGGTTGTCCCTCAGGCGTGACTGGCAAAATGCTTCCGACTGTGTTGATAGAGATTTATGAGGCTTATTTTCTGAAGCAGTTTTTTGCGAGAGGAGATTGTAAGATGGTTGATACTTTGTATGTCTCGGCTATGATAACTTGTACAGCGTAAAACGGTAAATTGGGGCAGCCGAGTCCGTATGGAATGGGGTTTGAGGCAAGGGTGCCCCCTCTCCCAGACTGGCTTTTTTCTTGTATGAAAACCCCTTTTATGAGCTGGTGGATGGGTGGTTTTGAGGCGTGGGATGCGGGGCAGTGAACATGCAGCATGTGTGGTCGGGTAGTAGATGATACCACGAATTTTGTTAAAAGGGGAGGAAGATTTGCGGTGATCGTGGTGTAGGATTGTTGAGTTTTTTGGGGCGGCAAAGTCTGGCTTAGTGCGTCAATAAAGCAAAATCGAAATTATTGAGGTTGGTACACTGGGTGGGGGAGGAGTGTTGGGCGAAAAGTTATGGGTGTCAGTCGTGATGCAACTTAGATTTATGTGGTTATTGTGTACATGGCAGATTGAGAGGAAGGGCCGAAGGGTGGTTGAACTCTGAATTGGTGGTTAACAAGGCTTTAGATGATTCAGGGGTTAAGAGTTGGAATGTATTCTTTGCAACAGAGGGACTGTAGTGGTTAATACTTGTTATAGTATAGTGGGGTGTGTGCTGAGGTGTACCTTTTAAGAGTCATGGATATTAGGAACTGCAGAGATGGGTCTTACATTATGTCTGGGGTTTCGGGATGAGCTTGGTTAGCGGGAGGTTGTCATGACCCATGTTCGTCGTGGGGATTTAGTTCTCTTGGCTTTGGGGCCACGAGTGAAGGCCCTCTTTGTTAAGCAGTGGTTCCTCAGGGCAGGTGGTGAGAAGAGCATCTGGGTGGGTCGGGTAATGATCGAACTGCGTAAATGGTGGAGCGGCAGGGGATTAATCGAGTGTGAGGACATGCTACGTTTGTTGTTAAAGTTGAGAAATGCGCAATGGATCCGGGTGGGGCAAATGGTCAGCATATGTTGTCGTGGGGAAATTGTACAGGGATTGTCTGTATTTCCGCTGTATAACTGGGGGGAAATATGGGATGGATTTTGTAAACTTAAGTTGGCACCAAGGGTTCGTGAATTGGTGTACAGATTTGTCATGGGGATTTTAGCATCAAAATCGGTCTTAAATAGGATGGGTTTGGTAAGGGAGGCGGATTGTTTACGTTGCGGTCTCGAAGAAACAGCTTTTCATGCAGTCTACTTTTGTAATACCTTGGACAAAGTTCGTTCGTGGTTGGGGCGGGTTTTCGATTTTCTTAGTGGGGGAACTATCTCAACCTTACGGGCCTTAACATTAGATGTTAGTGGAGTATCAAGTGAGGTACGAAGAGCAATAATGTACGTGGTGGCTGATTTCCTCTATATATCGTGGGGTATGCGGGAAACCGGGGGATCAGTTAGGATCAGGGCAATTGCGGCAGGTATCTGCAGAACGTATTTATTTATTTATTTATTTATTTATTTCCAATTTGTGCACACATACAGAGGTACAAAAAAATACAGATAAGAGCAGTATGCAAAAGCCACTTATACTATGCATAGCATTACGGGCTGGCTTAAAATTAACTTAAGATTGACTAAGCAATGATTATTATTATTATTATAATCAAAAAGAAGCGCTAAGCCACAAGGACTATACAGCGCTGCTACTAAGCAATGATGAAATCAGTGATAAAACATTAATGTAAACAGATAACTATAAAGCACAAGTGAGTATTACAAAGACAGGTCATATGGTTGCATTCAGTTAGGTAGTGATTCTGTTAGGTAGTGTATTTAAAAAATAATAAAGTTAGATTGGGTTTTAGGTTTAACATTTATGTGATATAATTGTGAGAAACATTTAAGATATACAATTTATAATGTTCAGTTATTCAGTATTTATTTGGTTTTGGGTGAGTAAGTAATCTTTGAGAAGAGACTTGAATTTATAAACAGGTTGTGTTTCTTTTATATTTACAGGTAATGAATTCCAGATTTTAGGGCCTTTTATGTGCATTGAGTTTTTGCATAGCGTGAGATGGACACGAGGAACATCAAAGAGTGATCTGTGCCTTGTGTTATGGTCATGTGTTCTGTTGAGGTTGGCAAGGAGATGTTTGAGGGGAGGGTTAATATCAGAGTTAAGTGTTCTATGTATGTAATAGGTGCAGTAATAAGTATGGATGTTTTGTATGGTGAGTAGGTTTAGTGTATTGAATATTGGTGGAGTGTGCTGCCTGTAGTGAGAATTTGTTATCATTCTAACGTATTGCAGAAATAAACTCATATATGGTAGAAGTTGGGATAATAGTTTTCCTGCAAACTATCGAAGTCTTATTGTTCAAAGGTTGTTGCAACTGGGGGTGGGGTAAGGCAATGGGGGGCTGGACTCCCCCCGTGGTAGCACCAAACGGTATGTTCGGGACTTCAGGGTAGAGGGCGGGTTTTAGGGAGTGATATGTATGTATTATGAATGGTTACGTGCGTGTGTGTGTGTATGAATATGGCGTTGTGTGGAATTGAGATCTTGGATTAATCCTAAAATGGTCATGCATCCTGATAATACAGATAAAAAGCAATTTTTCAGTATATGTTCCAGCCTCTAGCAAGACTGAACCGGTTCCCGACTATGGCCGGGGTTTGATGAAGTATGTTGGGTCTTTCCTGGGATTTCCGTTAGGTTTTGTTTAGTCATTTGTAAGCGGAAGCCACGCTAATATCACCGCTAAAAGTACACGTCATACTGGCCTTTAAGGAGAATGTTCATAAGCAGACCTTTTGGTGATGGTGGTAAAATTTTGATGAAGGGCAAACAGTTCATTCGCCTAAGATTTTTTTTGTAAAGAGTACATCACCGCTGTGAGGGAAGGGAGAGTATCATGTCCAATTGTAACTTTGGGCATTAAATTCCTCAGGCAGCGCTTTTGTGGTATGTTTTTCCCCTGTCACCCTGATATCACATGATTTATTTTTACTTTAGGTGCTTTTTAATCAGTTGATGTCCAATTAAGCACCTTTAAAAAACACTGTATACAAGTAAGATATTTTTTGTGGTTTATAATTATTTAAGAAACTAAAAGGGGTTTGTCGGGTATCATGTGTCTTAGTTTTTCCCCTCAATGAAATCATACATGCTAGATCTGTAAAAGTCTTATTTTAAATTTGAAAAAGGCTTTTTGCATATTTTGTTTCCTTTTTTCAATATATCAAAACCAAAAATAAAAAACACCGTTTAAATTTCAAGAGTAAAGAAAAGGTTTTCTGATAGTTATTGGGAAATTATTTAATTTCCGCACTATAGTGCCTAATAAGTGTTTAATGTGTTGTTTTTGGGTCAAAATGATTTTGTATTTTGAAGGAAAACCAACGGGTTTTTCCCCGCTGCACCTGCGCAGATGTTTCGGGGTAAGGCGAGCTGGGGCACGAGAGGCGGCAGTGGGGGGTATAGGTCGAGCGGGGGCACGAGGGCGGAAAGTGGGGGGTATAGTCGAGCTGGTGCAGAGAGGCAGGATGTTTTTGAATGTAGTGGGGAGGCGGGGAAAAACATGGGTTTAAAAAAGGCTTTCAGGGGGCCAAAATTTAAAATATAGGCCTCACTTCCAAATTGGAAGTTTGTAACTGTTCCTGGTGAAGAGGAGGAACAGATTTACTGACCACCTAATAAGGGGGTAAAATGATGGATAATAGTGGGACCGGGGGTGACGGGTGCCCCCGCCAGGAAATTTTGGGCCCGGGGGGAAATTCCCGTGATTTAATCCCACTACGGTCTCAGACTTTAAGGGAGTGGCCTCTAATTTTATAATAATTATAACGTTAAATCGTCTTGGAATGGTAAGTAATCAGGAAATAACTTAAGTTAAAGAAGCGGAAGTGAAATAAATCGCCCGCAGAGTGAACGCGTGTTCTCGTCCTGAGGGAAAACCCGGAGTTTAACCCGGAGAGAGTTTCCGGGGGGCAACGCCCCCGCGGCCCGGGGGGTGTGACCAGGCCCCCCTGGGGGATCAGGCCTGATCAACCGGCTGTTTTTTGCGGCTGCAAAGCAAAAACCCAAAGTACAGCCACAGCCCGCTGGCAGGCCGACTTTAGGTCTTGTCCAGTCCGCTTGAAGACTGCCAGGACTCTGTTGGGAACCCCTTTGTATGCTGGGAGGCAGTTGACATCTCGGCCCCTGACACTTTTTGTATGGTCTCTTACGTGCTATGACCCCCTGCTTTTCATTGGGGGGGTGTTCATCGTTGCCAAATCTTTGCTTTCGTAGTGAGTGATTTTCGGGCAAGTTCGTACTAGTCCCTCTAGGATTTTTCCGGTGTATGTAACCATGTATCTCTCCCGCCTGCATTCCAGGGAATACAGGTTCAGGAACCTCAAGTGCTCCCAGTAATTGAGGTGTTTTATCTCCGTTATGCGCACCGTGAAGGTTCTCTGTACATTTTCTAGTTCAGCAATTTCACCTGCCTTGAAAGGTGCTGTTAGTGTGCAGCAATATTCCAGCCTAGATAGAACAAGTGACCTGAAGAGTGTCATCATGGGCTTGGTATCCCTAATTTTGAAGGTTCTCATTATCCATCCTGTCATTTTTCTAGCAGATGCGAATGATACAATGTTATGGTCCTTGAAGGTGAGACCCTCCGACATGATCACTCCCAGGTCTTTGACGTTGGTGTTTCGCTCTATTTTGTGGCCAGAATTTGTTTTGTACTCTGATGAAGATTTAATTTCCTCGTGTTTACCATATCTGAGTAATTGGAATTTCTCATCGTTGAACTTCATATTGTTTTCTGCAGCCCACTGAAAGATTTGGTTGATGTCCGCCTGGAGCCTTGCAGTGTCTGCAATGGAAGACACTGTCATGCAGATTCGGGTGTCATCTGCAAAGGAAGACACGGTGCTGTGGCTGACATCCTTGTCTATGTCAGATATGAGGATGAGGAACAAGATGGGAGCGAGTACTGTGCCTTGTGGAACAGAGCTTTTCACCGTAGCTGCCTCGGACTTCACTCTGTTGACTACTACTCTCTGTGTTCTGTTAGTAAGGAAATTATAGATCCATCGACCAACTTTTCCTGTTATTCCTTTAGCATGCATTTTGTGCGCTATTACGCCATGGTCACACTTGTCGAGGCTTTTGCAAAGTCTGCATATATTACATCTGCATTCTTTTTGTCTTCTAGTGCATCTAGGACCTTGTCGTAGTGATCCAATAGTTGAGACAGACAGTAGCGACCTGTTCTAAACCCATGTTGCCCTGGGTTGTGTAATTGATGGGTTTCTAGATGGGTGGTGATCTTGCTTCTTAGGACCATTTGAAAGATTTTTATGATATGGGATGTTAGTGCTATCAGTCTGTAGTTCTTTGCTATTGCTTTACTGCCCCCTTTGTGGAGAGGGCTATGTCTGTTGCTTTTAGTAACTGTGGGACGACCCCCGTGTCCATGGTCCCTCTCCATAGGATGGTAAAAGCTCATAATTGAGGCTTCTTGCAGTTCTTGATGAACACGGAGTTCCATGAGTCTGGCCCTGGGGCAGAGTGCATGGGCATGTCATTTATTGCCTGTTCGAAGTCATTTGGCTTCAGGATAACATCAGATAGGCTTGTGTTAACCAAATTCTGTGGCTCTCTCATAAAAAATTAATTTTGATCTTCGACTCTCAGTCTGGTTAGCGGCTTGCTAAAAACTGAGTCATATTGGGACTTGAGTAGCTCACTCATTTCCTTGCTGTCATCTGTGTAGGACCCATCTTGTTTAAGTAGAGGCCCAATACTGGACGTTGTTCTCGACTTTGATTTGGCATAGGAGAAGAAATACTTTGGGTTTCTTTCGATTTCATTTATGGCTTTTAGTTCTTCCCGTGATTCCTGACTCCTATAAGATTCCTTTAGCTTAAGTTCAATGCTTGCTATTTCTCTGGCCAGTGACTCCCTACGCATTTCAGATATACAGTGAAGTTTTGTGGAATCACGACTTCTAAACCGGGACAAACCAACGGATACCTCGTCCTGCTGGAATAAGAACCGTGTCGGTGTAGCAGGACATCGAAATGAGATGGTGAATGGAGGAAATAAGGAGCATCAATCACCCACAGTTAAGTAACCTTTCTAGTTATAGCAGACTGATACTGGCCAGTTAGGTATGTTTTAATTGGATAGGCTATGGGTGATCCAGCCACATCAAGTGACCACCAGAGAATATCGGTAAGTGTGGATTATACAAGTTTTTTTCCTTGATGGATAACCATTGTAAAACCCACCCCCCCCCCCCCCCCATTTATTAACTAAATAATTTAAACATCCACAATTAATTATAGCGCCGCTTTTGGGGGCACCCTTTTTAAATGGTCCGATAGATTGGAAAATTTGAGGG
>NC_069428.1:29045965-29073768 GCF_026875155.1 Cherax quadricarinatus | reverse complement strand
TTTACAGTCTAGATTTAAAGTGAAACCGAATCTGCCTTTTGTTAAACACTCTTTCTTGTATATATTCTTCCTCAGAATCCGTAGATCACATGAATACAGATCGATCGATCAAATTTTTTTTTATCACTTCTACTGTGTAATCCCAACGTTGAGTTTCATTCGATGGGTTGTGCTATATTATACCTTGTATTGCATTACAGTTTCAGTTACGTAAGCTTCCATTCCAATGTTCTACTTATGTATGTTATAATGTTCAATTGTTGTGTACTTTGACATTGTATAGAATCAGCCCAAGCCGTACACCTGCCATCTCTAGTTTGTATTAGTTGTATGTCGGGACGACATACGTTAGCGTCGCCGAGCTCTCAGTAGTAGTAACCAGTTACCAGTAACCAGTGTACCAGTAGATGACTCACTACCAACTGTCTCTGCCTGAGTCACTGTCTGTATTCATATTGTGCTGACCACAGCAGTATTCAAAGACCCCCTCACATATGGGTACTGTGGGCAGCCAGTCAGTGTTACGAGAGTGAGCAAGGAGACAAGGTTACGGCTGTTAGGGCGCTCCCCACATTATCCGTAATTATATGTACTTCCAGCCTACGTGAGTATTACTTTACCCTATCCACGTGTTCGAACTCCCACATGATAAATATCCCCAGCCCCTACGGGTAAACACAAATGATAGATGCATTCACTCAAATGGTATAATAACTAAGGGTAACAAGTAACTGGTGTTAAGAGTGGCGATGGTTCAACCCCCCCCCTCCCGTCAGTGAAAAGGGGGCTCTGCCCTCTTTTCACTGGGGGGGTTGGACCATCGTCATTCTTAACACCAGTTTGAGAAATGAAATGTGTAAATCAGTTTTATGCTTTGGTGATTATGTAAAAGTTTGTCTTCATATGGTCTTAAGTGTTTGTGTTTAAATTTTTGTGTACATATATGTTTTCATATGTCCTAAGTGATTGTATGTCAAGTTTTTTGGGATCAAGTGTTACTTTGTGTTTTTGGTTGATAGTGTACTTGTCAAGGTTTAGTCATTATGCTTGTGTGAAAGTTTATGTCTTCATTTGTCTTAAGTGCTCATGTCAACTTTTTGTGTAGTTGTGATTAGTTGCCATATCTTCGGTGACCATGTATACATTTTTGTGTTTTCATATGTCTTATGTGAATGTGACTAGCATTTTGTGTTCATATTTAGGGTGCATATGTCTTAAGTGTATGTAATTCTAGTTTTTGTGATCAAGTATTGGTTTTGTGATTTGGAGTTTTTTGTGAGAAAGTTATGGCTTCATATGATTTAAGTGTACATGTCTATTTTGTATGGTATGATTAGTGTTTTTTTATATTTTATTTAAAAAACACAGTATACATGCATGTTATACATAATTGACTTAAAACACAGTATACATGTGTGGCATACATAATTGATTAAAACAAAAAACATGATAACTTTATATAAGACAACCACATATATATAACTAAACAGAGGACTACCGGATCAATACCTTAAACACCAGATAACTATGTAACAAAACCTGACAGTCTTATTCATATTGTGTATGAAATTTTATATACAAAAAGAATGTCATATAACCTTATGCAATTGTACTATGGGTATATAAAAATTTTTAGATACATATGAACTAATACATTGCACACTCATTGGTACTATGGGTATATAAAATAACTATCAGAAACCTACATGACTCTTGAAATTGAAACATGGCGTTCTTTATTTTTGGTTTTGTATATATTGAAAATGGAATCAAAATATGCAAAAAGCCTTTAATAATTAACATAAGACTTTTACAGATCTAGAATGTATGACTACATATGAGGAAACACTAAGACACCTAATACCCCGACCAACCCAATATTTAGTTTCTCAAACTTATTATAAACCCACAAAAAAATATACCTTACTTGTATTCAGTGATATTAGTAAAGGTGCTTAATTGAACATCAACTGACTATATGCACCATAAATGATAACAAAAAATACATGTGATATCACTGGGTGACAGAACAACATATCCCACAAAAGCTGCTGCCTGAGGAGCTTGAATGTCTAAAGATTACAATATAGAACATTATACATCTCAACCCCCCCCCCTTCACAGCGGTGACCGCTACTCCATATACAAAAACAATCTTAGGCAAATGAAACTGTTTGCCCTTCATCAAAATTTTACCACCATTACCAAAAGGTCTGCTTATGAACATTCCCCTTAAAGGCCAGTATGACGTGTACTTTTAGTGGTGATATCAGCGAGGCTTCCGCTTACAAATGACTAAACAAAACCTAACGGGAATCCCAGGAAAGACCCAACATACTTCATCAAACCCCGGCCATAGTCGGGAACCGGTTCAGTCTTGCTAGAGGCTGGAACATATACTGAAAAATTGCTTTTTATCTGTATTATCAAGATGCATGACCATTTTAGGATTAATCCAAGATCTCAATTCCACACAATGCCACAACCATACACACACAGACGAAAGTAACCATTCATAATACATACACATCACTCCCTAAAACCCGCCCTCTACCCTGAAGTCCCGAACATACCGTTTGGTGCTACCACGGGGGGAGTCCAGCCCCCCGTTGCCTTACCCCACCCGCAGTTGCAGCAACCTTTGAACAGTAAGACTTCGATAGTTTGCAGGAAAACTATTATCCCAACTTCTACCATATATGAGTTTATTTCTGCAATACGTTCTGTAGATACCTGCCGCAATTGCCCTGATCCTAACTGATTCCCCAGTTTCCCGCATACCCCACGATATATAGAGGAAATCAGCCACCACGTGCATTATTGCTCTTCGTACCTCACTTGATACTCCGCTAAGGTTGAGATAGTTCCCCCACTAAGAAAATCGAAAACCCGCCCCAACCACGAACGAACTTTGTCCAAAGTATCACAAAAGTAGACTGCATGAAAAGCTGTTTCTTCGAGACCGCAACGTAAGCAATCCGCCTCCCTTACCAAACCCATCCTATTTAAGACCGATTTTGTTGCTAAAATCCCCGTGACAAATCTGCACACCAATTCACGAACCCTTGGTGCCAACTTAAGTTTACAAAATCCGTCCCATATTTCCCCCCAATTATACAGCGGAAATACAGACAATCCCTGTACAATTTCCCCACGACAACATATGCTGACCATTTGCCCCACCCGGATCCATTGCGCATTTCTCAACTTTAACAACAAACGCATCATGTCCTCACACTCGATTAATCCCCTGCTGCTCCACCATTTACGCATTTCGATCATTACCCGACCCACCCGGATGCCCTTCTCACCGCCCGCCCTAAGGAACCGCTGCTTAACAAAGAGGGCCTTCACCCGTGGCCCCAAAGCCAAGAGACCTAAACCCCCACGACGAACATGGGTCATGACAACCTCCCGGCTTAACCAAGCTCTCCCGAAACCCCAAACATGACATAAGACCCTTCTCTGCAGTTCCTGAATATCCACGTCTTTTAAAGGGTACACCTCAGCCACACCCCATACTTTACTATAAACAAGTGTATTAACCACTACTGTCCTCTGTTGCAAAGATGCATCCCCAGCTCTAACCCACGAAGTCGATCTAAAGTCTTGTTAACCACCAATTCAGAGTTCACCCTTCGGCCCTCCCTCTCATCTGCTATGTACACGATACCACATATTCTAAGTTGCACCACGACTGACCACCCATACTTTTCTCCCAACCCCCCCCCCTCACCCATGTACCCACCTCCAATAATTTCGATTTTGCTTTATTGACGCACATGCCAGACTTTGCCCCAAAACCTCAACAATCCATCCCACGATCCGCAAATCCTCCTCCCCTTTTAACAAAATCGTGGTATCATCTATGTACCCTACCACACGGGCTGCATGGTCACTGCTCCACGTCCCACGCCTCAAACCAATATCCACCAGCTCATAAAAGGGGTTTTGCATACAAGCAAAAAGCAGCTGGGAGATGGGGCACCCTTGCCTCAAACCCCTTTCCATATGGACCGGCTGCCCCAATTTACCGTTTACCTGTACACATATCATAGCCAAGACATACAAGGTATCAACCCATCTTACAATCTCCTCTCCAAAACCCTGCTTCAATAAAATAAGCCTCAATAAATCTCTATCAACACAGTCGTAAGCATTTTGCCAGTCAAGCCCGAGGACACCCTCCCCCCCTTGACATTCCTCCAAAAATTCCCTAATACGTACATGTCCGTCCCTCATGCTCCTACCTGGTATACCTAGCTGTCCCTCGTGAATAACCGACCCCATAACCTTCCTCATTCTGTTTCCTAAAACTTTTGCAAAGATTTTATAGTCCGAGCACATAAGAGATATTGCTTTATATGCACTCAGACCCCTCCCCCCTCCCTTTTTGGGCACCAAAACAACTACCCCCATACTTTGCGACATACCTAACCTCCCCTCCATGAGCATGCAATTCAATACATCAATCAAACAATGCTTAATACTTCCCCAATGCGCCCTATAAAAATCATTCGAAATGCCATCTATACCTGGTGCCTTTCCTTTACTCATACTAAAAATCGCCTCCTCTACCTCCTCCATTCGAATTCTACCTTCTAGTACCGTTCTATCCCTGTCACTTATAACTTTTCTGAAATCCCTCCCCACCAGGCCACCCGCATTGACCCCCCCTACTCCCCGCCGATGCTTTTCCTCAAACCATAGATCAGCATAAAAACTCATGCTGTCCATGGTGAGGAGTACTTGACCCGGCAGGTAACCACCCAAACCCGTGCATACTTCCAATTGCAAGAGGGACGTCGCCTGTTGTCTGACCCTAAATTTGCGCAAGACACAACCGGAAGGTTTGTCGCCCCAGAGCACTTCTTTCATACCTGCTCTGACTCGAACCGCAATAAAACGTTCATTGTGAATTTCTGCAAGTCGACTATGAAGATGTTCAATGTCGTCATACCTACTACTTCCACCCCCCACATAGTAATCATTTAGCTGCCCCTCCTTTCCCCGCTTCTTCTTATAATAACTCGCTATTCCGGGTTTGGCATGCGTTTCCCACCATTCCAACAAACATTCATCTGCCCTCCGCGTTTCCCAGATTTTCTTCTACCAACCCTGAAAAGCAGACCCAACCCCTTCCCCCTCCAAGAGCCGCCCATTTAGTTTCCAATACCCTGAATAAACCCTGATCATTCCATCCCAGTCCAAGTCCGCTAGCACTGCACGGTGATCGGAAAACCCCAGATCAAGGGTCTGTATGCGCCCAACTCGAATACCTTGTGTTGCATAAATCCTATCCAGACGGGCCACGTAGCCTCTGCGCACAAATGTATGTTCCACCCCCCACCCACCCCTCCCCACTACATCATAAACCCATGCATCCCCCAGCAGATTTCTCAGGACAGGTAGAAAGCACCCCTCCCCCCTCGGCTCAACATCCCCATGGCGGATAATGCAATTCCAATCCCCACCTAAGACCGAAATTAAAGGCAAATCCCGAATATGAAACGTTAAAGCCTCCCTCACAAAGTCTATTTTAACTTTAGAGTTACTGTCTGCTGGCATATAAACTCCGATAAAACAAACTCTAACCCCACCCCAATACCCATCCACCCTTACCACCCGTCCATCTCCCCCCTCCTCCCGTCCCAAGATGCTCCAAGGGCTGGACTCCTTCACCACTATAGCCACCCCACCCTTTAATTTTAAAGAATTACTCACATACATTCGGTAGCCTTTCAACCATAACTCTCTACCAAATTTATAATTATGTTCTTGCATAAAACATACATCCACATCGTAACGACGCATAAACCACTCCATCCACACTTTTTTAACTTCCGTCCTCAGGCCATTGGCATTGATAGTAACACACTTGAATTTACAAAAAAGGTGGTTTACCTCTATGTTTTTGGGTCTTTCCTGTTCCCACTTGCACATTAGACTGCCCGTCTTTGTCCTTCGGTTTCTCGAGACCCCCCTCCCCCCGTACTCTACCCTTATGCTGGGACCTTGAAACTATCCCTTCTGTGATAGGTGGCTCAGCCACTTTCGCCCACGATTTCCTCCCCGGGCGCTGTCCTGGTGTCAAGACATCGTCCATATCCGACGCTCTCGCCGATCGTTTGCGGGAGCTGCCATCCACATGCATCTCCTCGCTAGACGAAGCCTCCTGGTGAACCTCCACGACCACCTCATGCGTCCGTACGAACGTGGTTTTGTCCTGCATTTCCATGTTAGGGGATTCCTCAGTCGTTAACTCACGACACGCCGTCGAAACAACAGGACCATGTTCTGTTCCATCTAGAAGGTCCTGCAACACGTCTTCCAGCATCTTATCCTGTGGCAAAACTTCAGGCCTCACAGGATCCACTGTAAGCGTGGGCACGGTCGATGCATCCACTGACAGGGTGGCACACATCGTAGACTGCGTGTCCTCCTGTTGCATCTCGTCACTCCAAAGCCTGGGAACTTGCCCAGCTGAGGTACCAGGCTCAGTCACGAAAGCCTCAGCCCGTAGGCCCACAGGTGAATGGTCCCGTGAGTGGACAACCAGCTACGCCATATAATCATTCACTGGGGATGCCGTAGACGGCGCGTATAATGCATGGCATCAATGTATGCATTGTAGAAACACTGAGGGAGCCTTGTGTGAATGCAACACAGACCGTGTTTACTCTCCTGCCTTGACGGTCCGCCATCTTGTGACTTGTAGTGGTCTCTGAAAACTGCGCTGAAATCAGTTGATTCAGGAGATACTGCGCAGCTGTCCACACGGCCCGAGAGCGATGAGGACAAAATGGTATGATTAGTTAACATGTCTTTAATGATGTTAGTATAGTAATCATCATGTCCTTGTGTTTGTGTGTGAGTTTTTGCCATACATATCTTAGATTTTTGATGATCCTGTCATGTCTTATCGCAGGTGACTGTGTCATAGTTTTGGTGTTCATGATATGCATTACTTGGTGGTCATCATAATCAAGTGCTTTAGTTTTTTGGGTAAACAAAGTAATCATGTCTTAGTTTTTTGGGGATCATGTTTGTCTTAATTGGTGGATATCTTTGATTTTTTTGTATACATGTCATGTCTTAGCTGTAGGTGCACGTGTCTTAGTTTTGGTGGGTATGTCTCTCATCTTAAATTTTTGAACCACGTTATGTCTTAGTTGTTGATCATCATGTCTAAGTGTTTTAGTTTTTGGCCCCATGTCTAAGATTTTGGCTATCATGTCGCATGTCTTAAATTTTTGTGTTCATGTCATGCAATAGTTGGTTGTCAGATTATAGTGTTGCTTATCATGTCATGTCTTATTTGGAGGTGTGTCTCAGTTTTGGTGTGTACGTCTCATATCTTAATTTTTTGTGCTCATGTGATGGTTGTCATGTTAGTGTACATGTCATGGATTATATCTTATTTTTGTGTTCATATCATAAGTGTTCATGTCTAGATAAAGGTTATCTAAGATTTTCGGTGATCAAGTTATGTCTTAGTTGGCGGTGTATGTGTCTTAGTTTTGGTGGCTATGCATCATGTTTTAAGTTTGTTGTGATCGAGTGTTTAGTGTTCTTGTCAAGTTTTTACTCATGTTTTTGTGAATAAGCTTGTATTTTCATATGTTTTAAGTGATCATGATTAATTTTGTGATCATGTGTTAGTTTTGTGTTTATGTTATGTCTTAGTTGGAGTTCGTCATGCCCAAGTGGTTGCATTAGGTTTGTGTTCATTTTATCTTAGTTGGTGATCATGTCCAAGTGATTGTGTTAGGTTTGTGTTCATGTTATGTCTTAGATGATGATCGTCATGCCCAATGATATGTTTTACTTGGGTGTGATCAGTTTTTGTGTGTGTGTGCTTGCGGGTGTGTGTGTGTGTGTGTGTGTTGTGTGTGTGTGTGTGTGTGTGTGTGTGTGTGTGTGTGTGTGTGTGTGTGTGTAGTTTGGTGGAAGAGATGTAATTTTCAGTTAATGAAATGTGTGAATGAGAATGTAATTTGGTGGATGAGTTAGAGATGGCAAATGTTGTTTGTGAGCATTCAAATGTTATTTTAGAAATGCTCAAAGTTATCTGGAAGTATTCACACTTTATTTTGGAGTGTTTCAATGTAATTTGGTAGTGTTCCAATTCGTTTGGTAGTGTTCCAATGTTGTTTGGAAGTATTCCAGTGTTGTTTGGAAGTGCTTCAATGTTGTTTATTAGTGATTCATTGTTGTATAGAAGTGATCCATGTCGTTTGGAAGTGTTCCAATGTAATTTTGGAAGTGTTCCAGTGTTTGAAAGTGTTTCAATGTTGTTTGGAAGTGTTCCAAAATTGTTCGGAAGTGCTCGAAGTGGTCTGGGAGTATTCAAATGTTTTCACAAAATCTACTTTAATAGATGGTGTTGTAATTTCCTGCAGGTAAGGTAATGGGATTGAAGATTTATCGGTGAAAAAATTTATAGAGTGATGATTTTGATAAAAATGAAAGTGATCTGTGATCGTAGTAATAGTGATCTTGGTTATAGTGATTTGAGGGAATGTGTTTAAAAATGTGAGTTGTTTTAGTGATCTTAGTGGTTTGTCCTAAATGTTCTTAGATAAACAGTAATTATTGATATGGAGTTGGTGAACGTGATTTTTGTGAAAAAGTGATCTTATCAATAATGATGTTAGATTTTTATTGAGTTTAGTACTTGGTGATCTTAGATAAAGTGATCTGAGGGTATGTGTATAAAAATGTGTGTTTTTTAGTGATCTTAGTGCCTTGTCCTAAGAGTTCTTAGATAATGGTAAATATAATATGAAGTTGGTGATTGTGATTATCAGTGTCTTAGATTATGGTTGCCATGACATAAGCGATCATGATTTAGTGGGCTTGTCCTAAGTGATTAAAGTTATTATGATGATCTTAGTAATATGTCTTAAGCGTTCTTAGATGTTGGCAAATATGATATGGAGTTGGTGAATATGATTTTGTGTTGTGAGGAGAAGTGATGGCAGTTAGCGGTCTCAGGGCTCTCCCTGGGATGAGTTATGCTCATTAAGTCTCGAGAATGTAACTCAAATTCGCTCAGCAAAGTAATATGGGTTTTTGTGTCAGTTTTATCGGGAATGTACCACAGGCAACCCTCAAAGAGTGCATTGGTTATATATTTTTATTTATTGTTGAAAACGAGAAAAGAGTGAATATTATGAGTAAAAAAATAGTTTTTATTTATTACTGAAAACGAGAAAAATTGGGGGTATTATATTTTTGTTCTATTACCCGAAAATGAGAAAAATTGTTTTACCATTTGAGTCAAGTATTGTGGGTAATGTGGGTTGAGATAATTGTGGTTAGGTGAGGTGACCTCGCACTTTCTTGCTTGACACCATCTGTCCCGTGACCTCACCAAGCAATGTAAATTGTAACTGGTATCATCTCGAGTCTCAGGTCGGGAATGTACCGTTATTGTTATTATCACACTGGCCGATTCCCACCAAGGCAGGGTGGCCCGAAAAAGAAAAACTTTCACCATCATTCACTCCATCACTGTCTTGCCAGAAGGGTGCTTTACACTACAGTTTTTAAACTGCAACATTAACACCCCTCCTTCAGAGTGCAGGCACTGTACTTCCCATCTCCAGGACTCAAGTCCGGCCTGCCGGTTTCCCTGAATCCCTTCATAAATGTTACTTTGCTCACACTCCAACAGCACGTCAAGTATTAAAAACCATTTGTCTCCATTCACTCCTATCAAACACGCTCACGCATGCCTGCTGGAAGTCGAAGCCCCTCGCACACAAAACCTCCTTTACCCCCTCCCTCCAACCCTTCCTAGGCCGACCCCTACCCCGCCTTCCTTCCACTACAGACTGATACACTCTTGAAGTCATTCTGTTTCGCTCCATTCTCTCTACATGTCCGAACCACCTCAACATCCCTTCCTCAGCCCTCTGGACAACAGTTTTGGTAATCCCGCACCTCCTCCTCCGTGTGTGTGAAATATTTTTTGTTCTATTATCTAAACAATGGAGAAATTGTATCCTGTTGGAGGTTCTTAACAGATAATGAGAAAAGTATGTAAAATGTTGTAGGTGTTGTGTCTCTGTGGGTTGTGAGTGAAAAACAAATGTAAGTGTAAGGATGAGACAAGTGAAAGTTGTGACTTGTTGGGATGTTGTGAGATGTTGGGGGACTTGTACAAGGTGGTGCTGTAAAATGAGAAATAATTGTGAAAGTTAAGACTTGTAGTGTGCTGTTGGAGCTTCTTAAAAGGTGTTGAGAAAAGTTGTTGGTTATGATTACAGAGCTCCCCGTGATTATATTAATAATAATTTCTCTATGTGGATTCAAGGAGACAGGGTATGGAGAGGATTTTATTAGAGTTTTAGTGCAATTATTTGGTATTTTACTGAAAATAAAGGTATAGTGAATATATTAAAGAAAATATAGAAGTGAAAATTTGCTGAATAAAGATTTGGTAGTGTGAAAAGTTATGAATGAAAAAATATTTTTGATTAATTAGCAAAATGTTGTTGTGGGTTATGAGTGAAAAGTTATGAATGAATTTGCGTGTATTATCATTGAAATTGTGACTCAAGAAAAAATTGGTTATTGAAATAGAGAAAAATTTTTGTCTGTCATTGAGTGTCTATGCTTACTATTGACTGAAAGTGTCTACCAATTGTATGATCACCATTTGACACGAGTAGGTGTTTACCAGCATTAAAAAAATGAGTTACCTTTGGTTATTATACCATTTGAGTGAATGCATCTATCATTTGTGTTTACCCGTAGGGGCTGGGGATGTACAAAACGTGACGCAAGAGTTAGGGTAGTGACACGTACGAGGACACCCATGACGTCACACCAACCTGTGTTTACTTGACGGTCAGTGACGTCACACCTCACCTATCTTGATTCATCTTGTTGTACCTGTAGGAGGACCTAACCAATTGTGTGTGTGTGTGTGTGTGTGTATCATTTTGATACACACACTAGAGTGTCTACCACAATGTTTGAGATGTTGCAATTAATTCGAGGTAGACAGGTGGGCAGGAACGCTGGGAAACTGGGAGGTGAACAGGAGGACCGCAGCCATTCAGTCTAACCACCAAAATTTGCTCAGCTTTTTGCCCTTTGCCTATGTAATTCAATAAGAATAGTAACATAAACTTTTAATTTTTATTTTTATTTATTAATTACATATATAATACTATCCTTTCGTGAAAATTGAGCTATTTTCAGTACTCACAAGTTTATGTCAGAATTATGATTATTGAAGTTATGATAAATATAATATGGATAACATAGAAGAGTAACAATTCAGAAAGTGAAGGTAATCTGTGGATCATGTGTAAACACTGAAATACATAAGTTAACAACACTTATATAAAGGAAAGCTGCACTTGGGTGCATTTATAGTTGTGGAAAAGATATAAGAGAGATGTTAGCAGTTACACATGTATTTAATCTTAGGTAATGTTTTGGTAGCTTTAGTAGTGAATTAAGTTATAATATGCAAGATTTTCCCAAAAAACTGGGTCTTAGATAATGTTGCTTGATGTCACCTGTGATCTTAAAGACGTGTGATGTCACTGTACTTTGGTCTAAGACAATATATATAGAGCAAGTCATCATATAGACCAGATGTTAGTGTAAACACAGCTTTATTAACATACTATGTTAAAACTCTGTACACACAGAAAAACACACACACACACACACACACACACACACACACACATCTGCGACCTTCACATTCATTTACGAAACAAGAGAAACAGATTATTATTATATTTTTTTACAGTTTTCATGGATGAGATTCGCATTTGACATTCATCAGTACACAATATGTGATACAATACTTATTCTTACAATATAACATGACACCAATACACAATAACATGAACACATGACACACATACACAATAACATGTAAGCATTATAATCATTCATACATAAGAATATGTACACATGACACAGTCCTCCACTAGTATCACAAATATGTCCCGTCTTTATATATTTACATGTTTCACAAAGAATGTCCTCAAAATACCGCAAACCAGCGTATAAATGTATGTGAAAATACTTATACATGTGTATGTTTGTGCGCATGTTAGCCTTTCAGTGTCAAATGAAAACTATCAGTAAATAAATAAAAATGAAAACAGTGTAACCTTTAATACAGTTTTGATGGAGGTGGAAAAGTTCTTCAACACTTGGACATTCATCTACATGAAATAAAACACTCATAAATACTTTTAAACTGATAAATAAGCAAGAAAATCTCGTACTTAGTATAAATTCATAGTGCAATATAAAAGGATTTTCAAAATTTATGTTAATTAGCCTCTCCGAGGTGGCCAAACTGTGTGGCAGCTTGGTGGCGTCTAGCTGACCTACGGTCCAGGCTGTCTTGGTGGGTGTAATTACTGGACGCAGTTTTCTGTGTGTGTCACCTCCAGTAATTCCACCCACCTGGACAGTCTCTACCGTAGACCAGCTAGACAAGACCAAGTTTCCATGCAGCGAGGTCACTGAAGGTGGCAACCGCTGACTGTGGGGAAGTGGGGAAGGGAGTCCACCTGAGGTGACACTAGTGGACTCCTGGAGACACTGATCCGGGGAAGGCACCGCCGTCCTTAGGTAAGTGTGGAAGGGAAGACATCCGGGAGCGAACGGATGGATTCCAGGATACATGACCTTGGGGAAGGTTGTGGTTGAGGCTGACCTTGAGTAAGTGGGGAAGGGGAGACATCCGGGAGCGAACTGATGGATTCCTGGATACATGAACCTGGGGATGGCATGAATACATGAAGCTGAGGCAGACCTTGGGTAAATGAGGAAGGGGAGACATCTGGCGGTAGACGGATGGATTCCTGGACACATTAACCTGGGGAAAGCGAGGGGGGGTGGACCTTAAAGACGAACCACTGGCCTCCACGTGGCAAGGTCTGGTATACTCAGATAACTCTGAGGCTGACAGTGGTCGCAAATAATTTTATTGTTATTATTATTAATTGCTATTTATAATTCAAGACTTGGATTTATTATTTGGATTCAAAAGCGTCGACCTCAACAGTAGCTACTGTGGTCTTATTCCCACTACAGCCTCACTCACAGTAGCCACAGTGATGTTATTCCCACTCCAACGTTCTTGACAGTAGCCAGAGTGGTGTCATTCGCACTCCTGCCTCCCTGACAGTAACCACAGTAGTGTTATTCCCACTCCAGCCTCCCTGACAGTAGCCACGGTGATGTTACTGAATTGCACTCTTCTGCTATACTATTCTGTTATTGTACTCTTCTGTGTTACTGTACTGTACTGATCGTCTGTGTTACTGTACTGATTTTCAGTGTTACTGTACTGTACTGATCTTTTGTGTTAATGTGCTGATCTTCTGTGTTACTGTGCTGTACAGTTCTGGGTTACTGTACTGTGCTGATCTTTTGTGTTACTGTACTGATCTTCTGTGTTACTGCACTGATCTTCTGCGTTTCTGTACTGATCTTCTATGCCACTGCACTGTACTGATCTTCTGTTTTACTGTACTGTACTGTACTGTACTGATCTTCTGTGTTACTGTACTGATCTTTTATGCTACTGTACTGATCTGTGTTACTGTGCTGTATTGTTCTTGTATGTTACTGTACTGATCTTCTGTGTTACTGTACTGTACTGATCTTCTGTGCTACTGTACTGTACTGATCTGCTATATTACTGTACTGATCTTCTGTCTTACTGAACTGTACTGATCTGCTATGTTACTGTACTGATCTTCTGTGTTACTGTACTGTACTGTTCTTCTGTGTTACTGTACTGATCTTCTGTGTTACTGCACTGATCTTCTGTGTTACTGCACTGATCTTCTGCGTTTCTGTACTGATCTTCTATGCCACTGCACTGTACTGATCTTCTGTTTTACTGTACTGTACTGATCTTCTGTGTTACTGTACTGATATTTTATGCTACTGTACTGATCTGTGTTACTGTGCTGTATTGTTCTTGTATGTTACTGTACTGATCTTCTGTGCTACTGTACTGTACTGATCTGCTATATTACTGTACTGATCTTCTGTCTTACTGAACTGTACTGATCTGCTATGTTACTGTACTGTTCTTCTGTGTTACTGTACTGATCTTTTGTGTTACTGTACTGATCTTTTGTGTTACTGTACTGTTCTTCTGTGTTACTGTACTGATCTTTTGTGTTACTGTACTGATCTGTGTTACTGTCCTGTACTGTTCTTGTATGTTACTGTACTGATCTTGTGTTACTTTACTGTGACAAGTGTTGAAGACTGAGTACTTGTGTTTCTAACTCTCAGTCAGTTAGTATATATTTTGATAGAATTACCGACAATATGTAACGTAAAAGGACACAAGTGCAACTAATGTGACATTTTATTGTGGCAACGTTTCGCTCTCCAGGAGCTTTGTCAAGCCGTTACAAACAGTACATGGACACAGAGGGTGTATATAGGCTTAGAGTGAGGTGCAATACTAGTGGTGGTGGTAGCTCCTGGAGAGCGAAACGTTGCCACAATAAAATGTCACATTAGTTGCACTTGTGACCTTTTACTTTACTCAGTCAGTTAACCTGAGCAACTTTTAAGTGGATCTGTCTTGTCCATAATCTTTCTCTTATTTACATGAAAGAATACTTTAGTTATTCGTCGAGTTCATTGCGACTTTAACTTCATAATCTCTTTTGGCTTTTCTTATTCCGTTTTCTAAATTTCTCTTTTTAATTGAATATACTGATTTCTTAAGTGCCCTTCTGCCTTATTTATTCTCCTGTAGATGCCTCTCTTTTGACCTACCAGACATGTTAATCTGTTGTTTTTCCAAATACCTAATTGTTGTTTTATCTAATTTCCCTGTCTGAAACCTTCGGGACCTTTGAGTGGGTCTCTGGTCCTTTTGTCTTATCTCCTTCAACTATCTTACCAACTTGTCTTATCTCCCTGAACTATCTTCTCAACTTGTATTATCTCCCCGAACTATCTTACCAACTTCTCTTATCTCCCTGAACTATCTTACCAACTACTCTAATCTCCCTGAACTATCTTCCCAACTTGTCTTTTTCCCTGAACTATCTTCCCAACTTGTCTTATCTCCCTGAACTATCTTCCCAATTTGTATTATCTCCCTGAACTATCTTCCCAACTTGTCTTATCTTCCTGAACTATCTTCCCAAATTGTCTTATCTCCCTGAACTATCTTCCCAACTTGTCTTATCTTCCTGAACTATCTTCCCAAATTGTCTTATCTCCCTGAACTATCTTACCAACTTGTCTTATCTCCCTGAACTATCTTACCAACTTGTCTTATCTCCCTGAACTATCTTCCCAACTTGTCTTATCTCCCTGAACTATCTTCTCAACTTGTATTATCTCCCCGAACTATCTTACCAACTTCTCTTATCTCCCTGAACTATCTTACCAACTACTCTAATCTCCCTGAACTATCTTCCCAACTTGTCTTTTTCCCTGAACTATCTTCCCAACTTGTCTTATCTCCCTGAACTATCTTCCCAATTTGTATTATCTCCCTGAACTATCTTCCCAACTTGTCTTATCTTCCTGAACTATCTTCCCAAATTGTCTTATCTCCCTGAACTATCTTCCCAACTTGTCTTATCTTCCTGAACTATCTTCCCAAATTGTCTTATCTCCCTGAACTATCTTACCAACTTGTCTTATCTCCCTGAACTATCTTACCAACTTGTCTTATCTCCCTGAACTATCTTCCCAACTTGTCTTATCTCCCTGATCTATCTTCCCAACTTGTCTTATCTCCCTGAACTATCTTCCCAACTTGTCTTATCTCCCTGAACTATCTTACCAACATATCTTACCTCCCTGAACTATCTTACCAACTTGTCTTATCTCCCTGAACTATCTTACAAACTTGCCTTATCTCCCTGAACTATCTTACCAACTTATCTCATCTCCCTGAGTTATCTTCCCAACTTGTCTTATCTCTCTGAGTTATCTTGCCAACTTATCTTATCTCCCTGAACTATCTTTCCAACTTGTATTATCTCTCAGAGCTAGCTTACCAACTTGTCTAATCTCCCTGAACTATCTTACCAACTTGTCTTATCTCCCTGAACTATCTTACCAACTTCTCTTATCTCCCTGAACTATCTTACCAACTTCTCTTATCTCCCTGAACTATCTTACCAACTTCTCTTATCTCCCTGAACTATCTTACCAACTTGTCTTATCAGACATTACCATGAATTTTTCAGTCTGGTCTCCAGTAAACATGTCTACACACGTGTTTCTCCTCGCTCTTCCTTCTGGGTTACCTATGTCTCCTCTAGGCCTTCTGCATGGGCCAGTAGGCCTTCTGCAGTGTTCCTTCGTTCTTATGTTCTTATGTTCTTATTACCAAACCAGTACTTTCCTGTATCCTTCCTGAATCTGAGTTTTTCCAGCTTGGAGCCGTTGCTGCGAGTCCTGTCTAGGCTGGATGTTTTCAGCACGCTGCTTTCATCCCCTTTGTTTGTTCCTGTCTTCCATTTGTACACCACAATCATGTCCCCCCTAGTTCTGCGTCTTTCTGGAGAGTGCGGAGTCGGGGCCCTTGGTCTGTCCTCATGGGGAGGGTTTCTGATGCATGGGATCAACTGTGTCATCCTCCTTTGTACATTTTCCAGAGAATTTATATCCATTCTGTAGTACGGTGACCAAAACTGTGCAGCATAATCTAAATGAGATTAAGACACATGTGCAACATCTGGGTATCTTTATTGTAGACGTTTCGCCATCCAGTGGCTTTATCAATACAAATTCTAGGACATAACTTGAAGACAGTAGAACTATGTACTTATATACCATTCGTACACAATCTAAATGAGGCCTAACCAAGGATGTATAGAGTTGAAGAACAACCTGAGGACTCCTATTATTTATGCTTCTTGACCTTCTAAGGACCTGCCTCGTATGGGCCAGTAGGCCTTCTGCAATGTTCCTACATTCTTATGTTCTTATGTTCTACCATTGTTTACCTCTTCCTCCTCTACCATTGTTTACCTCTGCCTCCTCTACCCTTGTTTACCTCTGCCTCGTCTACCATTATTTACCTCTGCCTCCTCTACCATTGGAAATATAAACTCGTATTCAGTATAATATGATCCTTTATTGACGTTTCGCCCACATAGTGGGCTTTTTCAAGTCACAAACAGATCTGATGAATGGTTTGAAAAACCGACAAGTTGAAGATTGAGACACTTATGCAGCATATGGAAATCTTTATTCAGGAAACGTTTCGCCACACAGTGGCTTCATCAGTCCAATACAAAGAGCAAGGCGTAAGGAGAGGAGGAGAATGAGGTAATCAGTCCCTCAACCTGGAGTCGATGTGTTCAGTCCATCAATCTTGTAGAATGTACATTCTACAAGATTGATGGACTGAACACATCGACTCCAGGTTGAGGGACTGATTACCTCATTCTCCTCCTCTCCTTACGCCTTGCTCTTTGTATTGGACTGATGAAGCCACTGTGTGGCGAAACGTTTCCTGAATAAAGATTTCCATATGCTGCATAAGTGTCTCAATCTTCAACAAACAGATCTACCTGGGTGGAACGAACGAACGAACAGGTTCAGGTAAGATCCCAATGGGATGAGCGGGGAAGACGGAACAGACGAGGAATAGCGCTGGAGAGGAGTGTTTTTAGTCGTAGAAATAGAGCCAGGGCTTAACCCAGCAGCTAAGGTGATCGTTGGACAGACATTGAGAACAGACATAGCAGGCTCTTCTGTTGGGACTCCGGTGGGATGAGCGGGGAGGACGGGACAGGCAAAGATTAGCGCTAGAGAGGAGTGTAAATTGAGCCAGAGCTTAACCCAGCAGCTAATGCGAACTTGGGTCAGAGGTACCTTTCCGAGAATCCAAAGGTTATTTGTAGATATGGTTGGGAGCAGGATTATACAAGGAGTAGAAAAGGTTGTGTTGGTTTGTGGGTCTGCGAATATCTTCGTCAAGGAGAGAGGTCCAGTAGTCATGTTGTGTCTCAAGTTTGTCTATCTGTCTGTCACTGAGCGTCTTCCAGTACAGATTCAGTGCAGGGATGTCTAATTGGGCATGGAGAGACTCGCTTGTGGCGAAGTCCTCCCATCTGACATCAAGCACCCAGCACAGCGCCTTGTTCTGGACACGCTGCAGTTTAAGTAAGTTTGTTTTAGCTGCAAGAGAGAGGGCTAGAGGAGAGTAAGTTATCAAAGGACGTATTAGGGATTTGTAGAGGTGTAGTCTGGTGCGTTGGGAGGCATTTTGCAGCTTGTAGAGGCCCGCAAGGGCCTTACTAACTATTGCATGTTTAGCAGTGGGGACGTGTGGTTCAGCAGCCGGGGCATAGTTTAGTAGCGGGGGATTGTGGTTCAGCTAGCTGGAGGTGTGGTTCAGGTAGTGGTGTCACCAGAGAGCAAGAATGTGCGCTGCTGCCTTCCTCTAGCAAGCAGCGTCCACTCATTTACTTTTATTGCTCCCACTGGCATATCAGTTGGCCACAGTGAGCTTGGGGACTGGTTCAGGGTGGGGTGGGGGTCACGAGGCACACCAGCAGCCTTGGTACCATGGTTCAGACTTGGCTGGGGTTTCACAAGCACACCATCATGCGAGATTGAGCCTGGGTTCTGGAGTTAAGGCTGGGGTGGGGGTCCACATGCGCTCCTAGCGGCTGGGGTGCAGTGGGTTCACAAGACACATCAGGATTGTAGAGTTAGCCTGTGTGTTGGGACATCAGGCTGGACTGGAGGATAGTTGCCAAAAGCACATCAGGACGTCAAAGTAAGAATTAGACACATGTGCAACATCTGGATACGATTGATTTGTAGTTGTTTCGCCATCCAGTGGCTTTATCAATATAATACAAATGCATAATATAATGACTGTATAGGTATATGTAGAGGGGGAGGTAATCAGTCCCTTAGCATATTAGTTGGTGATGAGCACCGTGCTCATCATCCGCTCCTACTTAGAGTATTTCTACTTGTTTAACCGAGTCTGCCTAAAAAAGTTCAATCAGATCATCACACAAGAACACACTTTTATTGCAATCAATCTTTCGCTCGGGATGAGTTCGTCTCGACGAAAATAAAACAAAATATTTGTGCAGTGTATCGTATTTATCTACATCTTCGTCAACAGTGCATCACATATGTCCAATAATTGATGGAATCATTGATGCCTAATATATTGTTATTAATCTCGAATCTGATGTTCCCCTCATATGTTTTGGCCAGAGTTCGTAGCATTTATTAGTGAATCTTGGGAAGCTTGGAAAGTCTAGGGCTCACCAGTCACGACACGCTCTACCAATCCCTCTACTTACAAGTGTTAAAGTGAGAAGTTCTGCATCATTATAGAACTGTACTTCCGCAGCGAATGTTGTACAAGTCATCTGAAAGTGACAAGATGTCCACGGATAATGTAATGTATTGGGTTGATGCAGTCGTGTAGTCAGATATTGGTAACACCTACGTATATAGGGGACTCGTAAGCCATGTCCAAATTTCTCACCTTTATACATTTATATGAAAAGGTAAGAAAAATTAGAAACAAATTTATTAATGCTATGACACCTGAGTATGTAGTATTTGAAGCTGAAAATTCTGGAAAATAGTTGACATAAGTATCGCAGCAGAAACAAGGGTGTACCAGACAGGTGAAACACTGTGGTAAAACTCATCAATTTGAATCACGGTTTTACATGTGTAGTATAAAATGTTTATAGCTGCTATGAACCAACCTACTGGGCACCACCTGGTATGAACCAACCTACTGGGCACCACCTGGTATGAACCAACCTACTGGGCACCACCTGGTATGAACCAACCTACTGGGCACCACCTGGTATGGAGGTTTAAATGGGTTTAAAAGCCTTCATTAATCAGGAAGATTGGCAGCCTGATAATGAGGTTGACTGTCAGTGTCTCCACGGTCATCAGGTCAACCTCATGCACCAAATATCTTCCTTTTTCATTTTTATAAGGAATTGCAGTGTCCATCATCAATCACTAGTAAGCTGTCCTTATGCAAATTACCCGCATTTTTTAAAGAAATATTTAAAAAGTACGTTAAACGAGAGGATTTATTTACATAATTAAATCGATGGTCGGAGCTTTAAGAATTCTTGTTGGAGTTGTGCGTCTCAGCGATATACCAGTAATATACCATCATCAGAGTATAACAACATTTTGATATTCCATTATTATTGAGCATCATCAGAGAGTAATATAGTGAGGCACAACATAAACCAATGTGGTTTACCATCCTTGCTGTATATCATCAGTGTGGTTTACCATCCTTGCTGTATATCATCAGTGTGGTTTACCATCCTTGCTGTATATCATCAGTGTGGTTTACCATCCTTGCTGTATGTCATCAGTGTGGTTTACCATCCTTGCTGTATATCATCAGTGTGGTTTACCATCCTTGCTGTATATCATCAGTGTGGTTTACCATCCTTGCTGTATATCATCAGTGTGGTTTACCATCCTTGCTGTATATCATCAGTGTGGTTTACCATCCTTGCTGTATATCATCAGTGTGGTTTACCATCCTTGCTGTATATCATCAGTGTGGTTTACCATCCTTGCTGTATATCATCAGTGTGGTTTACTATCCTTGCTGTATATCATCAGTGTGGTTTACCATCCTTGCTGTATATCATCAGTGTGGTTTACCATCCTTGCTGTATATCATCAGTGTGGTTTACCATCCTTGCTGTATATCATCAGTGTGGTTTACCATCCTTGCTGTATATCATCAGTGTGGTTTACCATCCTTGCTGTATATCATCAGTGTGGTTTACCATCCTTGCTGTATATCATCAGTGTGGTTTACCATCCTTGCTGTATATCAACAGTGTGGTTTACCATCTTTGCTGTATATCATCAGTGTGGTTTACCATCTTTGCTGTATATCACAAATGCTTTGTACATTTCCCGAAGTATACCATCACTGTGTATACTGTTACGGCAGCTTACTGACATGTTAGTACACAAACATTATGGTATAATTTCTCCATGGATTCCAACCATTGTACGTGATCGATACCATGCCTAACCCTTCTAGGGTAGGGTAGGTGCCTGAGTCCGAGCCTTTAGCTCATAAGACTGTCATTCCCATTTGCCCCCTTGGGGCGGGGATGGCAGACCAGAGAGGCCTAGCTTGTGGCTAGGCCTGGGGACAGTTGGTCCCAAAGATGAGGAGGTACTTGTGCCTCCTCCCATGGGAGACTTAGGTCTCAGACACTCCCTAAAGAGGGAGCCAAGGCCGGGCCACCACTTGGAAAAGGCCCGGGCCGGGAGAATACCGGCTAATCTTTAATAATAATAATACAACCATTGTAAAATAAATGTTGTAACACTATGGCATACATATATATCATCGTTATAATTGCCAATAATTGAAATATACCATCACTGAAGTAAGCAGTCACTGTGGTACACCACTAATGTGTTACCATTGATGTGCAATTCTTTAAAACTTCTCTGTTATTTAAAGTAATTTAGTATACTATTACAGAAGTTTATTCTCTTCCTGTAATACATTTACTAACATGTACCTTCTCTGTGAATTGAACTTATTTCCTATTCCCATACTGGATTTAAAAGGGTTTAAAAGCCTTCATTAATCAGGAAGATTGGCAGCCTGATAATGAGGTTGACTGCCAGTGCCTCCACGGTCATCAGGTCAACCTAACAAAGGCACAATCTTCCTTTTTTATATATAAGAAATTGCAGTGTCCATCACGGGTATGTTTTCCCATACTGGGAATACGAAATGATAATTACATTTACATAAAAGTACATTTCTTCATAAAATAACTTACATGACGGAAGCAAATTGCATGGAACGAAATAAAAGGAAAGTCTGAGACTAGAGTGTTCAACCAGAAGACCAGAAGGATACTGTAGGAACACTTCACAGCCTGTTAGGTGAGACACATGCAATAGTTAAGTATCTTTATTTCGAAACGTTTCGCCTACACAGCAGGCTTCTTCAGTCGAGTACAGAAAAGTTGGTAGAAGCAGAAGAGACTTGAAAACGATGTAATCAGTCCATCACCCTTGAAGTTTTGAGGTGGTCAGTCCCTCAGTCTGGAGAAGAGTATTGTTCCATAGTCTGAAACAATATGGAGTTGAAGTGACAGGGTGGAGGCTTATATACCATACCTTATATACCATTTATACCATATAGTCTTATAAGGCTACCATATATACCATATAGCCTTATAAGCCTCCATCCTGTCACTTCAACTTCATATTGTTTCAGACTATGGAGCAGTATTCTTCTCCAGTCTGAGGGACTGACCACCTCAAAACTTCAAGGGTGATGGACTGATTACATCGTCTTCAAGTCTCTTCTACTTCTATCAACTTTTCTGTACTCGACTGAAGAAGCCTACTGTGTAGGCGAAACGTTTCGAAATAAAGATACCTAACTGTTCCATATGTGTCTTACCTAACAACCTGTCGGTATTTTATACCATTTTAATATTCACTTCACAGTCTGACTATTATACTTCCTGCTGAATTAATAACTCGCAGGATCCTGTAGGAACACTTCACAGTCTGGCTATTATACTTCCTGCTGAATTAATAACTCGCAGGATCCTGTAGGAACACTTCACAGTCTGGCTATTATACTTCCTGCTGAATTAATAACTCGCAGGATCCTGTAGGAACACTTCACAGTCTGGCTATTATACTTCCTGCTGAATTAATAACTCGCAGGATCCTGTAGGAACACTTCACAGTCTGGCTATTATACTTCCTGCTGAATTAATAACTCGCAGGATCCTGTAGGAACACTTCACAGTCTTGCTATTATATTTTCATAAGAACATAAGAAAGAAGGAACACTGCAACAGGCCTACTGACCCATGCGGAGCAGGTCCATGTTCCCCCACCCGGATAAGCCCAGTGACGCCCCCCTAGGATTAGCCCAATGACCCCCCCCCCGGACTAGCCCAATGACCCACCCAGTCTGGTCACCTCCACTCAAGGAAGGAGCACGGCACCAGATCCAGCAGCACAAGCTAGTCAGGTCCAACTCACACCCACCCTCACCCAATCATGTATTTATCTAACCTATTTTTAAAACTACACAACGTTTTAGCCTGAATAACTGTACTCGGGAGTTTGTTCCACTCATCCACAATTCTATTACCAAACCAATACTTTCCTATATCCTTCCTGAATCTGAATTTTTCCAACTTGAAACCATTGCTGCGAGTCCTGTCTAGACTGGAAATTTTCAGCGCGCTATTTACATCCCCTTTATTTATTCCTGTTTTCCATTTATACACCTTGATCATATCCCCCCTAATTCTACGTCTTTCGAGAGAGTGCAGATTCAGGGCCCTCAGTCTATCCTCATAGGGAAGATTTCTGATACATGGGATCATCTTTGTCATCCTCTGTACGTTTTCCAGATCATTTATATCCATTATGTAATAAGGTGACCAGAACTGCGCAGCATAGTCTAAATGAGGCCTAACCAAGGATATACAGAGTTGAAGAAGTGGGGAAGTTGGGAGAGTACGGAACCACTGACTTGGGAAAGGCACCCAAAAAAATATAAAAATAAAAAATGCTGAACCTGGAGAAGTGAGGAAGGAAGGTCATCTGAGGGGACACAGACGGACTTCTGGAGACACGGAACTAGGAGAAGCACCAAAAAAAATTTAAGTGGGGAGTGTGGAAGGGTTAACATCCGGGGGCCCACGGATGGAGACTTGGAAACATGACCCAGAAGAAGGTAACTAGAGAGAAGGCAAGAGATAGAGGGGCGTACCTTGGAAAAGTGGGAATGGAGAATACCTGATGGGACACAGGTGGACTCCTGTACACATAGACCTGAGGGAAACCCGAAGTTGGTAGAGAGTGGGGGGAAGGACCCTTAAAACGAACCACTGGCCTCCAAGTGGCAAGGTCTGGTAACACTGGCCTCCACGTGGCAAGGTCTGGTAACACTGGCCTCCAAGTGGCAAGGTCTGGTAACACTGGCCTCCAAGTGGCAAGGTCTGGTAACACTGGCCTCCACGTGGCGTTGGTAACTCGAGATAACCTGGGCTGACGTGGTCGTTTTTTTTATTTTTAAGTGTTCTTCTAAATTTTTAAAATTTTATATCTGAGGCCTTGGGGGGGACGTGTGTGGTTTGTTTAAATACAGTAAAATGTTTGATTAAAATAACCCCCAAATAAACCCCAAAATAAAAACCCAAAATAAAATAAAATTAACCCATAAATAAAAAATTTTAAACCCCCCCCAAAAAAAAATTTCAAAAATAAAAAATAAAAATTAAAATAAATTAAAAAAAAAAATTTAAATAAAAATAAAAATTAAAAATAAAAATAAAAAAATAAAAATAAAAAATAAAAACCCCCCCCCCCTTTAAACCCCCCCTAAAAAATAAACCCCCCCCTAACCCCCCCAAAAAAAACCCCCCCTAAAAATTAAAAAAAAATTATACAAAATTAAAATTAAATTTTTTAAAAAAACCCAAAAAAAAATTTAAATAAAATAAAAAAATAAAAAAAAAATAAAAACCCCTTTAAAATAAAAATACACCCAAATAACCCACCCCCAACCCCCCCTACACCCAATTAACCCCCCCTAAAACCCAAACCCAAAATAACCCCCCTAACCCCCCCTAAATTAAAAAACCCCCAAAAAACCCCCCCCCCCAAAAATAACCCAAACACAAACCCCAAACCCCCACCCCCCCCAACCCAAAAAAATAAATTTAAAACCCCCCCCCCAAAATAAACCCCCCCCTAAAAAAAACCCTAACCCCCCCTAACCCCAAAATAACCCCCCCCTCAACCCTACCCCAATTAAAACCCCTACACCCAACCCCAAAAAACCCCCCCCAAAACCCCCCCACACCCCCCCACACCCCACCCACCCCCCCACCCACCCCCACCCCCCCCCACACCCACCCCACACCCCCCCCACACCCCCCCCTACACCCACCCCCCACCCCCCCCACACCCACCCCACACCCCCCCAAAACCCACCCTACACCCACCCCCACACCCCACCTACACCCACCCCCCCACCCCCCCTACACCCACCCCACACCCCTCCACACCACCCCTACCCCACCCCAAAACCCACCCCTACACCCCCCTACACCCCCACCCCACACCCACCCCTACACCACACCCACACCCCCCCCAACACCCCAAACCCAACCCACCCCTACACCCCCCCCTACACCCCCCACACCCCCCCTACCCCACCCCTACACCCACCCCTACAACCCACCCCCCTACACCCAACCTCACCCACCCCACACCCACCCCTACACCCACCCTACCCACCCACCCACCCCCAACCCCACTACCCCCCTACCCCACCCTAACCCACCCTACACCCCCCCCTCACCCCCCCTACACCCCCCCCTACACCCCCATCACCACCCCAACCCCCCCCAAAACCCACCCCTACACCCACCCCTACACCCACCCCACACCCACCCCCAAAACCCACCCTCACCCACCCTAACACACCACACCCCCCCTTTCAAATAAAAATAAAAAAACAATAACCCCCCCCCCCCCCCTGACCCCCCCTAACCCCCCCCTTACCCCAAATAACCACCCTACAAATAAACACCCCCATATAAATAAACCCCCCCCTAAATAAACCCCCCCAATAAAATAAACCCATTTAAATTTTAACCCCCAAACCTAAATTAACCCCCCCAAAAAAACCCCCCCCTATAATAAATCAACCCCCAAATAAATACACCAATAAATAACCCCCCCTTTAATAATACACCAATAAATACACCCCCAATAATTTTAACCCCCCCTAAAATAAACCCCCCCTAAAATAATTAACCCCCCCCTTTAAATTAAATCACCCCCAATAAAATCACCCAATAAAATAACCCCCCCCCAAAATAAAACCCCCCCAAAAATACACCCCCCTAAAAATACACACCAAATTATTTAAGGTAGAAAAAAAAAATAATCATTTTTTTTTTAGTACTGCTAAACTTGACCAGTGCTATTTATATTGTGAAATTCATCCTGATTATTTTTTTGTAAGTTCATTGATTTATTATATTTTGGGTTAAACCTGATTATTATATTGGAAGTTATATGATATATTATATTGGAGTTCATCTGTTTATTTTGAAGTTCATCCGATATATTAATTGTGAAGTTATCCTGTTTTTATTTGTGAAGTTCATCCCGATATATTATTTTTGAAATTATCCTGTATATTATATTGTGAAGTTCATTGTTTTTATATTGTGAAGTTTTATCTGATTTTTTTATTGTGAAGTTCATCCCGATATATTTATTGTGAAATTCATCCGGGTTATTGTGAAAATTTTCCGATTTTATATTTGTGAAAATTCTCCTGAAAATTGTGAAGTTCTTTTTGAATATTTATTGGAAGTTATCCTGATTTTTTTTTATTGTAAATTATTGTATTATTTTTAAATTCAAGATATATTGTGAAAATTTATCCTGATAATATTGTGAAGTTTCCTGAATATATATTGTTTAAAGTTTTATCCTTGATTATTTTTTTGAAGTTCATCTGAAAATTTGAAGTTTTGTTAAAGTGGTTCATCCTGATTTATTGTGAAGTTTCCCGATATATTGTGAGTTCATCCTGTATTTTTATTGTGAAGTTCATCCCGAAAATTTATTGTGAGTTCACCTGATTTATTTTATTGGAAGTTATTGATATATTATATTTTGAAAATTCACCCCGATATATTTTTTTGTGAAGTTATCCTGATATTTATTTGTGAAGTTATCCGATATTTATATTGTGAAGTTCATCCTGATTATTGTGAAGTTTATCCGATATATTATATTGTGAAGTTTATCCCGAAATTTTTATGTGAAGTTCATCCTGTTTTTTATTGTGATGTTATCCCGAATATTTGGAATTATCCTGATATATTATATTGTGAGTTCTCCCGATTTTGTGAAGTTTATCCTGAATTTTTTTATTTTGGAAAATTCATCCTGATATATTGTGAAATTCATCCGTATATTTTTTTTGTGAAATTCATCCTGGATATTTTTGGAAGTTCATCCTGATATTTATATTGTGAAGTTATCCCGATATTTTATTGGAAATTCATCTGATTATTATATTGTGAAATTCATCCTGATTATTATATTTTGAAGTTTTATCCTGTTATTTATTGTGAAGTTCTTTTGTTATTTATGTGAAGTTCATCCCGAATTTATATTGTGAAGTTCATTTGATTTTTATATTGTGAAGTTTTCCCGATATATTTTATTATTGAATTATTGGAAGGATTTATTTATTTATTGTGAAGTTATCCCGATAAATTTTTTTTGTGAAATTCTTCTGATATATTATATTGTGAAGTTCCTCCTGATATATTATATTGTGAAGTTCATCCTGATATATTGTGAAGTTCATCCTGATATATTATATTGTGAAGTTCATCCTGATATATTGTGAAGTTCATCCTGATATATTTTATTTTGGGTTTTTTCCCCGATATTTGTGAAGTTTTTTCCCGATATATTTATTGTGATTTCCTGTTTTTATTATTTGTGAAGATCCCTGATTTTTTATTTGTGAGTTCATCCGATATATTATTTGTGAAGTTTTCTGTATATTATATTGTGAAGTTCATCCTGATATATTATATTGTGAAGTTCATCCTGATATATTATATTGTGAAGTTCATCCTGATATATTATATTGTGAAGTTCATCCTGATATATTATATTGTGAAGTTCATCCTGATATATTATATTGTGAAGTTCACCTGATATTATTTTGTGAAGTTCTCTGATAT
>NC_069428.1:28967936-29045465 GCF_026875155.1 Cherax quadricarinatus | reverse complement strand
TTTTTATTGGGGGTTTTTCCGAAAACTTGAAACTTGGGTTGTTGTCTACTTTGTGAATGAGGACGTCGAGGAAAGGTAGCTTGTCATTGGACTCTTCTTCTAGTGTAAACTGAATCGCCGGTTCAACTGCGTTGAGCCTTGCCTGAAGATCCCGTACATCAAAACGTTTTGGAGTTATTACGAGGACATCGTCCACGTAACGTAACCAAGTGACGCTTGAAGGGATGATGTTGGCGAAGTGTTCGGACTCTAGGTGTTCCATGTGTTCTCAACCGCATCCGTAACCTCTCCATCCGTAACAAGAAACTAAGCAGTTTGGATGTGACTTCCCTCTTCACAAAAGTACCTACCAAAAAAGCCATCGAGGTTCTACGACGTAAAGTCAATCAGGACCTTAATCTTCCTCTACCTCCCGGAGATTTTGTTGACTTAATTGAACTCTGTGTTAATTTCAACTGTTTTTCTTTCAATAACAAGCTCTACAAACAAACCTACGGCATGGGAATGGGTAAGTAAGTAAGTAAGTAAGTAAGTAAGTTTATTCAGGTATACACAAATACAGTTACATAGAATTATCATATATAGCAGCATATGTGTAGTCCAGTCTCTTCTTAAAGCTACCCAAGGTCCTAGCCTCTATCACCCCACTGGGAAGACTGTTCCAAGCATCAACAACTCTGTTAGAAAACCAGTACTTACCTATGTCCTTTCTAAATCTAAATTTATCCAACTTAAATCCATTATTTCTGGTTCTTACCTGATTCGACACTCTCAGTACTTTATTAATATCTCCCTTGTTTATGCCCGTCATCCACTTATACACTTCAATGATATCTCCCCTCATTCTACGCCTCTCCAGAGAGTGGAGATTTAAGGCTTTAAGTGGTTCATTACTTTGTAATTTGCTCATGACTGTAACCATGTATAGGAGTGAAGCTGATTCATTACCTCTGTAACTTGCCATGATTGTGACCAGATCTACCTGGAGTTCATTACCTTTGTAACTTGTTCAGCTATCATAACTTTGGGGTCCAGTCACTGGACCCATTATGTACCTTTGTAATCTTTTGACTACCGCTCACAGGATGGGTATGGGGTGCAAGATATTAAACTAAAGTGTGTGTGTGTGTGTGTGTGTGTGTTTTGTGGTGTGTGTGTGTGTGGGGTGTGTGTTGTGTGTGTGTGTGTGTGTCTGTCTGTCGGGTGTACTCCCCTATTTGTGGTTGCGTGCGTGTGTGTGTGTGTGTGGGGTGTGTGTGTGTGTGTGTGTGTGTGTGGGGTGTTGGTGTGTGTGTGTGTGTGTGTGTGTGTGTTGTGGTGGTGTGTGTGTTGACTCAACAATCAATATTTGCACCAATAAGTCATTACAGTTGTGACCGGGTGTGGAAGTGTGAATTGCTCATTACACTATAATTTGTTCATGATTGTAGCCATGTATAAACGTAAGTAACCATTCTACAGAATTCATTACCTTTGTAAACTTGTGAGTTCATTACCTTTGTACCTAGTTCAGCTATCAAAACTTTGGGGCCCAGTCCCGGACCCATTATGTACCTCTGAAATTTCTGTAAATACCTTTGTAACTTGTCATGATTGTGACCAGACCTACCTGGAGTTCATTACCTTTGTAAATTGTGAGTTCATTACCGTTGTAAATTGTGAGTTCATTCCCTTTTGTAAATTGTGAGTTCATTACCTTTGAAAATTTTGTGAGTTCATTACCTTGTAAATTGTGAGTTCTTACCTCTGTAACTTGCTCAGCTATCAAAACTTTGGAGTCCAGTCCCTGGACCAATTATGTACCTCTGTAATCTTTTGACTACCGCCCACAGGATGGTATGGGGCGCATAATAAACATTTTAAAACTAAACTAACTATTGACTTAAAGGAGGCCCCTTAATGCTATAACTTGGTGGGATGCTGGGGCCTATGCCCCTTAATATATAGCGATCTACACAAATTTTATGACTCTTCCTTCTTTTCAGAGATTGAAAATTGCGCAGGCATATCATCAAGAAGGGTTAGATCTTTCTTCTAAGCAGTACACCGCTTTTCCTACACACCAAGGACTGATGCAATATAGAACTATGCCCTTCGGTTTGGTAAGTGCCTGTGCTACTTATGTGAGACTGATGGGGAAAGGTCTTTGGCAAAATGCCAAATGTTTCAGTTTATTTTTTATAACATTTATGAATGACATCCACATGGTGCGAACATATCCAAACATTAACATCTTTTTAGTAGGTTACGCTCACATGGCCTCACTGCCAAGCCGAAGAAATGCTTCCTTGGGTATAACAAGATTAGATATCTTGGACTGATACTTTCTAATAACTCTCCGCAGCCTCTCCCCAGTAAGATCAAAGCTTTATCAGAATTTAAATTCCCCAAAAACCCAAAAAGCTCATTGTAGCTTTCTTGGTTCTGTAAATTTTTATGCACGGTTTACCCGAACCTTACTGATCTTACAGGCATCTATCCGACTTCCTTAAAAAGTCTGTGAAGGAACCTCTTGAACTTTCCCGACGTAGCTCGGGAAAAAGTTTAATGAGATTAAAAGTACTTTTCGAAAGACCCTATACTTAAGATTCCAGATATTAATAAAACATTTGTTTAAGAACTGATGCCTCCAATACTGGCTTAGGTGCGGTGTTACTACAATACCATGATGGTACTCCCTTCCCTGTATGCTTCTAAGCCCGGAAACTCCTTCCCGCAGAAACGAGATACTCCACAATAGAAAAGGAATGTTTGGCCCTTGTGTGGGGTATCTCCAAACTTAAATTTTTTTTGCTGGGAAAAGAATCATTTTAGAAATGGACCACAAACCTTTGATATACCTAAAAAACTTTTAAGGGAACAAACAATTGCCTCTTGAGGTGACAAATTGGGACTCCAGCTTTTAAGTTCCATATTGTGTATATCAATAGTTCATCCAATTTTTCTCTGACTGGTTAAGTCGTGACAGTCAGTAGAAGATTTCTTGCCTTACGCGACTTCCACATGTTAGAACTTTTCCTCGCCTTATCTTCTTATACTCCTTGACTATAAGTCTTGGTATGGGGGAGTGTGAGGAAAAGTTCAATAGATAGGAGTAGCGAGGGAGTAAAATAGTAACAATAGTTTCATTACCGGCTACTTTTTAAGGTAGGGTAAGTCAAGCTCCCGCTATTCCCGCCTTTTTTCCCCTCCCCGAAAGTGATAGTTTGATTACCGGATGCTTGTTAAGGTAGGGTCAGTCAGCCCCCGCTATCCTTTCCCCCCTCCTTCTTCCCCCCCCAAAAGGTACTTGGGGGGCTCCTCCAATATAATCACCAGACCACAGCCCCAGCACTACAAAAAGTACATTCCTCCCTTGTTTCAGGGGATTAATTGGTTGAACTTCCTTTTGACCAATAAAAAACTTAGTCCTTTCGTTTGCTCTAATTGGCTGTTTAATAATCACCACTTCCTTTTAGGTTTGAAATTATCATGGAATGATTTTTAAGCAGGGGGTCCCCTTCTTTTTTTTCCAGTTTGGGGATGACAGAGAGGTCCCTCCCAAACAAGGGTAAAATTAAAGGGAGAGGGCTAACGTTCGAATGTCCCAAATTTTTGATCCACTTACCTTTTTTATCAATACAGGATTAACCCCTCATCTTGCCGTGGAGAAAACTGTTTTCCGTCATCGGGGAGGTTTATTGACGGCTAAAAATCTTGAAAAACACCCCAGGGGGTTTCATCAACACCTGTACCCCCCCCCCCCCCCCCCATAAACACAAGGGTACGATTTCAACAACAGCGGTCACAACCCCAACACAATTTTATTATACATATTAGCACTGAATTCGTTACATTTATTTTTTTCTTTTTTCATTTTCTTAATGTGGGATTAATACTTCTTTTTAAAGTTTTTTATTTTACATTTTCTATTAAAAAGTTTTATGTTTGTTATTATTTCTTTTCTTTTCATTAATTTTTGGGGAGGCGCCAGCCGGGTAATACGTCTGAATTTGTTAGGGGCTGAAAACCCTTCACATTAAAATATTCAGTGAACAAAGCGTGAAATTTCATGAAAACTAGTGAATTTTATTCATGAACACCATTGAAATATTCAGTGAAAACATAGAAAAATTTACTGAAAACAGTAGTGAAATATTCGTGAATAACGTGTGAAATATTCAGTGAAACATATGAAATTTCAGGAATAACGTATGAAATTTCATAATAACAGTAAAAATATTCAGGAAAAACAGTATAAATATTGAACATGGTAGGAAAATTCGTGAACAAAGGGGGTATGAAATAAGTCAGTAAGAGAACACTAGTGTCTTACCATAAACTAAACTTTCATTCTTTTAACGTTTTTATTAAAAATTTTTCCCAAAACAAGGGTAGAACAACAAACTTTAATTATATCTAAAAGAGAGTTTCCTGGAAGAGTTCCGGGGGTCAATCCCCCCACGACCGGTCGTGACAGGCCTATATAGTCTTTTTGTTTCTGTTTCTCTTTTCAAATGTGAGGAATTGAGTTTTTTAAGCCGTGTTGTTTTTCTTGTAAGGTTTCAATACCAAAGGGGTGCTTGGTTGACAAAAGCCCTTCTTCATTTTTGTAGAAAAAAAATTTACCAGACTTAACCGGGGGTAATGGTAATTGCTGCACTCTAAGGGAGGGGGCTGAAATTTTCAGTTTTGAAAAATTTTTTTGGTGACCTCTACAAAGCACGATGAAGTGAGTGATGGTGGGGGTGTTTTTTCTTTTTGGTTAATTTTCCTTTGGTAAGACAGTATTTAAAAAGAAATATGCTTTTGGGAGCACAGGGCAATGCGACAAAACTTTTATTGAGAGAGAGTTTCATTTTTTACAAATAGAAACATTTTCAGGTCCTCCCATAATGTCATTTCCTTTTTTATTTTTATAAAATTAGGGTATTTTACGGTTTTTGATGAAATTTTTTTTCCCCAAAATAAGTTTTATAAAATTAAGCAGTGTCTTGGTGGCCAAAAGATTAATTGTTAAAATCGAAACCTAGTAAGAATCTTCAATACTAAACAGTAAACAAGGGCATGTTATCAAAAATCTTTTTTAACGATACAGTGTTTGTACAGAGATTGGTACTTTTGGGTGTTCTGAGAAAACCATTTCTGCCAACATTTCTGACAAATTTTAAACTATCTTAGACTAAAACAATTACTTTGCAAAAACTCAAAATAGTTTTTTCACTTATTTTAGTCAACTTGCCCACAATTTTTTATAATTTGGGGTTAAAAGTTAACAAAGTTTGCCCAAAATCCCTACCCATCTAGGTTCTATGCCCCCTGTAATTAATTTTGCTACATTAACCCCAAAACCAAATCTGTAAACCCCACTTTAATCCTTATAGAGAAAAAACTTTGATTGATTGATTCAACTTATTTATATTACATGTATATACATATCCTGGATGTCATAAAAAAAATTTTGTATTTTTTTTATTTTTTTTTTTTAAAAACAACAAATAAATAAGTTAAAGAAAAAATTTTAAAAACCATATAGATATTAAAAAAACCTCTGACCAACCCCGGTACTTTTTAAGAACCATAGATCAGGGCCTATTACAACCAATACATAACCCACACCATTACAAAACCTACAAACCCCCCTTTTTTAAAATAATCATTTTGCCATGCAGACACAGCTGAATTCTACCCCCCCCCCTCCCCGTATTACGCCCACCTTTCTAAAAGAACATACATTGAATTATCCTAATGAATGGTATAACTGACCTCATCAAAACCTTAATGATATTTCCCAAAGGTTGGATGCATGAAAAAGAAAAAAAAACAAAATTTTAAACAACAAAAAAAATATAAAACATTACATTCCTATAAAACCACTGTAATAAGGGGAAGAATATACACCCCCAATATAATACAAATATAATGTTAACCTGAAATTTTTTTTTTTTTTTATTTTTATTAGAAACCTTAAAAAAGTAAAAGGATGCATAAAAAAGTAAGGAATACAAAACATTCTTTTTTCTACTGTACCGGTTTTCCTTGCGGAACAAGTATTATAAATTTTGTTATAACAAAACAATACACCAAAGAAAAACCCCACAAAGTTTATCAGTCATTAAAAATTGCCGCCGAGCCATTGTCCCCAAAAAAAAACACACCAAAAAGAAACTTTACAAATTTTAAACAATATAAAATAAATACCTACTGCCCTATTACAACAAAAAAAACATACAAATGTCAAACACGAAAGATTACCAAAACTACCATCCACTACAAAAAAACAAAACCCTAAAACCCACTAGACGGGGAACAGATTATTGGTTAAGTTAGGACATTAGTCCAACCCAAATAGGAACAAAAAGGAAATAATTCCTTACCAATAACCAAGAAAAAACAGTATTTTTACTTTTATTATATGTTCCCCTAATACATAATGCTGATACAAAAAAAAACAGAACAACACATGAAAATAAATAATAAAAGAATCCAAAACAAGTATTTAAGAAAACCTCGGAAAATTTAAAAGGGGTTTTTAAAACCCAAAACCCCATACAAAAATTTCCCCCCACATTGAATACACCAAAATCTTGTCCCAAGACTGTTGGTTTAAAAACCCCAAAAAAACATGGAAACCCCAAAACCATCATACATTTAAATTTTTCACATATAAACCTTCATCTGACAAAAAAAGTTAAACAAAACTAGAAAAGTAATAAAAAGGGCGCTGTAATTTGCCAGTCCCAAAGAACTGACACGTATCTAAAAAATTTTTTGTGTTGATACCAACGGAAAACTTTACTTAAAAACGAGTTTAAAGGGGCTCGAATCCGGCTTTCAAGGAAATTTTAAACCCAGTGAACATAACCATCAGGTTTAGAAAGTAACCCTGAAACCACATTTTTAATCCACAAAGAAAACATTATCGTGAAACATGGCTTTACAACCAAACCTAATTCTCACTACCTTCCTCTTAACCTACATCATTTCCAAAAAAAACCAAAAACAACCCCCCCCTTTAAAACCCCCCCCATAAGGAGCCCCACCCCTTTTGTCCTCCTCAGGCCCCCCGCCAAAGGGGAACCCACATGAGTTCCAAACCCTTCCCGGGGAAATTTTTTTCCCAGGACAACCCCAAAAACCAGCATATTCCTACACTTCTCCTATAAATCACCCGCCAATTTTTTTACCCTCTATACCCCTTAAACCCCCCTCTTTCCCCCTAAAATTCCAATAATCCACTAGAATATATTATAGCCCTTCAACATCCCTAGGCACCCCCCCTTACATCTAGTAAAAACCCCTTAAAAGGGCAAACGACCCCCCCCCCAACAGTCTGAAAACCCCCCCACCTGATCTCACCCCCCCCAAAAGGGGTACAAAAAAAGACCACATGAAACCCCCGTTTCAACATCACCACAAAACTAAAAAAAAAGCCTCTTCCAAAAACCCCCCATATAGTAACCCCTCCTTGGAAGCCAGAACCCCCATGAAAAACCTTTATAAAAATTCTTTTACCTACCCGGTACCCAACTTACTAAAATCTTTCCAAATAACCCCCCAATCATATTTGGGATACACGGCTACCCCTTCCCATTTCCTTTGACCTTTCATACCCTCCCCAACCTTTTCACTTTGATTTTATCCACCTTTTTGCCTGTAAATAAAAATCTCAACGTATTTTCAAAAACCCCCCAAATTTCCCCTTCCCCTCCACCATTTACTCCCTCCTCCATAACTCTTCCATTTTAGCGCCCCTCACACCCCCTTCCCCATATACCCCATTTGTATAACAGCCTTACTCTCACCCCCAAAGGGAAACAAACTAAACCCCCTCTCTGAACATCCGTCATAACTCCCTCCTTACTTAACCATCCCCTCCCAAACCCCCACAAAAAATTCGCACCCCCCTTTGCATTTCTACAAATCTCGTACCTCTAAGGGGAAAAACCTCTCCCACCCCCCCATACCGCTATAGACAATGAATTTACCCCCACACCCCTGATGTAAACAAGTCCCTCACCTTAAACCTCCTAGTCTACTAAAAACCAAACCCTGACAAACTCCGAATTTCCCCTTTCCCATCCCTGCCTTTTTCGTAAAATACCTATCCCACATACCTTGATTTTTCCCAACCACTGTCCATCCAACCCCAATCCCCAACCCCCCCCCTACCCAAATTCCGACTCTAGAAACCTTTGTTTTCACCGTTTTAAACTCTCTTCCCAGATTAACAAACATCTGAATCACTCTACCCCCCCTCCTTACTCCTCCTTACCCCTTACAAAAAGTATTACATCCACTACCCAAACGATCCCCCCTTTGCACCCCCCTTCCATTCCTGATTTTCATCACCCTCTCAACAGATCAAAAAAAGGGATTCCCACACACGCAAGAGCACTGTGACATGACACCCGCCTAAAACCTCCTCCTTGGGTACACTTTCCCCCAAAAACCTCCCATTGACCTGTACCCTCACCTCTCCCCCACATACATTTTCACCCACCTCACTACCCCCTCCCGAAACCCCAACCTCTCAAGTAAACCCTAAGAAACTCTGTCCACCAATCATAAGCATTCACCCAATCTAAACCTAGTATTTTCCCCTCCCACATCTCTCTAGAAAAACCCCAACAAACCATGTCCCTCCCTCATCCTTTTTCCCAAATTCCCAACTGTCCTTATTTAAAACTAAAACCCAACACTTTCCTCATTTTGTTGCCCCAAAATTTGCAAAAATCTTGTAAACCGAGCACATTAAAGTAATCGCCGGTAATATTTAAAACCGGGTTTCCCTTTTTTTTGGGGCCCAAAAAGTGACACCCGTTTTTTTGTGATTTCCCCTCCCCCCACTACTTAAATACAACTCAAAAACCTCCACCAAAAATGCCCTACACTCCCCCCAAAGATACCTAAAAAACGTTTTTGGGATTCCGTCTATGCCTGGGGGTTTTAACCTGGCACACCCAAAAACTGCCCCCTCCACCCCTCTCATTAATATACCCCGATTCGTCGTCCTGCTACTTAATACCCTATTAAACCCTTCTCCCCAAAAACCCCCCCACCCACTCCCCCCCACCCCCTCCACTTCCCCTAAACCAAAAATCTGCATACAAACAATTTTTCCCTGGGGATAGGCCTTGACCCCCCTCAAAGCCACCCCCCCCCCACCTGCCTCAATAACCCAAGTGGTCTTTTTGCCTGCCGTCCTTAAACCCCTTTAAAACAAAACCCCATGGCCTATCCCCCCCCAAAACTCCTCCATCCCCGCCAACCGAATTTCCCCAAATTTTCATTTGAATTTCCGCCAACCATTTTGCAAACATTCCATTTCCCCACTCCCCCCACCCGTTTCCCCTGCATAACATCATTTAACTGACCCCAAGATATTTTGTAGGGCCCTACTCCACCCCTCTCCTTACCCCCTACTTTAAAAATTTCGCGATTTCAACTTTAGCCCTCATTTCCCACCAAACCAGAAATCCCTTTTCCCTATTCCCCTCTCCCCCAAAAAATTTTACCAATCTTCAAACCCTGGGGGGTCACCCTCGCCCCAAGTAGCCCCACATTTAATTTCCATTCCCGCTAAAAATCTCACTTGCCTTCTACCCCCAAAAACCCCTATAAAAGCACGATGACAAAAAACCCCATCGTAGTCCCACCCTCTCCACATATGCCCCCCAACATAAACCTATCAACCGCCTCATATCCCCAGAAAAAAAGTGTGCTCCACCCCTATCCCCCACTTTCCCCCCACATCTAAACCCTCCAAAAATCTCGCAAAACACCCCAGAACCCCCAAAACACAACCCCCCCCCCCCGGAACCACATCACCATCCTAAGACACAAAACCAATCCCCCACCAAACCCCCGAAAAGCAGGTTAAAACCTCCAAGTGATATACCAGAACCTCGCATACAAAACCCCCTTCACTCTCGTTTACTATTGCTGCATGTACACACCTACAAAACTAAACCCCCCCGCCCCCCCAAAACCCCTCCACCCCACAACCCCCCCCCCCCTCCTCCCAACCCCGTACGCAAAAGGGCGGTCTCCTTTACCGCCACAGCCCCCTCCTTTCAACCTCAAAGCATCACATGTAAACACCTATAACCTTTTAACAACAACTCACACCCAACCTATGGTTATGTTCCTGCAAAAAACAAAATAAAAAAATAAATCTCCCCAAAAACCCCCTCTAACCAACCCCCTTGACCTGGGTTACCCCTCCCGCTGAGTTACTTGGGGCCTCCTTTTATGTTTTCGTTCTTCTCTATCAATCCCTCGTTCCTCCCTCCCCCCTCCCTGTCCCTTCCCACCCAGCTTCCCATTGCCCCCCCCCCCCGGGGCTTGCCTTTGCACCACAGCTGCCCCCATCTTCTTCCAGGCCCCCGCGGGGTAGGGCTTCGCCTGTCGATCCCCCCCCTGACCTTGCGGAGCTACCCTCACACACATTCTTCTGCAACCACATCTTCTTTATGGACCCCCACCCCACATTTCTCTCCTTTCGAACCTCCTCAAGTCTTCCTTCCCCTTTGTTCAAACCATCACCTTTTCTCACCCGACCTACTCACTTTCCAACCATGCTAAACCCCTTTTCCCAAAAAATCCTTCGCACAGCCTCCCAAAACCTGTCCTGAGCTGACTCTGCATACCTAACGGGCTTCTGACACGATATTCCCCCCCCCCCCGTTTCCATGGGATGTAAAACACGTCTCCAAAAACCCCCTCTCCCTGTCGAACCCCCTCATCCATAGCCTGTACCCCGGCTTTTCCACTTTACCCTCATAAACGTCTGCGGTTCTAAAGGCATCCCGGGGCTGTCTACGAGCCAGGCCCTGTTCCTGGGGCATTGTGCCACCATGTCTCATAAGAGTCACATAAACGGGACGTCTTCCCTCCCCCCATAGGGTAAAAAACCGTTTCTAAGGTTTGCAATGTAAATTGATGGATCGGCCTCCTCAGGGTCATTTTCAGTGTGAAGGATCCTTCCGGGGTTCCCCCCAAAGGCCCTCCCCCACATTCCCATGCTGTCGAGTGTACAGTCCCAAACCACGAACACACCTTTTAGGCTGTATCTGTTGCCTCAAAAAGGGAATTCCACCTTCACCCAAGAAAAAACTTAGACACATCAGCAAACTACTTCCCCCTGCCAATTGATACTCATCCGCCTTTCTTTAAATTCCCTCGCGATGGTAGAGTAGAAGTCAGCCCTCATGAACTTTACGAAGACCCTTGAAAACCATTTATGCCACCCAACAGCTCTTCATTGGGGGGCTTTAAAATCCCCCGATAAAGCTTTGGGAGGGGAACGTTCATCGTGGCGTTGTTAAGATCCCTAAACCCCTCAATGAGACAGTATTTTTGCGCCGGACAACGGTCCGCCATCTTGGTGCTAATGCTTTTTTTCCTCACCAGGGGGCGTGCAAGAAAACCGTAAAGCGCCTTCTCCCCGCAGGTCGAAGGAAATTTTTTGTTATTACAAGACACCCCAAGACAACACTTTTCATTTTAACACATTTTTTTTTATAAAAAAATTAAATTTAATTTTTATAAAGAATTTTGGGAAAAATTTTTATTAAATAGTATCAAAATTTTTCAAAAAAAACACAAAAATTTTTTGACTTTACACCATAACAAGGGAAACCAGACAACACTTGAGTTGGATGAATTATAGTAAGTTCAGTAGTATCTTGGTTTTTACCCTCATCACGAGCAAAAAATACTTTTACCCCAAATGACCGTATTAAGGAACATTATCAATATAAAAAGACAAGAATAAAATTTTTTGTGTTTAAAATGGTTTCAAACAATGAACATACATACAGTAACCCTCGGTAAAACATTAAATCCATTCCAGAGAGCTTGTATTTAACCCTTAAATTTTCCAAAAAGACTACTTTCCGAATATTTTTAAAAATAAAAGATTTTTTTTGTTTTTTTTTTAAAATTTAAAAAGGGTATTTTCGTGTGGTATAAGACCAAAAAAATAATTTTTTGGCCCGTACTTACCAAGAAAAAAGACGGGGAAGTTGGGCTTGGATGCTCCCCCCCTGACGGAACCCAGCCCTCTCTTTCCGAAATGTTGCCAATTTTTCTTTTTCTTTTTATTTTATAATAAAATTTTTATGTTCTTAAAAAAAATTTATAAAGTTCTTTATTTCTACCAAACTTTGTTCTACACAATTTATGTACTGAAAAAGTACCAAAATTTTACAATACATGACAGGTAAAAAATTATTTCCTTCCTGGTCATTTACTTTGTCTAAAATGTAACAAAGATTTTAGCTCCCAGCAAGTTTTTATACACTCTGGGATAAACTTTTTGAAGCATGGGGTTATGACAGGGGGCAGATAATTTCATTTGTCAAAATGTTTCCTGGGAAAATCTTTTCCTCTAATGTTTTTACTCTTCCACAAAACATTTTTGAGTCTTCTGTCTGCTCTAAATTTTTTGCTTTGTCTGCCTGTCTATCGTAATCTATCTTCTGCCTATCTGTACATCTATCTGTCTTTTTATCTGTGCATCTACTGTCCTTTTTGTACATCTTTGTTGTCTCCTGTTTACTTCTGTCCCTTCAGCTTATCGTCTTTCTGTCTTTCCTGTGTGTGCCTGGATGTTTTAAACGAGCTCCCAATAATGGTGTTATGCAAGATTTAGATTTTTAGATTTTCCACCAGTGGCTAGTTTATGTGCACCCCACATCCATCCTGTGGACGGGGCGCAAGAGAATACGGTTACCAAAGGCCCAGGGAAATGGGCCCCAAAAGGTTTAAAAAAAATACATAAGGTTTATACTACATATTAAAAGTTCACTTATCTGTTTCAACAAATTTGGGAAATTTGTGAGTAATTTGGTTATATTTTCATCAAAAAGATATCTTGAAAAAGAACATAGGTTATTATACGTCCCGTCTCTGTATTTCAATAAGTGGACAATTTAAACCAAGTGTTCAAGACAGTGACCATATCCTGCCACATAAATTTTCATTTTAGGTTTGATTCTGTGGTCTCCCCAAAATGCCAGAATACTTGTAACCAAGCTAAACCCGGGCCCCTACACCATCAGTCAGTCTGTTCACATTGCCGTTGTCCCTGAACACTTTACTACGTTTAGTTATCATAGTGGGGTTATAATCTACCAGGGGTCCTGTTTGCATCCTAAAACAATCATTTTTTATTATTTACTTCCTCCTAAATTTATTTCCCAATCCGGGCGGGTTTTACCAAAGTTTTTATTCACATTCTTTTTTTTGGGGACTCTTCTTGGGTAAAATATTAACTTTATCATGAAGGAGTAATCCAATGTGTGTGGGATCCATAGCAATTGTACATTAATTCCCTTGTCCCTGATTTTTGAGTATCTATACCTGGCTTCTCCAATGAGCATGTTATTGGAGTCATTAATGATCAAGAGCATTCAATGATGGCATAGAATCATATGATTGATAAAGAGTCAAGCTCAGTGTCATGGGTTAGCTTTAGCGCCATTAGGATTGCAAAAAATTCAGTTTGCATTTGTAGACACCCAGTTGTTAATTCTTATGCCTAACTCAAAATTTATTGTCGTTCTTAACTAGGAGGTGGCAACAAGAGCAGATGCAGCTCTGCCAGAAGACTCCGTCTAGATCCATCAGTGTATATAACTTGTGATAACTTATTACTACCAGCTAGGCAAGAAATTTCTTTTTGAGCAGTTGCTCTAACAAGAATTTAAGGAAGGGATTACTAGCAATGAGCTTCTTGGGAGGGACTTGCAGGTATGTGATATTAAATGAACACATTCTTCCTGGAGGGGTGAAAGTCTTGTTGTCTACAGTGATACATTTCATGCAGTTAAAAAAACTTAATGCAATTACACATTTTCACAATCCATTTAGATCTGTGTGTATTTGCCTTTCTAGACACTTTGAAAAGATTCATTGTGACAAAGTCTGGTTCATTTCTCAACATTTATTACCGGTACAGTTTTTAATCTCAAAATCCTACACTGATACTAGAAATACAAAGCTCCTTCCTCATATTTTTTAAAACCTTTGTTGATTTGGGACACTCAAGAATAATTCTGAGATAGCCATTCTGCATTAAACTCCAAGGGTTGGAGAGAACTTTCTCTAGCTAATACCCAACAGGGAGCAGCATAATCAATTAAGGATCTAACACAGGCTATGTAAAATCATTCTCATGATTCTCATATTAGCACCATAGTTGGGGTTGTGCCAGCAACAGCTTTAAGAGCATTTAGCCTATCTTTGCATTTCTTATTTAGTTGTGGTATAGTGGATTTGTTAAAGGGTACATCTAACCAAAATCTCACCTTCAAGGACCATAACATTGTATCAATCGCATCTGCTAGAAAAATGACAGGATGGATAATGAAAACCTCAAAACTAGGGGAGGCCAAGCCCATGATGACACTCTTCAGGTCACTTGTTCTATCTAGGCTGGAATATTGCTGCACACTAACAGCACCTTTTCAAGGCAGGTGAAATTGCCCGACCCAGAAAATGTACAGAGACTTTTACGGCACGCATAACGGAGATAAAACCCTCAATTACTGGGAGCGCTTGAGGTTCCTAAACCTGTATTCCCTGGAACGCAAGGAGGAAAGATACATTTATATACAACCTGGAATAATCCTAGAGGGGTCCCCTCTAATACCCGAACTTGCACACGAAAATCACTCACTACGAAAGCAAAAGACTTGCAGACGATGCACCAATCCCCCCAATGAAAAAAAAAGGCAAGCCGTGGTGTCACTAGCACGTTAAGAGACCATACACAAGTTCAGGGCCCGAGACTGTTCAAACTGCCTCCCAGCACACATAAGTGGGGATACCAACAGACCCCTGCCCGTATTTCTTCAAGCCTGGGCCCCCCAAACCCTTTGGGAACCAAGCCACCTAAATCAGATTCCTGATCAGCCCGCTGTGCTTTACGTACGTTGTTGCGTCAGCCAGCACAACCAGCCTGGTTGAATCAGGCTCTGGAGCCACCAGATGCCTGGTCAAACCGGGCCGCGGGGGGTGCCAAGGTTTTTGGACCCCCCGAACTCTCTCCAGTAAACTCCAGTAAGATATCTTGTAGGTTTTAACGTAGCTAATATAATATCACCCTGCTTCAGCTATATGTTAGGTGAGCATTAAATCAGAATATTAAATACAGGGAACTTAAGAACTCCTCCTGTGGTGTAACCCTACAGACAAATCTTTAGACTTCACTTCTAATAGCTTGATAAAGGACAGAAGATACTCTATTTGATATTATCTCTATATCCAGTGAGAAACACTACATTTTGGCTAGTTCATTCAAAAATCAATTCAAAGTTTATTATCTATAAAGGATTACAAATTGCTGAGTTTACCGAAATATGTTAATTGTTTGGTTTTACCATGTAGTAATAGTGATTACAGAGTGTACCACAGAACGCTTAGCATAGGCACATGGCTAGGCATTTCGGCATACTTATTTTTTTTATTCTTAATTGGTAAAATATTACAATTCTGAGTAATTGGTATTATGGCTAAGTCGAACTAAATACTAGTTTATAGTTTCTAGCAATGTGAATTCTTTTGTTTTTTTTTTTTTTGCACAGTATATAGTTTTCAGTATTGGAGTATCACAGGATTCATTATTATAAGACTGAGAATAATATTCTGTTTATGTCAAATGAGTGAACGAGTGTAAGTGTGGATCCACCAGGTGTATTCTGTAGTTTATGTTGACGGGGAGTATCAGGAGATAAGAAGTTTTTCTAATAGGTAGTTTTTGAAGTGATGAAATGTGTCGCAGTTCAGATTTTCTGCAAGGAAGGGGGGGGGTATTACAGATTTTAGGCCTTTGACATAACATGAATTTTTAGTAAAGGTTTAGTCGGGACACGGGAATGCGTAATAGATGTTTGTTGTTCTGGTGTTATGCCTGGGGGTTCTGTCCACAACTAACAAAGAAAGGCTTTTAGGGGTTCAAGGTTATATTAGAGTATTTAAGGACCTGTAGATATAGATTGCACAGTAGTAAGTGTGGATGTACTGAACTGGGAGTAAGTTTAGATCTTTGAAGAGTGGGGGGTGGTGCTGCCAGGGATGGGATTTAGTGATTATTCTTACTGCAGCTTTTTGTTGGGTTATTATTGGCTTTAGGTGTGTTGCTGCAGTTGATCCCAAGCACAAATAGCATAGTGAGGTATGGATAAATAAGTGAGTGTATAGTGTGAGAAGGGCATTTTGCGGCACGTAGTATCGTATCTTGGAGAGGATCCCAACCGTTTTGGATACTTTTTTGGCTATATGCTGGATATGGGTGCTGAAATTCAGGTTGTTGTCAAGGTATAAGCCTAGGAATTTTCCCCCATTATTTCTGGTAATTAGAGTGTTGTCAATCTTAATGTTAATTTGTGCATCTCCTGCTCTGCTACCAAACATAATATAGTAAGTTTTGTCATGTTAAGCGTAAGTTTATTGGCTGTCATCCAAGTCGATATTTTAATCAGCTCCTCATTCACAATGGTGTTGAGGGTGCAAGATTAGGGTGAGAGATGACATAAGTCGTGTCATCAGCAAAGAGAATGGGTTTCAGGTGTTGGGATACAGTTTGGAAGGTCATTGATGTATATGAGGAAGAGCAGGGGACCAAGGACACTTCCCTGCGGAACTCCAGTATCAAGTGGCCGTGTTGCTGATGCTGTGTCTTTAATGGTGACGTACTGATACCTATTAGTAATGTAAGATTTGAAATAAGCAAGCGCATGGCCTCTTATACCGTAGTGGTCAAGTTTGTGGAGTATGATTTGTGGTTTACTGTGTCAAAAGCATTTTCTTAGGTCAATAAAAATTCCTAGTGGATATTCCTTATTTTCCAATGCTGTGTAAAGCAGATCTAGCATTTTTATGATTGCATCATTAGTGCTTTTATTTTTCCTGAATCCAAACTGGCAGGGGTTGAGTATGTTTTGAGCCGTTATAAATGAATACAGTCTCCTGTGCACGAGTTTCTCAAAGATTTTGGATAGCAATGGTAAGTTAGATATTGGCCTATAGTTGTTTAAGTCTGTAGGGTCACCACCTTTATGTATTGGTGTAACCCTTGCCATCTTGAGTAGTTTCGGGAAGGTGCTAGTCTCTATTGACTTGTTAAAAAGTAATGAAATAGCATGCGAAAGGACATGGGCCGCTCGCTTGTACATAATGGTGGGACATGAGACAGATTCCCCGAGTTATTTTTAAGTGACTTTATGATCTCAATGACTTCCGTGGGCTCAGTTGGTGCAAGATAGAAGGAATTAGGGAAATTTCCATCTAGGTAGTCCCCGGCATGGGCATTGGTATGTGGGATTTTACTGGCGAGATTAGATCCTATGTTTGAGAAGAAGTCGTTTATCTTGTTAGCTGTGTCAGTGGGATGTAGTGGTGTTTCATTAGGTTTAGTTAGGACAATATTCTTGGTTTTTCTCAGTTTGTGGGTCCCTAGAATCTGAGAGAGTGTTTTCCAGGTCTTTTTTATATCTCCTCTAGTGTCTGTGAATCTACTGGAGTAGTATAGTTGTTTGGCTTTTTTTATTACTTTGGTGAGAGCTGATGAATAGTGTTTAAGAGTATCTTTGTGTATTAAGCCCTGTCTATATTGCTTTTCATATTGGTGTTTCTTGTCAATGGATTTCAGAATGGTGCTGGTTAGCCATGGGCAACCAAGCCGTTTGTTTGTGATCTGTTTTGTTTTTATAGGACAATGTTTGTTGTATAGTCTAAGTAATTTGTTAAGAAAGATGTCCTGTCCAGTCATCAATACCATTGGCCTTGGAGAATTCGTAGGCCAATCAACAGTCTCTAGGTCAGCTGTGAACTTCCTTACTGAGGCCTCGTCATGGAGTCTAAATGAGACTTTGTTGTATTCAAGTGGTGGTTTACTAATGTTTGTCAGAGGAAGGTAGGGTAAGTGGTCTGTATGCAATCTGTTGATTATCCCTGATTTAAGGGGGCTAGTATATTGGTCCATATGTGGTCTATTATGGTTGCACTTGTCTCAGTGAGCCTGGTTGGTTTAGTTATTGTTGGTATGAGAAGTGTGTTGTTCATATTGTTGATGAAATCAGTTACAGGCTGATCATCTAGTAAGCCAAGGTTGATGTTGAAGTCTCCAGCTAAGAGAAGGTGGTGCTTATTCATTTGTCTGTTTGTTATTAGTGACTTTAATTTCTCACTGAAATTTGGGATGTTTGTGTGAGGTATCCGGTAAATGGCACCGATTGTTATAGGCGTCTTAAGGTTTTTTACAGTAAAATTAGCAAAAATGTATTCCCCATATTCATCACTAAAGCAAGTGGTGCTAAGACAAGATAATTGGTTAGAGTAATAGATTGCAATACCACCCCCAACTTGGTTTGTTCTGCAGTTGTGAATTGCTGTGTATCCTGGTAGAGGGTAGATATCTATGTGTTTCCCGCTTAAGCCAGGTCTCAGTAAGAATAATGCAGGAGAAGGGTGTCTTTAGTGATTCAAGGAGTGCTAGGAGGTCATCATAGTGTTTGCTTAAGGACCTGATGTTGTAGTTAAGTACTGATAGACTTTTAGCATTGTTTAGGATAGTGGTGGCTTGTGATGCTGTGTAATAAAGGCAGTTACTTTCCAATAGGTTTTGATTGGGTGTCAGATTATGGAGGTTTAGATCAGGGTCAACGTGATCAATCATCTTCTAGGTTTAAATTATGGTTATTTATATCCTGAGTTGTGTGTTGAGTTCTACTACTGATATCTGTAGTGGTTGGAAGTTTGGACAAGTATATAGCTAGAGTATTTTGGTCATGTAGGGTATAGTCACTACTACACATAATGAAGTTGATGTTGTCTGTGTGTTGTGCTGGAATGAACTAAAGTACAACTAGGTATAAACTAGTAATATAAAAATACAAATTAAAAATAGAACAAGACTCTCACTGTATTGAACTAAGGTCTAAAATGACTTTTTGTTGAGTCTCTGTTTGAGCTAGAGTGAGCTAAAGTACATTCGTTTTATCTACCTAATATAAAAATACAAATTAAAAAACACTATTCTCTCACTAGTACTTGCACTATGTCTAATATAGTGAATTTGGTAATTGACTATGCCTTGAAGGTAATGAGCTATGGTACAACTGAATTTATCTAATAATATAAAAATACAAATTAAAAATACAAATTAAAAGTAGCACCATCTCTCACTAGTATTTGCACTATGTTCTAATATAGTGAATTTGTATTGACAATGTATTGAGGTTAGAAAGAGCTATATACAACAACTTGTCAAAAATATAAAAATACAAATTACAAATAGCACCAGTCTCTCACTAGTAATGCACTATGTCTAGTATAGTGAATTTGGTATTGACTTGTATTGAGCTAGAATGAGCTAGAGTAAAACTGTGATAATTTCTAAATAATATAATGAAGGAACAAGACTCTCAATTGTAATTGCCCTAGGTCATAAATAAGTTGTTTTACAAGAATTAGAGTATAATTTAGATTTAAATTGGACAGGATAAAATTAAGTAGCAAATAATAATAAAAAACTACGAATTGATAAAAATAAAAATGGCAATGACTTGGTTATAATATGCCTTTAGGAAGAATGGTAGATAGGATGATATAAAAGTTGTATTTTGAAAATACAAGGTTAAAAAAAGTATGAAATAAAAATGGTCAATAAAAAGAGTTTACAATAAGTTTGATCAATATATATTAAAAGTAAATTGGGCAATAATAGGGATTTTAGAATAAAATTGTGCAATTGAGTAAATTTTTTAAACTGAGGTAGAATTATTGAAGACAAGTTCTGGTTCGTTTTATAAAAGAATAAGATGAACAGTGATGGGTACGTTGAAATAAAGGAGATAGATCTGTAATATTCAATACATTAAGATTTGTAGGTAGAAATGGTCGTTGAGTACAACAATGACAATTAAAAAGTAGTTGAGTATTAGAATTTTAGGGGGCTCAAATTTATGACAATATACAAAATAACACTAACGTGGACTATGGGATTATCTGCACTTTACTACTATCTGTTAGTCCCAGCCCTCACTTAGGATTGTTTTTAAGGTCATGTCGTGGAGAAATGACAGTATCTCTTTCCAGTGGGGCTGTTTCCTAACTGCTATTTTTCCATCCCTCACAAAGCCTGGTGGATTTTTGGGAATAGCGCAGTTTTCTTAGCCGAAAAGAAGTTTTTGTCTACATTTTTGGTAGGCACTCATTGACGTAACATCAGTTTTCATAGTTTCAGATGTTTTTAGTAGTGTTTCTTTGTAAGCTATTTGGAATTTTAACAGCACTGTTTTTTACCTGCATGATAGCCCATCAGTTTGCAATCCTTTAAGTCATATCACTACGTATGTGAAGGCGAAGGTGTCCTTGATAAGCTGCAGGTGGTCTCCATGCAGGTCTCTTGGGTGACTGTGGGTGGGAGATGTTGCTGATTAACTACAACAGCGTCCAGATAGCTCTGTTGGTCATTATGGCTTGGAAGTGAATTATGACATTTGCAAGTTGTTGGCCACTCTTGTTCTTCCCTCTGTAATGTTGGATTGTAAGTAGGTGACTTGGTCTTTTAAAGTGTTTGAAGGTGTCTAAGGACCGGGTGAGGTGTGCTTTGTTGATCTAGAGTGTCTCGTTTTATGTTCTAAGCAGTGATCTTTGTTGACTAATCTGCATTTGCTACCTTTAGTTCCTGCTTTCTTGAGTTTAGTTTGGTGACTTGGTTTCTGAATCATAAGGATAAGTCTATTTTCTGGTCGGTGATCTTCATTGACATCAAAATACTGGGAAGGAGTTTCTCTTGGAGGTGCGGCGGCCTGTTTGTTGTCGTCTGTCTTGTTTCGTGTGTTGTATGGTGGTCGGATGGGTGATGAGGGTTTGTCCTGTATGGCAGTACCACAAGTTTTTCCTCGTGCTATTACTGCTTGCTCACCTTTGATGTTAGGAGTCCCTTAGCTGGGTACTGGATCTTCATTTTTATTGTTCTGACCCTTGTCCCCATTGGCTGTGCTTCGGGTGCATAGTAGGCGATGGTGCTTGGGTGAAAGTTGTGGAGTATCACTTCAGTGGCACGGTGTAGAAGTTTGCTAGAACGAGTCCTATAGTTGGTAATTGTGACGTTTGTGATTTCTGCAGTTGCTTTATATCATTCTGGGTATCCACACATGTTAGTGTTATGCGGGTCTTGATTAGGTCAACACTGGGCTAACTGGGAACTCCAGTAGAAAGAAAAAATAGAGGACAAGGTTATGTGACGCTGCCGCTGCGATTACAAACAAACCAATTCCATCATTTCGTGTACTGCTTCCGGCCAGTCTCTGTCCCAGACGGAACTCCTGCAGAATATCTCACCCTATGTAGTCCCCCTCTTTTATAGTCAGGCTTTCCCATTCAACTCCTGTTACTCTCTCCACTTGCAACTATACATGTATTCAAAACACAGAACCACGTTGGTCGCTAGCTCCGATGGGACTCTCATATGTGATGTCCCCCTCAATACTTTGGAACGCTGCCCAGGGTAAACCAAGGTCCAATCTTGCTGGTTCATCCTCCCCTCTCACTCTGGTAGTGTCCTTAACATGTTGGTGCATGAGGTTTTCCAGCACCACATCCAACATCTTGGCTCTCTATGTTTCGGGACCCCCATGTGGCTCCAGGTTTTCCCAGTCAATCTTCCTGTGGTTGAAATCCCCCATAACCAGCAACTTTGCTCTGCTGGAGTGAGCTCTTCTTGCCACCTCAGCAAGTGTGTCCACCATTGCTCTGTTGCTCTCTTCATATTCCTCTGTGTGTGTGTGTGTGTATGTGTGTGTATATGTACTCACCTATTTGTGGTTGCAGGGGTCGATTCACAGCTCCTGGCCCCGCCTTTTCGCTGATTGCTACTAGGTCCTCTCTCTCACTGCCCCATGAGCTCTATCATACCTCGCCTTAAAACTATGTATGGTTCCCGCCTCCACTACGTCACTTTCTAGGCTATTCCACGGCCTGACTACTCTATGACTGAAGAAATACTTCCTAACATCCCTTTGATTCATCTGAGTCTTCAACTTCCAATTGCGACCTCTTGTGTCTGTGTCCCTTCTCTGGAACATCCCGTCTTTGTCCACCTTGTCTATTCCGCGCAATATTTTATGTATGTGTGTGTGTGTGTGTACTCACCTAGTTGTACTCACCTAGTTGAGGTTGCAGGGGTCGAGTCCAAGCTCCTGGCCCCGCCTCTTCACTGGTCGCCACTAGGTCACTCTCCCTGAACCATGAGCTTTATCGTACCTCTGCTTAAAGCTATGTATGGATCCTGACTCCACTACATCGCTTCCCAAACTATTCCACTTCCTGACTACTCTGTGGCTGAAGAAATACTTCCTAACATCCCTTTGATTCATCTGTGTCTTCAACTTCCAACTGTGTCCCCTTGTTACTGTGTCCAGTCTCTGGAACATCCCGTCTTTGTCCACCTTGTCAATTCCTCTCAGTATTTTGTAAGTCGTTATCATGTCCCCCCTATCTCTCCTGTCCTCCAGTCTCGTCAGGTTGATTTCCCTTAACCTCTCCTCATAGGACATACCTCTTAGCTCTGGGACTAGTCTTGTTGCAAACCTTTGCACTTTCTCTAGTTTCTTTACATGCTTGGCTAGGTGTGGGTTCCAAACTGGTGCCGCATACTCCAATATGGGCCTAACGTACACGGTGTATAGGGTCCTGAACGATTCCTTATTAAGATGTCGGAATGCTGTTCTGAGGTTTGCCAGGCGCCCATATGCTGCAGCAGTTATTTGGTTGATGTGCGCTTCAGGAGATGTGCCTGGTGTTATACTCACCCCAAGATCTTTTTCCTTGAGTGATGTTTGTAGTCTCTGACCCCTAGACTGTACTCCATCTGCGGTCTTCTTTGCCCTTCCCCAATCCTCATGACTTTGCACTTGGTGGGATTGAACTCCAGGAGCCAGTTGCTGGACCAGGTCTGCAGCCTGTCCAGATTCTTTTGTATTTCTGCCTGGTCTTCGATCGAATGAACTCTTCTCATCAACTTCACGTCATCTGCAAACGGTGACACCTCAGAGTTTATTCCTTCCGTCATGTCGTTCACAAATACCAGAAACAGCACTGGTCCTAGGACTGACCCCTGTGGGACCCCACTGGTCACAGGTGCCCACTCTGACACCTCGCCTCGTACCATTACTCGCTGCTGTCTTCCTGACAAGTATTCCCTGATCCATTGCAGTGCCTTCCCTGTTATTCCTGCTTGGTCCTCCAGTTCTTGCACTAATCTCTTGTGTGGTACTGTGTCAAACGCCTTCTTGCAGTCTAAGAATATGCAATCCACCCACCCCTCTCTCTCTTCTCTTACTGCTGTCACCATGTCATAGAACTCCAGTAGGTTTGTGACACAGGATTTCCCGTGTGTGTGTGTGTGTGTGTGTGTGTGTGTGTGTGTGTGTGTGTGTGTGTGTGTGTGTGTGTGTGTGTGTGTGTGTGTGTGTGTGTGTGTGTGTGTGTGTTGTGTGTGTGTGTGACTCAACAATCAATATTTGCACCAATAACTCATTACAATTGTGACCAGGGGTCGAAGTGTGAATTGCTCATTACTCTATAATTTGTTCATGATTGTAGCCATGTATAAACGTAAGTAACCATTCTTACAGGATTCATTACCTTTGTAACTTGTGAGTTCAATACCTTTGTACCTAGTTCAGCTATCAAAACTTTGGGGGCCCAGTCCCTGGACCCATTACGTACCTCTGTAATCTGTAAATACCTTTGTAACTTGTCATGATTGTGACCAGACCTACCTGGAGTTCATTACCTTTGTAAATTGTGAGTTCATTACCTTTGTAAATTGTGAGTTCATTACCTTTGTAATTGTGAGTTTATTACCTCTGTAACTTGCTCAGCTATCAAAACTTTGAGGCCCAGTCCTGAACCCATTATGTACCTCTGTAATCTTTTTGACTAACCCCACGGGGTTGGGTATGGGGTGATACTGAACATATTAAACTTTTAAAAACTAAGAATAAAAGACCAATCCAAAAGGGGGTTTTTTTCCAAGTTACAGGACGAAGGTGGAAAAAAAGTAAAACCCTCTAAAAATTGGGAATAGACGCTGACGAAAAAACAAAAGGGAAAATGTTTTCCCTTATTTATGATTTTTGTCGTTTTCAAAAGAAGAGCAAATGGATTCCAAAAATTTATCAATTATTCAGTTCCCTGATGAATTCAAATTAATTAATTTTATGTCACGAAGGGATGGAAAATTTGTGTGGACTCCCTCCAAGGAGTCCCCCCTACCTGGAAAACTCTTTGACCCCGAGCTTGAGGTGGGTACCTCAGCCTCAAAAGTGGTTATAGGAAAGGATTTTCACAAATGATTGATTTTTGCAAGAAACTCGCCTGCAGCACTTTATAAAGGGACTAATTTTTTTGGGTGTTGCAGCATATATCCTGTCTTCAATTCCCCAAAAGTTGCCTTAGCCCCTTTGGTTCCCCCAGAAACCCCGTGCATGGGAAACGGAAAAACAGATGGGCGTGCAAAATATGACCCCCCTAGACAATGCCATGCCCATTGGGCAACAGGAAAAAAGCAAAATCCCTTCCCGTAAACTTTTTCACCCTGAACTGTTTTACCCCTTTTAGTACAGGAAAAACGTGCTATAATTAAATTGCCAGGGGAACCCTCTAAAGGGGACAAAAAAATACAAAACATCCCGGCCATGGGAAACCTGGGTGCCCCAGCCCCTAAAAGGGAGGGGTTTTTTTGTGCAGAAAGGAAAAAAAAATGGCGGGGGAAAAGGCAGAAATCGTACACCAAAACCAGTCATTCCCGGGTGGAACCCCAGTCGATGGTCCACTCCAAACCCAAAAATACAGATTAAAAGCCCGGAAAAAAAAAATCCCCCCCCCAGTACAACTCCACCAGTCCCATGCTTCTTCTTGGCAAATATACAGGGGCTAAAGCCCGCAATAAACAACAAAATACCTTTCATCCGTGGACTGCTTGCAAAGGCAAAGGCAATGTTCGCGGCTTTCACTGAGACCCACATGAAGGATCACTTGGACAACGAAATATGGATCCTAGGTTACAGCCTATACAGATGTGACAGAGTGAACAGGAAAAAAAGGGGGGGGGGGGTTGGCCTGTACATTGCAGAGTCACTTGTTTGCACAGAACTGCTAAATGCCTCAAATGATGTAGTGGAAGTTTTAGCAGTAAAGGTCGAGAACCAAAACCTAGTCATTGTGGTAGTCTACAAGCCTCCGGATGCAACATCCCAGCAATTCCAGGAACAGCTGTTAAAAATTGACCACTGTCTGGAAAATCTTCCAGCTCTTGCACCCAACATCTTGCTCCTGGGGGATTTCAACTTAAGGCACCTAAAATGGAGGAATATAGAAAATAATATTGTTGCAGTAATAACACCAGGAGGCAGCTCTGATGAAAACTCACACTCACGCGAGCTTTTAAATCTCTGCACAAAATTCAATTTAAACCAGCAAATAATAGAGCCTCCTAGACTGGAGAATACACTAGACCTCATCTTCACTAACAATGATGATCTGATAAGAAATGTCACCATATCAAAAACAATATACTCAGATCACAACATAATTGAGGTTCAGTCATGTATGCGCGGAGCCCCAGACCGACATAATGAGATTAGTCACGAGGGAGCATTCACCAAATTCAACTTCAATAACAAAAACATAAAGTGGGACCAAGTAAACCAAGTCCTAACCGATATAAACTGGGAAGATATGCTATGCAACACAGACCCCAACTTATGCCTAGAACAGATTAACTCGGTGACACTCGATGTATGCACAAGGCTTATTCCTCTAAGAAAAAGGAGTAGATGTAAAATAGAAAGAGACAGGCGCTCCCTTTACAGGCGACGGAAAAGAATAACAGAGCGGCTAAAAGAGGTCAATATATCTGAAATGCCTAGGGAGACACTGGTCAGAGAAATAGCAAGCATCGAACTTAAGCTAAAAGAATCCTTTAGGAGTCAGGAATCGCGGGAAGAACTAAAAGCCATAAATGAAATCGAAAGAAACCCAAAGTATTTCTTCTCCTATGCCAAATCAAAATCGAGAACAACGTCCAGTATTGGGCCCCTACTTAAACAAGATGGGTCCTACACTGATGACAGCAAGGAAATGAGTGAGCTACTCAAGTCCCAATATTACCTGGAGTTTACCTGGAGAGAGTTTCGGGGGTCAACGCCCCCGCGGCCCGGTCTGTGACCAGGCCTCCTGGTGGATCAGCGCCTGATCAACCAGGCTGTTGCTGCTGGCTGCACGCAAACCAACGTACGAGCCACAGCCCGGCTGATCAGGAACTGACTTTAGGTGCTTGTCCAGTGCCAGCTTGAAGACTGCCAGGGGTCTGTTGGTAATCCCCCTTATGTGTGCTGGGAGGCAGTTGAACAGTCTCGGGCCCCTGACACTTATTGTATGGTCTCTTAACGTGCTAGTGACCCCCTGCTTTTCATTGGGGGGATGGTGCATCGTCTGCCAAGTCTTTTGCTTTCGTAGTGAGTGATTTTCGTGTGCAAGTTCGGTAATAGTCCCTCTAGGATTTTCCAGGTGTATATAACATGTATCTCTCCCTCCTGCGTTCCAGGGAATACAGGTTTAGAAACCTCAAGCGCTCCCAGTAATTGAGGTGTTTTATCTCCGTTATGCGTGCCGTGAAAGTTCTCTGTACATTTTCTAGGTCGGCAATTTCACCTGCCTTGAAAGGTGCTGTTAGAGTGCAGCAATATTCCAGCCTAGATAGAACAAGTGACCTGAAGAGTGTCATCATGGGCTTGGCCTCCCTAGTTTTGAAGATTCTCATTATCCATCCTGTCATTTTTCTAGCAGATGCGATTGATACAATGTTATGGTCCTTGAAGGTGAGATCCTCCGACATAATCACTCCCAGGTCTTTGACGTTGGTGTTTCGCTCTATTTTGTGGCCAGAATTTGTTTTGTACTCTGATGAAGATTTAATTTCCTCATGTTTACCATAATCTGAGTAATTGAAATTTCTCATCGTTGAACTTCATATTGTTTTCTGCAGCCCACTGAAAGATTTGGTTGATGTCCGCCTGGAGCCTTGCAGTGTCTGCAATGGAAGACACTGTCATGCAGATTCGGGTGTCATCTGCAAAGGAAGACACGGTGCTGTGGCTGACATCCTTGTCTATGTCGGATATGAGGATGAGGAACAAGATGGGAGCTAGTACTGTGCCTTGTGGAACAGAGCTTTTCACCGTAGCTGCCTCGGACTTTACTCTGTTGACGACTACTCTCTGTGTTCTGTTAGTGAGGAAATTATAGATCCATCGACCGACTTTTCCTGTTATTCCTTTAGCGCGCATTTTGTGCGCTATTACGCCATGGTCACACTTGTCGAAGGCTTTTGCAAAGTCTGTATATATTACATCTGCATTCTTTTTGTCTTCTAGTGCATTTAGGACCTTGTCGTAATGATCCAGTAGTTGAGACAGACAGGAGCGACCTGTTTCTAAGCCCATGTTGCCCTGGGTTGTGTAACTGATGGGTTTCTAGATGGGTGGTGATCTTGCTTCTTAGGACCCTTTCAAAGATTTTTATGATATGGGATGTTAGTGCTATTGGTCTGTAGTTCTTTGCTGTTGCTTTACTGCCCCCTTTGTGGAGTGGGGCTATGTCTGTTGTTTTTAGTAACTGAGGGACGACCCCCGTGTCCATGCTCCCTCTCCATAGGATGGAAAAGGCTCGTGATAGGGGCTTCTTGCAGTTCTTGATGAACACAGAGTTCCATGAGTCTGGCCCTGGGGCAGAGTGCATGGGCATGTCATTTATCGCCTGTTCGAAGTCATTTGGCGTCAGGATAACATCGGATAGGCTTGTGTTAATCAAATTTTGTGGCTCTCTCATAAAAAATTCATTTTGATCTTCGACTCTCAGTCTGGTTAGCGGCTTGCTAAAAACTGAGTCATATTGGGACTTGAGTAGCTCACTCATTTCCTTGCTGTCATCTGTGTAGGACCCATCTTGTTTAAAAGTAGGGGCCCAATTGGACGTTGTTCTCGATTTTGATTTGGCTAGGAGAAGAAATACTTTTGGGTTTCTTTCGATTTCATTTATGGCTTTTAGTTCTTCCCGCGATTCCTGACTCCTAAAGGATTCTTTTAGTTTAAAGTTCGTGCTTGCTATTTCTCTGCCCAGTGTCCCCCTGCGCATTCAGATATATTGACCTCTTTTAGCCGCTCTGTTATTTTTTTTCCATCGCCTGTAAAGGGAGCGCCTGTCTCTTTCTATTTTACATCTACTCTCCTTTTTCTTAGAGGAATAAGCCTTGTGCATACATCGAGTGCCACCGAGTTAATCTGTTCTAGGCATAAGTTTGGGTCTGTGTTGCTTAGTATATCTTCCCAGCTTATATCGGTTAGGACTTGGTTTACTTGGTCCCACTTTATGTTTTTGTTATTGAAGTTGAATTTGGTGAATGCTCCCTCGTGACTAGTCTCATTTTGTCGGTCTGGGGCTCCACGCATACATGTCTGAACCTCAATTATGTTGTGATCTGAGTATATTGTTTTTGATATATTGTTTTTGATATGACTCAGTTTTTAGCAAGCCGCTAACCAGACTGAGAGTCGAAGATCAAAATGAATTTTTTATGAGAGAGCCACAAAATTTGATTAAAAACAAGCCTATCGATGTTATCCTGACGCCAAATGACTTCGAACAGGCGATAAATGACATGCCCATGCACTCTGCCCCAGGGCCAGACTCATGGAACTCTGTGTTCATCAAGAACTGCAAGAAGCCCCTATCGCGAGCCTTTTCCATCCTATGGAGAGGGAGCATGGACACGGGGGTCGTCCCACAGTTACTAAAAACAACAGACATAGCCCCACTCCACAAAGGGGGCAGTAAAGCAACAGCAAAGAACTACAGGACCAATGCACTAACATCCCATATCATAAAAATCTTTGAAAGGGTCCTAAGAAGCAAGATCACCACCCATCTAGAAACCCATCAGTTACACAACCCAGGGCAACATGGGTTTAGAGAAGGTCGCTCCTGTCTGTCTCAACTATTGGATCACTACGACAAGGTCCTAAATGCACTAGAAGACAAAAAGAATGCAGATGTGATATATACAGACTTTGCAAAAGCCTTCGACAAGTGTGACCATGGCGTAATAGCGCACAAAATGCGTGCTAAAGTAATAACAGGAAAAGTCGGTCGATGGATCTATAATTTCCTCACTAACAGAACACAGAGAGTAGTCGTCAACAGAGTAAAGTCCGAGGCAGCTACGGTGAAAAGCTCTGTCCCACAAGGCGCAGTACTCGCTCCCATCTTGTTCCTCATCCTCATATCCGACATAGACAAGGATGTCAGCCACAGCACCGTGTCTTCCTTTGCAGATGACACCCGAATCTGCATGACAGTGTCTTCCATTGCAGACACTGCAAGGCTCCAGGCGGACATCAACCAAATCTTTCAGGTGGCTGCAGAAAACAATATGAAGTTCAACGATGAGAAATTTCAATTACTCAGATATGGTAAACATGAGGAAATTAAAATCTTCATCAGAGTACAAAAACAAATTCTGGCCACAAAGTAGAGCGAAACACCAACGTCAAAGACCTGGGAGTGATTATGTCGGAGGATCTCACCGTCAAGGACCATAACACTGTATCAATCGCATGTGCTAGAAAAATGACAGGATGGATAATGAGAACCTTCAAAACTAGGGAGGCCAAGCCCATGATGACACTCTTCAGGTCACTTGTTCTATCTAGGCTGGAATATTGCTGCACTCTAACAGCACCTTTCAAGGCAGGTGAAATTGCCGACCTAGAAAATGTACAGAGAACTTTCACGGCACGCATAACGGAGATAAAACACCTCAATTACTGGGAGCGCTTGAGGTTCCTAAACCTGTATTCCTGGAACGCAGGAGGGAGAGATACATGATTATATACACCTGGAAAATCCTAGAGGGACTAGTACCGAACTTGCACACGAAAATCACTCACTACGAAAGCAAAAGACTTGGCAGACGATGCACCATCCCCCCAATGAAAAGCAGGGGTGTCACTAGCACGTTAAGAGACCATACAATAAGTGTCAGGGGCCGAGACTGTTCAACTGCCTCCCAGCACACATAAGGGGGATTACCAACAGACCCCTGGCAGTCTTCAAGCTGGCACTGGACAAGCACCTAAAGTCAGTTCCTGATCAGCCGGGCTGTGGCTCGTACGTTGGTTTGCGTGCAGCCAGCAGCAACAGCCTGGTTGATCAGGCTCTGATCCACCAGGAGGCCTGGTCACAGACCGGGCCGCGGGGGCGTTGCCCCCCCGGAATTCCCCCAGGTAAACTCCAGGTAAAACCCCAGAGGAAACTACAGATTAGAAGGGTTAAAAAGTCCACAAAGTGGGGGGCAGGGGAAAATCAGGAGCAGAGAAGGATTGGATGCGCAAAGGAAGGGTTTTGCAGAGGAGAAGAGGAAGAGGGGGAACGGGAGGTGGATCGTGTCCATCAAAGGTCTAGTCTCCTCAAAATATTCGGGGATAGCTTCAAGTGTTCACAGGACAAGAGTTGTATGTGGGAAAATATTGGGTATGGAAGGAGGGGTATAAGATGGTGTGATGAGGAATGTACCAAAGCAGGGGGGGGGGACGAAAGGGTAGAGGGAACTGGAGAAGAGCTGGAGGAACAGGAGAGGAAGCAACCTGGGAGGGGGAGAAGAGGAAGAAACTTGGGAAGTGACAGGGGAGGAAGGTACTGTATGAGGAGGAGGATGAACCTCCATACTCTAACAGAGCCAGTTAGAGGTGAAGAACCAGTTACAGAGACTAGAAAGGAAAATGTGCAGGTAGAAGGGAAGGAGGGGTTAAAGGAGATATTAACAATGGGGATGAGTTGTTGTACGAAGTCTTATAGACACAGAAACCCGTGAGTGAGAAGAGGAAGAGGTGAGAACAGAATGAGGTGTTGAGGTAGGGACCTCTGAGCCCAGGACAGCAAAAGAATTAGAGACGGGTGACTATTGAAGGGATGACCACAGAGGCGGGGGATGGGGTCGTTTAGTAACTCAAGAATAAGAAATACGAGGAAGTCTTCCCTGGAGGCGTAGATGAGACTGCCATGGCATAAGGAAAGCCTTCAGCCTCTTTGAGGCAATGGATTTCTCACTCATTTAAGTAAACATGGCAATGGCGAAAGTAAGATGGGTGAACTTCACGACAATTAAAGCAAGAGGTAAACTACAAGTTGTATTGATATGGTCATCGGCACCACAGACTGGGCATTCGGCATGGACAGCAAAATTTTGCTGGATGACCAAAATGCCAGTTATTTCTATACTGTTGCGGTGTAGGGATCACTTTTCAAACTGGTAAACGGTGTCCCGCAATGTAAACCCAGGATGGAAGCTCACGGCAGTCAAAAGTTAAGTGAGCTACAGTGCAAGGGTATTGTCTCCACCTGCGGGCAGGGAGGACATAAGTGTCTACTTTGAGGATTGGGAGGTCTTGGAACTCAAGCTGTTCCAGAATGTCATCACCACATGTCTGGAAATTCTGTTGGACAATGGTATGAGGTAGAATGACAGTGCCACTACAAGAATTGAGAGAATGATTTTTTCAATAGTTACAGGAACAGCATCTATGATTGTAAGGAGAGAAAGATTGCGAGCTTGGCTAGCATTCTGTACTGTGAGGATGCGTGCACCACTCTTGAAAGCATGAAAGGATATATCTCGACCAACATGGCATAGGAGCGCCTTGCTAATACTATGATCAGAAAGATAGTCAGGAGAAGAAGTCGGTCGCAGAGTAAAAAACTTAGTCCATTGTGTATTTTGAAACATATCGTGTAAGGGGAGGGAATGTCATGCCGGTCTTTTCTGGGCAGAATGAGAAGGAAGTGAATGTAATGGTCTTGGGCGTTTAGTTGTGAGATCAGAGTTGGTCTGACGTGGGACTGGCGGGCAATCCAAATATCGCTGCACTATAGAGGGAGAAGCCGGACGCATGGTCAAAGAAGTGCAGAGGTCAGATGTATCAAAGGAGTTAGGCGGAACCCCAGTACCTTCAGCGGGTGACAAAACGGCACCAGCAGGTACAGGGGCACGAGAAATGTCAAAAGTGTGGTCCAATAATGAGGTAGGGTCAGAACAATGTGGGGTAGCAGAAAGGGGCCCGGGGGGAGCTGTTTCATGGACTTGGGACTCCATGGTTATGTCACTTCTTTCTTTTTGTTTTTAGAAAAAAAAAATAAAAAAGGGGGCAACTTGGAAGAATAACTCCTAGGAGGAATGAAAGGGCCATAAATCCCCTCTGCACCCAAGAGGACTCCAGCACTGCAAGTAGTGCAGATTGTAGCATGAAACCCGTGCCATACCTTACCTTCATGCCAGTAACCAGCAATCTGGGATAGCAACCTCACATCCACCGTGGCCTCGGTGGACAAAAGAGAGGGCGGCTGGATACCCACCACCTTCGGCCACCACCCCCTGGAATCCGAATGTCAGCTTCCAGAGATACACCCGTCTCCGGAAAGACACCCCCTGGGAGACCAGAGAGGGCGTGGAACATCCCCAGGTGATCCAGATTCCACGGCAAACTACCCCACCACCACGGACCTCAATGGAATGGGATGGACCACGGTACCCTTCCCCCTACCTAGGAACTAGAGTGCCTGTGGGAAGAATTCCAAAGGCTGAAAACAGGAAGGGGATAGGGAAGGGATGGGGAGAGGAAGGGGAAAGGGAAAAGGGGGGTGAGGAAGACAGGATAGGAAAGGGGGGATTGGGGGTAATTAGGTTCGGTGTGAGGAAGGTGACCAAAGGTCTAATTCCTCAGACCAAGAGCCTCTTCACTGCACCAAGGAGCCCCCATGAAAAAGGTACATGAGGTTCAATCCAAAGAGATTGGAGGGCAGGTCCAATTCCTTGACTCAAAGAGCTCCTCACCAACATCAAAGAACCTTCAGTGAGGGGCAACTGTGTGTGTCACAGCCTTGAAGGAAATGATAAGTCAAATTAAGGAAGTTTGAAAGCCTAATATGGCAGTCTTCAGAGACATACTGTATAAATCCCCATGAGATGTTATGTACAGTCTAGTGAAATCCATCGTGCGAGAGTACTGCACTCTTTTCCGAAATGTCCTGACGCACAAACATAGCACTTGATGATGAATGTGATCAAGTTTAGAAATAAGGGAAAAGTGAAGACTTCAGAATATAATTGGTCTTAGTTCATCTGGAGTTTACCTGGAGAGAGTTCCGGGGGTCAACGCCCCCGCGGCCCGGTTTGTGAACCAGGCCTCATGGTAAAATCAGAGCCTGATCAACCAGGTTGTTACTGCTGGCTGCACGCAATCTAATGTATGAGCCACAGCCCGGTGGTCAGGTACCAACTTTAGGTACTTGTCCAGTGCCTTGCTTGAAGACAGCCAGGGGTCTCTGTATGCTGGGAGGAGTTGAACAGTCTCGGACCCCTGACACTTATTGTATTGTCTCTTAACGTGCTAGTGACACCTCTGCTTTTCATTGGGGGGATTTTGATGTCTCCCGAGTCTTTTGCTTTCGTTGTGTTTTTCCGTGTGGCAAGTTCGGTACTAGTCCTCTAGGATTTTCCAGGTGTATATAATCATGTATCTCTCCCGCCTGCTTTCCCAGGGAGTACAGGTTCAGGAACGTAAAGCGGTCCCGGTAATTGAAGTGTTTTATCTCCGTTTTGCACGCCGTGAAGGTTCTCTGTACATTTTCTAGGTCAGCAATTTCACCTGCCTTAAAAGGGGTGCTGTTAGTGTGCAGCAATTTTCCCAGCCTAGATAGAAACAAGCGACCTCAAGAGTGCCCTTCGTGGGCTTGGCATCCCTAGTTTTGAAGGTTTTCTCATTATCCATCCTCCCATTTTTCAAAGCAGATGCGATTGATACAATGTTATGGTCTTGAAGGTGAGATCCTCGACTGATCTCTCCTAGGTCTTTGACGTTGGTTTTTCGCTCTATTCTGTGGCCGGAATTTGTTTTGTACTCTGATGAATTTTTAAATTTTCCCTTTAAAGTCTACCATATAGGGAAATTGAAATTTCTCGTCGTTGAACTTATATTGTTTTCTGCAGCCCATTGAAAGATTTGGTTGATGTCCGCCTGGAGCCTTGCAGTGTCTGCAATGAAAGACACTGTCATGCAGATTCGGGTGTCATCTCCCAAAGGAAGACACGGTGCTGTACTCACATAGTTGTACCCCCTTTAGTTGAGGTTGCAGGGGTCGAGTCCAGGCTCCGGGCCCCCGCCTCTTCACTGGCCGCTACTAGGTCTGTGGCTGACTTTCCTTGTCTATGTCAGAAATGAGGATGAGAAAAAAGAGGGAGCGAGTACTGTGTCTTGTGGAACAGAGCTTTTCACCGTAGCCGCCTCAGACTTTACTCTGTTGACTACTACTCTTTGTGTTCTGTTTGTGGGGGGAAATTGTAGATCCATCTCCAACTTTTCCTGTTATTCCTTTAGCACGTATTTTGTGCGCTGTTTCGCCATGGTCACACTTGTCGAAGGCTTTTGCAAAGTCCGTATATATTACATCTGCATTCTTTTGTCTTTTAGTGCATCTAAAAACCCTTGTAGTGATCCAGTAGTTGGGACAGACGGGGAGCGACTTGCTCTAAACACTGTTGCCCTGGTTGTTGTAATTGATGGGCATCTAGATGAGTGGCGATCTTGCTTTTTAGGACCCTTTCAAAGATTTTTATGATAGGGGATGTTAATGCTATCGGTCTGTATTTTCTTTGCTTTTGCTTTACTGCCCCCTTTGTGAAGTGGGGCATGTCTGTTTTTTTAGTAACTGTGGGACGACCCCCGTGTCCATGCTCCCTCTCCATAGGAGGGTTAGAAGCACGTGATAGGGGCTTCTTGCAGTTCTTGATGAACACGGATTTTCCATGAGTCTGGCCTGGGACAGAGTGCATGGGCATGTTATTTATCGCCTGTTCGAAGTCATTTGGCGTCAGGATAACTTCAGATAGGCTTTTCTTTACCAAATTCTGTGGCTCTCTCATAAAAAATTCTTCAGATCTTCGACTCTCAGTCTGGTTAGCGGCTTGTTAAAAAACTGAGTCATTTTGGGGACTTGAGTAGCTCACTCATTTCCTTGTGTCATCTGTGTAGGACCCATCTTGTTTAAGTAGAGGCCCAATACTGGATGTTGTTCCTGTCTTTGATTTGGCATAAGAAAAGAAATACTTTGGGTTCTTTCGTTTTTCATTTATGGCTTTTAGTTCTTCCCGCGATTCCTGACTCCTATAAGATTCCTTTAGCTTTATTCGATGTTTGCTATTTCTCTGATCAGTGTCCCCCCTACGCATTTCAGGGAAAATTAACCTCTTTTAGCCGCTCTGTTATTCTTTTCCGTCGCCTGTAAAGGGAGCGCCTGTCTCTTTCTATTTTTACATTTAATCATCCTTTTTCTTAAAGGAACAAGCCTTGAGCATTTCATCGAGTGCCACAGAGTTAATCTGTTCTAGCCATAAGTTGGGGGCTGTGTTGCTTGTCTATCTTCCCAATTTATATCGTTTAGGACTTCGTGTACTTGGTCCCACTTTATGTTCTTGTTATTGAAGTTGAATTTGGTGAAGGCTCCCTCGTGACTGATCTCATTTTGTCGGTCTGGGGCTCCGCGCATACATGTCTGAACCTCGATTATGTTGTGATCTGAGTTATTGTTTTTGATATGGTGACATTTCGTATCGATCTCATTTGTTAGAGAAGATGAGGTCCAGTGTATTCTCCATCTAGCAGGCTCTATTATTTGCTGGGTTTTTAAATTGAATTTTGTACAGAGATTTAAAAGCTCGTGTGTGTGTGAGTTTCGCCAGAGCTGCCCCCTGGTGTTATCACTGCAACAACATTATTTGCATATTCCTCCATTTTAGATGCCTCATGTTGAAAAACCCCCAGGAGCAAGATGTTGGGGGGAAGAGCTGGAAGATTTTCCAGACAGTAGTAAATTTTCAACAGCTGTTCCTGGAATTGCTGGGACGTTTTCATCCGGACGCTTGTAGACTACCACAATGACTAGGTTTTGGTTCTCGATCTTTACTGCTAAAACATCATTTTAGGCCTATAGCAGTTCTGTGCAAATAAGGGGACTCTGCGATATACAGGCCAACAGGCCCCTTCCCTTTGCCTGTTCACTCTGTCGCATCTGTATAGGTTGTAACCTGGGATCCATATTTCGTTGTCCAAGTGATCCTTTATGTGGGTCTCTGTGAAAGCCGTGAAGTTGCATTTGCCTCTGCAAGCAGTCCACGGATGAAAGGTATTTTGTTGTTCGTTGCTGGCTTTAGCCCTGTATATTTGCAAAGAAGAATGTCATCGGACTGGGTGGTACTGGGGAGGCTTTTTTTTCCTCCGGCACTAATTTTCTGCATCTGTTGGTTTGGAGTGGAGGCCATCGACTGTGGTTCCACTCCAGAAATGTCTAGTTTTAAATAAGATGAGGGGCTGAATGATGTTGAAGGGTTCATCTATGTGGTCCCAGGAAAGATGGGGTAGGTTTTAAGAAGTTTGAGCAGCTTTAAGAGGCTATGTGAGGCTTCCAGGACATAACTGTACTTACTCTAACAAAAGTGACAAATATGACAGTATCTTGTTCAGGGTTTTAGAAACCATATATACAGGTAGTAAACGGTATGAGGTATAGTAGGTAGGATATCTTGTTTAAAGTTATCTGGTGTGTTTTAGCAACAAAATTTTAAACCAATGAGAAGTGGCTCAGTTGGAAGCACAACCAATAACATAATAGACAGAGGCCACCACAAGTTGAATAAAAAATTTAAAAATAATAAGGGTGGGAAGTTGAAGGTCAGGGGTAAAACCCGACTGTGATGTCAGCACACTCCTGGAAAGACAGTGACTAAACGAATAGTAAATGTGATTTTCTGCTTTGAGGCAACCCCGAGGGTTTGGTGGGAGACAAATGTTGAGTTAAAAAATAATACACCCGTTTTAAAAAAATATAATATAATAATCATCCATGGGGGAAGTGGAAAAGAATCCTTCCTCTGTAAGCCATGCTTGTCGTAGGAGATGACTAAAATTCTGGGAGCAAAGGGCTAGTAACCCCTGCCTCAGTGGGGAGACGGCCAGTGTATTAAAATTATATAAAAATAATAATCATCATAATAATAATAGGGCATCATTTGATAATGCCGTAGCCGAGATTGGTACGCACATCCGCTCACACACTGAGGTCCGTGGTTAAGAGTCCCCCCGGTAACGGGTGAAAACTGCGGTGTTTAATTCTTTATCCATGGGGAACGGAATAAGAAATCTTTCCTACGAAGCCATGCGTGTTTTGTAAATGCCAACAAAATGCGCGAACAATGGGCTAGTAACACATATTCCTCCTGCATAGCCTACTAAAAAGAAAAGAAGAAAACCGCAAGCGGATTTTGAATGTCGTGGACGTTGTGTGAATATAGAAGAATATTGTGGATGTAAAATGAGAAGAAGCTGGATGTCCGGCTTTAAGTGAAACAAAGCTTGAAGGGGGTGGGAGAGGTTTCAGTGGGGAGAAATAAACGGGATTAGGTCAGGGGTTTTTTCAAATAGAGTTTAGAGCTAAAGAAGGAGTAGCCAATGATGTTGAAGGATAATTATGCAGAAAAAGAGGGGAAATATAAATGTATAGATACAAGGATTATGCGTAGTAAAAACAAGGGTGGATGGAAAAGGTGGGTTATATAGCCCGTTTATTGCACCTTGAGAAGAGAGAATGTAGAGGAGAGAGAGAGATTTTTTGAAATGTTGAGTGAAGGCGTGGGGAGTTTTGAACCAAGTGATATAGTAATAGGTGGTTGGAGGATTTCCAAATGCTATACAGTGGGTAAAATTGTTGTGGAGGGAGTATTAGGTAAACTGGGGTGCCCAGGGGTAAATGTAAATGGGGAGCCTTTAATTGAGCTTGTGTGGTAGAAAGAGGTTTGTAATAAATAATACTTATTTTATGACAGAGAGGATAAGTATACAAGGTGTGGAAAATATATCGTATATTTTCCGAAAATATTGTTTTGGTATGTAATTAATAAAATATATTATATTTATAAAAATTATATATTATAAAAAATGGGAAGGCCGGCGCCTGCGCGGACGAGCAGGGGAGAGTCCGCCATGTTTTTTGAATAGCCAAGAAAACGTTGTGAAAATAAGAAGAATTTTCGTCGCCACTATAGGTTTTATTGGGCTTGCACCTCTCAAATAGGAGCTGAAATAGTTTGGGATGTTCATTTCTTCTGCATAATTTTGGAGCATTAAATCGATGTATAGACAGCTCCAGGAACCTCAGATAGGCTTATCTATATATGTTTGTAATTCTGGCCAGTGTTATCACATAAATATGGTTAGTGGGATGTGTTTTGAGTATTATACACATTAAACTCCAGACTAATTTGGTGAGTGTTATGAATTATAAATTCTCCTTCTGTTAAATAAATGTGTATATCTAATCATCTATAATTTTAATATCAGTCCACAAAAATTATAATAATTTTAAACCAGAATCCTGGTGTGTATGTACATATCATATGCAATTAATATAGGTTCCTAAGAGGCAACTTGTGGAAAGAGATAGATGGTAGGTATCGAAGGGGGGAACATTTTTGCAACCTAGGTGTCCTAAAAATACCTAGAACATGTTTCTGTAAGCTTGATAAATAATAATTACTTGTTACCAATTTAACTTGTTATGATGTAATGAGATTCATCCAGGTTAAATGTAATTTATCCACACAAGGTATGATATACACGTAATGAAAGTAGTTTGTTTAGAATATGTATTGGTGGACAAAAGGTTTGATGGGTAGGCGTCTAGGATTACAACTTTATAGAGGGGCACTGATATAATCGTCATTATTTAGTTGTAGCTACAGTTAGAATAAGAGGCAGATTGGGAAAAACGAAAATGGACATCAACAGTAAGAGATTGTAGATAAATGGTTCAAAGAACCGACACGTTGTTAAATAGGCACATGTGCATCACTTATGGGTATCTTTATTGAGGAAACTTTCGTTTCGGCCACACAGTAGCTTCATCAGTCCAAACAAAGGATAAAGCTTAAGAACAGGAGGAGAATGAGGTAATCATCCCTCAGGCCGTGAGTCGATGGCAGTCCCCTTGATGGACTGACCACATCAACAGCACAGACTGTTGCTAAACAATGTATCAATTGTCAGGAACTTAAATACACTACCGCTGACTCTTAACCCCCCCCCGAACCCCCCCCCCCCCCCACCTGCCTAAGTAAACTGTGTCTGTCTTTGCACGTCACCACTCATAACCCTCCATCAGTCATTGAATTTAAAAATAATTAAAAATACAAAACATAAAGGAATATGAGAACCCCTGTATCGTCTCAGCCATCAGAAAAATAAATTTTTTTACATTTTCTAAATACATACTGCCATGATTCATCTTTGTGCTTACAAAAATATGCCCCCACACCTAGGCTTTTTATCTCTTAACTCAAAGCTAAAACCATTATTATACATTTCATCAATCAAAAATCATATTACAATTAAGCATAATGATATCAATTATTTATCATCCCGACTAATAAGTGTACATTATTATCACCCTAGTCCATGAAATTTACATAAAATAATACATTATTGACAATTCCACACAATCCTTCCCGTCTTCTATAACAGTGTACATATATCCAAAGACATTTCGTTTATGATACAATCATATTTACTTTACACTTCCCCTTTTCCCCAGTGCAAGATAAAATTATCCACTTGCACTAGACGTTCACAACCCATTACATTTGTTTCGTAAAATATAAGAACTAACATAAATAACCTTATAACAATATATATAATAGTAATTATTTGACCAAAGTGAAGAATACCAACTAATATGGGTAACATACACTAGAAATATGACAGGATGGATAATGAAACCTTCAAAACTAGGGAGGGCCAAGCCCATGATGACACTCTTCAGGTCACTTGTTTCTATCTAGGCTGGAATATTGCCCTGCACACTAACAGCACCTTTCTAGGGCAGGTGAAATTGCGACCTAGAAAAATGTACAGAGAACTTTCACGGCGCGCATAACGAGATAAAAACAACCTCAATTACTGGGAGTCGCTTGAGTTCCTAAACCTGTATTTCCCTGGAACGCAGGAGGAGAGATACATAATTATATACACCTGGAAAACCCTAGAGGACCTAGTACCGAAATTTGCACACAAAAGTCAATCTCACCAACGAAAGCAAAAGACTTGGCAGACGATGCCAACATCCCCCCAATGAAAAGCAGGGGTGTCACTAGCACTTTAAGAGACCATAGACAATAAGTGTCAGGGGCCCCGAAGACTGTCAAACTGCCTCCCAGCCCACATAAGGGGGATTAAATCAACAACCCCTGGCAGTCTGCAAGCTGGCACTGGACAATCACCTAAAGTCAGTTCCTGATCAGCCGGGCTGTGGCTCGTACGTTGGTTTGCGTGCAGCCAGCAGCAACAGCCTGGTTGATCAGGCTCTGATCCACCAGGAGGCCTGGTCACAGACCGGGCCGCGGGGGCGTTGACCCCCGGAACTCTCTCCAGGTAAACTCCAGGTAGAAATTGTAACTCACTCACTAATACATATTCCCATTTTTTTATGCATTATCATGTTCAACAAGATATATATACATATTTATTAACAATGTTCCAGAGCAATATCAGACTTACTCTGTCACGCACTAAGTTACACAAAATAACTTATGGCTCCTAATAAAACATGTACCGAGCAGTACTACCTCAATCATTAACAAAACCAACCTGGCAAAAGACACTTCAGAAAGCCACCCCCTGCCATCCCCTGACCCCAATGCTATCAGTAGTTAAAAAAACACAAACTCACGTCCCTCCATGCTCATTCCGTACCTGACGTCGAAAGTCATAAAACTCCCGTCCTCTTAACCAAATGTCATCCAGTTCACCCCCCCCCCCTCATTTCCCTAACGACTTTATATCATATGCTCCACTACCACACACTTTCATTCCACCTTCCATCCTCCACTAATCTCCAAAAAAGGGAAAAAACAAAGAATGCCAGTTTAGGGAGAACCACCCAATCCAGCTCTAAACTACACCCAACCCTAACATTAACACCTACCGTCAGATTACGAATAACCCAAGGGAAAACTATTTACCCCCAACCTCCCATATAGTAGCCTATTTCTGCATACTGTACGATACACACTCGCGCAGCGCCCGCACCCTATATCACCCCCCACCTGCCGCATGCAACAAGACACATACAAAAAAATCTGGCCACTACATACATCACTGCCCTCCCGAATGTACCTTGAAACCCCTCCCCACGATCAAAATGCAAAGCCCTCAAAGTCGAAAATGTTTCTCCCCCCTCCCGCCACAATACCCAGAACCCTCGCTAACCATTCCCTACAATACCCAAGTTTCACAAAAATATATGCATGAAAAGCCATCTCCTCTTTCCTCACAATGCAAAACAAGTGCCAGCACCTACATAACCCGATTCTATATAGCACTGACCTTGTAGCTAAAATTCCCCATAAAGAATCTATAAAACCACTTCACGAACCCTTGGCTTTATCTGATCTTCCGAAAAGTCTTCTCAAATGCCCCTCCAATCATACATTGGGTATGTAGCGTACTCCCTGTATCACTGTACCCTGCCAACCTGTCCTCCCAAGCCTACTTACCCTTACTTTTTTTTCTTCCCCCTTACTTGCCAACAAATTTTGCATCCATATCTTCACACTCCAGTAGTGCCTTTTTTCCTTCCACCATTTTCGCACCATCCTACATGACCACTCCCACCCTTCTTCCTACCCCTCTCTCACCCTCCCACCCTCAAGTACCGCTGCTTCACATACACTGCCTCACTCGTGTATCCAAAGTATAAGAACCCAGGCCCACCCGCCGCACGCCCATCATCCAACCACCTCCTTCCCTGTAGCCATGGCTTCCCATAACCCCTCACATACCTCAAAACCAACCCTCTCCAGTTCCTGAATATCACAAGTACGACCTCAGGGGGATATATTTTCTTGCCACTAGTCCCACTCTTTACTGTACACAAGTGTATTTACTACCACCACCCTCTGCTGCATGTTACAAATCCCCACGCCCCACCGCGAGCAGCATACCCATCGCTATACTCACAACTTCCTTGGAATTTTATTCTCTGTGCCTCCCAGCGTCTGCCATATACACAACCCCACATATCGCTTATTCTATCCACTACGTTCCACACCCATACTGCTCCCACAACAAACCCCCCCCACCACACGTGCTACTTCTAATAACTTTGACTTGCTCCATAAAACCCTCATCCCTGTCGCCCCACCAAAAAACTCTATTATACGTCCCACATTTCCCAATCCTATTTCCCCTACAACCAAAACTGTGGTGTCATCCACATACCCACACAATACACATCTCCCAGGACCCACCTCTGCCTGTTCCCACCACTGGCCTTCCCTCTATAAGCCTATAAAAAGGGTCCCTGCATCATGCAAAGAGGATTTGAACAAGGGGCAACCTGTCGCAAACCCCATCCCCATCTGCACCGGCAACCCTAACTTCCCATTAACCCAGTATCCTGACCTTTGCAGGCGTAAATACAAAGTGTTTGCCCAACGCACACTCCATCACCAAAACCGTTATTTTTTTTAAATACACCACAACATATGTCTATCTACACTGTCATAAGCCTGCTTCCAACATCCCCAAGATCCCCCCCCCCCCCCCATTGAATCTACCCTCCACAACAATCCTTAATCTTCCATGCCCCCTCACGCATACATCGACCTGGAATCCCACACTGTCCTCTATGTAGGACTACGTCAAGGCCACCTTTTTCATACGTTTTCCCTAAAACTCTTCGCAAAAATTATAATCTGCACACATAGGGAGATCGCCCTAAAAGGCAACCCAAGGGTCTTCCCGCCACCCCTCCCTTATAGACCAAAACTAACTACCCCCTCATGCCCTGCGATTCCCCCAACACTACTCTCCCCTTTCCTTCATACAGTTAAACAACCGACCAGACATTCCTTCATACAATCCCAATGTGGTAATATAGAAATCATTAGGAATTCCATCAATGTCCGCCCGGCGCTTTTCCCCTACCAAGCCCATTATCGCCTCCTCCCACCTCCTCCTCACTGATTCCTACATACCCTCTAATTACCACACTCACCACCACCCCTAAAAAAACACTCGAATACCTTACACCCAGAAAATCTCTCCACCCACTCTCCTCCCTCCCTCTGCTTAAAATTTCTCCATGAACCAATAATCAGCATAATGCTCATTCCATCGGTGGTACTAAGTACCTGCCCCACCCTATATCCCCCGTCCCCCCACCCTCTTTACACACCTTACTCCCATAATCTTTTTCATCTGTTGCCTATTCCTAAATCACCTCAAAACACATCCTGAAACGGTTTGTCACCCCATATAACCTCCTCTAAACCTTCCCTTCACACGTATATCGCTCAAAACGAGAATTTTGTTATATCTCAATCTCCCCTTAAAACCTCTAGTTTCTCCATGGTCTAGCCCCCCCTCCCCCTTCATAACATCATTTAGCTGCCACCTCTAAATATTTCAGGAACCATACCTCCACCTCGCCTCATCCTTCCTCTATGCTGGTAATCTCCCTAATCTGCAATTTAGCGTGCTTCTCCCACCATTCCAAGACATCCTCCTCTTCGTTGCGAGGCCTCCCATAGTTGCTTCCACACCATTCCTAAAAAAACAACCCCTCCCCCCCGCCCCCCCTCTCCCTGAATAGCCTCCACATTCATTTCCATTAACCCACATACCTACGAACCATCCCTTCCATGCCCATCCTGCCAAAAACGGCAACTATGGTCCGAAAAACCTAAATCATCGTCAATTACACATTTCTACTGTTATATCTACGAGTTTCTATATAAACGATCCAGACCTGGCAGCATAACCCCTCCGCATAAACGTGTGCTCTACTTTCCACCCATCGCCCCTGACTATGTTCCATAAACCCCTGCATCCCTCAACAAATCCCTCAATACTCCAGCACACAACCCTGCCCCTCTCGGCTCCACATCCTTATTCCTGATTACACAATTCCCAATCCCCACCTATTATAGAAACCATTGTAAACCCCCATGAGAAAAGCCAAAACCCTCCCTTAACAAAATTCACCTTTACCCATATTACTATCGTGCCGGCATATATTATCCCCAGTAAACATATCTCTAATCTCACCCCATATCCCCTCCATCGCACCCTCACCACCCTCCCCTGTCCCTCCCTCTTTTCCACACTTGAGCATGTGAATGGGCTGGACCTTCCCGCACTGCCACTGCCAACCCCACCCTTTAATTTCCTGAACTACCAACAACATCCTAAAACCGTTAGCCTCAACACTCTCCATACTATTAAAATTGTGTTCTTGAATAAAAACACACATCAATGTTAAAATGCCGCAAAACATCCTCCCAACCATACTCGTTTAACCGTCAGCTCTTAGGCCATTCACGTTTTATTCGTTAGACACTTAAAGATTCAGAAAGGGTGGCTTTCCACTATGTCTCCTTGAGTCCTTTCTGTTCCACTTTTTCCTGCTTCTGTCTTTTTCCCGGCACTCTTCCCACCTGGACACCCCTCCCCCCCTGTGCACTACCCCTGCCCCTTCTTAATCACACCCGCCCACGTCTTCTTCCCTTAATGCTGAGCTGGTGTTATAACCTCCTCACCGACGAGCTCCAGCCCTCTTTCTAATTACCCCCATCAATTTCCATATCAGTATTTCCCATTCCCCTTGTGGCACCTCAGTCTTCCACCTGTTAGCAACTGCAACATGCCAGGGCCCTAAGGCCCAGGAATCTGCTCATTCACAAGTCCTTCTCATCACATCAGAATTCTGTCTATAGATGGGTCTCTCCGCAGGCACGTCCAGGAAAGACTTAATCATCTCCTGTTAGGGCGTAGATAACTCCTTGTGGATCACCGGTCCCCCCACCCCCCACGGCTGCTTGCCAACTCCCGGCCCAATTCGGGGAGCATCCGAACACAGGTAGCGTCAACACAATTCTCTTCCACGCCTCCACCTCGTCGCCCAATTACCTTTGCCTGCTGCACTCAAAGTCTTCAGCAGAGGTGCCGCCTGAGGCTCTGTGACTACTTGCCATTCCCAAGGCCGCAGCGCTTGCTGCATTTACCACATCCAGCCGCCATGTGGTCAAAAGCGCCGCACAAAGGCGACACATCTTGCGTTGTCCCCGCATAGTCGCATACATCTGTGTCCTAAAATCCACCAGGACAATACATACGATGGAAATAGTCTTCCTTAAAGACATCTTGACGGTGAAAGATCCAAGCCGCAAATCCTTCAGTAATCCCTCCGTCCATCGAACTTAAGTTAAGCAAATGCACCTCACCATATCTTTTGAAATGTCTCTCTGATATCCACATCGACTGCCTCGAAAGGAACGTTGGCGGATCCCACCCAGGTTATATTTTGAGGCATCCCGCGGCCGTACCTCCAGACCAGATGAGTATGGTGATTTCCTGTATGAGTGTCCACCGTCCCTTTCATATGCCTTCCACTGTGCAGAATTTTAAGAAGATTCGTGAAAGCCATTAAGTGCTATTCCGTGTAAATTCTTCAATTTCAATGCCATACGTGTCCCTATAAATCGGTTTGGTAAAAACTGAGGCATTTCGTAGGGTAATTGCCCCTTTAAAACAAGGTCAACACACACGGTGTAGCTCCTCCGCGGTAGCTGGGCAGCCATCTTGGTGAAAACAGGAATTTTGCCTCACCAGAGACAGCAGGATCTGTTTGCGCAGTGCGTCCACTCAGCCCGAAAGCGAAGAGGACAATGTACCTGAGTTTTAAATAAAATATAAAAAAAAAAACTAAATACAAAGCTAAGTAATACGACCAGATAATATTATAAAGTCGAGTAAATTCATTTTAGTTACTAATGGAATTACTCCTGAATATAATATTAAGTGAAATAGCAAAAATAACATGTAATAGTATACCATTGTGATAATAAGAAGAAAATGAACAAAATGAACAAAAGGGTGTAACATCCCCTCCACACGACCAAATGTCGCACTGACAATAGGACAAAAATAATCCTGAATCTTTTAGATTCAGTAGAAAACTGAAATACCCATACAGCAAGACTGATATACATTTCACCGCCCTCGTCCCAGTCTTTACTGAATTGTTCACAGTAGGAACGCATCATCACCTTCAATGTCTGATGAAACCGTTCCAATGCTCCTTGGGACTGGGGCCTATAGCTCGTAGCGAGGATAGATCTTACACCAAGGCGTGACATGGCCTTGGCCATGGCCATGGCCATGGCCATGGCCATGGCAAAGGGTTATGATCTGAGTATACTGTAATCTGATGAGGTGATGTTCCCAAGTAAACTTCAAAATGCTCAAGAGAGATAACCAGGGCTAGAGCTTCTTTTTCTATGGTTGCATAATTCTTTTGGTGTGGCTTTAAAGCCACACCAAAAGAATTATGCAACCGTAGAAAAAGAAGCTCTAGCCCTGGTTATCTCTCTCGAACATTTTGAAGTTTTTACTTGGGAACATCACGCGTCATCAGATTACAGTATACTCAGATCACAACCCTTTGACATCATTAATACCATAAGCTAAGAATGCCAGAATACAGAGGTGGCCCTTAGAAATTTCACAACCTTTTCCTATTAAAAGTCTACACATAAAGGGCAAACATAATGTAATTGTGGATGCTTTGTCCCGCCCTTAAAACCAGTTGCACCAATATCCCCCTGTTCTAAACTTACGACCAATATTTCCTTTTGTTGCCTACAGTTATGTGAAATGAAGTGGTACTGTTTACAGTTTAGTTATGGAGGATGAAGCTTGGAGACCAGTTGCCTGTGTCTTACTTTTTACTTGAGACAGACCAGCATTCGTGTCACCCAAGGCCAAGAGAGAACCCAATTCTGTTGAGGCAGATGTCTGTCGTCTCAACAATATCATCCTTGAATACCTTCAGAACACATGAAGATTGTCTGGGACGAATTGGCGGTGAAATGTATATCAGTCTTTGCTATATGGGTATTTCAGTTTCTACTGAATCTAGAAGATTCAGGATTATTTTGTCCTATTGTCAGTGCGACATTTGGTCTTTTGTGGAGGGGATGTTACACCCTTTTGTTCATTTTGTTCATTTTCTTCTTATCACAATGGTATACTATTACATGTTATTTTTGCTATTTCATTTTAATATTATATTCAGGAGTAATTCCATTAGTAGCTAAAATGGATTTACTGACTTTATAATATTATCTGGTCATATTACTTAGCTTTGTATTTAGGTAGGTCATTTAATTAGTGTCAACTGCTGGTGACCTGGCCAAGCACCAGTAGGTGTTTTGAGCTGCTTGACCCCTGCTCCGACCGAGACAAAGTGGGCTGGTAAAGCCTCACAGAGTTCAGTTCTTACCTTCCTCACCTCTCGTGAGGGAAGCTCCCTGATTCCTGGATTTAAACTTCTGGTCCCACATGAGGTTCCCTAGTGACCCTCCAGTACCTCGGACGGTATCTGATAGAAACGTCTCGGACGAAGTGTGTGTTGCTGTTTTGGAGACTCTGGTGATTGTCCCTAGCTCTGCTAGGAGTGAATTTAAGCAGTATTGGTTCAAAGAGGACGGTGAAAAAGTCATGGGAGACAGACTCGCCTCAAAATTCCTTTAAGTGTAAAATATTCCTAATCTCAGTATATTATGAAAGTTGAATAAGAGTGAATTATTATTGAAGTGTTACGTCTTCTGTCTCATTTGGATTGAGTTAAGTAAAGTGTTATTATGTGAAGAGGTGTTATGATACTAGAGCCGTTCAGTACTATAATCAAGATAATACTGTGTATTATCTTTTAAGTGAACTTAAGTGTAAATTTCATGAGTACTCTGTTTTATGGTGCGACCTTTTTAAAGTTAATATAAAACCCTTCTATGGTTTATTAAGAAACTTAATAAAAAACCAGAAAGAAACATTGTGATTGTTTACTGCTGAACCCTTGAATGATTTCATCTAGAACAGGATATTCAATCCTGTTTATTTGTTGCAAGAAAGGGCTAAACAGGCTTAAGTAGTGGCCCTGTACGCAACATGCATTCAACAAAATAAGCAGACTCTTGGATGTCACTACTGCCCGGCTCCGGCTGGGTTACAAGTATCTTTGGCAGGTTAAATCACCACCACCAGATGTAGACCAAACGAAATGTAAACTTTGCCAGATGGACTATTGTCACACCCTGCGTCATTATGTACTGGAGTGCGATAAAATTAATGAATTTAGAAACAACTCACTCAGAAGTGTTCAAGAAATGGCAAAGTATTTTATCCACAGTGGTATATTACAGACCATTCTGGAGAAATACCCTGACTTTGCTAGCTGTAAATAATGCATTACCACGTGTGTGTGTGTGTGTGTGTGTGACTCAACAATCAATATTTGCACCAATAACTCATTACAGTTGTGACCGGGTGTGGAAGTGTGAATTGTCATTACTCTATAATTTGTTCATGATTGTAGCCATGTATAAACGTAAGTAACCATTCTTACAGGATTCATTACCTTTGTACCTAGTTCAGCTATCAAAACTTTGGGGCCCAGTCCCTGGACCCATTACGTACCTCTGTAATCTGTAAATACCTTTATAACTTGTCATGATTGTGACTAGACCTACCTGGAGTTCATTACCTTTGTAAATTTTGAGTTCATTACCTTTGTAAATTGTGAATTCATTACTCTGTAACTTGCCAGCTACAAAACTTTGGAAGTCAGTCCGGACCAATTATGTACCTTGTAATCTTTTGACAAACGCCCAAGGATGGTTACGGGGTGCAAAAAAAAATTTATTAAACTACACGTAAGGGGAGGGTAGATGGGGAGCTGGAGGGTATTGGGTAGATGCCGGGATAATTTTAGGAACTTTTAAAATGTCGACAAAAAAAAGGGAGGTGGTATTTCATGCACTGACCAGGGAGGTTTTTAACATCTTTTAGGAGTGAAAAAGAGTGGATGTGAGTGTGGGGGAGGTCGTGAGGCATTACATGAATGAAAGGCATTAATAGAATAAAAGTGGGTAAAGCAGTTTGGAACTGAGGGGGATCATGATAGAACTTTTTAAAAGCAGGGGGGAAATAGATTGGAGTGGGTGGTATTTTTGTTTAATAAATGTATGAAAGAGGGGAAGGTACCTAGGGATTGGCAGAGAGCTTGTATAGTTCCTTTATATAAAGGGAAGAAGGACAAGAGAGATTGTAAAAGTTATAGGGGAATAAGTTCACTGAGTATACCAGGAAAAGTGTAAGGTAGGGTTATTATTGAAAGAATTAGAGGTAAGACAGAGAGTAGGATTTCGGATGAGCAAGGAAGCTTTAGAGTGGGTAAAGGATGTGTAGATCAAGTGTTTACATTGAAGCATATATGTGAACAATATTTAGATAAAGGTAGGGAAGTTTTCATTGCATTTATGGATTTAGAAAAGGCATATGATAGAGTGGATAGGGGAGCAATGTGGCAGATGTTGCAAGTATATGGAATAGGTAGTAAGTTTCCAAATGTTGTAAAGAGTTTTTATGAGGATAGTGAGGCTCAGGTTAGGGTGTGTAGAAGAGAGGGAGATTACTTCCCGGTAAAAGTAGGTCTTAGACAGGGATGTGTAATGTCACCATGGTTGTTTAATATATTTATAGGTGGGGTTGTAAAAGAAGTAAATGCTAGGGTGTTGGGGAGAGGGGTGGGATTAAATTATGGGGAATCAAATACAAAATGGGAGTTGATAGTTACTATTTGCTGATGATACTGTGCTTATGGGAGATTCTAAAGAAAAGTTACTAAGGTTAGTGGACGAGTTTGGGAGTGTGTGTAAAGGTAGAAAGTTGAAAGTGAACATAGATAAGAGTAAGGTGATAAGGGTATCAAATGATTTAATTAAAGAAAATTGGATATCACATTGAAGAGAGTATGGAAGAAGTGAATGTTTTCAGATATTTTGGAGTTGACATGTCAGCGGATAGGTTTATGAAGGATGAGGTTAACCATAGAATTTGATGAAGGAAAAAAGGTGAGTGGTGCATTGAGGTATATATGGAGGAAAGAAACGTTATCTATAGAGGCAAAGGGAATGTATGAAAGTATAGTAGTACCAACACTCTTATATGGGTGTGAAGCTTGGGTTGTGAATGCTGCAGCGAGGAGGCGGTTGGAGGCAGTGGAGATGTCCTGTCTAAGGGCAATATGTGGTGTAAATATTGTGCGAAAATTCGGAGTGTGGAAATTAGGAGAAGGTGTAGTTAAAAGCATTAGTCAGAGGGGGGAAGAGGGGTTTGGGTTGAGGGGGTTTGGCCTTTTTAGAGAGAATGGATCAAAGCAGAATGACATGGAGAGCATATAAATCTGTAGGTAAAGGAAAGTGGGGCAGGGGGTAGTATTATAATCAAAAAGAAGTGCTAAACCACAGGGCTATAGAGCTGCAGGGCAGGAAGCGAGGGTACAGGTGGCAAAAGGGAGAGGGATGATTAGTAGGTTATGGAGAACAGCGGGGCAGTGGACAATGCACGGGTAGAGGGTAGCAAGAGATTGAGGTAGAAAGGGCTGAGGGGAGTGCAAAAGGCATCATCAGAGTTTGTGGAGTAAATCAGTTGTCAAGAAGTCAGTGAGAGAGTCAGGATTGAAGGAGGGTCCATCAGCAAAAAGGGACGGTAAAGAGAGAGTAGTAGAGCGGAGACGACGTTGGAGGTAAATTCTGTGTGCTCGTTGATAGAGAGGGTAGTCTAACAGAATATGGCTAACCGCTACTGAAACCTGACACTTCTCACAGAGAGGAACAGGGTGCCTCTCCATGAGATACCCATGAGTAAGACGAGTGTGGCCAATGCGAAGACAGGAGAGTAGTCTCCCAACCTCAACACTAATGACAAGATGGCCAGTAACCTATACTCGGCTTAATAGACTGAAGTTTGCTACCGAACAGATTAGACCAACGTTGTTGCCAATGGGTGTGAAGGTGGGTAGCTATTACAGCAATACAGTCCGTAAATGGAACACCTCTATATGAAACTAGTAGGTCATGTACTGATGACCGCACAGCAGTGTCTGCCTGTTCATTGCCCTGTATGTCAACATGACCAGGGACCCAACACAAAAAACAATATCTTTATGCCTGGTAGAGATGCAGCGTACCCAAAGTTGGATACGGAGAACTAGGGGGTGAGGGGTATAAAATTTTCGTATAGCCTGTAAAGCACTAAGGGAGTCTGAGACAACCAAAAATAATGACACAGGCATAGATGCAATATGGATAAGTGGTGCAAGAAAGGCATACAATTCAACTGTAAAAATGCTAGCCGAGGAGAGTAAATGTCCTCACACGACACTGTCCGGAAACGCTGTCACGAATCCGACGCCATCAGAAGACTTAGAGCCTTCTGTGTACACTGCGATGGCATGAGAATGAGAGTGGAAGTGGTCAAGAAAAAGAGCGGGAAGCTACCGTAGGCAGTTGGGCTTTCGCACAAGGGAGTGAGAAAGAACAGACTCAAACAGCTGGAACTTCCCAGGGGGGCAGGGAAAAGTGAAATGCTACAAGAACATAGAAAGGTGGTAACTGGAGGGAAGACGAGCAATTGTAGGTGAAGAGAAAAGGAACAGAGCAAACAGGGGGCGACGAACAAATAATGTCTACTAACATCGGTGACTATTCTATATATGGAAGGATTACAGAGATCATGAGAGCGAACATAGTAGCGAAGGCAATGGGCATCACGGCGATCCGACAAGGATGGAATATTCGCTCCAGCATAGAGGCTCTCAACAGGGAAAGAGCAAAAAACACCAAGGCATAAATGTAATCCCTGGTGATGGATGGGATTAAGGCTAGAGAGAGTAGCAGGAAGAGGCCGCTGAATAGATCTGATCTCCATAATAGTTTCGATACAATGAGGGCTGAATGTAGGCAAAGGAGAGTTCGACGATCAGCTCCCCATGGAAGATGAGTAAGGGTTTTAAGAAGGTTCAACCGGTTGTGACAAGTTGCTTTCAGAGAGGTAATGTGAGGTTTCCAGGAAAACCTATGGCCAAAGAGAAGGCCTAGAAACCTGACCGTATCACGTTCAGGGATACGTGAACCATAGAGGTAACAAAGGATGAGTGGAGATGACAGAGCGTCTAGTGAAAGTAATTTGATGAGTTTTAGTACTGGAAAATTTAAACCCATGCATGGTGGCCCAATTGGAAACATGGTCGACCGCATGCTGGAGAGAAACTGTAATCGAGGTGACAGCACGTGCACAAGCAATAGCGAAGTCATCAACATTGAGTGTTGACCAAATATTAGATGGGAGGGGTCAAATCATTTATAGCAAGGAGAAAGAGTGTTGTGCTCAGAACACATCCCTGGGGGACACCTTCAGCATGGACAAAGTCTGGGGAAGAGCATATTATTAACCTTAACACAGAAATGTTTGTCAGTTAAGAAGTTCTTAAGGAAGGATGGCAGATTGCCTCAGAGGCCTGAGGAGTGGGCTTGGGCCAAAATATTATACCTCCAAGTTGTCATATGCCTTCTCAAGATCAAAAATATGGCAAACTGAGTGGTTATTTGCAAAGGCATTACGAACATACGTATCCAAGCATAGTATGGGGTCTATAGTAGAACGGCCCTTACGAAAGCCATATTGACTAGTGGAGAGACTGTTGTCTCTCTCTAGATACCACATTAAATGTCGGTTTACCAGATGTTTCATCACTTTGCAAAATGCACTAGTAAGAGCAATGGGACGATAAGTGGGAGGCATCATGTCCCATAGTACCCAGTTTGCAGAAAGGGAGACCAATGGTGGATTTCCACAGCATGGGAAGAGCTCCTTGTGACCAAATAAGATTGAAGAGTTGTAAGAGGACTGTAAGGGCTGACTGATGTAAATGCTGTAACATTAAAATATGAATGCCGTCAGGCCAGCTTCGATGATCGGCAAGCCAAGTGTTGCCTCCAGTTCCAGAAGTGTAAAAGGCACATTATATGATTCTTCTTTGAAAGAAGTCTAAGGTGCTAACCTCTCTGGCAGACTTTGAGGAAAGAAACAAGGAGCATAGATGGAGCCCTGAGAAATTACGGACCAGATGATTGCCAATTTCAATGGCAACATCAGGGGTTTGCTATATCAACACGGCAACTTGCAGAACAGGAGCCGGGTCAACGGAGAGTATTTACCACTCGTTTCCCCTACTTTTTCCGCTCACTCGGAAAACAAAATTAAAAAATCTACCTTTGGTTCGACCCTCGGGGGGAAAACTTCCCCCCCACGCCAAACGGGGGTTTTTTTTTAAAAAAAATTTTTAAAGGGGCCCCCTTATGCCCCAAACCCCCCTCCCCCCTTCGCGGCTTCTGGGGGGCCCCTTTTTAAACCTTCCGTTTTCGAACTTTTCACCCTAAAACCCCCGGGGGGTTTAAAAAAAAATTTTTCCCCATTTCTTCCCTTTCCAAAAATAAAAAAGGGCCTTGGGAATTTATTTCCCCCTTCCCCCGTCCAAGCAAATTTTTCCCCCCCCCCTTAAAACCTTTTTTTAAAAAAACGGTCTCTCAACCCCCCCAAAATTTTCCGATTTCCACTTCCCTTAAACAAAAAAATACACATTCCCTATCCCGGAAAAAGGGGGACCTTTTTCCACCAAAAGGGCCCTTGTCCAAAAAAAAAAAACAAGGGTCTTGAAGCAATTTTTTGAAGCCGTGGCCAGTTTTAAAATTTTTTGCCTCCTTTTTCCGGTAAAAGGCAAAAATTTTTGTTTTTTTTTTAAAGGGTTTTAAAGGTCTATTTTTCCAAGATTTTGAGGGAAAAAACCCCGGAGCTTGGAGAAAAAAAAGGCAAGTTTGCCTTTAATGGAACAAGGGGTTTCTATATAAAACCGGGGGGCAATTAAAAAAACCGGGTCGGAGAGTTTTTACCACTCCCCCTTTTTTCCAGACGCATCATAAGAAAAGAGGTGTGGGGAAACAATCTCACCAAAAAACGTTTAAAAGCGCAGATGAACGGGGGACAACCGCTCGCTTCTGCTAAAATCAAGAAGCTCTCTGTTTCTACTGTACCGGTACTGCCCCACGGTTCTTTCAAAGTCTCCCGAGCCCCAAAAGGAGACCCCATGGATGCACTTTCAGAATGCCCGCGAGGTTTGGGGGTTTTCAATAGAAGCTGCAGTTAAAAAAGACGTCGAGAAGAGGTGTAAAAGAGGTGTAAAAGCTCATCAATGGAGGATAAAGAAGGAACCTCACTAAAAGTAGTGAGTTGTGAGTAAAGGTCCCAATTTGCTCGATCAAATTGCCAGCGAGGGCTATGGAGAGGTGGTGAATATGAAGAAGTAAGAATGATTGGAAAATGATCGCTGTCATGTAAGTCCGTTAGAACAGAGCAAGCGAATTCTAGTGCAGTGGAGGAAGAGCAGACCGAGAGATCGATGCAAGAGTACGAGTACAAGGATCAAAATGGGTGGGAGTACCCGTATTTACTACACGGAGGGGGTGAGAAGCGAGAAAAGCCTCCAACTGAATGCCACATGAGTCACAATGAGACCTCCCCCCCCAGAGGAAATGGTGGGCATTAAAATCGCCAAGTAACAGAAGTGGTGGTGGTAAGGATGAAACAAGAAAGGCAAAATCTGGGATAGATAATGCCCAAGAATGAGAGAGATACAAAGAACATATTGTAAACCACTTATTCAAGTGGATATGGGCTACAGTGTAATGCAGCGAGGTATGAACAAATAGTTGATGGTACGGAATATCATTAAAGGTCCCATCAGAAAAAGGATTCGAAGAATACAATAAATTATAGCCTGAGATGGGTTGGAAAACAGCCAAGTGTAATTTTGGTTCTTGTAAGCAAACATTAACAGGGGAAAACTGGGAAAGCAACATCTGAAGCTCACCCCGATTACCCCTGAGGCCGCGGATATTCCACTGAAAATAGGCCATGATTGGCAATAAGGAAAATATACCAGGAATCCCCAGGTAAGGGCACCTACGGACTAGAGGGGTTAGAAAAGTCTACGTGCGGTGGTATCAGTAAACGTTCAAGCAGCAAAGGAACGGAGCATTGCAAAGAAAGAGTTGTGGAGATGGAGGAGAGGGAAGAGAAGAAACAGGAGGTGGATCAGTGTCCATTGAAGGTTTAGTCTCTGCAATATATTCTGAAATAGCTTCAAGTGTTTCTGAATTCAAAGACGTTGTGTGGGAGACAATACATACTGGAGATAGGAGGAGGAGGGTGAGTAAAGATTGGGACAGTAATGGACTGTACCAAAGTAGGGGGGGACAAATGAGTGTAGGGAACCGAAGAAGTGTGGGAGGGGACAGAAGAGGCAGAAACCTGGGAGGTGGCAGAAGAGGGAGAAACTTGGAAGGGGACAGGGGAGGAAGGCACAGTACGAGAAGGAGGGTGAACCTCCACACTTGTAATAGAGCCAGTGAGAGGGGAAGAACCAGGCACAGAGACTGGAAAGGTAAAATGTGGAGGTGGAAGAAGGGAGGGAGGGGGGACAAAGAAGATTTGAGCAATGAGGATTTTTTGGACTTCTGAGAAGTAGAGGGGCGATTGGTAGAAGGTGTCGTATGAGGTCTTGTCAATACCAGGGCTTGTTTGGGAGAAGACGAAGATGTGAGAACTGACTGAGGAGTTTAAGTAGGGACGTCAGAGCCCAGGACAGCAAACGAATTAGATACAGGAGTGACTATGGGAAGGGTAACCACAGAGGCTGCAGAAGATGGGACCCCAGAAGTGGGGGGACGTTTTGAAACACGAGAATAAGAAACACGGGGTAGTCTCCCTTGGAGGCGGAGATGAGAGACTGCCATAGCATAAGGGAGACCTTCTGCCTCTTTGAGGCAATGGATTTCTTGCTCATTTAAGTAGACCTGGCAACAGCGAGAGTATGAAGGGTGAGCCTCATGACAATTAAGGCAAGAGGGAGGTCAACTGCAAGACATATTAGAATGGCCATCGGCACCACAGACTGGGCATTCGGCTATAGATCTGCAATATTTTGCTGGGTGACCAAATCGTGGTGTAGGGATCACCTTTTGAACTTGTAACCGATGTCCTGCTACATAAACAGAGGATGGGAGTTCATGGCTGTCAAAAGTTAATCGAGCCACATTGCAAGGGTATCGTCTCCACCCGCGGGCAGGAAGGACATAAGTGTCTACCTTGAGGATTGAGAGATCTTGGAGTTCCAGCTGTTCGAGAATGTCATTGTCACATGTCTGGAAATTCTGTTGGGCTACGGTATGGGGCAGAATGACAGTACCACTACAAGAATTGAGGGAATGATGTTTTTCGATAGTGACAGGAATAGTATTGATATGTGAAAGAAGAGAGAGATCATGAGCTTGGGTAGCATTCTGGACAGTGATGATGCATGTACCGCTCTTAAGAGCATGAAAGGAAATATCTTTACCAACATGGCATAGGAGCGCCTTGCCAATACTATGGTCGGAAAGATAGGCAATGGAGGAAGTCGGTCGTAAAGTAAAGAATTTAGTCCATTGTGCATTCTGAAACAGCGTGGAAAGGGAGTGCATGACGTGTCAATCTTTTCTGAGTAGAACGAGAAGGTGAAGTATCGTCATCAGGTAACTGTCGTTGGCATTTAGGAGTCGAACTGGAGTTGGTCTGACATGGAACGGGCTGGCGATTCGAAAATTGCCGCACCGTAGAGGGAGAGGCCGGAATCATAGTCAAAGGAGAGCAGAGGTCAGACAAATCGAAGGAGTCAGTCGAAACCCCGGTACCTGAAGCGGGTGATGAAACAGCACCAGCAAGAGGTACAGGGGCATCAGGAGTGTCCGAAGAGTGGTCAAAAAACGAGGCAGGGTCAGAATGAGGTGCGGTATCAAGAACGGGCCCGGGGGTAGCAGGTTCATGGTTTGGGTCCTCCATGATTAGGTTACTTCTTTCTTTTTGTTTTTAAGAAAAAAAATAAAAAAACAAAACAAAAAAAAAAGAATAAAAAAAGGGGGGAATGGGGAGGAATAGTTCCTAGGAGGAACTTTTTGTTTTTAAGAAAAATAAATAAAATAAAAACAAAACAAAACAAAACAAAAAAAAGAATAAAAAAAAGGGGGGAATGGGGAGGAATAGTTCCTAGGAGGAATGAAAGGGCCAGAAATCTCCCTCTGTGCCCAAGAGGACCTCAGCACCGCAAGTAGTGCAGATGTGGCGTGGAACCTGTCCCATACCCTACCCATCATGCCAGTAAACTAGCAATCCGGGATAGCAACCTCGCATCTGCCGAGCTACCTCGGTGGACAAAAGAGAGGGCGGCCGGATATCCGCCACAAAGCATACCTCCTTTGGCCACCACCCCAGGAATCCGAAAGGCGGCCTCCAGAGATATACCCGTCCCCCGAAAGACACCCAAAGACACCCAAAGCCACCCCCCGGGAGATTGGAGATGGACTGGGACATCCCCAAGCGATCCAGATTCCATGGCAAACTACACCACCGCCAAGAACCTCAATGGAATGGGATGGACCCCGGTACCCTTCCCCTACCTAGGAACTAGCATGCCTGTGGGAAGAACCCCAAAGGCCAAAAAGAGGAAGGGAATAAGAGAGGGACAGGGAGGATGAGGAGGAAAGGAAAAAGGGAGGATGGGATAGGGAAGGGGGGTAATTAGGTTCGGTCTGAGGAAGGAGACCAACAGGTCTAATTCCTCAGACCAAGAGCCTCTTCACCACGCCAAGGAGCCCCCCTTGAAGAGGAGGGAGGGGGTAAAGGAGGTTTTGTGGGCGAGGGCCTTAGACTTTCAGCAAGCGTGCATGAGCATGTTAGATAGGAGTAAATGGAGATGAATGGTTTTTGGGACCCGACGAGCTGTTGGAGTGTGAGCAGGGTAATATTTAGTGAAGGGATTCAGGAAGACCAGTTATTTTTATATAGCTGGACTTGAGTACTGGAAATGGGAAGTACAATGCCTGCACTTTAAAGGATGGGTTTTGGGATATTGTCAGTTTGCAGGGATATGTTGTATATCTTTATATATGCTTCTAAACTGTTGTATCTGGGTGCCCCTACAAAAAACAGTGATTATGTATAAGTGAGGCAAAAGTAATGAATGATGATAAAAGTATTTTCTTTTTGGAGATTTTCTTTCTTTTTGGGTCACCCTGCCTTGGTGGGAGACAGCCAACTTGTTGAAAAAAATAATAATAATAATAATATTCAGTTTACTATAACACAAATTTAATGCTCATGAAACCTGGCTACTTAATAACCAAGGATACTGTTCAAACATATAATGCTGTAAGAAATATTTATTTTTAAAAATGAGAGCATAGTAAAATGTGTTGGAAAAAATACAACATAGCAACTTTTTTTTTGTTACATAGACCACATATCTGATTACAAGAGAAACTTGCAGTGGCAGTGTTACATAGACTGCATGTCATCTGACTACAGCACAGCAACCTGTAAAAAACATCAATAGTGGATACAATTGTCACTGATGGGAAAAAATGCCACAAACATTTTACAGATAATTACAGTATCTTCACTGCTTCTAAGAATTCAATATAAATTATTAATATTGCAAAGATGCATTTACCCCTGATAAAAAGCATTTGCCCATACCAGTTATTGTACTTAATTAAAAATAATAACAAATTGTGGACTTGATTAGCCAATTTTTTTTATCAACCTGCAAAGTTCATCCTAACACTTTAATACACAACTTTTGTACAAGAATGTAAGTTTATTTTGCAGTTTAAGTTTTCTTTGCAAAACTGTATTAGCAGTTAACAAACTGATACCAATACTTAAATGACAGGAGTCTAATAAAAGAAAAACAGTTTCAAAAGTTACATGTACCTTATATAAATTACTAGTTTACATATTTATGTTGGATGCAAAAATTCTAGTAATAATTTATATTACGTCCTCTGCATGTCATCAGTAATGTCTATAAATTTAACTGTAAGCAAAGCAGGTCTTATTTATAAAGGAGACTCAAGTGTCAAACACTGCTTATCAGATATAATTTTAAGACTTTTTCACACACACACTAAGCAGAATTTACTCTATCATTCAAGCAGACAATTTTTGCATTAATTTCTTAAAAGGCACAAAGCTTTTAAGTTCTAAGGATAATACTGAGAGGAATAGATGTATGGCTTTATCAACATTCATGGTTGAGTGGTTCAACCAATAATGCAAGTTATTTACCACTAATTTGTGTCTATAAAATGACTTACAGATATAGGCACTGAAGACAGACTTTCTGACTTATTACTACATTTATGGGCAGGGAGGGAGGTGTTAAAATTGTTTGGACTTTCTGAAACATTGGCAAAATTCAAAGAATCAATAATATATTTATAAGTACAGCTGTGTGAAACAGGTCAATAGCATTAAAAGTACTAAGACAGTACAGCATAATGATGCACTGTACCAGCAATGACCTGTCCTCCTAAGGCTATAATACGAATATACGTACTAGCTAACTTCTCGGCATTATGTCACGGTTACTGGTACTGTTGGTTAGGTTCACATAATTTAAATAAATTAAGGAATTTGATTTATGCTTAACATTAAAAACTGCAAAAATTACAAAACAGGATTACGTTTTCTCGATGCTGCAGTGGCCAAAGAACAAGGGCACTTTATAATCCACATAATAACAAAGTCAAATTTGTGTCACACACACAATATTGTTTGCAGACATTAATTACTATGAAAAAGGAACATAAAATTTCTAAAACAAATTATAACAATGATTTTTCTTAAAAATTTACCCGAGAATATACGTATATTTATGAGTGATAAACAATACAGGTGCTCCTTGACTTATGATGGATTAACTTATGATATTTCAACTTTACAATGGCACAAAAGCAATTACTTTGGAGATGATATTTAATTCACAGCATGAAGGCAGCAAGTCTGTAACTTGTATAAATTTTTTTTTACTTTTCAGTACCGATATTTAGTTACAGTAATTATTTGTTGATTTACTTATTCTGTGACGGTACATACTTATATGTATATTTACTTATTTATTTAGAATATCATATTCATATCTGACTTATATTTTCCACTTAAGATGGGTTTGTTGGAATGTAACCCCATTATAAAATCAAGGATCACATGTACTTGAAAGTAGATCTGTAACAATATACAGTACGTATATAGTAAAGATGAGGAGACTATGCAAGACAGTATTATAGTGTATTATTAGATAAATTTGTAATGGTCTGAATTTTAACTGTACGGAAGAGTTATCTTTGGTTTTCTTTTGTTTTTTCGCGCAAACTCTTACAGAACATAAAGAACATAAAATATTACCTACGTGTTTGCACGACAGTGCATAAAACATGAACATAAGTGATTGTATGAACACGTATATAAATGCTGATGTACAAGTGATAGGAATTTAACAGTTGATGTATGATAGGAATTTCAATGGTTGATGCACCATAGGAATGTACGGATGTGTTGATGCATAGATAAGATCTTTAGAAAAATTGTTGAAACAAATTACTTTACAAATTAAATATCAAATTACCTTGAAAGAGACTATGGTTTAGGTAACATTTTAGTGAATAAAAAAGCATAAAAAAAACAAGTAAAAATAGGAATTCTTCTAAGGATGCGTAGGAAACATTTAGGGTTTCGGGAAAATACATATAACAGTGGACCCTCGACCAACGGGCAGCATCGATTACGTTGATATCTGATAGCAATACATTTTAACGCAAAACATTTTGCTCGATAGCGCCTAAAAAATCGACCAACACTAGTCGTTCTGTCTGAGACGCATCCACTTCTGGCAGTGTTTACAAGCCAGCCAATGCTCGGTACGGCTTCCAAGCATCAATCGGAACATTTCATATTATAACAGCACTTTTAAGTTATTGCACTGCAAATTAAGTCAACATGGGCAATGAAAGGCTTCTTAGTGCCAACCCTAACAGCAAAAAGGGAGAGAATTACTATGGATATTGAAGAAAGAGATCATTGCCTAATTATGGAAAGTGGAATGGTAGGAAGTTTGAGGCGGGTCTCGAGCTGGCCAGGTTGTTCTCAAAACCGAATCAAACCAACGCTACTTTTTGTGGGCAAGAAAACGGAATCAAGAAGCTGTTCTTGCAAAGATTTTCGATAAATGAGATTCGCAAGTACTCGAAGATGTTTGAGAGACTGTTATTGGTGTGGATAAACGAAAACAGAGTAGCAGGAGATAGCATCTCTTCAAGCGATCATATGTGAAAAGGCTAGGAAGTTGCATAGACGATTTAATTAAAAAAATGCCAGAAATAGTGAGAATGTGAGTGATATAAGGCCAGCAAAGGTTGAGTTTGAGAGATACGAGATGATTTAAAGGGAAGGGAAAGTAAACCAGTCAAAGGTCTTGCACCTCAAATGTCTAATGGAAGGGGATTCCTTCTAAACACTATAGACCTTCAACACTCTCCCTCTCCATACCATATCATCACGATTTTCAATAAAGGTAGTTGTCAATGTCAATGTGCAGTCTTCTCGTTTGTGTATTAAAATAATATTTCATGTGGTGAAAAACAATTTTTTTCATATATGGGGTGTCCTACATGGATTAATTTGATTTTCATTAATTCATATGGGGAAAATTAACTTGACTAACGATAAGTTTTGACTAACGATGAGTCTCAGGAAAGGATTAATAGCGTTAGTTGAGGGTTCACTGTACAGTATACACTGGAGTGAATGCAATGGGACGTAAGAAATAAAACTAAAGAAAAAATTAGCGCATTTTTAATTAGTGAGACAGAGGCTATGTTGACGGGGCTTATGGGGAGATACAAGAAATTTGGGCAGAATTGAATACGTACAAAAGAAAAGAAATCTGTTTGTGATTATTCTTATGCTCACAAAGGAAGCATTAAAGGCTGCAATGTCTAGATAGCTCCATAATTATACAATCATATTTTATTGTAATTAATTGAGACTTTTTTTCATGTAGTTTACTAAGTGTAAATGTCTTGATGTGGCTACAATATTGCTGATAAATATACATTCAAAAAAATAATGCAAAGAGTCAACTATTATTTATCTAGTCTGTTTAATACCTTTCTCTGTATACTAATAAAATTATGTCAACAGCAACCACAAAATTTACTTGTAGAAAGATTTAGGCATTCATTTTAAACAATAAGCATTATATAATTCTGAGTGAAAATAAATTGCTTATGGTCCCTGCAAGAGGACTAAAAGGCAATTTCCGTGAAAAAACTAATGTATAAATAAAAGGGAAAAGCCTTATGCATAAATGAAGGGGGAAAAGTTTAATTTAACCGTGACGGTTTCCCGACGTATAATACGTTTACGAGCCAATGTTTCTGACGATATTTATACGCATAAATTCTAGCAGCGTCAAATCAAGATCAGGAGAAAGCTTGTAAGCCCACATGTGAGAGATGGGTCTCCGGGTCATGTGTGCACATATAAAAAAAATCGGGGGGAGCCAGTGGTGCATTGTGGGAATGCCAGTTCAGTTGTCATTTATCAGCATGTCTAGGGGTAGAAATATGTGATTCCAGCAATTGGGAACTCTTATCTTCAAGTGATGCTCTTACACCAGATGGAAGTGTCAGTGTGATCATTTCATGATTGGAGGAGTTTGAGGAACAAAAGCATTGGGGAGGATGAGGGGAGGAAGAGGAGGGAGGAGGAGGAGGGCAGGAAGAGGAGGAGGAGAGGTAGGAGGAGGAGGTGGTGGAGGAGGTGGAAGGGAGGAGGAGGAAGGAGGTAGGAGGAGGAGGAGGTGAAGAGGAGGAGGAGATGGAGGAGGAGGAGAAGGAGAAGGAAGGAGGGAAGAAGGAGAACGGAGGTGAAAGGGAGGAGGAGGAGAAGGTGGAGGTGGAGGAGGATGAGAAGGAGGAGGAGGAGGGAGGAGGATGATTGTTTGTTTGTTTTTGTAAACAGTTTTGTATAACATTATATTGATAATCATGTTCTGTGTGCTTATTGTGGTTGTATACACTCGAGTGTATATATCTACATTGCACCATACTTTGTCTCATAGGCCACATAAGTTATGTGAAAAAATAATAGTGAAAAAAACAAAAAACCTTACAATTACAATAAAACTAAGTTTACCCGGGTGAGCGGCAGTCGCCGCTTGTTGCCATACGCGAGGTCATTTTTCTGCAAACTTCACGGCTTATATCTCGGTACGTACCATGGCATAAATTTTTTTTTGGGGACTAAAACAACTCAGAAAAATTATTTAACATTTTCAGTAAGAAAAAATAATTTTTTTTTTGAATAGTTGGCGACATAGAATGACAGTTTCAGAGAGGGGCCTGAAAAAGTCAAAGGTTAATAACAAATGCTAAACTTATCGTCCGTATCAGCAGTGATCAGAGAACCACAAATAATCAATGAAGGGAAAAGCCTAACGCATTCAATGAATATAAAGAAGTAAAGAACCTAAACTTAAATATGATAGGCAGATGATGATGTACCAAAGGGATGGTGTGTGTTAGGAAAACAAAAACGATAATACTGAGTGAATATTACACAAATGCCAACCAAAACTGCAAGCTCAGTTAAAATGGTAGTGATGAAGACAGATCAATAAATTAAAAGAGCCAAGCTAATAAAACTTAAGGAAATGTGTGATCACTCGTGGACAAGGTTAAGATCGGCAACTATGATACATGTATAACCCCATATGCTTTGCCATATCACTCAAATTTACAATTTAAAAATTTTCCTGTATCTGTATTAAGTCTGGACAAGCGAGGAGAAATCAGTGGACATCCATTTTTTTTTTTGCCAGCACTACATATTCCAATATTCTTTTTTTTTTTTTTTAAACAAGTCTGCGTCTCCTCCTAAGGCAATATTCATCTTGTTTTATGCTTTTGATCAGTTTATATTGATGAATTTTTTATCTATGTTTGGAGCAATAATGAAAAAAGAAACTTCTGATATATGTACCAAATTTGGTTGCAAGGAATAGTTTACCATTCACAAATTATGAATTTAAGTACACACTACTAGATTGGGTAGTTAGCTCACAAGCAACAGTAATGAACAATCCAAGTGCATGTGACATTTGAAAAATAAGGCACTGTCTGGAACCAACACTAGATATGCAATAAAGTGGGGTGATAAGTAGCTGAGGTGATATGAATATTACATGACTAATAAAGTATGGCTAAGATGAACTTAATTTTATACCAAAATGAGATTTAGCATAACATTGTTGAAGAACACATCAAAAAAAACAATTTGGCATCTGGAAAGCTACACTAAAATTATGCTATGGTCAAGTTTTGTTTACTCTTCCAATGTATACTATGGAATTCTTAAAGATTAATATGCTCTATCTTATCCAACCACACCTCCAAAATACGATTTTCAAAACTGAGATAACCTAAGTTTAAGTGCATTACAATCATGAAATGGTATTCAATGTATAATCTTACATGCTAGAGACTAGGAATCTGGTTAAATGAGTTTAATTATCATAGGCATATTGTGCCCTTGAGAGCAACCTCATAGCCCCCCCCCCCCCCCCCCCCCCATTGCAGTTAGACTGACTGCTGCAGGTAAAAAAAACTGGGCAGAATTTAATCCATAATTATTCACTGCCTAGAAATGCAAATTCAAATATATGGTGCATGGACAGAACACAACTTATCAGCAAATTGCCAGCTAATTCATCCCGCAATCATGAGAGTGAAACAAACAGCCAGTTAATTACAAAAACCTGTTCGGTCATTAGCACCATAGATAGCTAACTCTTAAAAAAATACCAATGACAGCTAAAAACCAGGTTTAGCAATATGAAAGAAAAAGAAAAGAAAAGAAAAGAAAAAGAGAGAAAAAAAAAAAAAAAAAAAAAAAGCCTTTGGAAGCCAAAAGTGTGTATTTTAAAAGCCAAACATATATGTCAACATTAGTGTGATGTAAATCACAGATAGTGTTGACAAACTAACAAAAATGAAATATATAATATATTGGACTGATAAATTTTTAAGATAGGATAGGGAGAAATAACATGATTTAAACGGCATATCTCTGATCTTAATCTAGTGACTAAAAGCTCATCTGGAATTAGAAATACAATTACAAGTGCAATTAGTTTAAAACAGCATAGGCAACTTGAAAAACATCACATAAGGGTGCATCAGAAGGTCCACTACTTTTCTGTAATGTTCTGTATAAAAATCTTTGAACTCTCCAAGTAAATTCAACCTCTAAGTCGTGAAAGTTCATGAACACTAAATTTTCATCCTTTTAAAATACTATTCATTATACGCACAAATATGAATGATCCAAAGATTACAAATATATCTTTATAGAAATGATTACATGGAACTTGTCAATGGCATTTAAAGTATTTAGGAACACTACAATTCGTTTGTTCGTTATTCTTGCTGTGCACATGGCTAAAGGCATTACAGCACTTAAAAATAAACAAATGGAGAAGTGTTGTATTATGATCCAGCAATCAAATAGTTATAATATACAACAACACCCAAAGTGAGAAAAGATTTGCTAATTTAGTACTAAACTAATACAGTATAAACTGATTTTGAAATCTGGGTTTATACACATTGGTACTTGTTAGTTATAGAAATATTATGTTCAGATGTGGTACATTTACCATTCATAAAATTCAGTCATGGAATCTAGTTTCACACAGAATTTTAATCCATTTGGAGTGAAAATATCGTTTCACCAATGGGACTGCATTAAAATATGAAACTTTTAAGGTAAAGATTTCACTGAGACATCCTAGAAAAATGCACTATAAAAACACTAACATATACAAAACTTTTATACCTGTACATACAACAGAGAATTAATAACTTAAGCCGATACATGTCCTCACGATAACAATACTGAGTGTTTATGTTTTCACATAAAAACTTTAAAAAGCACATGAGGATTAAAATATTTAGACTTTATATTACTAATAAAGTATGTATTCATAGCAAGCCTATATGTATGTTATTGCTTACTACTGTTATTAGCTTCTCTTGTCTAAGGACACAACAAATTTGTCCCCTGAACGTCCTGAATGTGCACCAAATAAATGTTCCTAGAGAATAACATTTCTGTAGTATAATATAACTATCATCCTTCTGCACCTAACTCACACATTTAGCTATTCTTCTTCTTCTTCTTTTCAACGTACCAGCCGTTATCCCACTGAGGTCGGGTGGCACCCAAAGAAAAACTGAAGTTTTCCTTTTTTAAATTTAGTTAATATTTACAGGAGTACAGGGGGTTTACTAGCCCCTTGCTCCCGGATTTTAGGTTCGCCTCTTATGACTGCATTGGCTTACAGAGGAGGATGTCTGTTCCACTTCCCCATGGAGATAAGAGAGAAATAAAACAAGAACAAGAATTAGAGTAAAATAGGAAGTAAAACCAGAGGGGGTGTGATTATATATTGCTTGTCAAGTATGGTTAGTTGTGACCTATGTGTAAGTGAAGTAGCAAGACTTACCTGTAATATTGAATATTTTGAGACAGACAAAAGATTCCAGCATCCTAACCTTCATGTAAAAAACAATTACAGGCTTTCGTTTTACAATACTTGGCGCAGAGGCGGTAGTACCTCCTTGGGGCGGGTTGCTGTTAACATACTACTACTACATTGCTATTTCTATTATTAATATGTACAAAGTGCTATATGAACAATTTGAGTTCTGTGAATATATTGGTGCTAGACAAAATTGCATTACAGAATATCTTTTGAAGTAAGATAATTTTCAGAGAATATCTTGTGAACGAGGACATCAGTGATCGAAAAAATGGACTGTAAAGAGAGAGGTGCATTAAGAACAATAAATAGATATATACACACTTTACAAATGAACCACTCCAAAAAAAAAAAAAATGACATCCACTAATTAGCAACTCAACAAAAAAAATATGTCAAAATAAATGAATGAACAAAAAGTGTTCAAAGCACACTACTTGGTATTTATTAATATTACCATTATAGGATCTCTTATGACAAGCATTGTAGAGCAAAAAATATGCCCAATATCAAGCCCAAACTAATTTCTGCCAATCCACGGACATCAGTACAGTTAAATCCTTTAATTAAGATTAAGAGACTAAGAAGAGGGGAGGTAGGTGTATGATATTCAGACAACGGACAACAACCAGGGCACTAGGACTCTCAGGTTCTGTAACTGAAGTACTACAGTACAGGTTATGTATAGTAACTTTATATTACTGTACCATAATTTACATTAGTAGTAGGCTCGGTAGGAAGCAACCACAGAGAGGTTACTATGTCTTGCCAAGTGTGTGTGGTGAAACAGGAAATTGTCTTGTTTTACATGCTGGTAGGGCCGTTGGTGTCTTTTCTGTCTCATATATATGCAAAGATTTCAGGTACATCTTGCTACTTTATTACACTTAGTCACCACTAACACATACATGTACAAGCATATATATATATCACACCGTTGGGCTTTTCTTCTTTTTTTTTTCTAGTTCTGGCTTCTTGTTTTATTTCGACTAATCTCCATGGGGAATAGTGGAAAAAAGATTTTCATCCGTTAACCAGGTGCGTGTTGTGAGTAGGCGACTAAAATGCCATGTGCAAGGGGCTAGTAACCCTTCTCTGTATAAATTATAAATTTAATAAGAGAATTTCGTTTCTTTCTGGGTCACCCTGCCTCGGTGGGATTACAGCCGGCTTGTCGTTCGAACGACGAAAGAATATATATATCTATTTTTTTTTCAGATATTTGGGAGTTGGACGTGTCGTGCGGAAAGGATTTCTGAAGGTGGGTTCATATAGAATTGATTGAAGGAAAAAAGGTGTGTGGGGGTTCGAGGTATATTTTGTGGAGGGTAGGGTGGTGTAACAAAAAATGTTATTATGGAGGCATAAGAAGGGAATGTATTGAAAGTATAATAGTACAACCACTCTTATGTGGGTGTGAGCTTGGGTTGTAAATGTGCAGGAGGAGGGCGGTTGGAGGCAGTGGTGATATTCTGTTAAGGGCAATGGATGGTGGTGATTATTAGCAGAAAGAAAATTCGGAGTGTGGAAATTAGGAGAAGGTGTGTTGCACCTTGAATGGGTTACAATGATTATTATGTATAATGTAATGTATATTATCTTTTCATTTATTTTATATTGCTATATTGCCCGATAATAGTAAATGTAAAGGTATGACTTTATATTATTATTTGACCTTTATATTGTTATTTAGCTTATGTTGTTTAGGTTGTTATAAAAAAATGTTGCTCAGTTAGGCTTGATTGTCAAACGACTGTAATTATCGCTTGTCGCATCGTTATACAGCCGGCTTCTGTCGCTGCAGTTTTCCAGTAGTATCACGTGAATCGAGGGGGGGTTGTCATCCTCTAGTGAAGTAGTCAGTCTGCTGGAGATCGGCTTGCTGGTTGGACAGATTGTCTGTATGACAGTTGCTGGAGACTCGCTTGATGGTTGGACAGATTGTCTGTCTAATTGATTTTGTTAGTTCTGTAGAACTTTGTTCACAAGAAACATTGATATAGACTTAGTGATTTTCGACATTGTATGAGGTTGTTGTGTCACATAAGACACTCTGAAACATCTCAGGTCCTTCAGCTTCAGCTTTGACTAATTTTGTATGGTTCCTGTGTCTTGTCCACAGTTCACAGTTTTACTATGCTGAACAAAGATTCTGTATTTTTGGGAGTGTTGTAACTTTTGTGGAGGATTCTGCTGATGGTCCTCCTATTAGTGTCGTTATAATTTTTCCCAGTCCTGATTCTGTGTCGTACGTCGTTGTATTGCATTGGCATTGGTATAGATTCTTTGTTGTTTCAAGCAGACTTGTTCGGGTTAGCCAGTCGCGTCAAGAAGTTAGTTTATTTGTGGACTTTGTCAGTCACTTGTTTACGTTCTTATTTGATTCTTGAGAATTGCTAACAATACTTAAGAGATTACACGCATACACTCACTTGTACATATTTGTATTCTTATTAATTGTTATGTACCTGACGGTATAAGACTTTATAAATGGTGATATGTGCTTTCAGCCAATTATATTGAACTCGAGGTGTTTGATTTTATTTGATTGCGGTAATTAATTTACTTTGATAATATCTCTAGACAATCTTACTACTTAATAATTTATTAAATTTAATTTCTTAGTTAGTAGCTACCAGTTGTAATCCTAAAGCACTATTGAACCTACTAAATTTTAATGTGATAATTGGACAAGGTCACTGACACTTGTACGAAAACCCGTACACAGGCTGGATGCTGAAGGGCAAATTTTCTAGTATTCACTGGAGATCTCCCTAAGCTTTTAGAATCCGTTTTTTTGTAACAAATCGGAGGGCCTGTTCGGGAGGCACTTGATCCAGGTGTTGGAGGAAAATTGGTCCAGTTTGATATACTAGTGAATCTATGCCAAACATTTTGAGTACTTTCTATCTGAAGACTTTGAGTTTAGTCTTGTACAACATTCCAGGTGGATGTATGTACCTGACTGAGTCTTCTTGATACCAGGAGATGAAAATATGTTTTTATGAGCCTAGCTCTAGACAAACCAACACTAGAAATTCCTATCAAGACTCTATAGTTTCATAATCATTTCTCGTCAGGTACTATTATGTTCGTGATGTATGCCAAAGTGAAAACAGTTAATTGATACTCTGACTTTGTTGAGTTAAGTAATTAAATTGACGTGTTGGCAGTAGCCAAATATCTCGGTTTGTGACGTATAACAGGAAATTAACAGCAGAAAACTGTCAGAGCATTAATTAAAGATATATTGTTTCCTGCTCATACGAGATGTCTGATTATGATTCAGATTAGTATGCCTTAGTGCACAATTAGGAAGGATGTTATAATGATGAAGAAAGAGCAACTAGCGCAGAGTGAGCTAGTGTCTGAGCCTAGTGTAGCTCAGTTCTGTACTCTTCTTGGTCACTGCAATATAGTACAGAGTATAGCTGGAAATATGGACTCAGCCCTAATACTAGTACAGTGTATATAAACTGTATTTACTAATCTAGCCAGATTAGCTTCATAGAGAGGCTGGGGCCCAATGTGCTCCGACTAAGGACCGTCAGACACCATGTTAATATCCTACTCTCATTACCCATGGTCCTTTCTTCTAGGGAACAGTTTTGCAGAAAGGTTTGATGGAGGAAAAATACATGTAGTGTCAGCTGATAGTGTTTCTACAAGTCAGAATCTAGTGTGTTACCAGTTAATTTCTGTGAACAAAAGGCCATTGATTTTGCTCACAATAGTCCATAGGAGGACATTTGGGTTGTCAAGAAGACAATCTCGTGTAAACTGCAAAAAATTTTACTGGCCAAAGTATGAAGGAAAAAGTAGGCTGATCATGTGCCGACGTTGCCAGTGAGTCAAGTGAAGGCAAAGCCAGCCGCACACACATCCCCTGTACCTCTCATTCCTATCCACGTGCATGGTGAACATTCTCCCGTCCTTATTATTGATTGGTTGGTCTTTGCCTAGAACCAAACTAGGAAAACCAATACTTATTTATATTAGGACGCTGCAACTGACGCTATCCCGTAAGCTATTTCTATGAGAAACATAATGTCGTGCTATTGTGAGATCGTGATGAAATTTTTCTCCAGTGGATTGCACGAGAGATACGTCCTGATCAGAGGATCTAATTCACTTTCTAGATCTTTCGAGAAGAGCATTATCCCACCTTGGAACTAAAGTCTGTACTTTCAACCCGTTATTTCCACAGTCACAAAGGGGTCTAGGAGGATTTCATCAGACAACTGAAGTCGATGATGAATTGCTTATTGTGAACTTTTATTAGAGACTGGGAGGATGAAGGTATACCTTTTCTTTGTTCCTATGAGAGAAAGTGAGCAAGAAAGGTATGGGTTTAGTCCGTTTGAATTAATATTCGGTCACCAAGGTGCGTGGTCCTCTCGCAGTGTAAAGAGACGTGAGGACAGGAAAATCAAATCCATCATTGAGTACTTCACTTCATTTAATGCAGCAACATTTGACAGCGCTAGAGTGATAGCTTCGAAAAACTAGTTAGCCAAGCTATGAATGAAGCAACATTTATGACAAGGCGTGCTGTCTTCGTTCTTTTAAAGAGGAGATAAGGCTGATGCTGGAATTAGTACCAGGTCATGACTTACAAGAGGTATGATGGTCCCCTGGAAGAGTAGTGAAAAAAGCTTAGCGACGTAAATGATTTGGTAGTACGCCTGGGAAAAAGAATCTAATTTGTGGTTACAATGTTAACCAGCTCAAGGATAATACGCTAGTCCCTCTACTACGACTTCTTATTCTTCCTAGGAAAGAGGGAAGAAAAACGATCAAGTTACTGAATCTTAGGTTAGAGGTATAGGTTCGTTTAGAAATTTCAGTGACTCTACAATGTCATAGACGATTTTTTAGTAAACTTCCTCCATTGGGATTGATAAGCTGGTGATGTTAAAAACATGATGTTGCATTTCCTGATTGTTCGGTGATGTTCCTAACGTTGTGTCTTGGGTGTACATGACGAAGATGTACAGGGAGCATCACCATTAAGCAATTCCCATCTAGGATGAGTCCAAGCAAAAGCAAAAGCATGAGGAGAAGAGGTTGATTTTCTGTTATTCGGAAACTTATTGAAGAGGAAAAGTCCATGGGCATCTCCTGTATTTTAGTGCCTAAACCTGACTGTAGTTCAGGATGTGCATGATTACAGGAGTGACTCTGTCTCACCGTGCCTGATGGTTTCCTCTACCTCGCATTGACGACCTATATGACTCTGTGTTGTCAGGAGGCCAGTTTGTCAGCCGTTTAAGATCTCTTACGAGGCTATTATCAAGTCCGACTATGAACGGGCTCAAGGGAAATATCTGCTTTTTATGTTCAAGTGATATAGTTTAATATCGTCACCTTCGCCTTGTAACGCGGCTTCTTCATTCCAACGTATAATGAACGAGTTGACCACAACTTAGAGTAGTGCTACTTGACGACTTAGTGCGTCTGTACAGTGACGGAGTGGGAACAGCAACTTGACGCGTCTAAGGCACTTGTGTGAGAGACTGGCGCACTACAACTTCACTGTTAACATAGCTAATGAAGTTTTGGTCAAGCCCAAGAATTACCTATATAGGCTTTTGTATCGGCAAGGTGAGTTGCTCCTATTGAGGTCAGGGTTCGTGCAATTTATTTGAATTTTCCAGTGCCACAGGACTAGAAAGGGAGCTACAGAGATCCTGGGTATGGCAGGTATTTATCGCAGGTTCTGTCCAAAACTTTTCTCAGATTGCAGTCCTTATGAGCTTATAGTAGCAAAGTTCAGTTCACATGGACTAGAGATTGTTCAGATGTTCAAAAGGTTGCAACGTTTGCTATTTGCTTCCTGTGTTGAAGTGTCCTAATTTCAATCTTCCCCTTCTTTTTACCATGTCGATGGAGTGGCTATTCAGATGGGGTGCTCTGTGTGCTCCAAACAGTAAACATCCACTGATATTCTCCCTCATATAAGTTACTATTATCTAAGCTTAAACGACACCAAAAAATTATGCCACTATTGAGAAAGGAGGCTCTAGCTCTTGTGGGTGTCATGGACATTTTGACGTGGATTTGTGACTTTCCATTTATAAAATTAACGTTTTTTCACGACACAATCCACTCACACATTAATCATGAATGTAAAATGTAGGATCTATTGAGGTGGGTCTCTCAGAATCAACCTTGATTCTTTTAGTATAAAAAACATAGTGGTAATTGTAATTGTAATTGTGACGCTCGTCTGTCCTTAATAATTATAGTTGGTACATTAATTAACGTAATTTAATGACCAAATACTTTTGTTACTTGCTATGTCAAATTCTCAGTAAAGTAACTTTAATCCCTCCTGCCATATTAACTTTTATACTATGTCATGTTAATTTTTATATTTATATATTCACAGTATTGATGTTGTTGGTAAGGAGACATAAGCTAGTGTTGAGTTGGGTTTAGTGTGTTGTGGAGATGGTACTGCGTGACGCAACACTGGCTGCCGAAGACCCCCCGTCAATACTACACCTTCAGCTGTTTCATATCAGATGTTATTACTGCCTCGCATTCCACAACACTACTTAAGAGTGGAATGCAGTCTCCTTACTATGATCGAGCCTCAAACGTCCTGCCTCCTAGTCAGCGCTTCCTGTCTCTACACTGATGTAGATAACACGAGTATGCAGAATACGATTACTGTGTAATGCCCTGTTAGGAGGCATATCCTAGTGGCGGACGCTGTGAAAGTGTAGAGTGCTTGGCACAAGAGAGACTCGATTAATATTTATTTTGATAAATTGATATGAGTAACCTGAATTAATGTAAAAGACATTCATGCAACTCCCTCGTGCGACCTCTGTCGTGTTGGGGGGGGGTGTTGCAACCCCTTTTGATATGGGTTACCAATGATTATTATGTATATATGTATGTATATTATCTTTTCATTTAGTTTTTTATCATTGCTTATATTGCGTTATGCCTAATTCGCTAAATGTATGACTTATATTATTATTTGACTTTATATGTTATTTTGCTTTTGTTGTTATAGGATGTATATAAATGTGCTCAGTTAGGCTTGATTGATCAAACGATGTAATTATCGCTTGTCGCTCGTTTATACTGCCGGCTTCTGAGTGCAGTTGTCACGTAGTATCAGTGATCGCGGGCGTGGGGTACTACCTCGAGTATGAAGTAGTCGTCTGATGGAGACTCGCTTGCTGGTGGACAGATTGTTGTCTGACAGTTGCTGGAGGACTGGCTTGCTGGTTTGGAAGATTGTCTGTTCTCATTTTCTTTGTTAGTCTGTAGAACTCTTTGTTCACAGAAACCATTGTATTAAGACTTAGTGATTTTGACGTTCGTACTGAGGTTGTGTGTCACCATAGACACTTCTTGAACATCTCAGGTCCTTAGTATTGCTTGACCTAATTTTGTACTGGTTCCTGTGTATTGATCACAGTCCCAAGTTTTACCTATGTGAACTGAACAAAGATCAGTATTATGGAGTGTTGTAACTTTTGTGGAGGATCTGTGTATGGTCTACGCCATATTAGTGTCGTTATATTATTTCCCAGTTCCTCGATTTTCTTGTCGTGTCGCTTGATATGCATTTGCTATTGGCTTAGCATTCTTTGTTGTTCAAGCAGACTGTTCGGGTTGCCAGTCGGTCATGAAAGTTAGTTTATTTGAGGACCCCTTTGACATGTCACTTGTAAGTCTTATTTGAGTTGAGACATAGTAACTACTAAGTGCCATTACACGATACACCACACTTGTACATATTTGTAATTTCTTATTAGTTGTTATGTACCTGAACGGTACTTAAGATTATAAATGTTGATATGTGCTTTTCAGCACATAATATTGAACTCGAGAGATTGATTTTATTTTTGATTGTGTAATTAATTTTACTTTAGATAATTATACCTTAGACAAACTTTATACTTAATAAATTTATTAAATTTCTAATTTTCTAGTTAGTAGCCTACAGTTGTAATCCTAAAGCACTATTGAACATACTAAATTTTAATGGATATTGGACACGGATAATGATACTTGTACGAAAACCCAGTAACAGGCTGGATGCTAGCTGGGCAAATCCTTTCTAGTATTCCTGGAGGATCTCTAAGGCTTTTAGAAAATCGCGTTTTTTTGTAACTAGGTGTGGAGTTAATAACAAAATTAGTCAGATGGCTGAAGAGGGTTGTTGAGGTGGTTTGGTCAATTAGAGGAGCATGGATCAGAGTAGAATGACATGGAGAGCAGTATAAATCTGTAGAGGGAAGGAAGGCAGGATCGGGGATTGTCCTCGAAAAGGTTGGTAGGGAGGGAGTAAGAGGTAGGTTTTGTGGCGAGTGGGCTTGGATTCATCAAGCGTGTGTGAGGTGTTATATAGGAGTGAAAGGAGATGAATGGTATTTGGGACCTGATGAGCTGTTGGAGTGTGAGCAGGGTAATATTTAGTGAAGGGATTCAGGGACACTGGTTATTTTTATACAGCTGGACTTGAGTACTGGAAATGGGAAGTACAATGCCTGCACTTTAAAGAAGGGGCCTGGGATATTGGCAGTTTGGACGGACATGTTATGTATCTTTATACGTATATGTATATGCTTCTAAACTGTTGTTTTGGGCACCTCTTCAAAAACAATGATTATGTATGAGTGAGGTGAAAGTGTTGAATGATGATGAAAGTATTTTCTTTTAGGGGATTTTCTTTCTTTTTGGGTCACCCTGCCTCGGTGGGAGACAGCCAACTTATTAAATAAATAAAAAAAAAAACACGTGTATCATAAGAGGCGACTAAATGTTGGGAGCAAGGGGCTAGTAACCCTTTCTCCTGTATACATTACTAAAGTTAAAGAGAAAAACTTTTGTTTTTTTTTTTCTTTTGGGCCACCCTGATGGTGGGATACAGTCAGTTTGTTGAAAAAAGGAGAAGAGGATAGCTGGTGTCTTTTGTCTCATGAGCACATGGGGTAACAGATATATTCTTGCTACTCTACCTACACTTAAATTACACTACACATACATGTACATGCATAAACATTACATACCCATGTGGGTTTCTTCACTTTCTTAACAGTTCTTGTTCTTTATTTCCTCTGATCTCCATGGAAAAGTGGAACAGAATTTTTCCTACATAAGCTGTGTGTGCTGTAAGAGCAAGGGGCTGGTAACCCCTTCTGTATAAATCAATAAATTTAAAAGAAAAACTTTCAATTTTCTTTTCAGGTCACCTTGCCTCGGTGGGATGCAGCCAGGTCATTGAAAAAAGAAAACAATTTACAGTGAATTTACTTACCTTTTCGTGGTGGAGAGACGAGGTTTAAAGTGCTGTGATCAGTAGCGGTTACTCGGAATAACTTTTATTTCTGAGTCAGAGGAGCTGTAAAGCTCTACTAACCATCTACATTAAACTTAAGAGCATAATCTGTAAGTTTGTCCTTGCTTCTATGGATACCACTTCTTAACACCATGTTCTTCACATGTCCATGACACTGAGATGCAATACTCAATCTTTATTAGTTCAAGTTTCTGCTAAACAGATGAGAACCACACATTTCTTGGCACCACCACCTGATTTATGCATGAGTAAGCACAAACAATAAACTGACATAAGAAGCCATGCAGCTCAGGAAGCAATGAAAACAGACCGGGCCTGGACATGGCTGTTCTGACCTGTACTGGACAAATGAGTCATTAGACTTATGGCCTGAGGATTCAAAGAACACCTGGATGTTATCTCTACAGGCAAAACCCTGATTTGTGGACTTTTTTCCATTTGTTCATTGCTTCCAACACTTGTCCAGTCAATTCTCTTGTCAAAATTGCCAAAATCTATTAACGAGAGGTTTTACTGTACTGTTCTTTACACCAAATATCATGCTACCTAATTTTAACAGCACTAAATTATATTTATTTCTCTCTAGCTGATGAAATTCATACATGCACAATAATGTTACTATTTATTAAAAATGCTCCAAGCAATTTACCTACTAGTGACACACAATCATACTACTTTATGAAAAAAAAAAAAAAGTTTGCTTTTCCATAAAATATCTTTTACCACTTTTAAAGTATTTAAACGGATTTCTCTCCTGTAATGAAGTTGTCTTCTTTACAGTTCTGAATGATTTTATTTTATTCAGGAGGAAGTGCTTAACCCATAGGTGTCATACAGTAATTTAGGAATGAGAGGCATTCTGGTTCAATCAAAGGAAGGGACTATAAGCCCCTCATCACCATCAAGGCATCTTCCTTAAAGGGTACAATTTTGAATGTTGCACTATTAAACTTTTTATTTGAACAGATAATCTTGATTAGCTACCGATGAAGACTTTACTCACCATTCATTAAAACACTGCTATCTACTTCCTAAGACCGAACACCAAGTAAAAATGACTTCGTGAATAACAATTTTCAGAGAGATTTTATAAATTTTATGGCATTCCTCTCGTAACGAAATTCAACGACTTGCCCTTGTAGCTTACATTTAATAAACTTAAAAAATAAATCACACGAGTTTATGTACTTATCCAACACTGTTCTACACAATGGCTGATTGGGGTGTGGTTCATATTATCTTCCATGTTATTCCAATGCCCTACAGGAAATAAGAAGCTCTCAGTTACTTACCTTACAAATGTATATACAGTATTTGCTTAGCATTTTATTTAATATATATATATATATATATATATATATATATATATAATATATATAAATATATATAAAAATATATATATATATATATTAAAATATAATTAAATATAAAAATATATATTAATATAATTATTAAATATAAAAATATAATATAATATTTTAAATAAAATATATATATTATATATATATCTAATATAAATATAAATATATATAATATATAAATTATATAAAAATATATATATATAAATAAAATTTAATTTAATATAAAATAATTTTTGATAAATTTATTAAAAA
>NC_069428.1:28822809-28967436 GCF_026875155.1 Cherax quadricarinatus | reverse complement strand
TGGATTATATTTTATAGATAATTTTAAAATTGTATTGTGCATCATTTTTATATTGTCACCGGGTTTAGTGCTTACTTTGATTTTTATTATTATTATTATTATTATTATTATTATTATTATTATTATTGTCATTCCCAAATAAATTTCAGTGCCTGGCAATTTACGTATAAAATGAACTTAATTACCCTAGAAGATTCCTCTGTACACAGCAAAAATGACCTACACATTTAAGCACATCAGCTGTGTATTCTGTAGTGTATGAAAATATGTAAAGCCATATTCATTTCTATGCATAAATATTCATTCTGATCGAGCATGCTCAAGCCCCTAGCACTCGGAACATTCATAATATACATGCATACATAAACACTGCCCATGAATAGTTAATATCTGGATGTTGTCACATACATTACATATGTTAATGTAGTGTATTTTATTAAGGTTATTGTATATTGTAAGCAAATTCCTTGTTGATATAAGTGCTATTGTTCTCCAATTACCCTTATTGAAGTAAATTATCTGGAAACATGGTAAGTTTCATATTAAATTAAATTTTTTATATATATATATATATATATATATATATATATATATATATATATATATATATTATATAATATATATATATAATATATATATATTTTTTTTTTTTTTTTCAACAAGTCGGCCGTCTCCCACCGAGGCAGGGTGACCCAAAAAAGAAAGAAAATCCCAAAAAGAAAATACTTTCATCATCATTCAACACTTTCACCACACTCGCACATTATCACTGTTTTTGCAGAGGTGCTCAGAATACAACAGTCTAGAAGCATAAACATATAAAGATACACAACATATCCCTCCAAACTGCCAATATCCAAACCCCTCCTTTAAAGTGCAGGCATTGTACTTCCCATTTCCAGGACTCAAGTCCGACTATATGAAAATATATATATATATATATATATATATATATATATATTAAATATAATGCTAAGCAAATACTGTATATACATTTGTAAGGTAAGTAACTGAGAGCTTCTTATTTCCTGTAGGGCATTGGAATAACATGGAAGATAATATGAACCACCACCAATCAGCCATTGTGTAGAACAGTGTTGGATAAGTACATAAACTCGTGTGATTTATTTTTAAGTTTTATTAAATGTAAGCTACAAGGGCAAGTCGTTGAATTTCGTTACGAGAGGAATGCCATAAAATTTATAAAATCTCTCTGAAAATTGTTTATTCACGAAGTCATTTTTACTTGGTGTTCGGTCTTAGGAAGTAGATAGCAGTGTTTTAATGAATGGTGAGTAAAGTCTTCATCGGTAGCTAATCAAGATTATCTGTTCAAATAAAAAGTTTAATAGTGCAACATTCAAAATTGTACCCTTTAAGGAAGATGCCTTGATGGTGATGAGGGGCTTATAGTCCCTTCCTTTGATTGAACCAGAATGCCTCTCATTCCTAAATTACTGTATGACACCTATGGGTTAAGCACTTCCTCCTGAATAAAATAAAATCATTCAGAACTGTAAAGAAGACAACTTCATTACAGGAGAGAAATCCGTTTAAATACTTTAAAAGTGGTAAAAGATATTTTATGAAAAGCAAACTTTTTTTTTTTTTTCATAAAGTAGTATGATTGTGTGTCACTAGTAGGTAAATTGCTTGGAGCATTTTTAATAAATAGTAACATTATTGTGCATGTATGAATTTCATCAGCTAGAGAGAAATAAATATAAATTTAGTGCTGTTAAAATTAGGTAGCATGATATTTGGTGTAAAAGAACAGTACAGTAAAACCTCTCGTTAATAGATTTTGGCAATTTTGACAAGAGAATTGACTGGACAAGTGTTGGAAGCAATGAACAAAATGGAAAAAAGTCCACAAATCAGGGTTTTGCCTGTAGAGATAACATCCAGGTGTTCTTTGAATCCTCAGGCCATAAGTCTAATGACTCAGTTTGTCCAGTACAGGTCAGAACAGCCATGTCCAGGCCCGGTCTGTTTTCATTGCTTCCTGAGCTGCAGGCTTCTTATGTCAGTTTATTGTTTGTGCTTACTCATGCATAAATCAGGTGGTGGTGCCAAGAAATGTGTGGTTCTCACTGTTTAGCAGAAACTTGAACTAATAAAGATTGAGTATTGCATCTCAGTGTCATGGACATGTGAAGAACATGGTGTTAAGAAGTGGTATCCATAGAAGCAAGGACAAACTTACAGATTATGCTCTTAAGTTTAATGTAGATGGTAGTAGAGCTTTACAGCTCCTCTGACTCAGAATAAAAGTTATTCCGAGTAACCGCTACTGATCACAGCACTTTAAACCTCGTCTCTCCACCACGAAAAGGTAAGTAAATTCACTGTAAATTGTTTTCTTTTTTCAATGACCTGGCTGCATCCCACCGAGGCAAGGTGACCTGAAAAGAAAATTGAAAGTTTTTCTTTTTAAATTTATTGATTTATACAGAAGGGGTTACCAGCCCCTTGCTCTTACAGCACACACAGCTTATGTAGGAAAAATTCTGTTCCACTTTTCCATGGAGATCAGAGGAAATAAAGAACAAGAACTGTTAAGAAAGTGGAAGAAACCCACATGGGTATGTATGTTTATGCATGTACATGTATGTGTAGTGTAATTTAAGTGTAGGTAGAAGTAGCAAGATATATCTGTTACCCCATGTGCTCATGAGACAAAAAAGACACCAGCTATCCTCTTCTCCTTTTTTCAACAAACTGACTGTATCCCACCATCAGGGTGGCCCAAAAAGAAAAAAAAACAAAAGTTTTTCTCTTTAACTTTAGTAATGTATACAGGAGAAAGGGTTACTAGCCCCTTGCTCCCAACATTTTAGTCGCCTCTTATGATACACGTGTTTTTTTTTTATTTATTTAATAAGTTGGCTGTCTCCCACCGAGGCAGGGTGACCCAAAAAGAAAGAAAATCCCCTAAAAGAAAATACTTTCATCATCATTCAACACTTTCACCTCACTCATACATAATCATTGTTTTTGAAGAGGTGCCCAAAACAACAGTTTAGAAGCATATACATATACGTATAAAGATACATAACATGTCCGTCCAAACTGCCAATATCCCAGGCCCCTTCTTTAAAGTGCAGGCATTGTACTTCCCATTTCCAGTACTCAAGTCCAGCTGTATAAAAATAACCAGTGTCCCTGAATCCCTTCACTAAATATTACCCTGCTCACACTCCAACAGCTCATCAGGTCCCAAATACCATTCGTCTCCATTCACTCCTATCTAACACGCTCACACACTTGATGGAAGTCCAAGCCCCTCGCCCACAAAACCTCCTTTACCCCCTCCCTCCAACCTTTTCGAGGACAACCCCTATCCTGCCTTCCTTCCCCTACAGATTTATATGCTCTCCATGTCATTCTACTCTGATCCATTCTCTCTAAATGACCAAACCACCTCAACAACCCCTCTTCAGCCATCTGACTAATATTTTTATTAACTCCACACCTTCTCCTAATTTCCACACTCCGAATTTTCTGCATAATATTCACACCACACATTGCCCTTAGACAGGATATCACCACTGCCTCCAACCGCCTCCTCGCTGCAGCATTTACAACCCAAGCTTCACACCCATATAAGAGTGTTGGTACTATTATACTTTCATACATTCCCTTCTTTGCCTCCATAGATAACATTTTTTGTCTCCACATATACCTCAACGCACCACTCACCTTTTTTCCTTCATCAATTCTATGATGAACCTCATCCTTCATAAATCCATCCGCCGACACGTCAACTCCCAAATATCTGAAAAAAAAATATATATATATATTCTTTCTTCTTTCTTTCAACAAGCCGGCTGTATCCCACCGAGGCAGGGTGACCCAGAAAGAAAAGCGAAAGTTTCTCTTTTTAAATTTAGTAATTTATACAGGAGAAGGGGTTACTAGCCCCTTGCTCCTGGCATTTTAGTCGCCTCTCACAACACGCACGGCTTACGGAGGAAGAATTCTGTTCCACTTCCCCATGGAGATAAGTGGAAATAAACAAGAACAAGAACTAGAAAGAAAATAGAAGAAAGCCCAGAGCGGTGTGTATATATATATATGCTTGTACATGTATGTGTAGTGTGACCTAAGTGTAAGTAGAAGTAGCAAGATGTACCTGAAATCTTGCATATTTATGAGACAGAAAAGACACCAACGGTCCTACCATCATGTAAAACAATTACAGATTTCTGTTTCACACACACACTTGGCAAGACAGTAGTACCTCTCTGGGTGGTTGCTGTCTACCAGCCTACTACCTAAGTGTAAATTATGTACAGTACTATAAAGTTACTATACAGTACTGTACTGTAGTACTTCAGGTTACAGTACCTGTATTCCTAGTGCCTGGTTGTTGTCCGGTTGTCTGAATATCATACACCACCTCCCTCTTCTTAGTCTCTTAATTAAAGGATTTACTGTACTGATTGTCCTGTGGATTGGCAGAAATTAGTTTGGGCTTGAATATTTGGGCATAGTTTGCTCTACACTGCTGTGTCATAGAGATCTATAATGGTAATATTAATAATTACCTAGTAGTGTGCTTGAACACTTTTTTTCATTCATTAGTTTTGACATATTTGTTTTTGTTGAAGTTTGCTAATTAGTGGGATGTCTTTTTTTTTTTTTTTGGAGTGGTTCATTTTGTAAAGTGTGTATATTATCTGTTATTGTTCTTAAGTGCACCTCTCTCTTTACAGTCATTTTTCTGATCACTGATGTCCTCGTTCACAAGATATTCTCTGGGAAAATTAGTCTTACTTCACAAGATATTCTGTATGCAATTTGGTCTAGCAACAAGATATTCACAGAACAAATTGTTCATTATACACTTTGTAAATATTAATGATTAGAATAGCTAATGTGTAGTTATCAGTAGGATGTATTATTTACTACAGAAATTTTTCTCTGGAACATTTATTTGGTGCACATGGCAGATTTCACAAATTTGTTCCTTAGGACAAGAGAAGCTAATAACAGTAGGTAGCTATAACATACATATAGGCTGCTATGAATACATACTTATTGTGAATATATAGTCTAAATATTTTATCCTCAATGTGCTGTTTTAATTTTTATGTGAAAACATAACACTTCAGTATTGTTATCGTGAGGACATGTATCTGCTTAAGTTATTATTCTCTGTTGTATGTACTGTATAAAAGTTTGTTATTTTGTGTTTTATAGTGCATTTTTCTTGGATGTCTCAGTGAATATTTACCTTAAAAGTTTCATATTTTAATGCAGTCATTGGTGAACGATATTTTCACTCTCATATGGATTAAAATTCTGTGTGAAACTAGATTCATAGACTGAATTTTATGATGGTAAATGTACCATATGCTGAACATATATTTCTATTACTACAAGTACCAATGTGTATTAAACACAGGATTTCAAATTCAGTTTATACTGTACGTAGTTTAGTACTAAATTAGCAATCTTTTCTCACTTTGGTGTGTGTGTATATTATTACTATTTTGATGCTGGATGCCATAATACAACACTTCTCCATTTGTTTTATTTTTAAGTGCTGTAATGCCTTTAGCCATGTGCACAGCAAGAATAACGAACAACGAATTGTAGTGTTCCTAATACTTTATGCCATTGACATAGTTCACATGTAATCATTTCTTTATAGATATATTTGTAATCTTTGTCATTCATATTTTGTGCAGTATATATGATTAGTTTTTAAAGGTTGAAAATTTTAGTGTTTCATGAACTTTCACGACTTAGAGGGTGAATTTACTTGGAGAGTTCAGTGAAGATTTTATACAGTAACATTACTAGAATAGTAGTGACCTTCATGATGCACTCTTATGTGATGTGTTTCAGAGTTGCATGCTGTTTTAAACTATTTTCACTTGTAATTGGTATTTAATTCCAGATGAGCTTTAGTCACTAGATTTAAGAATCAGAGATATGCCGTTTAATCATGTTTATTTCTCCCTATCATATCTTAAAATTTTATCAGTCCGTATATTATTTTTTTCATTTTTGTTAGTTTGTCAACACTACTGTTATTTACATCACACTAATGTTGACATATATGTTTGGCTTTTAAAATACACACTTTGGCTTCCAGGCTTTTTTTTTTTTTTTTTTTTTTTCTCTCTCTTTTCTTTTCTTTCATATTTGCTAAACTGCTTTTTAGCTGTCATTGGTATTTTTTTAAGAGTTAGCTATCAAGGGTGCTAATGACTGAACAGGTTTGTATTAACTGGCTGTTTGTTTCACTCCATGACTTGCTGGATTGAATTATCTGGCAAGTTTGCTGATAAGTTGTGTTCTGTCATGCTCCAGTATATTTGAATTTGCATTTCAAGGCAGTGAATAATTATGTATTAAATTCTGCCCAGTTTTTTACCTGCAGCAGTCAGTCTAACTGCAAGTGCTATGAGGTTGCTCTCAAGGCACAATATGCCTATGTTAATTATGACCCATTTAACCCAGATTCCTTATTCTCTAGCATGTAAGATTTATACATTGGAATACCATTTCATGATGTATGCACTTAAACTTTAGGTTATACTTCAGTTTTGAAAATCGGTATTTTGGGAGGTGTGTTGGATAAGATAGAGGCATATTAATCTGTAAGAATTCCATAGTATACATTGGAAGAGTATACGCAAAACTTGACCATAGCATAATTTTAGTGTAGCTTTCCAGATGCCAAATTGTTTTTTTGTGTGTTCTTCAACAATGTTATGCTATATCTCAATTTGGTATATTATTAAGATCATCTTAGCCATACTTATTGTGCATGTATATTCATATCACCTCAGCTATCTTTATCACCCACTTTATTGCATATCTAGTGTTTGGTTCCAGACAGTGCCTTATTTTCAAATGTCACATGCACTTGGATTGTTCATTACTGTTGCTTGTGAGCTACTACCCAATCTAGTAGTGTGGACTTAAATTTCATAATTTGTGATGGGTAAACTATTTCTTGCAACCAAATTTGGTACATATATCAGAGTTTACTTTTTTCATTATTGCTGCCAACATAGTAATAAATTCATCAATATAAACTGATCAAAACATAAAACAAGATGAATATTGCCTTGGTGGGAGACGGCAGACTTGTTAAAAAAAAAAAAAAAGAATATTGGAATATGTAGTGCTGTCAAAAAAAAAAAAAATGGATGTCCACTGATTTCTCCTCGGCTTGTCAGCACTTAATACAGATACGAGGAAAATTTTAAATGTAAATTTGAGTGTAGTATGGCAAAGCATATGGGGTTATAAATGTATCATAGTGGCCGATCTTAACATGTCCACAGCATCACACATTTCTTAAGTTTTATTAGCTTGGCTCTTTATTTTTGATCCTGTCTTCATCACTACCTTTTTAACTGAGCTTGCAGTTTTGGTTGGCATTGTGTAATATTCACTCAGTATTATCTTTTTTTGTTTTTCCCTAACACATGCACGCAGTCCTTTGGTACATCATCATCTGCACTATCATATTTATGTTTAGGTTCTTTACTTCTTTATTCATTGATGCTTTAGGGCTTTTCCCTTCATTTATGTATTAGTGGTCTCTGATCACTGCTGAATTACTGACATAAGTTTAGCATTTGTTATTAACCCTTTGACTGTTTCAGGCCCCTCTCTGAAACTGTCATTCTATGTCGCCAAATATTCAAAAAAAAAAAATTATTTTTTCTTATGAAAATGTTAAGATTATTTTTCTGAGTGTTTTAGTCCCAAAAAAAAAATTTTTGCCATCGGTACTTACCGAGATATAGAGCCGTGAAGTTTGCAGAAAATGAGCCGCGTATGGCAACAGCGGCGACTGCCGCTCACCCGGTAAACTTTAGTTTACTTGTAATTGAAGGTTTTTTGTTTTTTTCACTATTTTATTTTTTCACATAACTTATGTGGCCTATGAGACCAAAGTATGGTGCAATGTATATATATACACTCGTTGTATACAACACAATAAGCACACAAACATAATTATCAATATATTGTTTACAAAACTTGTTTACAAAAACAAACAAACAATCATCCTCCTCCTCCTCCTCCTCCTCCTTCTCATCCTCCTTCTCCTCCTCCTCCTTCTCCTCCTCCTCCTTCTCCTCCTTCTCCTTCTCCTCCTCCTTCTCCTTCTCCTCCTCCTCCTTCTCCTCCTCCTCTTCTCCTCTCTCCTCCTCCTCCTCCTCCTCCTCCTCCCTCCTCCTCCTCCTTCCTCCTCTTCCTTCCCTCCTCCTCCTCCTCCTCCTCCTCTTCCTCCCCTCCTCCTCCTCCATTGCTTTTGGTCTCAAACTCCTCCAAATCATGAAATTGATCTTCACTGACACTTCCATCTGTGTTAGAGCATCACTTGGGAAGAGAAGAGTCCCAGATTTGCTGGGGAATCACATATTTCTTACCGCTAGACATGCTGAAAAATGACAACTGAAATGGCATTCCCACAATGCACCACTGGCTCCCCGATTTTTTTTATATGGTGCACACTGACCATGGAGACCCATTCTCTCACATGTGGGCCTACCAGCTTTCTCCTGCTTGATTTGAAGCTGCTAGAATTTATGCGTATAAATACGTCAGAAACATTGGCTCGTAAGACGTATTTATACGTCGGAAACAGTCAAAGGGTTAAATTAGAACTTTCCCCCTTCATTTATGCATAAGGGCTTTTCCCTTTTATTTATACATTAGTTTTTTCTTCCTTGCCTTTTATCCACTTGCAAGACATATGCAGTTTATTTTCACCATTAATTTATAGTATATTGCTTATTTTTAAAATGAAATGCCTATAATTTTTTCTACAAGTAAGTTTGTGGTTGCTGTTGACATAAATTTATTAGTTATCAGAGAAAGGTATTAAACAGACTAGAGGAAAGTAATAGGTGTGACTCTTTGCATGTATTTTGAATGTATTTTTTATCAGCTATTTTGTAGCCACATCAAGACATTTACTCTTCGTAAACTACATGAAAAAAAAGTCTCAAGTTTAATTTCATAAAATATATTGTATAATTATTGGCTATCTAGACATTCAGCCTTTAATGCTTCCTTGTGAGCATAAGAATAATCACAGATTTTCTTTTCTTCTGTACGTATTTCAATTCCTGCCCAAATTTCTTTATCTCATAAGCCCCTCAACATAGCCTCTGTCTCACGTATTAAAAATGCGCTAATTTTTTCTTTAGTTTATTTCCTCGTACACATTGCAGTTCACTCAGTTGTATACTGTACAGTGAACCCTCAACTAACGCTATTAATCCGTTCCTGAGAGCTCATCGTTAGTCAAAATTATCGTTAGTTAATTTTCCCCATAAGAAATAATGGAAATCAAATTAATCCATGTAGGACACCCCAAAGTATGAAAAAAAATTGTTTTTACCACATGAAATATTAATTTTAATACACAAACTGAAGAAGACATGCACAGTTACATGACACTTACCTTTATTGAAGATCAGGTGATGATTGATGGGATGGGAGGAGGGGAGAGTGTTGATGGTCTTAGTGTTTAGAAGGGGAATCCCCTTCCATTAGGACTTGAGGTGGCAAGTCCTTTTCTGGGGTTACTTCCCTTCCCTTTAAATCTCTCAAACCAACCTTTGCTGGCCTTAAATTCACTCACATCACCACTAGTTGCTGGCATTTTTTTAATTAAATCGTCATGCAACTTCCTAGCCTTTTCACATATGATCGCTTGAGAGATGCTATCTCCTGCTATCTGTTTTTCGTTTATCCACACCAATAACAGTCTCTCAACATCTTCGAGTACTTGCGATCTCAGTTTCGAAAACCTTTGGCAAGAACAGCTTCCTTGATTGCCGTTTTCTTGCCCACAATAGTAGCGATGGTTGATTCGGGTTTTGTGTACAACCTGGCCAGCTCGGAGACACGCACTCCACTTTCATACTTAGCAATGATCTCTTTCTTCATATCCATAGTAATTCTCACCCTTTTTGCTGTAGGGTTGGCACTAGAAGCTTTCTTGGGCCCATGGTGACTTATTTTGCAGGTGCAATAACTTAAAAGGCTGTGATAATATGAAATGTTCCGATTGTATGCTTGGAAGCGACCGCAGTGGCTGGCTTGTAAACACTGGCCAGAAGTGGATGCGTCTCAGACAGAACGAATAGTGTTGGTCGAGTTTTTTAGCGCTAGTCGAGGCAAAATTTTTGCGTTAAAATGTATTGCTAGTCAGATTTATCGTTAATCGATGCCATCGTTGGTCGAGGGTCCACTGTATATGTAATTTTCCCTAACCCTAAATGTTTCCTAAGCATTCCTTTGAAGGAATTCCTATTTTTACTTTGTTTTTAATGCTTTTTTATTCACTAAAATGTTACCAAATCCTATAGTCTCTTTCAAGGTAATTTGATATTTAATTTGTAAAGTAGTTTGGGTTTCAACAATTTTCTAAAAGCATCTTTATCATGCATCAACACATACCGTACATTCCTATGGTGCATCAACCATTGAAATTCCTATCATACATCAACTATTAAATTCCTATCACTTGTACATCAGCATTTATATACGTGTTCATACAATCACTTATGTTCATGTTTTATGCACTGTCGTGCAAACACGTAGGTAATATTTTATGTTCTTTATGTTCTGTAAGAGTTTGCGCGAAAAAACAAAAGAAAACCAAAGATAACTCTTCCGTACAGTTAAAATTCAGACCATTACAAATTTATCTAATAATACACTATAATACTGTCTTGCATAGTCTCCTCATCTTTACTATATACGTACTGTATATTGTTACAGATCTACTTTCAAGTACATGTGATCCTTGATTTTATAATGGGGTTACGTTCCAACAAACCCATCTTAAGTGGAAAATATAAGTCAGATATGAATATGATATTCTAAATAAATAAGTAAATATACATATAAGTATGTACCGTCACAGAATAAGTAAATCAACAAATAATTACTGTAACTAAATATCGGTACTGAAAAGTAAAAAAAAATTTATACAAGTTACAGACTTGCTGCCTTCATGCTGTGAATTAAATATCATCTCCAAAGTAATTGCTTTTGTGCCATTGTAAAGTTGAAATATCATAAGTTAATCCATCATAAGTCAAGGAGCACCTGTATTGTTTATCACTCATAAATATACGTATATTCTCGGGGTAAATTTTTAAGAAAAATCATTGTTATAATTTGTTTTAGAAATTTTATGTTCCTTTTTCATAGTAATTAATGTCTGCAAACAATATTGTGTGTGTGACACAAATTTGACTTTGTTATTATGTGGATTATAAAGTGCCCTTGTTCTTTGGCCACTGCAGCATCGAGAAAACGTAATCCTGTTTTGTAATTTTTGCAGTTTTTAATGTTAAGCATAAATCAAATTCCTTAATTTATTTAAATTATGTGAACCTAACCAACAGTACCAGTAACCGTGACATAATGCCGAGAAGTTAGCTAGTACGTATATTCGTATTATAGCCTTAGGAGGACAGGTCATTGCTGGTACAGTGCATCATTATGCTGTACTGTCTTAGTACTTTTAATGCTATTGACCTGTTTCACACAGCTGTACTTATAAATATATTATTGATTCTTTGAATTTTGCCAATGTTTCAGAAAGTCCAACAATTTTAACACCTCCCTCCCTGCCCATAAATGTAGTAATAAGTCAGAAAGTCTGTCTTCAGTGCCTATATCTGTAAGTCATTTTATAGACACAAATTAGTGGTAAATAACTTGCATTATTGGTTGAACCACTCAACCATGAATGTTGATAAAGCCATACATCTATTCCTCTCAGTATTATCCTTAGAACTTAAAAGCTTTGTGCCTTTTAAGAAATTAATGCAAAAATTGTCTGCTTGAATGATAGAGTAAATTCTGCTTAGTGTGTGTGTGAAAAAGTCTTAAAATTATATCTGATAAGCAGTGTTTGACACTTGAGTCTCCTTTATAAATAAGACCTGCTTTGCTTACAGTTAAATTTATAGACATTACTGATGACATGCAGAGGACGTAATATAAATTATTACTAGAATTTTTGCATCCAACATAAATATGTAAACTAGTAATTTATATAAGGTACATGTAACTTTTGAAACTGTTTTTCTTTTATTAGACTCCTGTCATTTAAGTATTGGTATCAGTTTGTTAACTGCTAATACAGTTTTGCAAAGAAAACTTAAACTGCAAAATAAACTTACATTCTTGTACAAAAGTTGTGTATTAAAGTGTTAGGATGAACTTTGCAGGTTGATAAAAAAAATTGGCTAATCAAGTCCACAATTTGTTATTATTTTTAATTAAGTACAATAACTGGTATGGGCAAATGCTTTTTATCAGGGGTAAATGCATCTTTGCAATATTAATAATTTATATTGAATTCTTAGAAGCAGTGAAGATACTGTAATTATCTGTAAAATGTTTGTGGCATTTTTTCCCATCAGTGACATTGTATCCACTATTGATGTTTTTTACAGGTTGCTGTGCTGTAGTCAGATGACATGCAGTCTATGTAACACTGCCACTGCAAGTTTCTCTTGTAATCAGATATGTGGTCTATGTAACAAAAAAAAGTTGCTATGTTGTATTTTTTCCAACACATTTTACTATGCTCTCATTTTTAAAAATAAATATTTCTTACAGCATTATATGTTTGAACAGTATCCTTGGTTATTAAGTAGCCAGGTTTCATGAGCATTAAATTTGTGTTATAGTAAACTGAATATTATTATTATTATTATTTTTTTCAACAAGTTGGCTGTCTCCCACCAAGGCAGGGTGACCAAAAAGAAAGAAAATCTCCAAAAAGAAAATACTTTTATCATCATTCATTACTTTTGCCTCACTTATACATAATCACTGTTTTTTGTAGGGGCACCCAGATACAACAGTTTAGAAGCATATATAAAGATATACAACATATCCCTGCAAACTGACAATATCCCAAAACCCATCCTTTAAAGTGCAGGCATTGTACTTCCCATTTCCAGTACTCAAGTCCAGCTATATAAAAATAACTGGTCTTCCTGAATCCCTTCACTAAATATTACCCTGCTCACACTCAACAGCTCGTCGGGTCCCAAAAACATTCATCTCCATTTACTCCTATCTAACATGCTCATGCACGCTTGCTGAAAGTCTAAGGCCCTCGCCCACAAAACCTCCTTTACCCCCTCCCTCCTCTTCAAGGGGGGCTCCTTGGCGTGGTGAAGAGGCTCTTGGTCTGAGGAATTAGACCTGTTGGTCTCCTTCCTCAGACCGAACCTAATTACCCCCCTTCCCTATCCCATCCTCCCTTTTTCCTTTCCTCCTCATCCTCCCTGTCCCTCTCTTATTCCCTTCCTCTTTTTGGCCTTTGGGGTTCTTCCCACAGGCATGCTAGTTCCTAGGTAGGGGGAAGGGTACCGGGGTCCATCCCATTCCATTGAGGTTCTTGGCGGTGGTGTAGTTTGCCATGGAATCTGGATCGCTTGGGGATGTCCCAGTCCATCTCCAATCTCCCGGGGGGTGGCTTTGGGTGTCTTTCGGGGGACGGGTATATCTCTGGAGGCCGCCTTTCGGATTCCTGGGGTGGTGGCCAAAGGAGGTATGCTTTGTGGCGGATATCCGGCCGCCCTCTCTTTTGTCCACCGAGGTAGCTCGGCAGATGCGAGGTTGCTATCCCGGATTGCTAGTTTACTGGCATGATGGGTAGGGTATGGGACAGGTTCCACGCCACATCTGCACTACTTGCGGTGCTGAGGTCCTCTTGGGCACAGAGGGAGATTTCTGGCCCTTTCATTCCTCCTAGGAACTATTCCTCCCCATTCCCCCCTTTTTTTTATTCTTTTTTTTTGTTTTGTTTTGTTTTGTTTTTATTTTATTTATTTTTCTTAAAAACAAAAAGTTCCTCCTAGGAACTATTCCTCCCCATTCCCCCCTTTTTTTATTCTTTTTTTTTTGTTTTGTTTTTTTATTTTTTTTCTTAAAAACAAAAAGAAAGAAGTAACCTAATCATGGAGGACCCAAAAACCTGAACCTGTCCCCCCGGGCCCGTTCTTGTCCGCACCCTTTCTGACCTGCCTCGTTTTTTGACCATTTTCCCCTTTTTTTTTTTTTTTTTCATCACCGCTTCAGGTAGGGGTTTCGACTGATCCTTCGATTTGTCGACTCTGCTTCCTTTGACTATGATTTCCCGGGCCTCTCCCTCTACGGGCGGCAATTTTCGAATCGCCAGCCCCCTTCATTCAGACCACTCCAGTTGACCAAATGCCAAACAGTTCCTGATGACGTACTTACCTTTTCGTTCTCTCAGAAAAGATTTACCGTCTTTTCACCCCTTTCCCGCTGTTTAGAATGCAAAAGGGCTAAATTCTTTACTTTACGACGACTTCCTCCATTGCCTATCTTTCCCACCATAGTATTGGGAAGGGGGGTCCTATCCATGTTGTAAAAATATTTCCCTTTTATGCTCTTTTAAGACGGTCATCTCATCATTCCAGAATGCTACCCAAGTCATGATCCTCTCTTCTTTCACATATCAATACTTTCCTGTCACTATCGAAAAAAAATTTCCCCCAATTCTTGTAGTGGGACTGTCTTTTTGCCCCCTACCGTAGCCCAAAAGAATTTCCAAAACATGTGACAATGGGCTTCTGAACAGCTGGGGAAATCCCAAAATCTCTCAAAACCTCAAGGTGGAATTATGTCCCTTTCCCGGCGGGTGGGCGAACCCCGCAATGGGCTCGATTAATTTTTACAGCCATGAACTCCCCTCCTCTGTTTATGTAAAAGGAAACGGTTACAAGTTAAAAAGGGGATCCCTACCCACGATTTGGTCCCCCGCAAAATTTTGCAGATTATAGCCAAATGCCCGTTGGGGTGCGATGGCCTTTTAAATATGTCTTCCCATTGACCTCCTCTTCCCTTTAATTGTCATGGCCACCTTCATACTCTCGCTGTTGCCAGGTCTACTTAATGAGCAAAAATCTTTCCTCAAGAGGCAGAAAGGGTTTCCCCTTTTGCTAGGCAGTCTCTCATCTCCCCCTCCAAGGGGGGACTCCCGTGTTTCTTTTTTCGTTTTTCAAAACGTCCCCCCCTTTTTCCCCTTTTGGGCCCCTTTTGGTTCCCTTCCCCTAGTCATCCTGTATCTAATTTGTTTGTTTTCCGGCTCTGACGTCCCTACTTAAAATCCTCGTCAGTTCTACATCTTCGTCTTTCCCAAAAAAAGCCCCGGTATGACAAGACTCATACGAACCCTTCTACCAATGCCCTTACTTTTAGAATCCAAAAAATCCTCATTCTCAAATCTTCTTTGTCCCCCTCCCTCCCCTTTTTCCACCTCCACATTTTACCTTTCCCGTCTCTGGCTGGTTCTTCCCCTCTCACTGGCTCTTTACAAGTGTGGAGGTTCACCCTCCTTCCCTACGTGCCTTCCTCCCTGTCCCCTTCCAAATTTCTCCCTCTTCTGCCACCTCCCAGGTTTCTGCCTCTTCTGTCCCCTCCCACACTTCTTCGGTTCCCTACACTCGTTTGTCCCCCCCTACTTTGGTACAGTCCATTACTGTCCCAATCTTTACTCACCCTCCTCCTCTATCTCCAGTATGTATTATCTCCCACACAACGTCTTTGAATTCGAGAAACACTTGAAGCTATTTCAGAATATATTGCAGAGACTAAACCTTCAATGGACACTGATCCACCTCCTGTTTCTTCTCTTCCCTCTCCTCCATCTCCACAACTCTTTCTTTGCAATGCTCGTTCCTTTGCTGCTTGACGTTTACTGATACCACCGCAGTAGACTTTTCTAACCCCTCTAGTCCGTAGGTGCCCTTACCTGGGGATTCCTGGTTATATTTTTCCTTATTGCCAATCATGGCCTATTTTCAGTGGAATTCCGCGGCCTCAGGGGTAATCGGGGTGAGCTTCAGATGTTGCTTTCCCAGTTTTCCCCTGTTAATGTTTGCTTACAAGAACCAAAATTACACTTGGCTGTTTTCCAACCCATGTCAGGCTATAATTTATTGTATTCTTCGAATCCTTTTTCTGATGGGACCTTTAATGATATTCCGTACCATCAACTATTTGTTCATACCTCGCTGCATTACACTGTAGCCCATATCCACTTGAATAAGTGGTTTACAATATGTTCTTTGTATCTCTCTCATTCTTGGGCATTATCTATCCCAGATTTTGCCTTTCTTGTTTCATCCTTACCACCACCACTTCTGTTACTTGGCGATTTTAATGCCCACCATTTCCTCTGGGGGGGAGGTCTCATTGTGACTCACGTGGCATTCAGTTGGAGGCTTTTCTCGCTTCTCACCCCCTCCGTGTAGTAAATACGGGTACTCCCACCCATTTTGATCCTTGTACTCGTACTCTTGCATCGATCTCTCGGTCTGCTCTTCCTCCACTGCACTAGAATTCGCTTGCTCTGTTCTAACGGACTTACATGACAGCGATCATTTTCCAATCATTCTTACTTCTTCATATTCACCACCTCTCCATAGCCCTCGCTGGCAATTTGATCGAGCAAATTGGGACCTTTACTCACAACTCACTACTTTTAGTGAGGTTCCTTCTTTATCCTCCATTGATGAGCTTTTACACCTCTTTTACACCTCTTCTCGACGTCAGTTTTAACTGCAGCTTCTCATTGTATACCCCAAACCTCAGGCAGGCATTCTGAGAAGTGCATGCCATGGTGGTCTCCTGCTTGTGCTCGGGCAGTACTTTTGAAACGCACTGCGTGGGGCAGGTACCGGTACAGTAGAACCACAGAGAGACTTCTTGATTTTAAGCAGAAGCGAGCGGTTGTCCGCCGTGTCATCTGCGACGTTAAACGCATTTGTTGGTGAGATTGTTTCCACCATCACCTCTGCTTTCTCTATGAGTGCAGTCTGGAAAAAAGTATGGAAACTGAGTGGTAAATACTCTCCTGACCCGGCTCCTGTTCTGCAAGTTGCCGGTGTTGATATAGCAAACCCTCTTGATGTTGCCATTGAAATTGGCAATCATCTGGTCCGTATTTCTCAGGGGCTCCATCTATGCTCCTTGTTTCTTTCCTCAAAGTCTGCCAGAGAGTTAGCACCCTTAGACTTCTTTCAAAGAAGAATCATATAATGTGCCTTTTACACTTCTGGAACTGGAGGCAACACTTGGCTTGCCGATCATCGGAAGCTGGCCTGACGGCATTCATATTTTAATGTTACAGCATTTACATCAGTCAGCCCTTACAGTCCTCTTACAACTCTTCAATCTTATTTGGTCACAAGGAGCTCTTCCCATGCTGTGGAAATCCACCATTGGTCTCCCTTTCTGCAAACTGGGTACTATGGGACATGATGCCTCCCACTTATCGTCCCATTGCTCTTACTAGTGCATTTTGCAAAGTGATGAAACATCTGGTAAACCGACATTTAATGTGGTATCTAGAGAGAGACAACAGTCTCTCCACTAGTCAATATGGCTTTCGTAAGGGCCGTTCTACTATAGACCCCATACTATGCTTGGATACGTATGTTCGTAATGCCTTTGCAAATAACCACTCAGTTATTGCCATATTTTTTGATCTTGAGAAGGCATATGACAACTTGGAGGTATAATATTTTGGCCCAAGCCCACTCCTCAGGCCTCTGAGGCAATCTGCCATCCTTCCTTAAGAACTTCTTAACTGACAAACATTTCTGTGTTAAGGTTAATAATATGCTCTTCCCCAGACTTTGTCCATGCTGAAGGTGTCCCCCAGGGATGTGTTCTGAGCACAACACTCTTTCTCCTTGCTATAAATGATTTGACCCCTCCCATCTAATATTTGGTCAACACTCAATGTTGATGACTTCGCTATTGCTTGTGCACGTGCTGTCACCTCGATTACAGTTTCTCTCCAGCATGCGGTCGACCATGTTTCCAATTGGGCCACCATGCATGGGTTTAAATTTTCCAGTACTAAAACTCATCAAATTACTTTCACTAGACGCTCTGTCATCTCCACTCATCCTTTGTACCTCTATGGTTCACGTATCCCTGAACGTGATACGGTCAGGTTTCTAGGCCTTCTCTTTGGCCATAGGTTTTCCTGGAAACCTCACATTACCTCTCTGAAAGCAACTTGTCACAACCGGTTGAACCTTCTTAAAACCCTTACTCATCTTCCATGGGGAGCTGATCGTCGAACTCTCCTTTGCCTACATTCAGCCCTCATTGTATCGAAACTATTATGGAGATCAGATCTATTCAGCGGCCTCTCCTGCTACTCTCTCTAGCCTTAATCCCATCCATCACCAGGGATTACATTTATGCCTTGGTGTTTTTTGCTCTTTCCCTGTTGAGAGCCTCTATGCTGGAGCGAATATTCCATCCTTGTCGGATCGCCGTGATGCCCATTGCCTTCGCTACTATGTTCGCTCTCATGATCTCTGTAATCCTTCCATATATAGAATAGTCACCGATGTTAGTAGACATTATTTGTTCGTCGCCCCCTGTTTGCTCTGTTCCTTTTCTCTTCACCTACAATTGCTCGTCTTCCCTCCAGTTACCACCTTTCTATGTTCTTGTAGCATTTCACTTTTCCCTGCCCCCCTGGGAAGTTCCAGCTGTTTGAGTCTGTTCTTTCTCACTCCCTTGTGCGAAAGCCCAACTGCCTACGGTAGCTTCCCGCTCTTTTTCTTGACACTTCCACTCCATTCTCATGCCATCGCAGTGTACCAGAAGGCTCTAAGTCTTCTGATGGCGTCGGATTCGTGACAGCGTTTCCGGACAGTGTCGTGTGAGGACATTTACTCTCCTCGGCTAGCATTTTTACAGTTGAATTGTATGCCTTTCTTGCACCACTTATCCATATTGCATCTATGCCTGTGTCATTATTTTTGGTTGTCTCAGACTCCCTTAGTGCTTTACAGGCTATACGAAAATTTTATACCCCTCACCCCCTAGTTCTCCGTATCCAACTTTGGGTACGCTGCATCTCTACCAGGCATAAAGATATTGTTTTTTGTTGGGTCCCTGGTCATGTTGACATACAGGGCAATGAACAGGCAGACACTGCTGTGCGGTCATCAGTACATGACCTACTAGTTTCATATAGAGGTGTTCCATTTACGGACTGTATTGCTGTAATAGCTACCCACCTTCACACCCATTGGCAACAACGTTGGTCTAATCTGTTCGGTAGCAAACTTCAGTCTATTAAGCCGAGTATAGGTTACTGGCCATCTTGTCATTAGTGTTGAGGTTGGGAGACTACTCTCCTGTCTTCGCATTGGCCACACTCGTCTTACTCATGGGTATCTCATGGAGAGGCACCCTGTTCCTCTCTGTGAGAAGTGTCAGGTTTCAGTAGCGGTTAGCCATATTCTGTTAGACTACCCTCTCTATCAACGAGCACACAGAATTTACCTCCAACGTCGTCTCCGCTCTACTACTCTCTCTTTACCTTCCCTTTTTGCTGATGGACCCTCCTTTAATCCTGACTCTCTCACTGACTTCTTGACAACTGATTTACTCCACAAACTCTGATGATGCCTTTTGCACTCCCCTCAGCCCTTTCTACCTCAATCTCTTGCTACCCTCTACCCGTGCATTGTCCACTGCCCCGCTGTTCTCCATAACCTACTAATCATCCCTCTCCCTTTTGCCACCTGATACCCTCGCTTCCTGCCCTGCAGCTCTATAGCCCTTGTGGTTTAGCACTTCTTTTTGATTATAATACTACCCCCTGCCCCACTTTCCTTTACCTACAGATTTATATGCTCTCCATGTCATTCTGCTTTGATCCATTCTCTCTAAATGGCCAAACCACCTCAACAACCCCTCTTCAGCCCTCTGACTAATGCTTTTAACTACACCTTCTCCTAATTTCCACACTCCGAATTTTCTGCACAATATTTACACCACATATTGCCCTTAGACAGGACATCTCCACTGCCTCCAACCGCCTCCTCGCTGCAGCATTCACAACCCAAGCTTCACACCCATATAAGAGTGTTGGTACTACTATACTTTCATACATTCCCTTTGCCTCTATAGATAACGTTTCTTTCCTCCATATATACCTCAATGCACCACTCACCTTTTTTCCTTCATCAATTCTATGGTTAACCTCATCCTTCATAAACCTATCCGCTGACATGTCAACTCCAAAATATCTGAAAACATTCACTTCTTCCATACTCTCTTCAATGTGATATCCAATTTTTCTTTAATTAAATCATTTGATACCCTTATCACCTTACTCTTATCTATGTTCACTTTCAACTTTCTACCTTTACACACACTCCCAAACTCGTCCACTAACCTTAGTAACTTTTCTTTAGAATCTCCCATAAGCACAGTATCATCAGCAAATAGTAATTTATCAACTCCCATTTTGAAATTGATTCCCCATAATTTAATCCCCACCCCTCTCCCCAACACCCTAGCATTACTTCTTTTCACCACCTATAAATATATTTAACAACCATGGTGCATTACACCATCCTGTCTAAGACCTACTTTTACCGGGAAGAATCTCCCTCTCTTCTACACCCCTAACCTACCCTCACTATCCTCATAAAACTCTTTACAACATTTGGAAACTTACTACCAATTCCATATACTTGCAAATCTCCCACCATTGCCCCCCTTTATCCCCCTCTATCATATGCCTTTTCTAAATCCTTTAATGCAATGAAACTTCCCTCCCTTTATCTAAATATTTGTTTCACATATATGCTTCAATGTAAAACACTTTTCTACAATCCTTTACCCACTCTAAAGTTCTTGCTCATCCGAAATCCTACTCTCTGTTTACTCTAATTCTTTCAATAATAACCCCTACCTTACCTTTTCCTGGTATACTCAGTGAACTTATTCCCCTATAACTTTTACAATCTCTCTTGTCCTTCTTCCCTTTATATAAAGGAACTATACAAGCTCTCTGCCAATCCCTAGGTACCTTCCCCTCTTTCATACATTTATTAAACAAAAATACCACCCACTCCAATACTATATCCCCCCCTGCTTTTAACGTTTCTATCATGATCCCATCAGTTCCAGCTGCTTTACCACTTTCATTCTATGTAATGCCTTTCATTCTATGTAATGCCTCACGCACCTCCCCCACACTCACATCCTACTCTTCTTCACTCCTAAAAGATGTTATACCTCCCTGGTCAGTGCATGAAATGACCACCTCCCTTTCTTTGTCGACATTTAAAAGTTCCTCAAATTATTCCCGGCATCTACCCAATACCTCCAGCTCCCCATCTACTAACTCCCCTACTCTGTGTTAGTTTAATATGTTTATTATGCACCCCGTACCCATCCTGTGGGCGGTAGTCAAAAGATTACAGAGGTACATAATTGGTCCAGGGACTGGACTCCAAAGTTTTGATAGTGGGCAAGTTACAGAGGTAATGAATTCACAATTTACAAAGGTAATGAACTCAAAATTTACAAAGGTAATGAACTCCAGGTAGGTCTAGTCACAATCATGACAAGTTATAAAGGTATTTACAGATTACAGAGGTACGTAATGGGTCCAGGGACTGGGCCCCAAAGTTTTGATAGCTGAACTAGGTAAAAGGGTAATGAACCCTGTAAGAATGGTTACTTACGTTTATACATGGCTACAATCATGAACAAATTATAGAGTAATGACCAATTCACACTTCCACACCGGTCACAACTGTAATGAGTTATTGGTGCAAATATTGATTGTTGAGTACACACACACACACAACACACACGTGGTAATGCATTTTTTTACAGCTAGCAAGTCGGGTATTTCTCCAGAATGGTCTGTAATATACCACTGTGGATAAAATACTTTGCCATTTCTTGAACACTTCTGAGTGAGTTGTTTCTAAATTCATTAATTTTATCGCACTCAGTACATAATGACGCAGGGTGTGACAATGTCCATCTGGCAAAGTTTTTCATTTCGTTTGGTTACATTTGGTGGTGGTGTTTAACCCGCCAAAGATACTTGTAACCCAGCCGGAGCCGGGCAGTAGTGACATCCAAGAGTCTGCTTATTTTGTTGAATGCATGTTGCGTAAGGGCCACTACTTAAGGGCCCGTTTAGCCCTTTCTTGCAACAAATAAACAGGATTGAATATCCTGTTCTAGATGAAATCATTCAAGGGTTCAGCAGTAAACAATCACAATGTTTCTTTCTGGTTTTTTATTAAGTTTCTTAATAAACCATAGAAGGGTTTTATATTAACTTTAAAAAAGGGCGCACCATAAACAGAGTACTCATGAAATTTACACTTAAGTTCACTTAAAAGATAATACACAGTATTATCTTGATTATAGTATGAACGGCTCTAGTATCATAACACCTCTTCACATAATAACACTTTACTTAACTCAATCCAAATGAGACAGAAGACGTAACCTTCAATAATAATTCATCTTATTCAATTTCATAATATACTGAGATTAGGAATATTTTACACTTAAAGGGGAAATTTTTAGGCGAGTCTGTCTCCATGACTTTTTCACCCTCCTCTTTGAACCAATAACTGCTTAAATTCACTCCTAGCAGGTAGGGACAATCACCAGAGTCTCCAAAACAGCAACACACACTTCGTCCGAGACGTTTCTATCAGATACCGTCCGGGTACTGGAGGGTCACTAGGGAACCTCATGTGGGACCAGAAGTTTAAATCAGGAATCAGGGAGCTTCCCTCACGAGAGGTGAGGAAGGTAAGAACTGAACTCTGTGAGGCTTTACCAGCCCACTTTGTTTTCGGTCGGAGCAGGGGTCAAGCAGCTCAAAACACCTACTGGTGCTTGGCCAGGTCACCAGCAGTTGACACTAATTAAATGACCTACCTAAATACAAAGCTAAATAATATGACCAGATAATATTATAAAGTCGAGTAATCCATTTTAGCTACTAATGGAATTACTCCTGAATATAATATTAAGTGAATAGCAAAAATAACATGTAATAGTTACCATTTGTGATAAGAAGAAATGAACAAAATGAACAAAAGGGTGTAAATCCCCTCCACACGACCAAATGTCGCACTGACAATAGGACAAAAATAATCCTGAATCTTCTGATTCAGTAGAAAATGAAATACCCATATAGCAAGACTGATATACATTTCACCGCCAATTCGTCCCAGACAATCTTCATGTGTTCTGAAGGTATTCAAGGATGATATTGTTGAGACGACAGACATCTGCCTCACAGAATTGGGTTCTTCTTGGCCTTGGGTGACACGAATGCTGTCTCTCAAGTAAAATGTAAGGACACAGCAACTGGTCTCAAGTTTTCATCCCCCTAACTAAATAAAAACAGTACCACTCTTTCAATAACTGTAGAAAAAAAAGGAAAATATTGGCGAAAGTTAGAACGGGGGATTTGGTGCAACTGGTTAAGGGCGGGACAAAGCTCCACAATTACATTATGTTTGCCTTTATGTGTGGTTTTTAAATAAAAAAAGGTTGTTTTCTAAGGGCCCCCTTGTATTTGGCATTCTTACCCTTCTGGTAAAAATGAATGTAAAGGGTTGTGATTGGTATTGAAATCTGATGAGGTGATGTTCCCAAGTAAATTTTAAATGTTCGAGGAGATAACCAGGGCTAGAGTTCTTTTTCTAGGGTTGCATAATTCTTTGGTGGGCTTTTAAACCCACCAAAAGAATTATGCAACCATAAAAAAAGAAGCTCTACCCCTGGTTATCTTCTGAGCTTTTGAAGTTTATTTGGGAAAACATCACCTAAGATTACGTATACCAGATCTCCCCTTTCCCTGGCCATGGCCAGGGCCCATGGCCAAGGCCTGCACGCCTTGGTGTAAGATCTATCCTCGTACGAGCTATAGGCCCCAGTCCCAAGGAGCATTGGAACGGTTTCATCAGACATTGAAGGTGATGAGCGTTCTACTGTGAACAATTCGTAAAGACTGGGAGGGAGGGGCGGTGAAATTATTCAGTCTTGCTGTAGGGTATTTCAGTTTTCTACTGAATCTAAAAGATTCAGGATTTTTTTGTCCTATTGTCAGTGGGGCCATTTGGTCGTGTGGGGGATGTTACCCCCTTTTGTTCATTTTGTTTCATTTTCTTTTATTTCACAAGGTAATATCATGTTATTTTTGCATTTACTTAATATTATATTCAGGGTAATTCCATTAGTAACTAAAATAATTTACCGACTTTATAATTTTTTGGGTCGATTACTTAGTTTGATTTAGTTTTTTTTTTTATTTTTTATTTAAAATCAGGTACATTTCCTCTTGTTTGGGCTGATGGACGCACGCGAAAAAGCTCCTGCTTTCTTGGTGCGAAACTTCCTGTTTTACCAAGATGGCTGCAGCTACGCAGGAGGAGCAACACGTGTGTGTTGCCCTTGTTAAAGGGGCAATTCCCCTACGAATGCCCCAGTTTTATTACCAACGATTATAGGGCATTTATGGCATTGAAATTGAAAAATTCAGGAATAGCACTTAATGGTCTTCAGGGAATCTTCTAAAGTTCTGCACAGTGGAGGCATATGAAAGGAGGGATCAATCCCAGGAAATCCCCTATATTGGTCTGGAGGTACCCCTGCGGGATGCCTCAAAATACTACACCTGGGTGAGGACCCGCAACGTTCCTTTCGGGGCGACGATTGGATTTAGAGGGACTTTTCAAAGTTTGGGTGGGGTGATGCTATAACTTTAGTTGATGGACGGAGGGAATTATAAAGGGTTGCGGTGGATTTCACGTCAAGATGTTTTTTAAGAAGATTTTCCTCGTAGTTGTCCGGGAGGTTTTTAGGAACAGATGTATGGCCCTATGCGGGACAAGAAAGTTTGTGTCGCCTGTGCGGGCTTTTGACCACATGGCGGCTGGATTGGGAAAAGCGCAGCGCTGCGGCCTTGGGAAGGGCAAGTAGTCACAGGCTCAGGGGGGCACCTCTGCGAAGACTTTGAGTGCAGCAGGCAAAGGTAATTGGGCGGACAAAGTGGAGGGGGGGAGAGAATTGTGTGACGTACCAGGGGCTTCGGATGCCCCCGCAAATGGGCCGGGATTTGAGGCGCCTGTGGGGGTGGGGGGGAAGGGTCCACGGAGTTATTACCCCCCTCAGGAGATGATTAAGTTTTTCCCGGGGACGTCCCTGCGGGGGGAAAAACCCATCTATAGACAGAATTTGGGGATGGAAGGACTTGATTGAGCGATTCCGGGCCTTGGGCCCCCTGGCATGTTGCAGTTGCTACAGGTGGAAGCTGAGGTGCACAAGGGGAAGGAAATACTGTATTTGAGGGACATCTAGAAAGGGGCTGGGGTGTCGGTTGAGGAGGTTAAAACACCAGTCAGTTTAGGAAAGAAGGTGGGCGGGAGGATTAAAAAGGGGGCAGGGTATCCAGGGGGGGAGGGGGTCCAGGTGGGAAAAAGTGCAGGGAAAAAAGACAGAAGCAGCAAAAAGTGGAACGAAAGGACACGGACATAGAGGAAAGCCCCCCTTTCTGAATCTTTAAGGTCTAACGAAAAAGTAAATGGCTAAGAGCTGACGGTAAACGGTATGGTTGGGGATTTTTGCGGCTTTTTAAACATTGATGTGTGTTTTTTTCAAGAACACAATTTTAAGATGGCAGAGGTTGAGGCTGAACGGTTTTAGATGTTTTTGGGGAGTTCAGGGAAATTAAAGGGTGGGGGGGGCATGGCAGGGGGGAGCCCACCCCTTTCCACATGCTAAGTGGGGAAGGGGAAGGGGAGGGGAGGGTGGTGAGGGTGGGGGGGTAGGGGTGAGATTAGGTATGTTTCTGGGGATATATATCCCGGCAGATAGTAAATGGGGGTAAGGGAATTTTGAAGGGAGTTTTGCTTTTCTCATGCGGGGTTTCCCAAGGGTTTTCTATAATGGTGGGGATTGGAATGTGTAATCGGGAAATAAGGATGGGACCCGAAGGGGCGGGGTGTGCTTGGAGTTTTGAGGGTTTGTTGGGGGGGATGCAGGGGTTTATGACATGCAGGGGCGGGGGTGGAAAAAGTAGAGCACACGTTTAGCGGAGGGGTTATGTGCCAGGTTGGATCTTTATATATTAATCGAGATAAAAAGTAAAAAGTGTAATGGTAGATTTAGGTTTTTCGGACCATGTCCCTTTTTGGCAGAGATGGGGGGAAAGGGTGGTTCGTAGGTTGGGGTTATGGAAAATGAATGTGAGGTACTTCGGGAGAGGGGGGGGGGTTGTTTTTTAGGGAATGGGGAAGAAACTATGGGGGCTCGCAAGAAGAGGAGGATGTTTTGGGAAATGGTGGGAGAACCCGCAAAAATTGAGATTGGGAGATTACCCGCATAGAGGGAAGGGGGAGGCGAGGGTTTTGGGGGTATGGTTTACAGAAATTTAGGGGGGCAGTAAATGATTGTTATGAAGGGGGAGGGGGGGCTAGACATGGGAAATAGAGGTTTTTTTAAGGGGGAAAATTGGGTATAAAATTCTGTTTTGTGCGATGTGTGAGGGAAAGGGTTTTGAGGAGGTTTTATGGGGGGGGACAAAACCGCAGGATGTGTTTTTTAGGGATTTAGGAATAGGCAACAGATGACCATTATGGGTTTGAGGTGTGTAAAGGGGTGGGGGGGGATGGGTGGGGCAGGTCTTGTACCCCCGATGGAAGAGCAATTATGCTGATTATTGGTTCAGGGGGAATTTTAGCAGAGGGGGGGAGGAGAGGGGAGGGGGGATTCTGGGGGAAGGGAAATTTGGGTTTTTAGGGGGGGGAGAGTGTGGTAATAGGGGTAGGGTCGTGAGGGGAGGTGGAGGGGCGATAAAGGGCTTGGTGGGGGAAAAAGCGCCGGGGGATTTATGGAATTCCTAATGATTTTATATTACACATTGGGGTTTTTGAAGGAAAGTCGGTCCCGGGTTTTTTAAATGTTGAAGGAAAGGGGAGGGTGGGGGGAATCGAGGGCTGGGGGGGTAGTTTGTTTTGGTCTATAAGGGAGGGGTGGCGGGAAAAACCTTGGGTGCTTTTGGGGATTCCTCGTTGCAGATTATAAAGTTTTTGCGAAGGTTTTAGGTAACCCTATGAAAAAAAGGGGCTTGACCCTTTCCCAATAGGGACGGGGGATTCCAGGTCGAAGTTGGTGAGGGGCATGGAAGAATTTAAGGATTTTGGGAGGGTAGACAAGGGGGGGGGGGGATCTTGGGGGTTGATGGAAGCAGGCTTATGACAGTGTTTGATAGACATATGTTGTGGTGTATTTAAAAAAAAAAAAGGTTTTGGGGGTGGATTGTGCGTTGGGGAAAAAACTTTGTATAGCCTGCAAGGTAGGATACAGGTTAATGGAAGTTAGGGTTGCCGGGGTGGGGAGGGTTTGCGACGGGGGTTCCCCCGTTCAAATCCTCTTTGATGCATGCAGGACCCCTTTTTATGGCTTATGAGGAAGGAGTGTGGGAACAGGGAGAGGTGGGTCTGGGGAGTGGTTTGTGGGGTATGTGGATGCCCACAGTTTTGGTAGGGGGGAAAAAAAAGGGTTTGGGAAAGTGGGCGTATAATAAGTTTTTGGTGGGGGGACGGGATAGGGTTAATGGAGCAAAGTCAAAGTTATTAGAAATAGGCCGGGGTGGGGGGGGTTTGGGGGAGCGTATGGGTGGAACGTAGTGGATAGAAAAAGAATGTGGGGTTGTGTTAGGCAGACGTGGGGAGGCACAGAGAATAAAAACCAGGAATTGTGAGTATAGCGGTTTAGGAGCTCGGGTGGGGGCGGGGGGTGTAACATTGCAGCAGAGGGTGGTGGGAGTAAATACACTTGTGTACGTAAAGTGTGGGGAGTGGCAGAAAATTCCCCCGAGGTCGGTGTATTCAGGAATGGAGGGGTGTTTTGGGTATGTGTGGGGGTTTGGGAAACCATGGCTACGAAAGGGGGGGTGGTGTGGGCGTGCGGCAGGGTGGGCTGGGTCTTTACCTTTGGATACCGAGTGAAGGCGTGTATGGAAAAACAGCGGTATTGGGGTGGGGGGGGGAGGGGTAGAAGGGGGGAGATAGAAGGATGTGCGAAAAATGGTGGGAAAGGAAAAAGGCACTATGGAGGTGAAGTTTTGGTGCAAATTTGTTTGGGAGAAGGGAAGCAAAAAAAGTAAGGGTAAGTAGGGTTTGGGGGGACAGGTTGGAAGGGGGGACCGTGAAAAACGGGAGTAGCTACATACCCCAATGTATGTTGGAGGGCATTGGAAGACTTTCGGAAAATCAGAAAAGCCCCAAGGGGCGTGAAGTGGTTTATAGATTCTTTAGGGAATTTTGTAAAGGTTCCGTGCCCATATAGAATGGGGGGTTATGTAGGGCTGGCATTGTTTGCATTGTGAGGAAGAGGAGATGGCTTTTCCTGCCATAATTTTTTGAAACTTGGGTTTTGTAAAGGGCATGGTTGCGGGAGTTCTGGGTTTGTGGCGGGAGGGGGGGGGGAAAATTTTGATTTGAGGGCTTTGCATTTTGATGTGGGAGGGGTTTCCAAGGACATTCGGGGGGGCAGTGATGTATGTGTGGGAGATTTTTTGTATGTGTCTTGGTGCATGCGGCAGGGGGGGGGTTGAATATAGGGGGCGGGCGCTTGCGGGAGTGTGTATCGACAGTTCAGAAATAGGCTATTATGGGAGGGGGGGGGTAAATAGTTTTCCCTTGGGTTATCGTAAACTGCGGTAGGTGTAATGTTAGGGTTTGGGGGTTTGTTTAGAGCTGGATTGGGTGGTTTCCCTAAACTGGGATTTTTGTTTTTTTTGGAATTGTGGAGGATGGAAGGGGGAATAAAAATGGGTGGTAGTGGGCATAGGATATAAAGCGTTGGAATGGGGGGGGGGGGGTGAAAAAGGTGAATTTGGTTAAAAGGGCAGGGGTTTTTTGCTTTCGACGTAGGTGAACTTGGCAGGAAGGGAAAGGGTTTGTGTTTTTTTTTAAAAAAGCATGGGGTAGGGGGTGGCAGGGGGTGGCTTTTGAAGGTTTTTGCCAGGTTGGTTTTTTTTAAGTTTTTTGGGAGTATGTCGGTTGTTTTTTTAGGAGCCATAATTTTTTTTGGTTAAATTAGGCGTGAAGAGTAAGTCTGATATTGTCTGGAACTTGTTAATAAATATTTTTATATCTTGTTTTAAATTGGTAAAGCTAAAAAAATGGGGAATATGTTTAGTGAGTGAGTTTCCAATTTTTACCTGAGGGTTTTCCTGGAGAGAGTTCGGGGGGAACGCCCCCCCGGGGCCCGGTTGTGACCCGGCCTCCCGGTGGATCAGGCCTGATCAACCCGGGTTGCTGCTGGCTGCACGCAAACCAAAGTACGAGCCACGCCCGGTTTTCGGAAATGATTTAGGTGATTGTCCCGTGCCGTTGGATCCAGGGGTCGTTGGTAATCCCCCCTTTTGTGTGTGGGGCGTTGAACGTCTCGGGCCCTGAACTTATTGTATGGTTTTAACTGCTAGTGACACCCTGTTTTCTTGGGGGATGTTGCATCGTTGCCCAAATCTTTGCTTTCGTTGGAGTGATTTTTTGGCAAATTCGGTATAGTCCTCTAGGTTTTCCAGGTGTATTAATCAGTATTCTCCCCCCGCGTTCCGGGAATACAGGGTTTAGGGAACCCTTTTAAGGCTCCCGTAAATTTAGGTGTTTTATCCGTTTTATGCGCGCCGTGAAAGTTCTCTGTACATTTTCTAGGTCGGCAATTTCACCTGCCTTGAAAGGTGCTGTTAGTGTGCAGCAATATTCCAGCCTAGATAGAACAAGTGACCTGAAGAGTGTCATCATGGGCTTGGCCTCCCTAGTTTTGAAGGTTCTCATTATCCATCCTGTCATTTTTCTAGTGTACTGTTACCATATTAGTTGGTATTCTTCACTTTGTCAAATAATTACTATCTATATATTGTTATAAGTTATTTATGTTAGTTCTTATTTTATACGAACAAATGTAATGTGTTGTGACGTCTAGTGCAAGTGGATTTTATCTTGCACTGGGGAAAAGGGGAAGTGTAAAGTAAATATGATTGTATCATAACGAAATGTCATTGGATATATGTACACTGTATTTAGAAGACGGGAAGGATTGTGAGGATTGTCAATATATGTATTAATTCTTATGTAAATTTCATGGAACTCAGGGTGATAATAATGTACACTTATTAGTCGGATGATAAGTATTGATATCATTATGCTTATTGTAATATAATTTTGATTGATGAAATGTATAATAAGGTTTTAGCTTTGGAGTAAAGAGATAAAAAGCATAGGTGATGGGGGATATTTTGTAAGCACAAAGATGAATCAGCAGTATGTATTTAGAAAATGTAAAAAAATTATTTTTCTGTGGCTGAGACGATAAGGGGTTCTCATATTCCTTTATGTTATTGTATTTTAATGTATTTTTAAATTCAATGACTGATGGAGGTTATGAGTGGTGACGGCAGACACAGTTACTAGGCAGGTGGGGGGGGGGGGGTTAAGAGTCAGCGGTAGTGTATTAAGCTCCTCCTGACAATTGATACATTGTTTAGCAACAGTCTGTTGCTGTTGATGTGGTCAGTCCATCAGGACTGACCACATCGACTCAAGGCTGAGGGACTGATTACCTCATTCTCCTCCTGTTCTTCAAGTTTATCCTTTGTTTGGACTGATGAAGCTACTGTGTGGCGAAACGTTTCCTCAATAAAGATACCCAAGAGTTGCACATGTGCCTAATTTAACAACGTGTCGGTTCTTTGAACCATTCATCTACAATCTCTTACTTGTTGATGTCATTTTCCTTTTTTCCCATCTGCCTCTTACTCTAACTGTAGCTACAACTAAATAATGATCTGATATATCAGTTGCCCCTCTATAAACGTGTACATCCTAGAGCCTACCCATCAACCTTTTATCCACCAATACATATTCTAACAAACTACTTTCATTACGTGGTATATCATACCTTGTGTGGAAAATTACATTTACCTGGATGAATCTCATTACATACATACAAGTAAATGGTAACAAAGATAATTATTATTTATCAAGTTACAGAAACAAGTAGGAATTTTTAGGACACCTAGGTTGCAAAAATGTCCCCCTTCGATACCTACCATCTATCTCTCCACAAGTTGCTCTAGACCTATATTAATTGCAAATGAAATGTACATACACACCAGGAATTCTGGTAAAATTATTATAATTTTTGTGGACTGCATATTAAAATTAATAAATGATTAGATATACACATTTATATAACAGAAGGAGAATTTATAATCATAACACTCGCCAATTAGTCTGGAGATTACTGTGTATAATACTCAAAAACCTCCCACTAACCATATTTATGATGATAACACTGGCCAGAATTACAAACATAATTTAGATAGCCTATCTGAGGTTCCTGGAGCTGTCCTATACATCGATTTAATGCTCAAATTATGCAGAAATGCACATCCAACAATTTCAGCTCCTATTTGAGAGGTGCAAGCCCAATATAACCTATAGAGCGACGAAAATTCTTCTTATTTTCACTAACGTTTTCTTGGCTCATTCAAAAACATGGCGACTCTCCCTGCTCGTCCGCGCAGGCGCCGAGCTTCCCATTTTTTATAATATAATTTTTATTAAATATAATATATTTTATTAATTTACATACAAATACACTATTTTCGGAAAATATACTATATATTTTCCACACCTTGTATACTTATCCTCTCTTTCATAAAATATGTATTATTTATTACCAAACCTCTTTCTACACAAAGCTCAATTAAAGGCTCCCCATTTACATTTACCCCTGGCACCCCAAGTTTACCTACTACTCCCTCCACAACATTTTTACCCACTGTAGCATTGAAATCCCCAACCACCATTACTCTCGCACTTGGTTCAAAACTCCCCACGCATTCACTCAACATTTCCCAAAATCTCTCTCTCTCCTCTACACTTCTCTCTTCTCCAGGTGCATAAACGCTTACTATAACCCACTTTTCACATCCAACCCTTGTTTTACTACGCATAATCCTTGAATCTATACATTTATATTCCCTCTTTTCTGCCATAACTTATCCTTCAACATCATTGCTACTCCTTCTTTAGCTCTAACTCTATTTGAAACCCCTGACCTAATCCCGTTTATTTCTCCCCACTGAAACTCTCCCACCCCCTTCAGCTTTGTTTCACTTAAAGCCAGGACATCCAGCTTCTTCTCATTTATAACATCCACAATCATCTCTTTCTTATCATTCACACAACGTCCACGACATTCAAACATCCCGCTTTGACGGTTTTCTTCTTTTTCTTTTTAGTAGGCTATGCAGGAAAAGGTGTTACTAGCCCATTGTTCCCGGCATTTTAGTTGGCATTTACAACACGCATGGCTTACGTAGGAAAGATTCTTATTCCGCTTCCCCATGGATAAAGAATTAAACACGCAGTTTTCACCCGTACCGGGGATCGAACCACGGACCTCAGTGTGTGAGCTGAGTGCGCTACCAATCAGGCTACGGCATTATCAAATGATGCCCTATTATTATTATGATGATTATTATTTTTATTATTATTTTAAACACTGGCCGTCTCCCACTGAGGCAGGGGTTACTAGCCCTTTGCTCCCAGAATTTTAGTCATCTCCTACGACAAGCATGGCTTACAGAGGAAGGATTCTTTTTCCACTTCCCCCATGGATGATTATTATTATTATTATTATTACAGGTGTATTATTATTTTTAACTCAACATTTGTCTCCCACCAACTCAGGGTGCCTCAAAGCAGAAAATCACATTTACTATTCGTTTAGTCACTGTCTTTCCAGGAGTGTGCTGACATCACAGTCAGGTTACCCTCTGACTTCAACTTCCCCACCCTTATTATTATTATTATTATTCAACTTGTGGTGGCCTCTGTCTATTATGTTATTGGTTGTGCTTCCAACTGAGCCACTTCTCATTGGTTTAAATTTTGTTGCTAAAACACACCAGATAACTTTAAACAAGATATCCTACCTACTATACCTCATACCGTTTACTACCTGTATATATGGTTTCTAAAACCCTGAACAAGATACTGTCATATTTGTCACTTTTGTTAGAGTATGTACAGTTATGTCCTGGAAGCCTCACATAGCCTCTTAAAGCTGCTCAAATCTTCTTAAAACTCTATCCCATCTTTCCTGGGACCACATAGATGAACCCTTCAACATCATTCAGCCCTCATCTTATTTAAACTAGACATTTCTGGAGTGGAACCACAGTCGATGGCCTCCACTCCAAACCAACAGATGCAGATATTAGTGCCGGAGGAAAAAAAAGTCCTCCCCAGTACCACCAGTCCGATGACATTCTTCTTTGCAAATATACAGGGTCTAAAGCCAGCAACGAACAACAAAATACCTTTCATCCGTGGACTGCTTGCAGAGGCAAATGCAACTTCACGGCTTTCACAGAGACCCACATAAAGGATCACTTGGACAACGAAATATGGATCCCAGGTTACAACCTATACAGATGCGACAGAGTGAACAGGCAAAGGGAAGGGGCCTGTTGGCCTGTATATCGCAGAGTCACTTATTTGCACAGAACTGCTTAATGCCTCAAATGATGTTTTAGCAGTAAAGATCGAGAACCAAAACCTAGTCATTGTGGTAGTCTACAAGCGTCCGGATGCAACGTCCCAGCAATTCCAGGAACAGCTGTTGAAAATTTACTACTGTCTGGAAAATCTTCCAGCTCTTGCCCCCAACATCTTGCTCCTGGGGGATTTCAACATGAGGCATCTAAAATGGAGGAATATAGCAAATAATGTTGTTGCAGTGATAACACCAGGAGGCAGCTCTGGCGAGAACTCACACACACACGAGCTTTTAAATCTCTGTACAAAATTCAACTTAAACCAGCAAATAATAGAGCCTGCTAGACTGGAGAATACACTGGACCTCATCTTCTCTAACAATGATGATCTGATACGAAATGTCACCATATCAAAAACAATATACTCAGATCACAACATAATCGAGGTTCAGACATGTATGCGCGGAGCCCCAGACCGACAAAATGAGATCAGTCACGAGGGAGCCTTCACCAAATTCAACTTCAATAACAAGAACATAAAGTGGGACCAAGTAAACGAAGTCCTAAACGATATAAATTGGGAAGATAGACTAAGCAACACAGACCCCAACTTATGGCTAGAACAGATTAACTCTGTGGCACTCGATGTATGCTCAAGGCTTGTTCCTTTAAGAAAAAGGATGATTAAATGTAAAATAGAAAGAGACAGGCGCTCCCTTTACAGGCGACGGAAAAGAATAACAGAGCGGCTAAAAGAGGTTAATATACCTGAAATGCGTAGGGAGACACTGATCAGAGAAATAGCAAACATCGAACTAAAGCTAAAGGAATCTTATAGGAGTCAGGAATCGCGGGAAGAACTAAAAGCCATAAATGAAATCGAAAGAAACCCAAAGTATTTCTTTTCTTATGCCAAATCAAAGACAGGAACAACATCCAGTATTGGGCCTCTACTTAAACAAGATGGGTCCTACACAGATGACAGCAAGGAAATGAGTGAGCTACTCAAGTCCCAATATGACTCAGTTTTTAACAAGCCGCTAACCAGACTGAGAGTCGAAGATCTGAATGAATTTTTTATGAGAGAGCCACAGAATTTGGTAAAGAAAAGCCTATCTGAAGTTATCCTGACGCCAAATGACTTCGAACAGGCGATAAATAACATGCCCATGCACTCTGTCCCAGGGCCAGACTCATGGAACTCCGTGTTCATCAAGAACTGCAAGAAGCCCCTATCACGTGCTTCTACCATCCTATGGAGAGGGAGCATGGACACGGGGGTCGTCCCACAGTTACTAAAAAAACAGACATAGCCCCACTTCACAAAGGGGGCAGTAAAGCAATAGCAAAGAACTACAGACCGATAGCATTAACATCCCATATCATAAAAATCTTTGAAAGGGTCCTAAGAAGCAAGATCGCCACTCATCTAGAAGCCCATCAATTACACAACCCAGGGCAACATGTGTTTAGAGCAAGTCGCTCCTGTCTGTCCCAACTACTGGATCACTACAAGGTTCTAGATGCACTAAAAGACAAAAAGAATGCAGATGTAATATATACGGACTTTGCAAAAGCCTTCGACAAGTGTGACCATGGCGAAACAGCGCACAAAATACGTGCTAAAGGAATAACAGGAAAAGTTGGTAGATGGATCTACAATTTCCTCACAAACAGAACACAAAGAGTAGTAGTCAACAGAGTAAAGTCTGAGGCGGCTACGGTGAAAAGCTCTGTTCCACAAGACACAGTACTCGCTCCCATCTTGTTTCTCATCCTCATTTCTGACATAGACAAGGATGTCAGCCACAGACCTAGTAGCGGCCAGTGAAGAGGCGGGGCCAGGAGCCTGGACTCGACCCCTGCAACCTCAACTAGGTGAGTACAACTATGTGAGTACAGCACCGTGTCTTCCTTTGCAGATGACACCCGAATCTGCATGACAGTGTCTTTCATTGCAGACACTGCAAGGCTCCAGGCGGACATCAACCAAATCTTTCAATGGGCTGCAGAAAACAATATGAAGTTCAACGACGAGAAATTTCAATTACTCCTATATGGTAGACATAAGGAAATTAAAACTTCATCAGAGTACAAAACAAATTCCGGCCACAGAATAGAGCGAAAAACCAACGTCAAAGACCTAGGAGAGATCATGTCGGAGGATCTCACCTTCAAGGACCATAACATTGTATCAATTGCATCTGCTAGAAAAATGGCAGGATGGATAATGAGAACCTTCAAAACTAGGGATGCCAAGCCCACGAAGACACTCTTGAGGTCGCTTGTTCTATCTAGGCTGGAATATTGCTGCACACTAACAGCACCTTTCAAGGCAGGTGAAATTGCTGACCTAGAAAATGTACAGAGAACCTTCACGGCGTGCAAAACGGAGATAAAACACTTCAATTACCGGGACCGCTTGACGTTCCTGAACCTGTACTCCCTGGAATGCAGGCGGGAGAGATACATGATTATATACACCTGGAAAATCCTAGAGGGACTAGTACCGAACCTGCACACGAAAATCACAACGAAAGCAAAAGACTCGGCAGACGATGCAAAATCCCCCCAATGAAAAGCAGAGGTGTCACTAGCACGTTAAGAGACAATACAATAAGTGTCAGGGGCCCGAGACTGTTCAACTGCCTCCCAGCATACAGAGACCCCTGGCTGTCTTCAAGCAGGCACTGGACAAGTACCTAAAGTTGGTACCTGACCAGCCGGGCTGTGGCTCATACATTAGATTGCGTGCAGCCAGCAGTAACAGCCTGGTTGATCAGGCTCTGATCTACCATGAGGCCTGGTCACAAACCGGGCCGCGGGGGCGTTGACCCCCGGAACTCTCTCCAGGTAAACTCCAGATGAACTAAGACCAATTATATTCTGAAGTCTTCACTTCCATTATTTCTAAACTTGATCACATTCATCATCAAGTGCTATGTTTGTGCGTCAGGACATTTCGGAAAAGAGTGCAGTACTCTCGCACGATGGATGCACTAGACTTGTACATGAACATCTCATGGGGATTTATACAGTATGTCTCTGAAGACTGCCATATTAGGCTTTCAAACTTCCTTAATTTGACTTATCATTTCCTTCAAGGCTGTGACACACACAGTTGCCCCTCACTGAAGGTTCTTTGATGTTGGTGAGGAGCTCTTTGAGTCAAGGAATTGGACCTGCCCTCCAATCTCTTTGGATTGAACCTCATGTACCTTTTTCATGGGGGCTCCTTGGTGCAGTGAAGAGGCTCTTGGTCTGAGGAATTAGACCTTTGGTCACCTTCCTCACACCGAACCTAATTACCCCCAATCCCCCCTTTCCTATCCTGTCTTCCTCACCCCCTTTTCCCTTTCCCCTTCCTCTCCCCATCCCTTCCCTATCCCCTTCCTGTTTTCAGCCTTTGGAATTCTTCCCACAGGCACTCTAGTTCCTAGGTAGGGGGAAGGGTACCGTGGTCCATCCCATTCCATTGAGGTCCGTGGTGGTGGGGTAGTTTGCCGTGGAATCTGGATCACCTGGGGATGTTCCACGCCCTCTCTGGTCTCCCAGGGGGTGTCTTTCCGGAGACGGGTGTATCTCTGGAAGCTGACATTCGGATTCCAGGGGGTGGTGGCCGAAGGTGGTGGGTATCCAGCCGCCCTCTCTTTTGTCCACCGAGGTGCCACGGTGGATGTGAGGTTGCTATCCCAGATTGCTGGTTTACTGGCATGAAGGGTAAGGTATGGCACGGGTTTCATGCTACATCTGCACTACTTGCAGTGCTGGAGTCCTCTTGGGTGCAGAGGGGGATTTATGGCCCTTTCATTCCTCCTAGGAGTTATTCTTCCAAGTTGCCCTCCTTTTTTATTTTTTTTTTTTCTAAAAACAAAAAGAAAGAAGTGACATAACCATGGAGTCCCAAGTCCATGAAACAGCTCCCCCCGGGCCCCTTTCTGCTACCCCACATTGTTCTGACCCTACCTCATTATTGGACCACACTTTTGACATTTCTCGTGCCCCTGTACCTGTTGGTGCCGTTTTGTCACCCGCTGAAGGTACTGGGGTTCCGCCTAACTCCTTTGATACATCTGACCTCTGCACTTCTTTGACCATGCGTCCGGCTTCTCCCTCTATAGTCCAGCGATTTTTGGATTGCCCGCCAGTCCCACGTCGGACCAACTCTGGTCTCACAACTAAACGCCCAAGACCATTACATTCACTTCCTTCTCATTCTGCCCAGAAAAGACCGGCATGACATTCCCTCCCCTTACACGATATGTTTCAAAATACACAATGGACTAAGTTTTTTACTCTGCGACCGACTTCTTCTCCTGACTATCTTTCTGATCATAGTATTAGCAAGGCGCTCCTATGCCATGTTGGTCGAGATATATCCTTTCATGCTTTCAAGAGTGGTGCACGCATCCTCACAGTACAGAATGCTAGCCAAGCTCGCAATCTTTCTCTCCTTACAATCATAGATGCTGTTCCTGTAACTATTGAAAAAATCATTCTCTCAATTCTTGTAGTGGCACTGTCATTCTACCTCATACCATTGTCCAACAGAATTTCCAGACATGTGGTGATGACATTCTGGAACAGCTTGAGTTCCAAGACCTCCCAATCCTCAAAGTAGACACTTATGTCCTCCCTGCCCGCAGGTGGAGACAATACCCTTGCACTGTAGCTCACTTAACTTTTGACTGCCGTGAGCTTCCATCCTGGTTTACATTGCGGGACACCGTTTACCAGTTTGAAAAGTGATCCCTACACCGCAACAGTATAGAAATAACTGGCATTTTGGTCATCCAGCAAAATATTGCTGGTCCATGGCCGAATGCCCAGTCTGTGGTGCCGATGACCATATCAATACAACTTGTAGTTTACCTCTTGCTTTAATTGTCGTGAAGTTCACCCATCTTACTTTCGCCATTGCCATGTTTACTTAAATGAGTGAGAAATCCATTGCCTCAAAGAGGCTGAAGGCTTTCCTTATGCCATGGCAGTCTCATCTACGCCTCCAGGGAAGACTTCCTCGTATTTCTTATTCTTGAGTTACTAAACGACCCCATCCCCCGCCTCTGTGGTCATCCCTTCAATAGTCACCCGTCTCTAATTCTTTTGCTGTCCTGGGCTCAGAGGTCCCTACCTCAACACCTCATTCTGTTCTCACCTCTTCCTCTTCTCACTCACGGGTTTCTGTGTCTATAAGACTTCGTACAACAACTCATCCCCATTGTTAATATCTCCTTTAACCCCTCCTTCCCTTCTACCTGCACATTTTTCCTTTCTAGTCTCTGTAACTGGTTCTTCACCTCTAACTGGCTCTGTTAGAGTATGGAGGTTCATCCTCCTCCTCATACAGTACCTTCCTCCCCTGTCACTTCCCAAGTTTCTTCCTCTTCTGCCCCCTCCCAGGTTGCTTCCTCTCCTGTTTCCTCCCAAGCATCTTCTCCAGTTCCCTCTACCCTTTCGTCCCCCCCCCTGCTTTGGTACATTCCATCATCACACCGATCTATACTCACCCTCCTCCTTCCATATCCAATATTTTCCCACATACAACATCCTTGTCCTGTGAAACACTTGAAGCTATCTCCGAATATATTGAGGAGACTAGACCTTTGATGGACACCGATCCACCTCCTGTTCCTCCTCTTCACTCTTCTCCGTCTGCAAAACTCCTTCCTTCGCAGCATCCCAATCCTTCTCTGCTCCTGCATTTTCCGCTGCCTCCACTTGTGGACTTTTCTAACCCTTCTAATCTGTAGATACCTCTGGAGTTTACCTGGAGTTTACCTGGAGAGAGTTCCGGGGGTCAACGCCCCGCGGCCCGGTCTGTGACCAGGCCTCCTGGTGGATCAGAGCCTGATCAACCAGGCTGTTGCTGCTGGCTGCACGCAAACCAACGTACGAGCCACAGCCCGGCTGATCAGGAACTGACTTTAGGTGCTTGTCCAGTGCCAGCTTGAAGACTGCCAGGGGTCTGTTGGTAATCCCCCTTATGTGTGCTGGGAGGCAGTTGAACAGTCTCGGGCCCCTGACACTTATTGTATGGTCTCTTAACGTGCTAGTGACACCCCTGCTTTTCATTGGGGGGATGTGCATCGTCTGCCAAGTCTTTTGCTTTCGTAGTGAGTGATTTTTCGTGTGCAAGTTCGGTACTAGTCCCTCTAGGATTTTCCAGGTGTATATAATCATGTATCTCTCCCTCCTGCGTTCCAGGGAATACAGGTTTAGGAACCTCAAGCGCTCCCAGTAATTGAGGTGTTTTATCTCCGTTATGCGTGCCGTGAAAGTTCTCTGTACATTTTCTAGGTCGGCAATTTCACCTGCCTTGAAAGGTGTGTTAGGTGAAAGCAATATTCCAGCCTAGATAAAAAAAGTGACCTGAAAAAGTGTCATCAGGGGTTGGCCCCCCCCTTTGTTTTAAAGGGTTTCTCATTACCCCAACCTGCCCAATTTTTCTAGACATGCGATTGATACAGGGGTTTAGGGTCCTTGCGGGAGATCCCCCGACATAACCCATTTCCCAGGTCTTTGCTTTGGGTGTTTCGCCAAATTTTGGGGCCAGAATTTTTTTTTGTACCTAAATGAAATTTAATTTCCTCATGTTTACCATACTGAGAAAATTAAATTTCTCATCTTTGAACTTCATATTTTTTTTCTGCAGCCCACCTGAAAGTTTTGGGTTTGATTTTCCGCCTGGACCCTTGCAGGTCTGCAAGGGAAGACAGGTCATGAAAGTTTTCGGGGTCACCGCAAAGGAAGACACGGTGCTGTGGCTGAAAAACCCCTTGTCTATGTGGGAAATATGAGGATGGGGAAACAAGATGGGAGGGGAGAAAACTGCGCCTTGGGGGGGACGGGTTTTTTCACCGTACTCCCTCGGACTTTACCTTTTTGACGACTACTCTCTGGTTTTTTTTAGTGAGGAAATTTAGACCCCTTCGACCGATTTTTCCCTGTTATTACTTTGGGCCGCATTTTGTCCCCTTTTTCCCCATGGTCACACTTGTCGAAGGTTTTGGGCCCAAAGTCTGTTATAAAATCAAAATTCTGCATTTTTTTTGTCTTCTAGTGCTTTAGCCCTTGTCGTATTTGATCCAATAGTTGAGACGGGCGGGAGCGACCTTCTTTTAAACCCCAGTTGCCCTGGGTTTGTAACTGAGGGGTTTTTTCTAGATGGGTGGTGATATTTTTTTTTGCTTCTTGGGGACCCTTTCAAAGATTTTTATGATATGGGATGTTAGTGCTATTGGCTGTGTTCTTTGCTGTTGCTTTACGCCCCCTTTGTGGGTGGGGCTATGTCTGTTGTTTTTATTTAACTGGGGGACGACCCCCTTTGTCCACCCCCCTTTTTCTCCATAGGATGGAAAAGGCTCGCGATGGGGGCTTTTTGCATTTCTTGATAAACCCACGAGTTCCATGAGTCTGGCCCGGGGGCGAGTCCCTTTGGGGCAGTCATTTATCGCCTGTTCGAAGTAAATTTGGCGTCAGGATAACATCGATAGGCTTTTGTTAATAAAATTTTTTGTGGCTCTCTCAAAAAAATTTTCATTTTGATTTTCGACTCTAGTCGGGTTTTAGGGGGCTTCCCAAAAAAACGGATCAAAAAAAAAAAAACAAATATAAAAAACAATATACTCAAACAAAAACATAATTGAGGTTCAGACATGTATCGTGGAGCCCCAGCCGAAAAAAAATAAAGACTGTCACGAGGGAGCATTCAAAAAATTTCCCCAAACTTAAATTAAAAAAAACATAAAGTGGGCCCAAGAAAACCCAAAAGTCCAAACCCGATAAAAGCTGGGAAGATATACTAACAAAAAAGCCCCAAACTTATCCCCTAGAACAGATTAATCGGTGGCACTCGATGTATGCAAAAGGCTTTTTCCCTCTAAAAAAGGGAAAGGAGTAAATGTAAAATAAAAAAGAGACAGGCGCCCCCTTTTAAACCAGGCGAGGGGAAAAGAATAACAGAGCGGCAAAAAAAGGGGTCAAAAATATCTAAAATGCCCCAGGGGGGCCCCCCAACGGGGGTTTAAAGGAGAAATAGAAACATCGAACTTAAGCTAAAAAAAATCCTTTAGGAGTCGGGAATCGCGGGAAAACTAAAAGCCTAAATAAAAATCGAAAGAAACCCAAAGTATTTCTTCTCCTATCCCCAAAATCAAAACCCGAAACAACGTCCAGTTTTTTGGGCCCCATTTAAACAAGAGGGCCCCCTACCAAAGACAGAAAGGGAAATGAGTGACCCAAATAAAGCCCCCAATAGACTCATTTTTTTTGCAAGCCCCCCAAACCCGGGATGAGAGTCGAAGATAAAAATAATTTTTTTAAGGGAGGAGCCAAAAAATTTTTGGTTTTACACAACCCAATCCGATGTTATCCTGACGCCAAATGTTTTCGAAGGGGGCGATAAAGGAAATCCCCCATGCCCCTCTGCCCCGGGGCCGGGACTCAGGGAAAACTCTGTTTTTCACAAAAAACTGAAAGAAGCCCCTACACGACCCTTTTTCCATCCTATGGAGAGGGAGCAGGGGACCCCGGGGTCGTCCCTCAGTTACTAAAAAAAACAGCCCATACCCCCACTCCAAAAAGGGGGGCGAAAAAGCAACAGAAAAAGAACTACGGGACCAATAGCCTAAAACCCATATTAAAAATCTTTGAAAGGGTCCTAAAAAGGGCCAAGTTTCACCCCCCATCTAAAAACCCATCAGTTTACACAAACCCGGGCAACAGGGGGCCTTTAGAACTTTTTTTCGTCCTGTCTGCTAAAAAACTCCCTGGATCTTTAGGGAAAAGGGTCCTAAATGCACTAGAAAAAAAAAGAATGCAGAAATTTTAAACAGATTTTCCCAAAACCCTTTCAAACAAGTGTGCCCAGGGGCGTAATAGCGCAAAAAAAAGCGCGTAAAAAAAAAACAGGAAAATCGGTCGTGGATCTAAAATTTTTCCTCATAACAGAAAACAGAGGTAGCGTCAACAATAAAGCCCCGAGGCGGGCTAGGGTTTGAAAAGTCTTTTTCCAAAAGGGCCATTTCTAGCTCCCTCTTGTTCCCCAACCTCATTTTCCGACTTGGCCCCCCAAGGAGTCAGCCACAGCCCCGGTTCTTCCTTTGCAGTTTAACCCAAAACTGCATGACTGCCCTTCCTTTTGCGGGACACTGAAAAGGCTCCAGGGGGGAAACATCAAAAAAATTTTTTTTTCAGTGGGCTGCAGAAAAATTGAAGTTAAACGATGAGTTTTTAAAAATTTCTCAGATAGGGTAAACAGGGAAAAATTTAAATCTTCATCAAAATACAAAACAAATTTCTGGCCACAAAATAAAAGCGAAACACCAACGTCAAAGCCCGGGGGAAATTTATTATGTCGGAGGATCTAAACCTTAAAGGGGGACCATAACTTTGTACCAATCGCATCTGCAGAAAAAGACAGGATGGATAATGAAATCTTAAAAACTAGGGGGGGCCAAGCCCATGATGACACTCTTCAGGTCACTTGTTTTTATTTTAGGGTGGAAATTGCTGCACTCTAACAGCACCTTTAAAGGGAGGTTAAATTGCCGACCTAAAAATGTACAGGGGAACCCTTTTACGGCACGCAAACGGGGGATAAAACACCTCAATTACTGGGGGCGGGTTGAGGTTTTTAAACCTGGTTTTTCCCCTGGAACGCAGGAGGAGAGTACATGGTTATATTTCACCTGGAAAATCCTAGAGGGGGCTATTCCGAACTTGCACACGGGGAAAAACACTCACTTTCGAAAGCAAAAGGGGCTTGGCAGACAAAGCACCACCCCCCCAAAGAAAAGCAGGGTGTCACTAGCCGTTAAGAACCCCTACAATAAGTGTTTAGGGGCCCGAGACCCGGTTTAACTGCTCCCACCCCAATAAGGGGGATTACCAACAGACCCCTGGGAGTCTTCAAGCTGGGAATGGACAAACACCTAAAGTCAGTTCCTGACAGCCCCGGGGTGTGGGGTCGTACTTGGTTTGCGTTTTCAGGGCCCGCAGCAACAGGCCCGGTTTTATCAGGGGCTGATCCACCAGGAAGGCCTGGTCACAGACCGGGCCCCCCGGGGGGGGTTGACCCCCCAAACCCCTCTCCGGGGAAACTCCAAGGGAAAATTGGGACTTGAGTAGCCACTCCCTTTCCTTTCTGTCATCAGTGTAGGGCCCCTTTGTTTAAGTAGGGGGCCCCAAAACTGGAGTTGTTTTCGATTTGATTTTTGCATAGGAGAAGAAATACTTGGGTTTCTTTCGATTTTTATTTAGGCTTTTATTCTTTCCCCGCGATTCCTTGGGGCTCCAAAAGGATTCTTTTAGCTTTGTTCCCATGCTTGCTATTTCCTACCAGTGGGCTCCCTAGGGATTTCGATATATTGCCTCTTTTTGCCGCTTGTTTTTTCTTTTCCGTCGCCTGTAAAGGGAGCGCCTTTTTCTTTTTATTTTACATCTACTCCTTTTTCTTAGGGAATAAGCCTTTTGCCCTACAAACGGGGTGTCACCGAGTTTAAACTGTTCTAGGCATAAAATTGGGGTCTTTTTTGCATAGCAAAATTTTTCCCCGTTTATTATCGGGTTTTTACTTGGGTTTTTCCCTTTGGGCCCCTTTAAAGTTTTGTTATTGAATTTAATTTTGGTTTAATTCCCCTCGGACTAATCTCATTATGTCCCGGGCGGGGCTCCGGCATACATGAATGAAACCCCAATTATGTTGTGATCTGAAATTTTATTGTTTTTTTAATATGGGGGACCCTTTCTTATTTAGATCATCATTTTTTAGTGAAAAATGAGGGGCCCAGTGTATTCCCCCAGTCCTTTGGAGGCCCCTATTATTTGCTGGTTTAAAAATTTAAATTTTGGGGCAGAGGGTTTAAAAAACCGCGTGGGGTGAGGTTTTTTACAAGCCCGCCTCCTGGTGTTTTTTAAATTGGGAAAAAAAATTTTTTTCTAATTCCCCCCCATTTTTTGGGGCCTTAAAGTTGAAAAAAAAAAAAACCCCCAGGAGCAAAAAATGTTGGGTGCAAAAGCTGGGAAAATTTTCCCCGACAGTGGTAATTTTTAAAGCTTTTTCCCCGGAAATTTCTGGGATGTTGCTCCGGAGGCTTTTAACACCCAATGACTAGGTTTTGGGTTTTCGACCTTTAAGCTTTAAAAATTCCATACATTTATTTGGGGGGCATTTACATTCTTTTGCAAAAAAAGTGACCCCTGCAATGTCCCGCCAACCCCCCCCCCCCTTTTTTTCCTGTTTTACTCTGTCCCCCTTTGTATAGGGCCGGGAACCAGGATCCATATTTTTTGTTGTCCAAATGGGTCCTTTATTGGGTTCTAATGAAAGCCGCGAACATTTTTCCTTTGGGCCTTTTTCAAGCGTCCCGGATGAAAAAGGGTTTTTGTTTTTTTATTGCTGGCTTTTTGACCCGTAAATTTGCCAAGAAGGGTTTCTATCGGACTGGTGGTATTTTTTGGGACTGGGGGGGGGATTTTTTTTTTCCGGGGATTAGTATCTGTATCTGTTGGTTTGGGGTGGAGGCCATCGACTGTGGTTCCACTCCCCGGAATGACTGGGGTTTTGGTTTTACGATTTTTGCCATTTCCTGCCAGTTTTTTTTCCCTTTTTGGCCCTAAAAAAAAAATTTTCCCCCTTGAGTGGCTGTTTGGTACCCAGGTTTTCCCCTGGCCGGGGTGTTTTGTATCTTTTTGTCCCCCCTTTTTTTGGTATGCCTGGCCCAATTTTTAAATTATAGCACAGTCTTTCCTGTACTGAAGAGGTACACAGTTCAGGGTGAAAAAGCTTACGGGAAGGGAGTTTGCATTTTCCTGTTGTCATATGGGCATGGCATTGTCTAGGGTGGTCATAGTTGCACGTCCCATCTGTTTTTCCAGATTTCCCATGCACGTGGTTTCTGAGGGGAAGTCCAAAGGGGCTAAGGCTAAGCTTAGGGAAGTTGAAGATCAGGATATATGCTGCAACACCAAGTAAGTTAGTCCTTTATACGTGCATGCAGGCGAGTTTCTTGCAACATCAATCATTTGTGAAAATCTGTCCTATAAGCCACCTGGAGTTCATTACCTTTGTGACTAGTTCAGCTATCATAACTTTGGGGTCCAGTCCCTGGACCAATTATGTACCTCTGTAATCTTTTGACTACCGCCCACAGGATGGGTATGGGGTGCATAATAAACATATTAAACTAACTAAGCCACTTGTGAGGCTGAGGTACCCACCTCAGAGCTCGGTGTCAACAGAGTTTGCCAGGGTAGGCGACTCACTTGGAGGCAGTCCACACAAATTTTCACATCCCTCGTGACAGTAATATTAATTAATTTGAATTCATCAGGAACTGAATAATTGATAATTTCTGGAATCTCATTTGCGTCTTCTTATGTAAAAACTGACAAAAATAGTCATTAAATAAGGAATACATTTCCAGTTCGTTATCCGTCAGCTGTCTATTCCCAATTTTCAGAGGTTCTACTTTTTACTTCACCTTCGTCCTGTACACTTGAAAGAACCCCTTTGGATTGGTCTTTGATTCATTAGTTTAATAGTTTAATATGTTTAGTATGCACCCGATACCCATCCTGTGGGTGGTAGTCAAAAAGATTACAGAGGTACATAATGGGTTCAGGACTGGGCCTCAAAGTTTTGATAGCTGAGCAAGTTACAGAGGTAATAAACTCACAATTACAAAGGTAATGAACTCACAATTTACAAAGGTAATGAACTCACAATTTACAAAGGTAATGAACTCCAGGTAGGTCTGGTCACAATCATGACAAGTTACAAAGGTATTTACAGATTACAGAGGTACGTAATGGGTCCAGGGACTGGGCCCCCAAAGTTTTGATAGCTGAACTAGGTACAAAGGTATTGAACTCACAAGTTACAAAGGTAATGAATCCTGTAAGAATGGTTACTTACGTTTATACATGGCTACAATCATGAACAAATTATAGAGTAATGAACAATTCACACTTCGACCCCTGGTCACAATTGTAATGAGTTATTGGTGCAAATATTGATTGTTGAGTCACACACACACACAACACACACACACACACACACACACACACACACACACACACACACACACACACACACACACACAACACACACACACACACACACACACACACACACACGGAAATCCTGTGTCACAAACCTACTGGAGTTCTATGACATGGTGACAGCAGTAAGAGAAGAGAGAGAGGGGTGGGTGGATTGCATATTCTTAGACTGCAAGAAGGCGTTTGACACAGTACCACACAAGAGATCGTGCCTTTTCAAGAATGGAGGACCAAGCAGGAATAACAGGGAAGGCACTGCAATGGTCGGGGATTACTTGTCAGGAAGACAGCTGCGGAGTAATGGTACGAGGCGGGAGGTGTCAGAGTGGGCACCTGTGACCGTGGGGTCCACAGGGGCAGTCTAGGACCAGTGCTGTTTCTGTTATTTGTGAACGACATGCGGAAAGGAAAAACTCTGAGGGTCACGTTTGCAATGACGTGACGTTGCTGAGAAGAGTTCATGCGATGAAGACCAGGCAGAAATCAAAAGGTTTGGCAGGCTGGCAGACTGGTTACAGCAACTGGCTCCTGGAGTTCAATCCCACCAAGTGAAAGTCATGAGGATTGGTGGAAGGCAAAGAAGACCGCAGGCTGGAGTACAGTTATTGGAGTCAGAGGACTACAAACATCCACTCAAGGAAAAAGAATCTTGGGGTGAGTTATACACCAGGCACATCTCATGAAGCGGCACCATCAACCAAATAACTGCTGCAGCATATGGGGCGCCTGGCAAAACCTCAGACACAGCATTTCGACATCTTAATAAGGAATCGTTCAGGACCCTATACACGTGTACGGATAGGCCATTATTGGAGTATGCGGCACCAGTTTGGAAACCCACAACCTAGCCAAGCATGTAAAGAAACTCGAGAAAGTGCAAAGGTTTGCACAAGACTAGTCCAGTGCTAGAGGTAGTGTTATGAGAGGCGGTTAAGGGAATCAAACCTGACGAGATGGAGGACAGGAGAGATAGGGGGGGACAGATACAACGACTTACAAAATATGAGGAATTGACAAGGTGGACAATGTCAGGATGTTCCAGGAGATGGACACAGTAACAAGGGGACACAGTTGGAAGTGAAGCAGCTGAATCAATGGGATGTTCGAAGTATATCTTCAGCCACAGGAGTTATTCAGGAAGTGGAAATAGTTTGGGAAAGCGATGTAGTGGAGTCATGGATCCATACATAGCTTTAAGCAGAGGTACGATAAAGTCATGGTTCAGGGAGAGTTGTGACTAGTGGCGACAGTGGAAGCGGCGGGGCCAGGAGCTTGGGACTCGGACCTGCACCTCAACCTAGGTGAGTACAACTAGGTGAGGACCCCACACACCCACACACATACATAAAATATTGCGGGAATAGACACGGTGGACAAAGATGGGATGTTCCAGAGAAGGGACACAGACACAAGCGTCGCAAATTGGAAGTGAAGACTCAGATGAATCAAAGGGATGTTAGGAAGTATTTCTTCAGTCTAGAGTAGTCAGGCCGTGGAATAGCCTTAGAAAGTGACGTAGTGGAGGCGGGGAACCATCATAGTTTTAAGGCGAGGAGGATAGAGCTCATGGGCCGTGAGACGCGAGGACTAGGAGCAATCAGCGAAAAGGCCGAGGGCCAGGAGCTGTTGGAATCGACCCTGCAACCACAATAGGTGGAGTACATTAACACACTACACACACCACACACACAGAGGAATATGAGGTGGAGCAACAGAGCAATGGTGGACACACTTCCTGAGGTGGCAAGAAGAGCTCAACTCAGCAGATCAAAGTTGCTGGTTATGGGGGATTTCAACCACAGGAAGATTGACTGGGAAAACTGGAGCCACAATGGGGGGTCCGAAAATAGAGAGCCAAGATGTTGGATGTGTGCTGGAAAACCTCATGCCACCAACATGTTAAGGACACTTCAGAGGAGAGGGGAGGTGAAACCAGCAGATTGGACCTTGTGTTTTACCAGGGAGTTCAGATATTGAGGACATCACATATGAGAGTCCCCTAGGAGCTAGCGACCACGTGGTTCTGTGTTTTGAATACATAGTATAGTTGCAAGTGGAGAGAGTAACAGGAGTTGAATGGGAAAAGCCTGACTATAAAAGAGGGGACTACATAGGGTTGAGAAACTTCCTGCAGGAGGTTCCGTGGGACAGAGAACTGGCAGGAAAGCCAGTACACGAAATGATGGAATATGGTTTGTTTGTAATCGCAGCGGCAGCGTCAACAAGAACCTTGTCCTCTATTTTTACTTCTACCTGAGGTTCCCAGTAGCCCAGTGATGACCTAATCAAGACCCGCATAACACTAACATGTGTGGATTACCCAGAATGTATAAAGGCAACTGCAGGAAAACGCCAAAAGTTCACTATTAACCAAACGAATAGGACTCGTTCTAGCAACTTCTACACCGCTGCCACTGAAGTGATACTCCACAACATTCACCCAACACCCATCGCCTACTATTCACCCGAAGCCACAGCCAATGGACAAGGGTCAGAACAGTAAAAGAGATCCAGTAACCAAGCTAAGGCTCCTAACATCAAAGGTGAGCGCAGTAATAGCACGAGGAAAACTTTTGGTACTGCAGCCAGGGACACAACCCCTTCATCACCCTCGACCCTCACAACAAACGGACACGAACGACAACACAAACATGGCCCGCCGCTACACTCCAAGATACTCCCTTCCAGTATTTGATGTAAGAGCTCACCGACCAGAAATAGCTAAACTCCCTTATGATCAGAACAAACGATCACCAAACTAACTCAAGAAATGCGGTGGAACTAAAGGCTAGCAATGCAGATACCTCAACAAGATCACTGCTTAGACATAAACTAGGACACTCTAGAACAACAAAGCAGCTCCCACACCGGTCCCTAGACACCATCAAACACTTTAATAAGACCAAGACCACCCTACTTACAACCAAACATATTACAGAGGAAAGATCAAGAGTGGACCAACAACTTGCAAATGTATAATCAACTTCAAGACATAATGACCAACAGGAGTATCTGACGCTGTTGTTAGTTAACGAAACATCTCCCACCCACAGTCACCAAAGGAGACCTGCTGGATACCACTGCAGCTTATCAAGGACCACCTTCGCCTTAAACATCGTAGTGATGGATTAAAGGATTTGCAAACTGATGGTATCATGCAGGTTAAAAAAAAAGTGCTGTTAAAATTCCAAAATAGCTTACAAAGAAACAACCTACTTAAAAACATCTAATTACTATGAAAACTGAATGTTTACGTCAATGAGTGCCTTACAAAATGAGACAAACATTTCTTTATCGGCTAAGAAAAACTGCGCTATGCACAAAAAAATCCACCAGTGCTTTGAGAGGGATGGAAATATGCTGTTAGGAAAAGTCCCACTGGAACGAGATACTTCTTCTCCACAGAACAGGACCTTAAACATTCGAAGTGAGGCTGGACTAACAGAATCAGAAGTAAAGTGCAGATAATACCCATAGTCCACCGTTAGTGTTATATTGGTCTTATTGTCATAAATTTGTTGCCACTAAAATGCTAATACTCCAACTACTTGTTAATTGTCATTGTTGTTACTTCAACGACCTTCTACCTCATAATCTTAATTGTATTAAATATCTACAGAATCTATCTTCCTTTTATTACAATTACCACATCACTGTTTCCATATTATCTTTTATAAACTAACCATAACTTGTCTTCATAATTCTACCTCAGTTTAAAAAATACTCAATTGCCCAAATTTATTCTAATCCCTATTATTGCCCAATGTTTTACTTTAAACTATATGATCAAAACTTATTGTAAACCTTTTAATGACCATTTTTTTTTCATACCTTTTTTAACCTAGTATTTTCAAACTACAACTTTTATATTCATCCTATTACCATCTTACTAGCTATTATAACCAAGCGTCATTGCCCTTTTTATTTTTATTCAATTCGTTTGTTTTTATTATTATTTAGCTACCTTAATATTTATCCGGTCAAATTTTAAATCTTAATTATACTCTAATTCTTGTAAACAACTTATATAAGTCCTCAGTGCAATTACAATTGAGAGTCGTGTTCCTTCTTTTATATTATTAGATTATTCACAGTTTTATCTAGCTATTCTAGCTCAATACAAGTCTATACCAAATTACTATTCTAGACCATAGTGCAATTACTAGTGACGAGACATGGTGTATATGTAATTTGTATTTTTATATTATTAGACTAGTTGTTGTACTATAGCTCTTTCTACCTCAATACATAGTCAATTACCAATTCATAAATTAGAACTAGTGCAAATACTAGTGAGAAGGACTGGTGCTTACTTTTATTTGTATTTTTTAATTTGTATTTTGTTATATTATTGATTAAATTCAGTTGTACTAGCTCATTCTACCTCAAATGCTTAGTCAATACCAAATTCACTATATTAGGACCATAGTGCAATTACTAGTGAGAGAATAGTGCTATTTTTTAATTGTATTTTTATTTTATTAGATTAAACTATTGTTACTTTAGTCACTCTAGCTCCAAAACAGAGACTCCACAAAAGTATTATTAGACTTAGTGCAAGTACAAGTGAGAGTCTTGTTCTTTTTTTAAATTTGTATTTTGATATTACTAGTTTATACCTAGGTGTACTTTAGTATTCCAGCACAACACATAGAAAACATCAACTTCATTTGTGTGGTTGTAGTGACTATACCCTAATGGACAAAATACTCTAGCTATATACTTGTCCAAACTTGCCAACCACTACAGATATCTGTAGTAGAACTCAAACACACAACACAGGATAAAATAACCATGTTTAAACTAGAGATGATTGAATCACGTTGACCCTGATATACCTCCATAATCTGGAACCCAATCCAAAACCTATGGAAAGTAACTGCTTTTATTACACCGCATCACAAAGCCACCTCTATCCTAACAATGCTAAAAGTCTAATCAGTACTAAACTACAACATCAGGTCCTTAGCAAACACTATGTTGACCTCTAGCACTCCTTGATCACTAAAGACACCCTTCTCCTGCATTATTCTTATGAGACCTGGGCTTAAGCAGGAGTTAGTCGTTAGTTTAATATGTTTATTATGCACCCCATACCCATCCTGTGCGGCGGTAGTCAAAAGATTACAGAGGTAACATATTGGTCCAGGGACTGGACTCCAAAGTTTTTGATAGCTGAGCGAGTTACAGAGGTAATGAACTCAACAATTTACAAAGGTAATGGAACTCACATTTACAAAGGTAATGAAAATCACAATTTACACAGGTAATGAACTCACAATTTACAACGGTAATGAACTCACAATTTACAAGGTAATGAACTCCACAATTTACAAAGTAATGAACTCCAGGTAAGTCTGGTCACAATCATGAGAAGGTACAAGGTATTTACAGATTACTGAGGACTTAATGGGTCCAGGACTGGGCCCCAAAAGTTTTTTTGACAGCTGAACTAGGTACAAAGGCAATGGGTCACAAGTTACAAAGGTAATGAATTCTGTAGAATGGTATTTGCTTACGTTTACTTTGGCTACCAATCATGAACAAATTAAGCAGGAACACAATAGATATCTACCCCTATACCAGGATACACAGCCAATTCACAGTACGCAGACAAACAAGTTGGGGGTGGTATTGCAATCTATTACTCTACCCAATTATCTTGTCTTGAACCACATGCTTTAGTGATGGATTTGGGGAATACATTTTTGCTAATTTTACTGTAAAAAACTTTTTAGACGTTATAACAATTTGGTGCCATTTACGGATACCTCACACAAAACATCCCAAATTTCAGTGAGAAATTAAATCACTAATAAAAACAGACAAATGAATAGCACCACCTTTTCTCTTAGTGGAGACTTCAAACATCAAACCTTGGCTTACTAGATGATCCGCCTGTAACTGATTTCATCAACAATATGAACAACACCTTTCATACCAAACAATAACTAACCAACCAGGCTCACTGAGACAAGTGCAACATAAATAGACCACATATGACCAATATACTAGCCCCCCTTAAATCAGGGGATAAATCACAGATTAGCACTACAGACCACTACCCTCCTTCCTCCTGACAAAAATTAGTAAACACCACTTGAATACAAACAAAGTTCATATAGCTCCATGAGAGGCCTCAGTAAGGAAGTTCACAGCTGAACTAGAGGATGTTGCTTGCCTACAGAATTCTCCAAGGCCAATGGTATTGATGATGGACAGAATCTTCTTAACAAATTACTTAGACTATACAACAAACATTGTCCTATAAAAACAAAACAGCTCACAAACAAACGGTTGGTTGCATGGCTAACAGCACCATTCTAAATCCATTGACAAGAAACAACCAATATGAAAAAGCAATATAGACGGGCTTAATACAAAAGAATATTCTTAACCACTATTCATCAGCTCTCACAAAAGTAATAAAAAAGCAAACAACTATACTACTCCAGTAGATTCACAGACACTAGAGGAGATATAAAAAAGGACCTGAACACTCTCTCAGATTCTAGGACCACAAACTGAGAAAAACCAAGAATATTGGTCCTAAACATAAAACTAAGAAACACACTACATCCACAATGACACAGCTAACAGATAAACGACTTCTTCTCAAACATAGGATCTAATCTCGCCAGTAAATCCCACATACCAATGCCCATGCGGGGACTACCTAGATGGAAATTTCCCTAATTCCTTCTTTCTTGCCCCAACTGAGGCCACGGAAGTCATTTTGAGATCCATCAAGTAACTTAAAAATAACTCGGGGAATTTGTCTCATGTCCCACCATTACTGTACAACCGAGCGGCCCATGTCTTTGCATGCTATTTCATTACTTTGTAAACAAGTCTAATAGAGACTAGCACCTTCCCGAAACTACTCAGATGGCAAGGGTTACACCAATACATAAAGGTGGTGACCTACAGACTTAACACTATAGGCCAATATCAACTTTCCATGCTATCAAAACTCTTTGAGAAACTTGTGCACAGAGGACTGTATTCATTTATAACGGCTCAAAACATAGCAACCCCTGCAGTTTGGTTCAGAAAAATAAGCACTAATGATGCAATCATAAAAAATGGTAGATCTTTGCTTACACAGCACTGGGAAATAAGGATTATCCATAGGAATTTTTATTGACCTAAGAACAGCTTTTGCCACAGTAAACCACTGAAACCTACTCCACAAACTTGACCACTACGGTATAGAGGCCCATGCGCTTGCTTATTTCAAATCTTACCTACTAATAGTTACGTATCGTACGTCACCATTAAAGACACAGCATCAGACAACACGGCCACTTGATACTGGAGTTCCGCAGGGAAGTGGTCCTTGGGTCTGCTCTTCCTCTTATAATCATTATGGACCTACCAAACGTTCCCAAAACCTAAAAACCCATTCTCTTTGTGATGACCACGACTTATGTATCTCTCCACCCTAATTCTGCCACCTTAACACCATTGTGAATGAGGAGTGATTAATATCGACTTGGATGACAGCAACAAACTTATGCTTATACACGCACAAAAACTTACTTATTATTGTTTGGTCGCAGAGCAGGAGAGGCACAAATTAACATTAAGATTGACAACACTCTAATTTACCAGAATAATGGGGGGGAAAAGCTTAGGCTTAAACCTTGACAATAACCTGATTTCAGCACCATATCCGCATTTATAGCCAAAAAGTATCCAAAACGGTTGGGAGCCTCTCCAAGATACGATATACGTGCCGCAAAATGCCCTTCTCACACTATACCACTCACTTATTTATCCATACCTCACCTTGTATTTGTGCTTGCGAATCAACTGCAGCAACACACTAAAGCCAATAATAACCAACAAAAATCTTGCAGTAAGAATAATTCACTAAATCCCATCCCTGGCAGCACAACCCCCCCACTCTTCAATGACTAAAATTACTCCCAGTTCTGACATCCACACTTACTACTGTGAATCTCTATCTGCAGGGCCTTAAATCTAATATCAAACCTTGACCTTAACGCTTTTTCTTGATAGTGTGACAGAACCCAGGATACACCAGGAAACAAAACATCTCTCTGACATTCCCGTGTCGAAAACCTTTACTAAAAATTCAGTATGTCAAAGGCCCTAAAATCTGGAATCCCCTTACCTGAGTACTCTAGAAACTGCAGACACGTTCATACATACAAAACTACCATTAGAAAACAATCTTATTCCTGATACACCCATCAACTAACTTCACGAATACCACCTGGTGGTTTCACACTTTACACTCGCCATCATTTGACCATAAACAGTAAAGTATTAATCTCAGTCTTAATTATTGAATCTGTCCCCCCCCCCCTCTGAATACTCCAATACTGAAAAACTATTACTTTGCCAAAACAAAAAGCATTCACATGCTAAACTCACAAAATAGTATTTAGTCACTTAGCCATAATACCAACTTACCTCATAATTTGTAATATTTTACATTTAAGAATAAAACTAAGTATGCCCGGAATGCCTAGCCATGCTAAGCGTTCTAGTGGTACACTCTGTAATCTCAAATTTACTACATGTTAAACCAAACAATAACCAAATTTCTGTAAACTCAACATTGTAATCCTTATAGAGAATAAACTTTGAAAAAAAAAAAAATAAAAATGCAAGAAGGCAGTGGAAAGGTTTATTCCCAAGGGAAACAGAAACAATGGGAAAACCAGAGCGAGCCCTGGTTTACCCGATGGTGGTTAAAGCGGCAAAAAACCAAAGTGCAATAGAGAATGGAAAAAGTACAGAAGGCAGAGAACACATGAAAATAGGGAGATCAGTCGCAGAGCCAGGAACGAGTATGCACAGGTAAGGAGGGAGGCCCAGCGACCGTATGAACATAACACGCATCGAAAATCAAGACTGACCCGAAACTGTTGTTGCCACCATAGGAGGGAAGACACAGTCAAAGACCAGTTGATCAGATTGAGGACAGAAGGGTGGAGAACTCACAGAAAAGATCAGAGGTTATGTGAGGAAGTAAACAGGCGATATTTTAAGGAAGTTTTTTACTGTGAGACAGGAGGGCTTTGGGAAGACACACAAGAAAGGGAACATTCAAGGGGAAATATACCATCAAGTGTTGGATGACATACGAACAACGAGGGGAGGTGCAAAGCTTGGCTTTTTTTTAAGTGACTTGATACCTCAAAGGTGATGGGACCGGACACATCTCCCCCATGGGTCCTTAGCGAGGAGCAGAGATGCTGTGTGTGCTCCTAAACCACACATCTTCCAACACATCTCTTGAAAACTGGGCAAACTCCCTGAGAAATGGAGGACAGCAAAATGTTTGTCCCCATATTTAAGAAAGGAACTGAAATGAGGCACTAAACTAACACAGACCTGTGTCTCTGACATGTATTGTGTGCAAAGTCATGGGAGAAGATTATCAGGAGGAGAGTGGTGGTGGGTGGGGAACACTGAAACGGAACAAGATTATAAATGAAAAACCAGCATGGGTTCATGGAAAAGGCAAATCCTGTTGTCACAAACCTCTGGAGCGTTTTATGACAAGGTAAACAGAAGTGAGACACGAGAGAGAGGGGTGGGTTGATTGCGTTTTCTAGACTGCAGAAAGGCTACCTTTGACACAGTTCCCTACAAAGAGATTAGTGCAGAAGTGGAGGATCAGGTGAATATAACGGAAGGGGGCACTGCAACTGATGGGATCAGGGAATTACTGACAGGGAGGAAGCAACGAGTCATGGTACGTGATTAGGTATCACAGTGGGCGCCTGGGACGAGACGGGGGTCCCACAGGGGTCAGTTTTTCCTAGGAACAGTGCTATTTTTGATATATGCAAATCATGATGGAAGGTATAGGGACTCTGGAAGTGTCCTATTCACAGATGATGCTAAAGTTGATGAGATGAATTAAATGGTTGAGGATGAGGTAGGACTGCAAAAGAGACCTGGGACAGGCTGGACATGTGGTTCCTGAAGAAACTGGCTTCTCGATAATTCAACCCTCCAAATGCAAAGTCCTGAAGATTGGGGAGGGGCAAAATGAGACCGCAGACTGATATAGGCTGGTGGGCCAAAGACTACATACTCACTCAGGGAGGATAGACCTTGGGGGTGTGACCCATAACACGAGCACGTCACGGATGGCACACATCAATCAATAAACTGCTGCAGCATACGGGCGCCCCTGGGCAAACTGAGAATATGTGTTCCAGATCCTATACTAAGGAATTGTTCAAGGACACTGTACACTGGTATGTTAGGCCCATACTGGAGTATGCAGCCCTGTCTGGAAAACCCACACTGGTCAAGACGTCAAGAAGTTAGAGAAAGTACAAAGGCTTGCAACCAAGGTAGTCCAAGAGCTCAGGGGAATGTCTCGAGGAAAGGTTGTAGGGAAATCGGACTGACGACATGGAGGACAGAAGGGTCGGGGAGGACATGATAACGACATACAAGTTATGGCGGGGAATAGACAAGGTGGACAGAGATAGGTGTTCCAGAGAGGGAGACACAGAAACCAAGGGGTCACAACTGGGGGGGGGGAAGCTGAAGACTCAGACGAGTCACAGGGGACGTTAGAAGTATTTCTTCAGTCATAGAGTAGTCGTCAGTAAGTGAATTAGCCTTGCAAGTGAAGTAGTGGAGGGCAGGAAAACCATACATAGTTTTAAGAAGAGGAGGTTTATGACAAAGCTCAGGAAGCAGAGAGAGGAGGATCCAGTAGCGATCAGTGAAGAGGCGGGGCCAGGAGCTGGTCTCGGACCCCTGCCCCACAATTAGGTGAGTACAATTAGGTGAAGTACACACACACACACACACACACACACACCACACACACACAACAGGGTCAGTCTAGGCAGTGCTGTTTCTGGTAATTTGTGAACGACATGAGGACAGGAATAAAAACTCCGAGGTGTGGTCTGTTTTGCAGATGACGTGAGTTGATGAGAAGAGTTCATTCGATCGAAGACCAGGCAGATACAAAGGGGATCGGACAGGCTGCAGACCTGTCCAGCAAACTAGCTCCTGGGAGTTCAATCCACAAGTGCAAAGTCATGAGGATTGGGGAATGGCAAAGAAGACGCAGGTGGAATTTAGTCTAGGGGGGTCAGAGACTACTAACATCACTCAAGAAAAGCTCTTGAGGAGTGAGTATAACACCAGGCACATCTCCTGAAGCCACATCAACCAAATAACTGCTGCAGCATATGGGCGCCCATGGCAAACCTCAGAACAGCCATTCCGACATCTTATAGGAATCGTTCAGGACCCTATACACGTGTACGTTTAGGCCATAGTGGAGTATTGCGGCACCAGTTTGGAACCCACACCTAGCAAAGCATGTAAGAAACTAGAGAAAGTGCAAAGGTTGCAAACAGATAGTCCAGAGCTAAGGAAGGTAAGTTCTATTGAGAAGGTTAAGGGAAATCAACCTGACGAGAATGGGAGGACAGGAGAGAGAGGGAGGGACTACATGATAACGACATACAAAAACACTGGAGGGAATGAAAGGTGGACCATAGCCAGGATGTTCCAGAGACTGGACACAGTAACAAGGGAAACACAGTTGAAGTCGAAGACACCGAAGAATAAAGGGCTGTTAGGAAGTATTTCTTCAGCCACAGATTAGTCAGGTAGTGGAATAGTTTGGGAAGCGCATGGTAGTGGAGGTTCAGGACCATACAATAGCTTTAAGCAGAGGTCACGTTAAATGCGTCATGGTTCAGGGAGAGTGACCTAGTAGCGTACCAGTGATAGAGGCGGGGCAGGAGCTTGGACTCGACCCCTGCAAACCTCAATCTAGGTGAGTACAACTAGGTGAGTAAACACACTTACACACACACTAACTTGTCATGACGGTCGGAGACAGTCACTGAGAAACAGACCACACCACATATTCAGAACACACACACATTTCAGACACACACATATTTCAGAGTCCAAACACATATTCAAACACGCCATTCAGTCACGGACTCACATTCAGAAACGGACCCACACATTCAGACACACATTCAAGTCAGACACATTCACACATATTCACACCATACATATTCACCACACATTATTCACACACACATATTACACACACACCACACACACACACACACACACAAACACACACACAACACACACAACACACACACACACACACACACACACACCCACACACGGAGAGACAGGGACATTACACCAACGCATGCCACATTAACAACAGGCCTAGTGTTTTTTCGACTTGTGCCTAGGAACCAAATGGTAAAACTAACTAACAACTCACGCAACCACACACACACACACTCACACCAAACACACACACACACACCACACACACACACCCACACACACATATGGAATTAATTCAAGACACTGTACACCGTGTATGTCAGGCCCATACTGGGAGTATGCAGCACACCTGTTGGAGCCGCCCTCTTGATAAAGCACGTCAAGAAAACTAAGTGAAAGTACAAAAGGTTTTGCGACAAGGTTAGTTCCAGAGCTATGGGGAATGTCCTATGACAGAAAGATTAAGGGAAATCGGACCTGGACGACACTGGAGGACAGGTGGTCAGGGGAGACATGATAACGACTTATAAAATACTGCGTGGGAATAGACAAGGTGGACAAAGACAGGAATGTTCCATGGAGGGGAACAGAACAAGAGGCCACAATTGGAAGTTGAAGACACAAATGAGTCAGAGAGATAGTAGGAGCTATTTCTTCAGTCATAGAGTTGTTAGCAGTGGTATAGCCTAGAAAAATGACGTAGTTAGTGGAGGAGGAACCATACACAGTTTTAAGACGAGGTTTTTGATAAAAGCTCATGGAAGCGGGGTGTAGGGTGGGCCCGTAGCAACCGGTGAAGAGGCGGGGCCAGGAGCTAGGACTCGACCCTGCAAACCACAAATAGGTGAGTACAAATAGGTGAGACACACACACACACACACACACACACACACACACACACACACACCACACACCACACACACACACACACACACTCACACACACGAACGACACACACAGAGGTATGATAATCCTCAGCTGGGCAGGGAGACTCACCAATAGCGGCCAGTGAAGAGGTGGGGCCCAGGGAGCAAGACTGACCCCTGCAACCACAAATAGGTGAGTACACAAACACACACACACACACACAACACATACATACATATGCATCACATACATATGCACACACCATAACATATACACACACATACTATACACACATACACACACTACACATAACACTACACACCACATACACACACAATCACATTCACACACATAACATCTCACATCACACACTCCACACACACACACACACACACACACACACACACACACACACACACACAACACACACACACACATCGTACACATACACACCACCATACACCACACACACACACACACACACACACACACACACACACACCACACACACACAAACACACACACACACACACACACACCCACACAGCATGGCAACATACAACAGGGCTAGTGTCTAATCGACATGTGCCTAGGACCAAATGTAACTACCTAACACACTCACGCACACAAACACACACACACACACACACACCCCACACCACACCACCAAACACACACACACAACACAACACACACACAACCCTCTGATACAACACATCGTATCGATGCGTACCAATTACCACCAATCTTCAACACATCCTGGAAAACTGGCAAACTACCTGAGGTATGGAAGACGGAAATGTAGTTCCCGATTTTCAAAAAAGGAGACTTGAAAGAGGCAAATCATATAGACCTGTGTCATTGACGTGTATGTATGCAAAATTATGGAGAAGATTATAGGAGGAGAGTGGTGGAGCACCTGGAAGGACAGGAGTTATAAATGCCAACCGCACGGATTCACGGAAGGCAAATCCTGTGTCAAAACCTTCTGGTGTTTTATGTTAACAATAAACATTTGTAAGACAAGAGAGAGAGGGGTGGGTTGATTGCATCTTCTTGGACTGGAAGAAGGCCTTTGACACCAGTTCCTCACAAGAGATTAGTGCAGAAGCTAGAGCATAGGCGATATAACAGGAGGGAACTGCAATGGATCGTGATACCTGACAGGGAGGGCCAACAACGAGTCATGGTACGTAATGATGTGTATCACAGTGGGCACCTGTGACGAGCGGGGTCCCACGGGGTCGTCGGTCCTGGATCAGTGATATTTTTGGTATATTGAACACATGAAGGAAGGGTTAGACTTGAAGTGTGTCTTGTTGGAGATGATGTGAAGTTAATGAGTGAGAATTACATTGATGTGGACAGGCAGGACTTCAAAGAGACCTGGACAGAATGGAAACCTGGTCCAGCAAATGGCTTCTCTGAAATTTATCCTGCCAAATGCAAAGTTCATGAGATAGGGGAATGGGCACAGAAGACCACAAGACAGTAGTATAGGCTAGGTGGCCAAAGACTGCAAACCTCACTCAAGGAGAAAGTCTTGGGCGTGAGTATAACACCGAGCTTGTCCTCCGGAAGCACACACAAATCAGATAACTGCATGCTGCATATGGGCGATGGCAAACCTGAGAACAGCATTCCGACACCTTAGTAAGGACATCATTCAAGACCTGTACACCGTGTATGTCAGGCCATACTGGAGTATGCAGCACTGTATGGAACCCGCCCTTGATAAAGCACGTCAGAAACTAGAGAAAGTACAAAAGTTTGCAACAAGGTTAGTTCAGAGCTAAGGGGAATGTCCTATGAAGAAAGATTAAGGGAAATCGGCCTGACCGACACTGGAGGACTGAGCAGAGAGGGTCAGGGGAGACTTGATAACGACATATATAAATACTGCGTGGAATAGACATGGTGGGAACTAAAGGGAAAGGATGTTCCCAGGGAGGGACACTGAAACAAGAGGCCACAATTGGAAAGTTGAAGACAAAATGAGTCAGAGAGTTAGTAGGAGTTATTTTCAGTCATAGAGTGTAGGCAGTGGAATAGCCTAGAATTTGACGTAGTGGAGGCAGGAAACCTATACACAGTTTAGACGAGGTTTGATAAAGCTCAAGGAGGGGGAGAGACGAGGGCTAGTAGCATACCGTGTGAAGTGGAGGGGCCAGGAGATTGGACTGACCCTGCAACACACAAATAGTGAGTACACAAACACACACACACACACCACACACACAAACACATAAACATACACAACACACACACACACACACACCACACATACACACACACACACACACACACACACCACACACACACACACGCATGCACATACATCAGGCCTAGTGGTCTATTCGACATGTGCATAGGACCTAACATGGTAACTAACAACTCTCACACAAACCTCACTCAAGGAAATGATCTTGGGCGATGAGTATACACCAGGGCACATCTTCTGTAGCGCACATCAACCAAATAACTGCTGCAGCATATGGGCGCCTAGTCAAAACCTTCAGTAACAGCATTCCGACCCTTAATAAGGAATCGTCAGGGACCCTGTACACTGTGTACGTTTGGCCCATATTGGAGTATGCGGCACAGTTTGGAACCCACCTAGCCAAGCACGTAAAGAAACTAGAGAAAGTGCAAAAGGTTTGCAACAAGCTTGTTCCAGGAGCTAAGGAGGTATTGTACCTACGTGGAGAGGTTAAGGAAATAAACCGGACGGACACTGGATGGAAGGAGAGTAGGGGGGACTTGATAAAAAAAGAATTAGAAAGCAAAAAGAGATTATGAGGTAAAGTGGCAAGAGAATTCGAGACTAACCCAATAAAGGATTCTTTCAGGTATACTAGAAGAAAGATCAGGGACTAGATAGTGCCCACTCAAAAGTTCCTCGGGTTCAGCTCACTGACAGTGATAGAGGATATGTGTAGAATTTTTAAACATACTCCTCTCAGTTTTTTACACAGGTGGATACCAGCGATATTCCAGTATGATAAATTATGTAGAACAGGTCGATAATAAACGTGCAATATTGGGTCACAAGTGAATGGTCCTTAGGCAAATATGATAAATTAAAAACTACAAATCCCAGGACCTGATGAACTGTTTGAAGTGTTAAAGGAATGTAAAGAGGAGCTTAGCAACATCTTTGGCTTATTTTTCCACATATCATACAAACTGGATGGTGCAGTTAAGGGTAAATGGCAAAATGTGAGAACCTATTTTCAAAACTGGTGACAGGTCCTTAGCTTCGAACTATACACCAATAAGCCTACCTCTATAGTGGGAATATTTATGGAATCAATAATTGCGAGGCAGTTCGTAGCCACCTTGGAAAGCATAAATTAATCAACGGAATCTCAGCATGGTTTACAAAGGGGCGTTCATGCCTTACGTTTATTAACTTTGTTCATTAGTATTTGAGGACGGTAGATCATGGTAATGAATTTGGATATTGTTGTTTATGGACTCAGTAGGCTTTTGACAGGGTCCACTTCAGAGACTATTGAGAAAATAAAGCACATGGAATAGGAGGAGAAAGTTTTTCCTCGGTTAGAGGCATGTTGGTGACAATTAGGCAGCAGAGGTTGCATAAATGGGGATAAAATCAGAGTGGGAGTGTCACGAGCGGTGTTCACAGGGGTCAGTGTTGGGCCCCGGCTGTTCACAATCTTCATAAACGGACTTAGATGAGGGCATAAAGAGCGACTCGGAAAGTTTGGCCGATGACACCAAATAGGCCATCGAATTCATTATGACGAGGACATTCGAGCTCTCAGGAAGATTTGAATTGAATGTTGCAGTGGGCGGAGAGTGGCAGTTGCAGTTTAATTTAGACAAAATGCAAAGTTCTAAAAGTTCGGACAGGACAATAACATGCACATATAATACTAAATAATGTGATCTTAATATTACGGATTGCGAAAAGTTTTAGGAGTTCTGGTTCAGCAGTAAACTGAAACCAAGAAACAGTGCATTGTGTTCGCAATAGCTAATAGTATCATTGGCTTCATATCAAGAAAGCAATAAATAATAGGAGTCTCAGGATGTTCTTAAGATATGATAAGATAAGATTTCGTTCGGATTTTTTAAACACCGGAGGGCTAAGCCACCCAGGATAACCGAAAGTCGTGCGTCATCGAGGACTGTCTAACTTATTTCCATTGGGCGTCCATAATCTTGTCCCCCAGGATGCGGACCCACTCAAGTCGACCTAACACCCTGGTTACCTATTTGCTGCTAGGTGAACAGGGGAGAAACAGGTGTAAGGGAAAACGTGTCGAAATGTTTCCACCCGCCGGGAATCGAACCGGGCCCTACGTGTCGTGAGCGGGTGATTTTAGCCACCAGGCCACCTTGGTTAGGCTCATTTAAGATTATACTGCACAGTTTTGGTCACCGTATTTCTGAATTGGATATAATTTATGGAAAATGTACAAAGGGAGGATGACAATGTGATCCCCCCCCCCACCATTGTTAGAAACCTTCCCTATGAGGTTGATAAGGGCCCTGAAACTGCACTCTCTAGAAAGACGTAGGAATTAAGGGGGATATGATTGAGGTGTATTATAAATGGAAGACAGGAATATATAAAGGGGATGTAAATAGTGTGCTGAAAATATCTAGCCTAGACAGAACTCGCAGCAATGGTTTTAAGTTAGAAAATTCTGATTCAGGATTGGTATTGGGAAAGTACTGTTTGGTAATAGAGTTTGTGGATGAGTGGAAAATACCAATACTCCGAAGTACCGTTATAGAGGCCAGAACGTTGTGTAGCTTGAAAAATAAATAAAACAGGTTGGTTTATACATGAGTGATGTGGGTGGGTGTGGGAGATTAGACATGTTTAGCTTGTGCTTCCAGGTCGGTTTGCCGTGTTCCTCCTTTGTCAATGTGACCTGACCTGGACTAGGTTGGGTGCATTGGCTTAAGCCGGTAGGGATTGGACCTCCTCGCATGGGCAGTAGGCTTCTTGCAGTGTTCCATCGTTCTTATGTTATTATGTTCTTAAGGCATACTGGCCATGCGAGGGCAGGTCCAAGTCTCCTACCGGTTAAGCCAATGCACCCAACCTAGTCAGGTCAGGTTCACATTGACTTAATGGGAGGAACACGGCAACCGACCTGGTATGCCATCTAAGCTATCAGGGTCTAACTCACACCCACCCACATCTACTCATGTATTTTATCCAAACCTATTTTAAAGCTAACACAACGTTTGGCCTCTATAACGGTACTTGGAGTTTGTTCCACTCATCCACAACTCTATTTCCATATCCAATTACTTTCCTATATCCTTCTGTATCTGAATTTTTCTAACTTTAAAACATTGCTGCGAGTCCTGGTCTAGGCTATATTTTAATGCACCGATTTATCCCCTTTATTTTATTCCTGTCTTCCATTTATACACCTCAATCATATCCTCCCCTAATTACTACGTCTTCTAGAGAGTTCCAGTTTCAGGGCCCTTTAGTCTATCCTCATAGGGAAGGTTTTCTGGATCATGGGAATCAAACTTTGTCATTCTCCTTTGTACATTTTCCAGGTATTTATATCCATTGGTAACTACGGTGACCATAATCTGTGCAGGCATAATCTTAATGTGGCCTAACCAAGGATGTATAGAGTTTGAGAACATCCTGAGGATTCCTAATATTTATGCTTCTTGATATGAAGCAGGAATTATATCTAGCTTTATGCGAACACTTTGACACTGTTGTTTGTGTTTCAAGACTGCGAACCAGAAACTCATAAATCGTTTTCGCACAATCCGTAATATTAAGATACTTACATTTATTTTGTTTATATTGTGGCATGGGATTGTCCTGCTCCAAAATTTAGAACTTTGATTTGTCTATATTTAACTGCATCTGACCATTCTCGACCACTGATCAGTCTATTAAATCTTCCTGGAGTGCTCGCGAATGTCCTCGTCAGAATGATTTCGTCGGCTATTATGGTGGCTCGGCAAACTTGCCGATGTCGCTCTTTATGCATAATCTTTGTCGTTTATGGTAGATTGTGAAAAGCAGGGGGCCAACACTGACCCTGTGGTAACACCGCTCGTGACGCCTTCCCCCCCACCTCTGATTTCTCCCGCCTTTATGCAAAATCTCTGCTGCCTATTTGTCAACCATGGCCTTATCCAGGAAAAAATTTTCTTCCTTATTCCTGTGCTTCTAATTTTCCTCAATAGTCTATGTGTGGGACCCTGTGAGCAAAAGCCTTTCTGAAGTCCATATTAACAATATCATATTCATTACATGATTCTACCTCCTCAAATACCTTAGGTGAAAAAAGTGATTAAATTCGTAAGGCAGAGGAACGGCCCCTTTGTAAAACCATGTGAGTTTCGTTGTTTATTTATTGCTTTTCAAGGTGGCTACGAAACTTAGCTTCGGCATATTATTGATTACATAAAATTTTTCCATTTGGTGGTGAGGCTTTTTGGGGTATGTTCGAAGCTAAGGTCCTGTCACATGTTTTTGGAAAAATAGGTATATCTGTTGACCCTTTTCCTGTTTACGGGCTACCATGCCGACCTCCATCTCATTTTTGTTTTTTTTTTTTTTCCCGACGCTCCCTCCCATTCTTTGTTTTTTTTTTTGTAGTGATTTGTTGAAAGATTAGCCAAAGGTGTGTCTTAGCTCATCTTTACATTTCCTTTAGAACCCTTGCATCAGTTCATCAGGGCCTGGGGATTTGTTAGGTTTTAAAATTTATCTATTTGCCTAAGGTCCATGTCACTTGTGACCCTAAATAGTGCACATTTTATTATCGTACCTGTTCTACATAATTATCATTACTGGAATATCGCTGGTATCCTCATGTGTAAAAATGACGAGGACAGTATGTGTTAAAAAATTATACACATTTCCTTATACTGTCAGTGAGCTGACCGAGGAACTTGTGAGTGGGCCTTTCTTGTACTGATTCTTACTTCTGTATCCTGAAAAGAATCCTTTTGGTTATTAGTCTTCGATTCTCTTGCAAACTTTAACTCTCATAATCTCTTTTTGCTTTTTCTAATTCCCTTTTTTATTTCTCTCTGTAAATGACTATATCGATTCTCAGTTGCCCTCTCCTCTTTTGATTTGCCTAAATATGCCATCTCTTTCTTGACCAATCACATATTTTAATCTATTGTTCATCATTTAGGATCCATTTTTGTTTGATCTGATTTCCCTATTTGGAAATAATTTGATGAGCAGACTAGAACTATGCCCTGGAAATGCATCATATCGGCATACCATCCCACCTAACCTGACCCTTAGTCTGGTCATTCAGTTCAGCCCACCCTATGTAATTTTTCAGTCTATGAATATCAGCACAAGCGAAAGTCGGGACGGAGACTTGATTGCCATTATTAGGGGAAATTCCATGATATATTAAAACGGAGTGATTCTGTGATCATTTCACCAAGTCATCATCTTTAACCTCAAGATTATTAATTTGTGTTTCCACTTCTGGCATAACCAAGTCAAGGAGGTTATTTCCCCTTAGTTGGCTCTGTCACAAACTGTTTTAAAAAACAATCATGGATCGTATCAAGAAAGTCACCTGACTCTAAATTCCTGTCAAATTGCTCCAGTCAATCTGTCATATAGTTGTAATCTCCCATTAGCACAACATTTTGTATGTAGATGCCTTACGGAATTTCGTCCCATTGAAGTTTTATACTGCAATCCCTATCAAGTTTTTGGGGCCCTGTAAATCATCACCCAAATTAGTTTTTCTCGGCCCTCGAGAAGCTGTATCCAAACTGATTCAGTGGTGACGCTTCTAATTTAATATCTTGTCTAACACCACAATTTAAATTGTCTCTGACATACATCGCTACTCCCCTCCTTTCCTGTTGACCCTGTCATTGGGAATAATTATAGCCTTGTATGTGACATTCAGAGGGGCATCTTCTCTATCTTTCTGATTGAGCCAGGTCTCTGTTATAGCAATAATATCTATGTTTCCTGCACTTGCGCAATTAAACTTAGCTCATCTATTATTTCTTACAATCCTGCTTATTAGTATAGTAACCATAAGGGAGATTAGTCCCTTGCTGCCCTCTGCTGTCCCCCCTTTGTTTGATGTACTGATTCTATTGTTTTATTTATTAACTTCATGCTGAATGCCTTTTATACATTTACGGTTTCCAACCAAGGTTGCAACCTGCTTGTTTCCCACACACCCCATACCTTCTATCTTCCATCGTTTAAAATCTAGGGCTTTCACAATGGCCTTCTCTCAATCGAGGCTGCAAGTGATACCACCCCCCGCCCAGATGAGTTGTACCCCTTCCCCTTGCATACATATCTTGTATGCCATAAAAAGTTGTTCACAGTAGTCACATTATTGGGATTGCAAGTTCTTGCAGTATTGTCTAGCCAGCTATTTACTCCAATTGCCTACGAAACCATTCATTTCCTACTCCCCTTCTAGGGCACGATGCTCATATGATAGGGATCCTCCCTTAGACTTAATGAAATCTATTGCTAGACCTGTACTTATCTTCAGCAAGCTCTTCTTCCTACCTTCCCAATATCTTTTCCTCCAGCACTGAGACAGATTTTGGGCTTGTTCCCATTACCTGACTGATTTATCCAGCTGTTGACAATGTCCCATACACCGGCTCCTGGAAGCAACTTCTATCTCTCTTCTTTTCTTTCCTATTACAAAAGGGACGGTCTATATATCCTTACCTGAGAGTCACCAACCACAAGAATGCGCTTACATCCATTAGCCAGGGGCAGTTGTGCCCTTACCTTCACTGGCCACCTGAAGTACATCATCCTGAAGAACAGAGAAGCGATTTCCTACATTCAGTTCTTTCACCTCTTAAACTTTCCTTACTCTGATGCGCCTTCCATTACTGTGGAAACAATCGCCACTTGTAGCAGGTGCTGGACTGCACCTCACTGCTGGTAGCCGTTGCTACCTCCCCAACTACAGCCTCCTCACAGCGAGAGACAGACTGCACCTCACTGCTAGAAGCCTCATTCCCCACAACTCCAGCCACCTCACACTCTCTTCCAGACCCATTGAGGTGGACCTTCAGCCTCCTAATCTCCTCCTGGAGAAGCAAGACCTCCTCCTTCAACTCTCCAACCTCAATTTTTAAAACACTGCAGAAGCAAGCCATGCTTTGTAACCGTCCACACTAATCCCCAAAGCAGCTCAGGGTCTGTGACCTCACGTGACGACTGACCACTGACGACTGACTGACCACTGACGACTGACTGACCACTGACGACTTAAGTCTGCAGTGTTCCTTCGCTTCTTATGTTCTTATGTTCTTATAGCGACATACAAAATGCTGAGAGGAATTGACAAGGTGGACAAAGACAGGATGTTCCAGAGACTGGACACAGCAACACGGGGACACAGTTGGAAGTTGAAGACACAGATGAATCACAGGGATGTTAGGAAGTATTTCTTCAGCCACAGAGTAGTCAGGAAGTGGAATAGTTTGGGAAGCGGTGTAGTGGAGGCAGGATCCATACATAGCTTTAAGCAGAGGTATGATGAAGCTCACGGTTCAGGGAGAGTGACCTAGTAGCGACCAGTGAAGAGGCGGGGCCAGGAGCTTGGAATCGACCCTGCAACCTCAACTAGGTGATTACACACACACACGTGATAGTGCTTTATTTACAGCTAGCAAAGTCAGGGTATTTCTCCATTACCTGACATGATATTATCCAGCCTGTTGACAATGTCCCCATTCTACTGAATGTACAACAATGCATACAACCATATGACCTGTCTTTGTAATACTCACTTGTGCTTTATAGTAATCTGTTTACATTAAAGTTTTATCACTGATTTCATCATTGCTTAGTTAATCTTAAGTTAATTTTAAGCCAGCCCGTAATGCTATGCATAGTATAAGTGGCTTTGGCATGCTGCTCTTATCTGTATTTTTTGTACCTCTGTATGTGTGCTCAAATTTTAAATAAATAAATAAAATAAATAAAAAAATGGTCTGTAATATACCACTGTGGATAAAATACTTTGCCATTTCTTGAATATTTCTGAGTGAGTTGTCTCTAAATTCATTAATTTTATCACACTCCAGTACATAATGACGCAGGGTGTGACAATAGTACATCTGGCAAAGTTTACATTTCGTTTGGTCTACATCTGGTGGTGGTGATTTAACCTGCCAAAGATACTTGTAACCCAGCCGGAGCCGGGCGGTAGTGACATCCAAGAGTCTGCTTATTTTGTTGGATGCACCATAGACATGTGGCTCCTCCTGCATGATAGAATGATGATAGATGGACTGACTTGTGTCAATCTCCCTGAGTCGTAAGTCAATAAAATTCAGTTGAAGTTCTTTTCGTATTATTGTTCTCAAACTACTACCTGACAACCCAAGATTGTAATCTACTCCCTCTTTGAAAGCATACAGCTTAGCCCATTAGCAACTCTAATTTCATAGTCACGTTTAGCCTTTCTAATCCCCCTTTTTTTACCTCTCTTTTAACCTGAGCATATTGGTCAGTAAGGTTAACCTCTCCTCTTCTGATGAGCCTATAAATTCCACTTTTCTCCCCGAATAGATGCTTTAGCCTCCTGTTAACCCATTTGGGATCGTTATTATTAGACCTAATTTCTCTCTGAGGAATGTATATACTCTGAGCACGGTGTACATTATTAAGTAAAAAAATCATAAACGCAGATCCCTTCGTAATCATAAGCATGATCATCGTCAATAAAATCATTAGCTAGATAACTCCAATCGAGATTAGACAGATGTTCCCTAAGTCCATTATAATCGGCAGAACGAAAATCAAGGATTTTTACAGTGTTATCATTATTCTTGTATTCCCAGTTAATGCTAAAAGTGATGGATTTGTGATCACTTGCGCCAAGCTCTTCAGTGATCTCCAGATTATTATGTATTTATCTAACCTATTTTTAAAACTACACAACGTCTTAGCTTCTATGACGGTACTCGGGAGTTTGTTCCACTCATCCACAACTCTGTTACCAAACCAGTGCTTTCTTATATCCTTCCTGAATCTGAATTTTTTCAGCTTAAAACCATTGCTACAAGTCCTGTCTAGGCTAGATATTTTCAGCACGCTGTTTACATCCCCTTTATTTATTATTGTTTTCCATTTATACACCTCAATCATATCCCCCTAATTCTATTCCTTTCTAGAGAGTGCAGATTCAGGGCCCTCATCCGTGTTTCCAGTTGGGCCACTACTCATGGGTTTGAATTTTCTAGTACTAAAACTCACCTGATTACTTTCACTAGACATTCTGTCGTCTCTGATCATCCATTGTACCTATCATGGCTCATGTATCCCAGGTTTCTCGGCCTTCTGTTTGACCGTAGGTTATCCTGGAAACCTCACATTACCTTTCTGAAGGCAACTTGTCATAGCCAGCTGAACCTCCTTAAGACCCTCACTCATCTTTCATGGGGGCTGATCGTAGAACTCTCTTTTGACTACATTCAGCCCTAATTTTATCGAAACTCGATTGTGGCGACCAGATATATTCAGCAGCCTCTCCTGCAACTCTTTCTAACCTTAATCCTATCCATCACCAGGGATTACGTTTATGCCTCGGTGCTTTTCACTCTTCATCAGTTGAGAGCCTCTATGCAGAGGTAAATATTCCATCTTTGACCGATCGCCGTGATGCTCATTGCTTTCGCTAATAATGTTCGTTCTCATGGTCTCCGCAATCCTTCCATGTACAGTATAGGATAGTCACTGATGTTAGTAGACGTTCGTCACCCCTGTTTAATCCGTCCCTTTCTCTTTACATATATCCACTCGTCTTCTCTTCAGTTACACCACCTTTCTATATTCATGTAGCATCTCACTTTTCCTTGCCCCCTTGGGAAGTTCTGGCAGTTCGTGTCTGGTCTTTCCCACTGTCATGCACGAAAGCCCGCCTGCCTACGGTGGCTTCTCGCTTTCTTAACCACTTCTGATCTCATTCTCATGTCATTGCAGTGTACACCGATGGTTCCAAGTCATCTGACGGAGTCAGATTCGCAGCAGTGTTTGCGGACAACGTCGTGCGAGGACATTTATTTTCCTCGGCTAGCATTTTTATGGCTGAATTGTATGCCATTCTCGTAGCACTTATCCGTATTGCATCTATGCCTGTGTCACCAGTTGTGGTCGTTTCAGACTCCCTTAGTGCTTTACAGGCTATAAGAAAATTTGATACACCTCATCCCCTGGCTCTTCGTATCCAAGTTTGATTACCCCGTATTTCTAGCAAGCACAAATATATTGTTTTTTTTTGTTGGGTCCCTGTCATGTTGACGTACAAGGCAATGAACAGGTAGACACTACTGCACGATCAGCAGTATATGATCTCCCAGTTTCATATAGAGGTGTTCCATACACAGACTATTTTGCTGTAATTTCTATCCACCTTCGCACCCGTTGGCAACAACGTTGGTCTGATCTGCTACATAACAAATTGCATTCTATTAAACCAAGTACATGTATAGGTTTCCGGTCGTCTTCTTGTCATCAACGTTGAGGTTGGGAGTCTGCTCTCTCCCATCTTCGCTTCGGCCACACTCATGTTACTCACGGGTATCTCATGAAGAGATGCCCTGTTCTACTGTGAGAATTGTCAGGTTCCAGTTTCTTTTAGCCATATTCTGTTAGACTGCCTACTGTATCTACCAGCACGCAGAATTTACCTCCAAACGTCGTCACCGTTCTACTGCCCTTACTTGACCTTCCCTTCTTGCTGATGGATCCTCCTTTAACCCAGACTCTCTCGTTGACTTTTTGACAACAACTGATTTACTGCACAAACTATGATGATGATGCCTCTAGCACTCCTCACAGCCCTTTCTACCTCAATCTCTTGCTACCGTCTACCCCTGCACTATCCACTGCCCCGCTACACTCCATGACTTAATAATAATAATCCCTCTCCATCTTGCTACCCGATACCCCTGCACCCTTCCCTGCCCTATTGCGCTGTGTGACCCTTGTAGGTTTAGTGCTTCTCTTTTTATTATAATAATAATGAACCTCGTGTAATTGATTTACTCAATTTATTTGCATTTGATTATTTAAGTATCATTTGTTTTTATTATTTTACTGTACATAATAGGCTGCTAAACATATGATATAACAATGACTTCAATGGAGACAATTCACTTTGTTTAACTTTTTTTTGGGGTAATTTACACATATGTTACTATGTAAGACCTCTCAGGGGAGGAATTGAACCTGTTCTCTAATTCCTTGAATCAAATCTGAATGCCCTGCATATTACCAGGTGCTATATGACCCCTATGGGTTTAGCACTCCCCTAATGAATGTAATGATAATAATATAAAAGACAGTTCTAATCCAAAATTGTGTAAAAGTCTACCAAAATAAACTTAACCTGATTGTCTCTCATTCCCCAGGTATTCTATAACCTTTATGGATTTAACATTCTTCCGTAAATGTAATAACGCACAGTTGTCCCTCTCTTCAAAAGCCTCACTTTTAATGTAGACTTTGAGATTAACTGAAACTGATCTATTACACTATGACTTCTTTCACCTATTACACTATGTACACTATTATTCTTCACATCAAGATAAAGTAAAACTTTCTGTATTTTCATCAATGTTTTTGAGAGCTTTTCGCATTTGCAGCCCAGAGTTCTTAATTCTTGGGTAGAAGGTTAGATAAGGTTTGTCAGGGTCTTAGTCATATGATAACCCGACGTTGGAACTTTTGGTTATCTGATCGAGGCCTTTCCCTGGCTTACCGGTCCACCCCTTTAAAAATTATGGTCATAATTATAAAAAATTATCTTGTTCTTGGTTAGAATATAAGCTGTGTTTCACGGATCTTTGACTACCTACCTACATCATCACAAAAAGTCAGGTGTTGTGAAGTGGCAGCGAGGTGTAGTCTCGTCCTTATATTCCTTCCTGTTAACCTTTTATTTTTATAGTTATTGATAATGTGAGAAATCACGAATGCGTTTGAAATTTATTTATTTATTATTAAGGTTCTGCCTAGTATGGGTCAGTAGGCCTACTGCAGTGCGACTTTACCTGGAGAGAGTTCCGGGGGTCAACGCCCCCGCGGCCCGGTCTGTGACCAGGCCTCCTGGTGGATCAGAGCCTGATCAACCAGGCTGTTACTGCTGGCTGCACGCAAACCAACGTACGAGCCACAGCCCGGCTGATCAGGAACTGACTTTAGGTGCTTGTCCAGTGCCAGCTTGAAGACTGCCAGGGGTCTGTTGGTAATCCCCCTTATGTATGCTGGGAGGCAGTTGAACAGTCTCGGGCCTCTGACACTGTATGGTCTCTTAACGTGCTAGTGACACCCCTGCTTTTCATTGGGGGATGTTGCATCGTCTGCCAAAGTCTTTTGCTTTCGTAGTGAGTGATTTTCGTGTGCAAGTTCGGTACTAGTCCCTCTAGGATTTTCCGGGTGTATATAATCATGTATCTCTCCCACCTGCGTTCCAGGGAATACAGGTTAGGAACCTCAAGCGTTTCCCAGTAATTGAGGTGTTTTATCTCCGTTATGCGCGCCGTGAAGGTTCTCTGTACATTTTCTAGGTCAGCAATTTCACCTGCCTTGAAGGTGCTTTTTGTGTGCAGAAATATTCCAGCCTAGATAGAACAAGTGACCTAAAGAGTGTCATCATGGGCTTGGCTCCCTAGTTTTGAAGGTTCTCATTATCCATCCTGTCATTTTTCTAGCAGATGCGATTGATACAATGTTATGGTCCTTGAAGGTGAGATCCTACGACATGATCACTCCCAGGTCTTTAACGTTGGTGTTTCGCTCTATTTTGTGGCCAGAATTTGTTTTGTACTCTGATGAAGATTTAATTTTCCCTGTGTTTACCAAAATTTGAGTAATTGAAATTTCTCATCGTTGAACTTCATATTGTTTTCTGCAGCCCACTGAAAGATTTGCTTGATGTCCGCCTGGAGTCTTGTTCTTATATTCTAACCTGGAGTTTACCTGGAGAGAGTTTCGGGGGTCAATGCCCCCCCGGCCGGTCTGTGACCAGGCCTCCTGGTGGTCAGCGCTGTAACCGGTGTTGTGTGGCTGCACCCAAACCAACGTACGAGCCCAGCCCGGCTGATCAGGAAATGGGCTTTAGGTGCTTGTCCAGTGCCAGCTTGAAGATGCCAGGGGGGTTTTTGGTAATCCCCCCTTTTGTGTGTGGGAGGCGTTGAACAGTTCGGGGCCCCTGAAATTATTGTAGGGGCTCTTAACGTGCTAGGACACCCCTGTTTTTCATTGGGGGGATGGTGCATCGTCTGCCAAGTCTTTTTGCTTTCGTAGTGAGTGATTTTCGTGTGCAAGTTCGGTACTAGTCCCTCTAGGATTTTCCAGGTGTATATAATCATGTATCTCTACCTCCTGCGTTCCAGGGAATACAGGTTTAGAAACCTCAAGCGCTCCCGGGTAATTGAGGTGTTTTATCCCCTTTTATGCGCGCCGTGAAAGTTCTCTGTACATTTTCTAGGTCGGCAATTTCACCTGCCTTGAAAGGTGCTGTTAGAGTGCAGCAATATTCCAGCCTAGATAGAACAAGTGACCTGAAGGGGTGTCATCATGGGCTTGGCCTCCCTAGTTTTGAAGATTCTCATTATCCATCCTGTCATTTTTCTAGCAGATGCGATTGATACAATTATGGTCTTGAAGGTGAGATCCTCCGACATAATACTCCCAGGTCTTTGACGTTGGTGTTTCGCTCTATTTTGTGGCCAAAATTTTTGTTTTGTACTCTGATGAAGATTTAATTTCCTCATGTTTACCATATCTGAGTAATTGAAATTTTCTCATCGTTGAATTCATATTGTTTTCTGCAGCCCACTGAAAGATTTGGTTGATGTCCGCCTGGGCCTTGCGTGTCTGCAATGGAAGACACTGTCATGCAGATTCGGGTGTCATCTGCAAAGGAAGACACGGTGCTGTGGCTGACATCCTTGTCTATGTCGGATATGAGGGGAGGAAAAAAGATGGGAGCTAGTTTCTGTGCCTTGTGGAACAGAGCTTTTCAACCGTAGCTGCCTCGGACTTTACTCTGTTGACGACTACTCTCTGTGTTCTGTTAGTGAAGGGGAATTATAGATCCATCGACCGACTTTTCCCGTTATTCCTTAGCGCACACTTTGTGCGCTATTACGCCATGGTCACACTTGTCGAAGGCTTTTGCAAAGTCTGTATATATTACATCTGCATTCTTTTTGTCTTCTGTTCATTTAGGACCTTGTCGTAGTGATCCAGTAGTTGAGACAGACAGGAGCGACCTGTTCTAAACCCATGTTCCCCTGGGTTGTGAACTGAGGGGTTTCTAGATGGGTGGTGATCTTGCTTCTTAGGACCCTTTAAAAGATTTTATGATATGGGATGTTAGTGCTATTGGTCTGTAGTTCTTTGCTGTTGCTTTACTGCCCCCTTTGTGGAGTGGGGCTATGTCTGTTGTTTTTAGTAACTGAGGGACGACCCCCGTGTCCATGCTCCCTCTCCATAGGATGGAAAAGGCTCGTGATAGGGGCTTCTTGCAGTTCTTGATGAACACAGAGTTCCAGAGTCTGGCCCTGGGGCAGAGTGCATGGGCATGTCATTTATCGCCTGTTCGAAGTCATTTGGCGTCAGGATAACATCGGATAGGCTTGTGTTAATCAAATTTTGTGGCTCTCTCATAAAAAATTCATTTTGATCTTCGACTCTCAGTCTGGTTAGCGGCTTGCTAAAAACTGAGTCATATTGGGACTTGAGTAGCTCATTTTTTCCCTTTGCTGTCATCTGTGTAGGACCCATCTTGTTTAAGTAGGGGCCCAATACTGGGCGTTGTTCTCGAAATATTTTGGTAAAAACTTTCCCATATCTTTTTTTTTTTTTTTTAATCACACTGGCCGATTCCCACCAACTCAGGGTGGCCCGAAAAAGAAAAACTTTCACCATCATTCACTCCATCACTGTCTTGCCAGAAGGGTGCTTTACACTACAGTTTTTAAACTGCAACATTAACACCCCTCCTTCAGAGTGCAGGCACTGTACTTCCCATCTCCAGGACTCAAGTCCGGCCTGCCGGTTTCCCTGAACCCCTTCATAAATGTTACTTTGCTCACACTCCAACAGCACGTCAAGTATTAAAAACCATTTGTCTCCATTCACTCCTATCAAACACGCTCATGCATGCCTGCTGGGAAATCCCATATCTGTAAGTAGTAAAACATATATAACGTATTTACTTTCAACATAAGAAGTCTTTGTAATACTAATGCATGTTTGGGGAAAAATTATTATTATTATTATTATTATTATTATTATTTTTATTATTATTATTATTATTATTATTTTTATTATTATTATTATTATTATTTATTATTATTATATGGAGATTGATGATGATTATGATGACTTAATGTGAAAAATAAGTGTGGCTAAAGAAGGTGTTGAATGTTGTGAGTGAGAGAGTTGATGTGTAGTAAACAATATATAGTGAGCAAGTGTGTTGTGGCGCACCATCCTGCTGTCCACCACACCTCACACTCCAGACACTCTGATACCCTTGTAACCAACCCCTGCTGCATATTTAATAAACTCTCAGGATGCATTCTGAGAGAATGACGTGACCCATTCTTAACTGTATTAAAAGAATGGAGCTAGATCGAATTTAAGATGGAGTATTATAAGATGTGTGAGAGATGTGGTTGCTGGGAGGTGGTGGCGTCCAGCAGCGAGGGTGGGGGACGCTTGACCCCTCAGCTCCCACGACACAATAATTATCTCTCCTTTTATTTTAACTTCCTCTTTGGTAAGTTGTTCCCTCTTCTACACGGGGAGATGAGGGCGTGGGTGAGAGGGGAGGCTGTGGTGGGAAGAAGTGACTATCTCCCCCGGAGAGTGAGCTTGTAACAACACCAGCAACAGGCGGTCATGGGGGCCAACCCATCATGGGTTTATGTGGGCGGAATCGATGTGATGTTTATAATATTCTCCAGCCATCATCCTGAGCAACCTGCACATGGTGGGCCCATCAAGGGCAGGGGTCATGATGCTGTTGAGCTTTTGATCCAAGGAATTGTAGCAGCCCTTTTCTACCATGGATCATCTGATAACCCCTCCCGTTACCAAGGCGTTGTGACCCATACTTGTTTAGCGCTCCCCATGAATATTATAGTAAACAAAGTAATTATAGTAATAATCTAATGGTTTTAGTGCTTTTTCATGACTACAAAAATTATCCTGAAGATCAGTGTGTCATTATAACACAAAACATGGAAAGAAGTCACTATGTGTGTCTTAGTAAGAGATAAGATAAGATTCTGTTTGTATTTTTAACCCTGGAGGGTTAGCTACTCAGGATAACCCAGGAAAGTCAGTGTGTCATCAAGGACTGTCTGTCGTATTTCCATTGTAGTCCTTCAGTCTTGTCCCCCAGGATGCGACCCACACCAGTCGACTAACACCCAGGTACCGTCTTACTGCTAGGTGAACAGGGACAGCAGGTGTGAGGAAACACACCCAGTGTTTCCACCAGGCTGGGGATTGAACCACGGACACTCAGTGTGTGACGTGAGAGCGTTGCCTACCAGGCCACAGGACTATTCAGTTATCCTATGAAAGCAAAAGGACTTAGCATGTGGTGCGACTTACCCTCAATGAAAAGCAGTGGTGTCGTGAATACACTTAAAATATAAGGAAAAAAGACACTTGTTTACAGTTCAGGACATATATTATAGGAAACGTTTCACCATGAGTGGCTTCTTCAGTCCTAATACAGACATAACTAAGAAACAAGTATATATAGTGACAGGAGTCAGGTGGAAAACTGCAGGGGTAGTAGTAGTGGTAGTACAGCTGTGGTTAGATAAGTTGGGTTTAAGAAGGACCTGTCAACATCATGTTACAGCTGTCTCCAGAATGGGTAATATTATGTTGATTAGCAGTTTGGATGTATTGTAACTTCCAGACTTTTGATGGATAGTGTTACTGACAGCATTTAGAGTTAGTTTAATATCTGTTTATGCACCCCCATACCCATCCTGTGGGCAGCCAACAATTCGACGGCAAAAGTGTATAGAGGCTGCCTAAATTGCTGTCATTAACACTATGCATCAAAAGTCTGGAAGTTACACTATATCCATATTGCTAATCAACAGGATACTACCCACTCTGGAGACTGCTGTAACATGATGTTGAGAGATCCTTGTCAAACCCAACTCATTTCACCATAGTTGTACTATTACTGCTACTATCAATACTACCCTCGCAGTTTTCCACCTGACTCCTCCCACTATATATACTCATTTCTTAGTTATCTCTGTATTAAGACTGAAGAAGCCACTTGTGATGAAACATTTCCTATAATGAATGTCCTAAACTGTACATATGCATCTTTTTCCACATCTTGTTGGTATCACCATATTATTTTTCGCTAAGAGATATCACTAAGTGTCAGGGGCCCAAGTCTGTTCAACTGCCTCCCAGCATACATAAGGGCAATTACCAATAGATCCTTGGCTGTCTTCAAGAGGGAGCTGGACAGATAACTAAAGTCAGTACCTGACCAGCTTGGCTGAAGTTGTGATGCAGTTCAGATGGGCTTGTGAGGTCTCTAGGTAGACCTAATTATATGGTCACACCTGCCTTAGCAAATGTCGGGTAGTCACGCCCACGTCTGAGGTCTTTTGTTCTTGACGGCGTCAAACCTCGGCGTCAGGTCGTAACACGTGGTACATACCCCATTGGGGAGGGGGTACTTTGACTACGACATAAGCCCAGGGAACAGCTGAGCAAGGAGGTTGTTGGTGACAGGTCCGGGGAGCGAGAGCTCTGGACAGCTGCGTGTGTAGTGGACCACGCATTGGGAATCTCAGGTCAGCTGGTCGGTGAATTAAGAGTGAGTACTAGTCCGTGTTTCTGATAACATCTACCTTTCCCCCTGGTAATAAGTCTCATAGGTCAATTGTTATATTATGTAAATGTCCATCAGTATATGTAGTATTCTAGCCCTTTTATGTTATTAAGTAAACTATAGCCATAGTTCCCATTTTTTTATTTTGTACCTCCATATGCTATTCCCTATTCTGTTAAGCACTGGGATACACAGGAGACATGCTCACTCGCTGGGATACCTCAGGTAGAGTGGGTAGAGGTCTCACAAAGTTTGTACAGTGGACCCCCGCTTTACGATCAGCTCCCAATGCGACCAATTATGTAAGTGTATTTATGTAAGTGTGTTTGTACGTGTATGTTTGGGGGTCTGAAATGGACTAATCTAATTCACAATATTCCTTATGGGAACAAATTCGTTCAGTAATGGCACCTGAACATACTTCTGGAATGAAATAATATCGTAAACCGGGGGTCCACTATATTTTGGAATGTGTGGGGCAGGCAGTAACAGCCTGGTTGTTCAGGCCCTGATCCACTGTGTGGCCTGGTCATGGACTGGGCCGTGGGGGTGTTGATCCCTGGAACTTCCTCCAGGTAGCAGGTAGGTAGACTCGTAAGTTAAATTTACTTAATACATATGTGTAGTATACTGTATTATGTTCTCATAAGATCATTGTAAAAAATTTGTAATATATGTGAAACCTAGATCAAAATTTCTATTAGCTCTTCATTAACTTAGGTTAAATTGCCATTTTTACCTGACCAAACTTCTTAAAGTATCTGTCTGGTTTCACAGTACTGCGCAATTCAATATTAATTTGAAATGAAATAAAATGCTATCGAAGTATGGAAACTTTATATGTATGCAACAGTGTTATGTTTGATTTACAAGCTTTCTCAAATTCCTTCACACATTTTAATAAGGTGCTTTTGAAGTATGGAAATTTTATATGTATATATTAAGTTTATTTAGGTTCAGTTACATTTAAGTACAATTACCATACATAGTTTAACATACTATACAGTATATGTAAATTACCCAAGATAGCCCCCCAAAAGTTAGACAAGGTGACTTATCATGTAAGTATTCACACAATTTCACCCACAATACTGTAATTTGAAGTAGATTAATAGGCCTTGTCAGTTTTGTATACTACTATTGTCTAATTCTGTAATTTATTACTTAAATAGTATTTATTCAGGTTAAATTTATTGCAAAGGATATTAATTACCAGGTTTAGGGTTTTCTCAGGAATATAATAAACATAATGAGGCAGGGTAGGGGCTGGCCTAGGAAAGGTTGGAGGGAGGGGGTAAAGGAGGTTTTGTGTGCGAGGGGCTTGGACTTCCAGCAGGCATGCGTGAGCGTGTTTGATAAAAGTAAATGGAGACAAATGGTTTTTAATACTTGATGTGCTGTTGGAGTGTGAGCAAAGTAACATTTATGAAGGGGTTCAGGGAAACCGGCAGGCCGGACTTGAGTCCTGGAGATGGGAAGTACAGTGCCTGCACTCTGAAGGAGGGGTGTTAATGTTGCAGTTTAAAAACTGTAGTGTAAAGCACCCTTCTGGCAAGACAGTGGTGGAGTGAATGATGGTGACAGTTTTTCTTTTTCGGGCCACCCTGCCTTGGTGGGAATCGGCCAGTGTGGTAATAAAAAAAAAATAATGAGGTCGTTGAGTTGTATATGTTATTTAGCCACATATGTATGTCATTTCTCTGTTCCACAAATAATATCACTGTATATAATCCTTTCAAATGTGGTGCCTTGAAATCAAGGAATTGCAGTCAACTTCCTTACCTTGGATCAAATACGGTTATCTCGGTCACTTTATATCCTTTACAGATTGAGCTCTTGTTCATTAATAGAACAGTAATACTAAATTGTAGATAATGCAGAATGTCAGGAAATTGCAGTTATAGACATAACTGCTAGTGTGTATTATACAGTGGAACCCCAGTTTTCATCTTTAATCTGCTCCAGAAAGTTGGCCGAAAACCGATTTGTATGAAAACTGAAGTAAGATTTCCCATAAGAAATAATGTAAATCCAATTAATCCATTCCAGACACCCAAAAATATTAACAAAAAATAAATTTTACAGAGAATAACTATAGCTTTACATACAGAAAACAATGAGAAATAAATATAAAGCACTAATGAAATGGATAAATGAACATTAAAATCACTTTTACCTTTATTGAAGACTCTTGTGGCGTATGGAAGACAGCGAGGAGGGGAGAGGGAGGAGAGGTTATTGTTTGGAAGGGGAATCCCCCTCCATAAGGACTTCAAGTATCAAAGTCCTCTCTGGGGTTACTTCTCATCTTTGTCTTTTACTGCCACTAGGACCAGCTTGAGAATCGCTGGACCCCCTGTCCAGAGAGGCCTGTTTCTGGTGTCTCTTTAAGATTTGCCTAAAATGGGACATGGCATTGTCATTGAACATGTTGCTGACACGGCTTGCAACAGCTTTGTTAGGGTGATATTTCTCCACAAAACTTTGCACCTCACTCCACTTTGCACAAATGTCCTTAATCACTGGAGAAGGCACATTCTCCCCTCTCTCTTCTTTCTCCTCTGAAGCAATTTCCTCAGCTAAGGTCTGTTGCTGTTCCAGATGAAGGTCTTGCAGCTCTTCAGTGATTAGCTCATCCCTGTGGTCATCCACCAACTCTTCCACATTCTGGCCACTCACCTCCAACCCCATGGACTTCCCCAAAGACACAATAGATTCCGCAGCAGGTGTAGGGTCGTCAGGGTCAGCCTCAAACCCTTCAAAATCCTTCTGGAGGACACATTCTGGCCACAATTTTCTCAAAGAAGAGTTAATTGTCCTGGAAGTCACTCCCTGCCAAGGAGACTGAGTCATGAACGTATGAGCGGCTGCGTCCCGCAGGGCAGGTGGACACGTCTGGTATGGATGATTTCCAAGCAGTTGTACAAAAATGAGGGAAATTTTGCCAAAAAAGAGGTCAAAAACCGGGATTCCACTGTACTGTATATTGTACCAAATTGTAATAAATTATGTCTTAATAAGTTTCTTGCCACACATTATTACTACGCTCTTCTAGGGGGGGGATGTGTTAGTGCTGATGAAAAGCTCCTTATCCATGGAATTGAAACTGCCCTTCCCTTCCTTAACCCTTAAACTGTCCAAACATAGATCTACGTTCACATGTGTAGTGCTCCAAAAGTAGATCTTCATTTTTTTACATATTTTCAAATATAAAAAAAAAGTAGATCAAAGTTTTTTTACACGCTTTCAAATGTATAAAAAAAAGATCTGCGTTTTTTACATACTTTCAAATGTTGAAAAAACGTAGATCTACGTTTGGACAGTTTAAGGGTTAAATCATGCCTGGTTTGCAGCCATTTCCTGGATGCTATATGACCTCAGTGAGTATAGTTCTTCGTGTTAATAATAATAATGTGCAGAATTTTGATATAATAAAAAAAAATTGCTTTTCTCCCTTTCTGCAGTTTTTTGAATTAAATACAGTACTCTGCTGTATTTTCTATTTTTTTCTTAATTTTTGTTATTTCTGGCCTTGGTATATTAGGTAACCTATTCCAGTCATTGTTGTAGGGGAGGTATTTGATGTCTGACCACCGACAGTGAATGCCAAAATTATATTTACTTTCCCTGGTACAGTATTGATTTTGGTTCTTAATCCATTCATAGTTTGAGGCAAGGTAGTCCAGATATAATAATGTTTTTTTTAAGTTCTGTATATATGGTTTAATTTTAGCTGTTTCACTCTACCACTCTTGGCATTTTTAATTTTTGTCTGCTTATACAACAATTTTACAGTATTATTTTACAGTTTGCTCTATTCCTTCATGTAGTCTCACTTGCACACACCAAGTGGTGATTATGAAGCCTCAAGTATTCACTTCAGTAATTCAAACTCTGCCCTTTCATTGCTCACTCAGCACTAAACTGGCCTTTCCAGTTTTCAATCCAATTTGTTTCTTTATCTCTTTACATCCTTTGCATTCTGTCTATTCTAGAACTACTGTATTCACTGGGTATTTTTGCCTCTCCCAAGACTGGGCTTCAGAGTAAAAAAAAAACTCTTGAAACTCATCAGAGGTATATCTCTACCTCTAAACTAGGCTTAATCACCCAAGAAATACTGATGGTGAAAATTTTTGAATTCACTCTTGGCAGCCAGAACTGGCACTGTGTGTATTTGCATGCATTATTTTTACATCTTATTTCTCTGTATTTATTTGCAGGTAATGGGCTCCTGACAGTAATGGATGTTTATGAAAATGCCTCAGGAAAAACAAAAACTCTGTACACAGTAGAATTTTGTTAACTGTATTGTTAATATGGTAAGAAATTTGGGCCACAGTTGATGATTTCAGCTAATTAATCAGCAGCTCAATAATTAACAAATTATTAATTGTAAAAGAATACCAAGATGCAGCTGTTGAGAATTCACTATCAGAAGTTATTTGTGTGTGTGTCATTTATCATGCTGGTGCTGGTGGTGGTGCGAGTGTGGGAGGCCGATGATGGGCCTCTGAGTCCTCGTCAGACCCAGACTGGCTCCTTGAAGGCCCACGAAAAGAGGATTAGTAGTGGAAGAGAGAATAATATCAACATTGACACTCCGGTGCTCTCCCCTTCTCGGCACAGAGGCCGTGGTGCGAACAAGGCAGCAGGGGTCAATGTTTTTGCTGATCTTTTCCAGGACTTGGCTAAGGTACTGTATATTTCTAATATTTTTTTTTTAATGCATTGGCAATTTCCCACCAAGGCAGGGTGACCCAAAAAGAAAGAAAAACCCAAAAAGATAGAAAAAAACTTTGATCATCATTCAACACTTTTACCATCACTCATACATAATCACTGTCTTTGCAGAGGTGCTCAGATATGACAGTTTAGATGTCCCTCCAAACTGCCAATATCCCAAACCCCTCCTTTAAAGTGCAGGCATTGTACTTCCCATTTCCAGGACTCAAGTCCATCCAACCGGTTTCCCTGAATCCCTTCTCAAAATATTACCCTGCTCACACTCCAACAACTGATCAGGTCCCAAAAACCATTTGTCTCCATTCACTCCTATCTAACACGCTCACACATGCTTGCTGGAAGTCCAAGCCCCTCGCCCACAAAACCTCTTTTACCCTTCCCTCCAACCTTTTCGAGGACAACCCCTACCCATCTTCCTTTCCCTACAGATTTATACACTCTCCAAGTCATTCTAATTTGTTCCATTCTTTCTAAATGACCAAACCACCTCAACAATCCCTCTTCAGCCCTCTGACTAATACTTTTAGTAACTCCACACCTATTTTCCACACTCCGAATTCTCTGCATAATATTTACACCACGCATTGCCCATATATATATACATGTATATGGGGGGGCTTGCAACAGTTAAAGGGTTAATTGGATTAACATTATTTACTTCGGCCTTAGGCCATTTCGGATTTAGGCCAACCTTCTGGAATGGATTACGGCCTATAACCGGGGTTCCACTATATATGGCATCTAGAGCAGAGAGAGACTTAGTGATTTTAATGTGTACCTGCACACCAGCACAGTGTGTAAGTATATTTAGGTACAGGTACACAAGTATAATTATCAGAGTACATATATATAAAATACACAATAACTTTAAAAAGCTTGAAATTTTGGAAAATTTCAAGATATAATAGAGATGTGCTCACGGAGAATGTAAATAAACCGGGTGGGGCATGCCGTATTTGAAAGACTGCTCACCATACAGCAAGTTTTGGTCATAATTTGAAATCGCTGTATTAGCAGAATGCTGTAAAGCAGGGCCCTACTGTGTGTGGTGTGTGTGTGTGTATATATATATATATACATGTATATATATATATATATATTATATATATATATATATATATATATATATATATATATATATATATATATATATATATATATATATATATATATATATATATATATATATATATATACATACACACCTACCATCCGACTTACGACCTGCTCGACTTACAACCACTCGACTTACGACCGCGTTTTTTATGCCAAATTTCTGGGAAATAAACAACTATTTGTGTTGTACAAAGTGTTTATCCTAAACCTTACAGTATAAAATACAGTACTAACAGCATAAAAAGTAAAGTAAAATGTGAAATACCAAAATAAAACAATAAAATAAAGTCATTACAAAAATGTTTTGTTGATATTCAGTAGTAAAGTTCGACTTATGACCATTTCGACTTACGACCGGTTTCTCAGAACCGAACTCGGTCGTAAGTCGGATGGTAGGTATATATATATATATATATTATATATATATATATATATATTATATATATATATATATATATATATATATATATATATATATATATATAATATATATATACACATACACATACATACATACATACATACATACATATACATACAGTGGACCCCCGCTTAACGATCACCTCCCAATGCAACCAATTATGTAAGTGTATTTATGTAAGTGCGTTTGTACGTGTACGTTTGGGGGTCTGAAATGGACTAATCATCTTCACAATATTCCTTATTGGAACAAATTCGGTCAGTACTGGCACCTGAACATACTTCTGGAATGAAAAAATATCGTTAACCGGGGGTCCACTGTATATATATTATTATTATTATTATCACACTGGCCGATTCCCACCAAGGCAGGGTGGCCCGAAAAAGAAAAACTTTCACCATCATTCACTCCATCACTGTCTTGCCAGAAGGGTGTTTTACACTACAGTTTTTAAACTGCAACATTAACACCCCTCCTTCAGAGTGCAGGCACTGTACTTCCCATCTCCAGGACTCAAGTCCGGCCTGCCGGTTTCCCTGAACCCCTTCATAGATGTTACTTTGCTCACACTCCAACAGCACGTCAAGTATTAAAAACCATTTGTCTCCATTCACTCCTATCAAACACGCTCACGCATGCCTGCTGAAAGTCGAAGCCCCTCGCACACAAAACCTCCTTTACCCCCTCCCTCCAACCTTTCCTAGGCCGACCCCTACCCCGCCTTCCTTCCACTACAGACTGATACACTCTTGAAGTTATTCTGTTTCGCTCCATTCTCTCCACATGTCCGAACCACCTGTAAATATATACAGTGGACCCCTGCATAACGATTACCTCCGAATGCGACCAATTATGTAAGTGTATTTATGTAAGTGCGTTTGTATGTGTATGTTTGGGGGTCTGAAATGGACTAATCTACTTCACAATATTTCTTATGGGAACAAATTCGGTCAGTACTGGCACCTGAACATACTTCTAGAGTGAAAAAATATCGTTAACCGGGGGTCCACTATATATATATATATATATATATATATATATATATATATATATATATATATATATATATATTATATATATATATATATATATACATACATACATATACATACAGTGGACCCTCGCCTAACGAACGCATAGCATAACGTTAAATCCGCCTAGCGATACATTTTAACGCAAAAATTTTGCCTCGGCTAGCGCTAAAAAACTCGCTCAACGCGATTCGTTTGAGGTGCGTCCATGTGCAGCCTGAGCCTGCCTCACTTGTTCCGTGGGTGCCAGTGTTTACAAGCCAGCCACCGCAGTTGCATCCAAGCATACAATCGGAACATTTCATATTATCACAGCGTTTTCAGTGATTGCACCTGCAAAATAAGTCACCATGGGCCCCAAATCAAATCAAAGTTTATTCTCTATAAGGATTACAATACGGGGTTTACAGATTTTGGTTATTGTGTGGTTTACATGTAATAAAATACTAATTACAGAGGGGGGCCACTAGAACACCTAGCAAGGCTAGGCATTTCGGGCAAACTTAGATGAATTCTTAACCCTAAATTATTACAAATTGTGGAGTAAGTTGACTAAATACGTACTAAGTGACTAAATACTAGTTTGTGAGTTTAGCAATGTGAATGCTTTTGTTTTGGCACAATACATAGTTTCCATGTTGGAGTATCACAGGCAAACTTGTGACTAGTTAGGAATCATTATTTTAAGATTAAGATACGTGTTTCTGTGCTTATAGTCAAATGGGTGAGTGAGTGAGTGTAAGTGTGAACCATCAGGTGGTTTTTATGTAGTTAGTTGACGGGTGTATCAGGGAGATAAGATGTTTTTTAACGGTAGTTTTGAAGGTGATGAATGTGTCTGCAGTTTTAAAGTTTTTAGAGCTTCTAGTGCCAACCCTACAGCATAAAGGGTGAGAATTACTATGGATATGAAGAAAGAGATCATTGCTAAGTATGAAAGTGGAGTGCGTGTCTCCGAGCTGGCCAGGCTGTACACAAAACCCCAATCAACCATCGCTACTATTGTGGCCAAGAAAACGGTAATCAAGGAAGCTGTTCTTGCCAAAGATGCAACTTTGTTTTCAAAACAGAGATCGCAAGTGATAGAAGATGTTGAGACTGTTATTGGTGTGGATAAACGAAAAACAGATAGCAGGAGATAGCATCTCTCAAGCGATCAAATGTGAAAAGGCTAGGAAGTTGCATGACAATTTAATTAGAAAAATGCCTGCAACTAAAGGTGATACGAGTGAATTTAAGGCCAGCAAAGGTTGGTTTGAGAGATTTAAGAATCGTAGTGGCATACATAGTGTGATAAGGCATGGTGAGGCTGCCAGTTCTGACCAAAAAGCAGCTGAAAAATATGTGAAGGAATTCAAGGAGTACATAAGAGTACATAGGTCCTGCCAAGCAGGACCTACATTACTCAGGAGGAAAAGGAACTCCCAGGACATAAGCCTATGAAAGACAGGCTTACTCTGTTGATGTGTGCTAATGCTAGTGGTGATTGCAAAGTGAAGCCTTTATTGGTGTATCACTCTGAAGCTCCCAGAGTGTTCAGGAAAAACAATGTTGTCAAGGCTAATTTGTGTGTGATGTGGAGGGCAAACAGTAAGGCTTGGGTCACTAGAGACCTTTTCCATGACTGGTTTCACCATGCATTTGCCCCCACTGAAAAATTACCTCCTGCAAAATAAATTGGACCTTAAGTGCCTTCTGGTATTAGACAATACTCCTGGTCATCCTTCAGACGTGGCAGAGCGACTTTCTGTGGACATGAGCTTCATTAAGGTGAAGTTTTTGCCTCCTAATACCACTCCTCTCCTGCAGCCCATGGACCAGCAGGTCATTGCAAACTTCAATGAAAGGTGCTTTGTAGTGACCTCAGAAACTCATTTGATTCTTAGAGAGTTTTGGAGAGATCACTTTAGCATCCTCAATTGTGTAAACATTATAGGTTAGGCTTGGGAGGAAGTGATTAAGAGGACCTTGAACTCTGCTTGGAAGAAACTGTGGCCAGAATGTGTAGACAAAAGGGATTTTAAAGGATTTGAGGCTAACCCTGAGAAGCCTATGCCAGTTTTGGAATCAATTGTGGCATTGGGGAAGTCCTTGGGGTTGGAGGTTAGTGGGGAGGATGTGGAAGGGTTGGTGGAGGAGGACAATGAAGAACTAATCACTGATGAGCTGCAAGATCATCTTCAACAGCAAGAGGCCAGACCTGAGGAAACTGCTCCGGAGGAGGGGATAGAGAAATTGAGGAAGTTGCCTACTTCAAATATTAAGGAAATGTGTGCAAAGTGGCTTGAAGTGCAAACCTTTTTTGATGAAAATCACCCCCGCACAGCTATTGCAAGCCGTGCTGGTGACTATTACACTGACAATGTTGTGAAACGCTTTAGGAAAGTCATAAAGGAACGGGAGGTACAGGCCTCTATGGACAGATATGTTGTGCGACAGAGGTCCAGTGACTCTCAAGCTGGTCCTAGTGGCATTAAAAGAAGAAGGGAAGTAATCCCGGAAAAGGACTTGCCACCTCAAGTCCTAATGGAAGGGGATTCCCCTTCTAAACCTTAACACCATCCACACTCCCCTCCTCCCATCCCATCAATCATCACCAGATCTTCAATAAAGGCAAGTGTCATGTAATTGTACATGTGTTCTTCAGTTTGTGTGTATTAAAGTTAATATTTCATGTGGTAAAAATTTTTTTTTTCATATTTTGGGGTGTCAGGAACGGATAAATTTGATTTCCATTATTTCTTATGGGGAAAATTAATTCGGCTAACGATAATTTCGATTAACGTTGAGCTCTCAGGAACGGATTAACCCTTAAACGGTCCAAACAAATCGGCATTCAAATTCGTAGTGCTACAAAAGTAGATCTACTTTTTTTTACATATTTTCAAATGTAACAAAAAAAAATGTAGATAAAAGTTTTTTTTACACGTTTTCAAATGTAAAACAAAAAAAAAAGATCTACATTTTTTTACATACTTTCAGATGTTGAAAAAACGTATATATACGTTTGGACCATTTAAGGGTTAATATCGTTAGGCGAGGGTTACCTCCGAATGTGACCAATTATGTAAGTGTATTTATGTAAGTGCGTTTGTACGTGTATGTTTGGGGGTCTGAAATGGACTAATCTACTTCACAATATTTCTTATGGGAACAAATTCGGTCAGTACTGGCACCTGAACATACTTCTGGAGTGAAAAAATATCGTTAACCGGGGGTCCACTGTACTATATATATATATACAGTGGACCCCCGCATAACGATATTAATCCGTTCCTGAGAGCTCATTGTTATGCGAAATTATCGTTATGCGAATGAATTTTCCCCATAAGAAGTAATGGAAATCAAATTAATCCGTGCAAGACACCCCAAAGTATGAAAAAAAAAATTTTTACCACATGAAATATTAATTTTAATACACACAAACTGAAAAAGGCATGCACAGTTACATGACACTTACCTTTATTGAGGAGCTGGTGATGATTGATGGGATGGGAGGAGGAGAGAGTCTAAGTGTTTAGAAGGGGAATCCCCTTCCATTAAGACTTGAGGTGTCAAGTCCTTTTCTGGGGTTACTTCCCTTCTTCTTTTAATGCCACTAAGACCAGCTTCAGAGTCACTGGACTTCTGTCGCACAACATATCTGTCCATATCCCATAACATTTTGTTGCCAAATTTTCAAGTTTGTATATTCAACTCCAACCTTTATATTATCCTTTGTACCTGAGTACCTGTCTACCATCTTATTATCATATTATAACCAAGACATTACCATTGTTATTTTTTACTATTATTCTTTTGGTACTTTAATTGTGAATTTTATTTTGTCAATTTAAATCTAGTTATACTCTTGATCTTGTCAACAACCTATACCAGACTCTAGTGCAATTGCAAGTACCATTTCAATTTGTATTTTTATATTATAAGTTTATATTATAAGTCCTATTCTAAGATTGTTTTCATATCTTAGTGACTATATTGTATGTGCAATTAGTGTATATTTCAATTATTTATTTTTCAAGGCCTTAACTATCTTTTGCTAACTAGTCCCAACTACCTCATATATTTTTTTTTTCTACTTTTTTTATTCTTTTGCTACCTTAACTTGTTTTATTTTTTCTTGTCAATTTAATTAGTTATACTCTAATTCTTGTAAACAACTTATAAAAACACCTTAGTGCAATTACAACTGAGAGTCTTGTGCCTTTTTTATATCATTAGATTAAACTCAGTTTTTACAATGCTCATTCTAGCTCAATACATAGTCAGTACCAAAGTCATTTATATTAGACCATTGTGAAATTACTAGTGAGAGCCTGATGCTATTTTAATTTGTATTTTTATATTATTAGATTAAACCTAGTTGTACTATAGCTCATTCTAGCTCAATACTAGATTTATACCAAAGTCATTACATTAGCCCTTAGTGAAATTAAAAGTGAGAGTCTTGTGCTATTTTTAATTTGTATTTTTATATTATTAGTTTATACCTAGTTGTACTTTAGCTCATTCCAGCAACACACATAGACAATACCAACTTCATTTTTTGAAATTAGTGACTATACTCTACATGACCAAAATGCTATAGCTATATACTTGTCCAAACTTCCCACCACTACAGATTCAGTACTAAAAACTCAACACACAACTCAGGATATAAATAAACCATAATTTAAACCTAGAAGATGATTGATCACGTTGACCCTGATCCTAAACGTACTAATCTGACACACAATCAAAACCTATTGGAAAGTAACTGCCTTTACTACACAGCATCACAAGCCAGCACTATCCTAAACAATGATAAAAGTCTATCAGTACTTAACTACAACATCAGGTCCTTAAGCAAACACTATGATGACCTCCTGGCACTCCTTGAATCACTAAAGACACCCTTCTCCTGCTTTTATCTTATGAGACCTGGTTTTAAAACAGGACACAATAGATATCTACCCTCTACCAGGATACACAGCAATCCACAACTGCAGACCATACCAAGTTGGGGGTGGTATTGCAATCTATTACTCTAACCAATTTATCTTGTATTAGAAACAATTGCTTTAGTGATGAATATGGAGAATACATTTTTGCTAATTTTACTGAAAAAAACCCTTTAAAGGGACGCCTTTAACAATCGGTGCCATTTATCGGACCCCACACAAACATCCCAAACTTCAGTGAGAAATTAAAGGCCTAATAACAAACAGAAAAATGAAAAAGCACCACCTTCTCTTAGCTGGAGACTTCAACATCAAACCTTGGCCTACTAGATGTCAGCCTGTAACTGATTTCATTCAACAATATGAAAAAACACACTTCTTATACCAACAATAACTAACCCAACCAGGCTCACTGAAACAAGTGCAACTATAATAGCCCACATATGGACCAATTTTCTAGCCCCCCTTTAACCCTTCAGGGTCCAAGGCCCAAATCTGGAGTCACGCACCAGTGTCCAAGAATTTTAAAAAAAAAATTTGTTATTTTTTCTTATAAAAATCTTTAGAGAATCTTTTTGTGAAGGTAATAAAACAAAAAGTACGAAATTTGGTGGAAAATTGACGAAATTATGCTCTCGCGAATTTTGATGTGTCAGCGATATTTACGAATCGGCGATTTTGCCGACTTTGACTCCCATTTTAGGCCAATTACATTATTCCAATCAACCAAATTCTTAGCTTTTTCACTAGTATTACTTCTATTCTATCGATTGAGCACAAGAAATCGCCAAGTCAACTGTTTAAAACTACAAAATAAAGTGATCGGAAATTGTTAATTTGGCCAATTTAACACAAATTTTCAAAATATTCCAATTTTCAAAATAGGGTCCAGAATGAACATGTAGGCATTCCTGGCACTAAACTAACATTTCCTCTGTTCATTAGTTTTTGTTTTGAGGCTTTACAAATAAATTCCATTTTGATTTTTATTCACATAATGAATTTTTATTCACACCAAAAAATAAGAAGATTTACTGTTATGCAATACTGTAAAAATTTTGTATAAATACCATCACCATATTTGGGGAATGTATATTAGACCCACCAGCTGACGTGTATTAGACTTGTGAGGTCGTTTGTTTACTCTTAAATATCGGCAAAAATTTAACATTTTCCGCTACTTTGAGCTCAGTTTCAAGCCATTTCCAATGCTAAAACCAATCAAAATCTCTCTATTTCTGTAATATGTCTTCCATTCTATCAAATGAGACCAAGAAATCGCAAATACAACCATAAAAAACATACGAAAAAACACTGCAAAGTTGCTGTTTTAATCGAAAAATCATGATTTCATTTTTTTTCTCTCATTATACACAGTGTGCTGCAGGATCTGTTTTATGTGGTGCACACATACCACATAGATGTATTCTCTCATATCTAGGCCCAAATGTACCACTCACAGTTTATCAGAGTGAGCTGAGCTCATGGCGTAGATCTACGGTTTGGACCCTGAACGTAAAGCCGTAGATCTACGGGACGGACCCTGAAAGGGTTAAATCAGGGATAATCACAGATAGCACTACAGACCACTACCCTACCTTCCTCTTGACAAACATTAGTAAACCACCACTTGAATACAACAAAGTCTCATTTAGACTCGATGATGAGACCTCAATAAGGAAGTTCACAGCTGACCTAGAGACTGTTGACTGGCCTACAGAATTCTCCAAGGCCAATGGTATTGATGACTGGACAGACATTTTTCTTAACAAATTACTTAGACTATACAACAAACATTGTCCTATAAAAACGAAACAGATCACAAACAAATGGCTTGGTTGCCCATGGCTAACCAGCAGCATTCTGAAATCCATTGATAAGAAAAAACCAATATGAAAAAGCAATATAGACAGGGCTTAATACACAAAGATATTCTTAAACACTTTTCATCAGTCCTCACCAAAGTAATAAAGAAAGCAACAACTATACTAATCCAGTAGATTCACTGACACAAGAGGAGATATAAAAAAGACCTGGAAAACACTCTCAGATTCTAGGGACCCACAAACTGAAAAAAACCAAGAATATTGTCCTACCTAAACCTAATGAAACACCACTGCAACCCACTGACACAGCTAACAAGATAAACGACTTCTTCTCAACCATAGGTTCTAATCTCGCCAATAAATCCCACGTACCAATGCCCATGCCGGGGACTACCTAGATGGGAATTTCCCAAATTTCCCTTTTATCTTGCTCCAACTGAGCCCATGGAAGTCACCGAGATTATAAAGTCACTTAAAAATAACTCAGGTAATCTGTCTCATGTCCCACCATTATTGTACAAGAGAGTGGCCCATGTCCTCTCGCATATTATCTCTTTTCTTTTTAACAACTCACTAGAAACTAGCACCTTCCCGAAATTACTCAAGACGGCAAGGGTTACACCAATACATAAAGGTGGTGACCCTACAGACTTAAACAACTATAGGCCAATATCAAACTTACCCTTGCTATCCAAAATCTTTGAGAAACTTGTGCACAGGAGACGTATTCATTTTTAACGTCACAAAACATACTCAACCCCTTCCAATTTGGATTCAGGAAAAATAAAAGCACTAACGATGCAATCATGAAAATGCTAGATCTGCTTTACACAGCATTGCATATTTCAAATCTTACCTTACTAATAGGTATCAGTATGTCACCATTAAAGACACAGCATCAACAACACAGGGACTTGATACTGGAGTTCCGCAGGGAAGTGTCCTTGGTCCCCTGCTCTTCCTCATATACATCAATGATCTTCCAAACGTATCTCGACACCTGAGCCCCATTCTCTTTGCTGACGACACGACTTATGTCATCTCTCACCCTAATCTTGTGACCCTCAACACCATTGTTAATGAGGAGCTGATCAAAATATCGACTTGGATGACAGCCAATAAACTTACGCTTAACGTTGACAAAACCTACTACTTATGTTTTTGGGAGCAGAGCAGGGATGCGCAAATTAACATTAAGATCGACAACACTCTAATTGCCAGGCATAATGAGGGCAAATTCCTAGGCCTATACCCCGACAAAACCTGAACTTCAGCACCCATATCCAAAAACATAACAAAAAAGTATCCAAAACGGTTGGGATCCTCTCCAAGATACGATACTACGTGCCGCAAACTGCCGTTCTCACACTATACCATTCACTTATATATCCATACCTCACCCATGCTATCTGTGCTTGGGGTTCAACTGCAGCAACCACACCCAAAGCCAATAATAACCCAACAAAAGCCCTAGTAAGAATAATCAAATAAATCCCATTCCCTGGCAACACCCCCCCCCTCTTCATAGATCTAAACTTACTCCCCGTTCAGTACATTTCCCCACTTTCTTTCTGTGCAATCTACATCTACAGGACCTTAAATTCCCAAAATTAACCTTTACCTAAAACGCTTTCTTGATAGTTGTGACAGAAACCACAGGCACAAAAACCAGACACAAACATCCCCTATGACATTCCCGTGTCCGACTAAACCTTTACAAAAATTCAATGTATGTCAAAGGCCCTAAATCTGGAACACCCTACCTGAAAATTCCAAAACTGCAGACACATTCATCACCTTTAAAACTACCATCAGAAAACATTTTCTCCCTGATACACCCTGTTTAACTAATAATACGAATACCACCTGGTGGTTCACACTTACACTTTCACTCACCCATTTGACCATAAACAGAAATATCCAAATCTCAAACTCAAAATAATGAATCTTAACTAGTCATAAGTTGGCCTGTGATACTCCAATACTGAAAACTATGTATAGTGCCAAAACAAAAGCATTCACATTGCTAAACTCACAACTAGTATTTAGTCACTTAGCCATAATACCAACTTACCTCATAATTTTGTAATATTTTAAACTTAAGATTTAATATAAGTCTGCCCGAAATGCCTAGCCATGCTAGGTGTTCTAGTGGTACACTCTGTAATTATTATTTTACTACATGTAAACCACACAATAACCAAATTCTGTAAACTCAGCATTGTAATCCTTATAGAGAATAAACGTTGAATTGAATTGAATAGTGGCCTGTACCTCTCGTTCCTTTATGACTTTCCTAAAGTGTTTCACAACAGTGTCAGTGTAATAGTCACCAGCACGGCTTGCAATAGCTGTGTTAGGGTGATTGTCATCAAAAAAGGTTTGCACTTTAAGCCACATTCCACACATTTCCTTAATCTTTGAAGTAGGCAACTTCTTCAATTTCTCTCTCCCCTCCTCTGAACCAGTTTCCTCAGGTCTGGCCTCTTGCTGTTGAAGTTGATCTAGCAGCTCATCAGTGGTTAGTTTTTCATTGTCCTCCTCCACCAACTCTTCCATATCATCCCCACTAACCTCCAACCCCAAGGACTTTCCCAATGCCACAATGGATTCCTCAACTGGCATAGGATTCCCAGGGTTAGCCTCAAACCCTTTAAAATCCCTTTGGTCTACACATTCTGGCCACAGTTTCTTCCAAGCAGAGTTCAAGGTCCTCTTAGTCACTCCCTCCCAAGCCTTACCTATAAGGTTTACACAATTGAGGATATTAAAGTGATCTCTCCAAAACTCTCTTAGAGTCAATTGAGTTTCTGAGATCACTACAAAGCACCTTTCAAACAGAGCTTTTGTGTACAGTTTTTTGAAGTTTGAAATAACCTGCTGGTCCATGGGCTGCAGGAGAGGAGTGGTATTAGGAGGCAAAAACTTCACCTTAATGAAGCTCATGTCCCCATAAAGTCGCTCTGCCATGTCTGTAGGATGACCAGGGGCATTGTCTAACACCAGGAGGCACTTAAGGTCTAATTTCTTTTCAGTTAGGTAATCTTTCACATTGGGGGCAAATGCTTGGTGTAACCAGTCATAGAAAAAGTCCCTAGTGACCCATGCCTTACCGTTTGCCCTCCACAGCACACACAAATTAGCCTTGTGGATATTCTTTTGCCTGAACGCTCTGGGAGTTTCTGAGTGATACACTAATAAAGGCTTCACTTTGCAATCATCACTAGCATTGGAACACATCAACAGAGTAAGCCTGTCTTTCATAGGCTTATGGCCTGGGAGTGCCTTTTCCTCCTGAGTAATGTACGTCCTGCTTGGCATTTTCTTCCAAAACAGGCCTGTTTCATCACAATTAAACACTTGTTCAGGTTTCAGTCCTTCACTGTCTATGTACTCCTTGAATTCCTGCACATATTTTTCAGCTGCTTTGTCGTCCGAACTGGCAGCCTCACCATGCCTTATCACACTATGTATGCCACTATGCTTCTTAAATCTCTCAAACCAACCTTTGCTGGCCTTAAATTCACTCACATCATCACTAGTTGCAGGCATTTTTTTAATTAAATCCTCATGCAACTTCCTAGCCTTTTCACTTATGATCACTTGAGAGATGCTATCTCCTGCTATCTGCTTTTCATTTATCCATACCAATAAGAGTCTCTCAACATCTTCCATCACTTGCGATCTCTGTTTCGAAACACAGTTGAACCTTTGGCAAGAACAGCTTCCTTGATTGCCGTTTTTTTGGGGACACAGTAGTAGTGTGGTTGATTGGGGTTTATATACAACCTGGCCAGCTCGGAGACCTCGCACCCCAATTTCTTACTTAGCAATGAATCTCTTTTCTTCATCTCTATAGTAATTCTCACCCTTATTCCTGTAGGGTTGGCATAGAGCTTTCTGGGGCCCATGGTCACTTATTTGCAGATAAAATCACCAAAACACTGTAATAATCGAATGTTCCGATGTATGCTTGGATGTTACCACGGGGCGGCTGGTAAACAATGCCACCGGCGGACATGTGAGGCTGGCTCAGGATGCCATTGACGCGTCTTGGACGAATAGCGTTGAGCGGGTTTTTTAGCGGTATGCGAGGCAAATTAGCAAAAAAAGTATCGGTATGCGGATTTAAGTTATGTGATGCCAACGGTATGCGGGGTCCACTGTTTTGTATATATGTATTTTATATATATATATATATATATATATATATATATATATATATAATATATATATATATATATATTTTTTTTTTTTTTTTTTTTTCAACAAGTCGGCCGTCTCCCACCGAGGCCAGGGTGCCCCAAAAAAAAGAAAGGAAAATCCAAAAAGAAAATACTTTCATCATCATTAAAACACTTTCACCACACTCGCACATTATCACTGTTTTTGCAGAGGTGCTCAGAATAAAAACAGTCTAGAAGCATACACATATAAAGATACACAACTATCCTCCAAACTGCCAAAATCCCAAACCCCTCCTTTAAAGTGCAGGCTTTACTTCCCTTTCCAGGACTCAAGTCCGACTATATGAAAATACCGGTTTCCTGAATCCCTTCACTAAATATTACCCTGCTCACACTCCAACAGATGTCAGGTTTCCCCAAATACCATTCGTCTCCATTCACTCCTATCTAACACGCTCATGCACGCTTGCTGGAAGTCCAAGCCCCTCGCCCACAAAACCTCCTTTACCCCTCTTTCCAACCCTTTCGAGGATGACCCCTACCCCTCTTTCCTTCCCCTATAGATTTATATATATATATATATATATAATATATATATATATATGCAATAAGATCACAGTAAACAGGTGATTTCAGAATATGCAAAACAACCACTCTGAAAGAATAGAGAAATTCAAGCGCTTTCGTGACTACTCACATTATCAAGGAACTATGAAAGTAAAGCATCCAAGAAAGCTATATAAAAGGGGTCTGGCCAGCACCTCACTATCGTTGTGGATCTGATAGTGAGGTGCTGGCCAGACCCCTTATACAGCTTCCTTGGATGCTTTACTTTCATAGTTCCTTGCTAATGTGAGTAGTCACGAAAGTGTTGGAATTTCTCTATTCTTTAAGAGTGGTTGTTTTTGCTATATATTATATATATATATTATATATATAAATATATATATATATTATATATATTATATATATTAATATATATATATGTATACATTATATATATATATAATATATATATATACATTATATATATATATATATATTTAATATATTATTTATTATATATATATATATATATATATATATATATATATATATATATATATTATAATATATATATATTATATATATATATTTATATATATATATACATTATATATATATATATAATGTGTATATATATATATATGTTATATATACATTTTATATATATATATATATATAATATATATATATATTATATATATATATATTATATATATATATATATATATATATCATATATATATGTTATATACATTTTATATATATATATATATTATATATATATATATATATAATATATATATATATATACAGTGGACCCCCACATACCGCACGCATCGCATACCGTACAATCCGCATACCGCTCGCTTTTTTCGCAAAAATTTTGCCTCGCATTACCGCCCAAAAACCCGCTCACCGCTCTTCGTCCGAGACGCGTCCAATGTGCGGCCTGAGCCACGCTCACATGTTCCGCCGGTGGCATTGTTTACCAGCCAGCCTCTGCGGTAACATCCAAGCATACAATCGGAACATTTCGTATTATTACAGTATTTTTGGTGATTTTTTCTGGAAAAAAAAGTGACCATGGGCCCCAAGAAAGCTTCTAGTGCCAACCCTACAGCAATAAGGGTGAGAATTACTATAGAGAAAGAAGAAAAAAGATCATTGATAAGTATTGAAAGTGGAGTGCGTGTCTCCGAGCTGGCCAGGGTTTTATAATAAAACCCCCAAACAACCATCGCTACTATTGGTGGTACAGCTGCTGCTGCTGCTGCTGCTGTACCCCCGTCAGCTGCTGCTGCACTGTCACTGCTGCTGCACTGTCAGCTGCTGCTGCTGTGTTAACCACCGTCAGGCAGCTGCTGCTTGCTGTAGTAAACCGTCTGCTGCTGCTGTAGTACCGGCTGCTGCTGATGTAGCAATCGTCTGCTCTGCTGACATTGTCGGCCTGCTTCTGTAGCAATCGTCTGCGCTGCTGTAGCATCGTCTGTTGCTCTAGTAGCATCGTCTGCTGCTGCTGTAAGCAACGTCTGTTGCTGCTGTAGCATCGTCTGTTGCTGCTGTACCCACCGTCAGCTGCTGCTGGCTGCTGAGCGCCGTTGTTGGTGTGGCTTATTGCGAATACCAAAACAATTAACCCGAGATTTGCCTACCCAGGATAACCCAAAAAAGTCAGTGGTCATCGAAGACTGTCTAACTATTTCCATTGGGTCCTTAATCTTGTCTCCCAGGATGCAACCCACACCAGTCGACTAACACCCAGGTGAACAGGGAAAAAGCCTGGAACTAGGCTCATATTGTGAATTTTAAACCAGCAAAGGTTTGGTTTGAGACGAATTTAAGTGAATCGTAGTGGGCATACAACAGTGTGATAAGGCTGTTTCAGGAAGAAAATGCCAAAACAGGACCTACAGTCTCATGAGGAAAAGGCACTCCCAGAACACAGGTCTCATCATTCAGTGCTGCATCTTCAATAAGGTAAGTGTCCATTTATTTCTTCATTTAGTAGAGGTATACATGCAACAATATTAATGTGCATGTTCTACTCTAGCTATTGTGCATGTATCCTTCTCTTTTGTGTAGGAAAATGTATATTTCATGTGGTAAATTTTTTTTTTCGATACTTTTGGTGTCTGCACGGATTGATTTGATTTCCATTATTTCTTTTTTAAAATTGGGGGGAAAAATCATTCGCATACCGAACATTTCGCATAACAATCTGCCCTCTTGCACGGATTAACGTCGCTTGCGGGGGGTCCACTTGTTATAATATAATATATAAATATATATATATAAAGATATATATATATATATATTATATATATATATATAATTAATATATATATAGATATATATAAATGTAAATATATGCAAAACAACCACTCGGAAAGAAATGAAATTCCACAGCGCTTTCGTGACTACTCACATTATCATTAGTTCCTGATAATGTGAGTAGTCCGAAAGCGCTTGGAATTTCTCTATCTTTCAGAGGTGGTGGTTTTGCATATTTTGAAATCACCTGTTTACTGGGATCTTATTGCATATATATATATATAAATATATATAATATTTATAATATATATATATATATATATATAATATATATATATATATATATATATAAATGAGCAAGGGCTAGTAACCCCTCTCCTTATAACGTGGACCCCCGTTAACGATATTTTTTCACTCCAAAGTATGTTCAGGTGCCAGTACTGACCGAATTTTTTCCCATAAGAAATATTGTGAAGTAGATTAGTCCATTTCAGACCCTCAAACATACACGTACAAATGCACTACATCAATACAGTACATAATGGTCCGCGTCGGAGGTAATCGTTATGCGGGGGTCCACTGTATATTACTAAACGTAAAAGGAGAAACTTATGTTTTTCCTTTTCGGCCACCCCGCCTCGGTGGAATACGCCGGTTGTGTTGAAAGAAATATATTATATTTATATATATCTATAATATAGAATAAATATAATATATATATATATATATATATATATATATATCTATATATAATATATATATATATACATATATTATATATATATATAAACATTATATATATATATTAAATATATATACATATATATATATTATATATATATATTATATATATATATATATATATAAAAATATATATATATATAATATATATTACACACATTATATATGATATATATATATATATATATAAATATATATCATATATATATATATATATAATATAATACATGTATATATATATACTAATATATACATTATATATATATTATTATATATATATATAACATTATATATTAATTAAATCATATATAAAATATATATATATATAAATAAATATTATATATAATAAATATATATATATATATAATATATATATATATACATTTATATATATATATATATATAATATATAATATATATGTATATATATATATCTATATATATATATTATTATATATATATATATATATATATATGATATATAATATATCTAAATATATGTATGTATGTAAATAGTAGGTTGTAGACCAGCAACCACCCCATGGAATACTACCGTCCTGCCAATGACTGAGAACAAAAACCTGTAACTGGTTTTGCATGAATGGTAGGTTGCTGTTTCTTTTTCTGTCTCATAAACACGCTAGATAACAGGGATATCTGCTACTCCTACTTACGCACTTTGGTCACACTTCACAGACACGCACAGCATATAATATATACATAATCTGGGTTTTTCTCCTTATTTCTAAATAGCTCTTGTTCTTTTTTATTTCTTCTATTGTCCATGGGAAGTGAAAAGAATCTTTCCTCCGTAAGCCCATGCGTATCGATGAAGCGACTAAAATGCCGGAGCTATGGCTAGTAACCCTTCTCCTGTATACATTTACTAAAAAAGAGAAGAAGAAAAACTTTATAAAACTGGATGCTTAAATGTGGTGCCTTGAAGTAGTGCGGATGACAAAAACAGATGATTCTGGATGTTAGAATGAAAAGAAAGTTGGATGTCCCTGGCTCTAAGCGAAACAAAGCTGAAGGGGGTAGGAGAGTTTTCAGTGGGGGGAAATAAATGGGATTAATCTGGAGTATCCTTAGAAGTTGAGCAAAGGAAGGGTAGCAGTAATGTTAAATGATCAGTTATGGAAGGAAGAAAAGAGAATATGAATGAGTAAATTCAAGAATTATGTGGATTATAGTAAAGTTTGATGCAGAAGTGGTCATAATAAGCGTGTATGCACCTGGAGAAGAAGGAATGCAGAGGAGAGAGAGAGATTTTTGGGAGATGTTTTAAGTTAAATGAAAGGGCCTTTGAACCAAGTGAGAGAGTAATGTTGGTTAGGGGACCGAATGCTAAAGTAGAAGAAAACTTTTATAGAGGGTTGGTAGGTAAGTTTGGGGTGCCAGGTTTAAATGATAATGGGAGCCCTTTGATTGAACTTTGGTATAGAAAGGGTTTAGTATAGTAATACATATTTTTACAGAAAAGAGATAAATAAGTAACAAAATGATGTAGGGCGAAATGACAGTAGTTTGTTGGATTATTATGGTAGAAAAACGACTGCTGAGTATACTTCAGATGTACAGTTTATAGAGGGGCCACAGATATATCAGATCACTTTCTCGTTGTAGCTACACTGAGAGTAAAAAAGGTAATGGGGATACAAGGAGAATAGAAGCATCAGGAAGAGAGAGGTGAAGGTTTTATAAACTAAAAAGGAGATTAGGGTAAGATATAAACAGCTATTAGGAGAGCATGGCAATGAGAGCATAGCAATGGGGTCGAAGAGGTATGGGGTAGGATTAAACATGTAGTGTTAGAGTGTTCAGCAGAAGTTTGTGGTTACAGGAAAGTGGTGAGGAGGGAAGAGGAGCGAATGTGGAATGATTATGTATGAGAGTAGTAATGGAGAAAAAGTATAGCAATATGAAAGTTTTTTACAAGTAGAAGTGATTCAAGAGGAAAAGAGTAAATGGAGAAAAAGAGAGAGGTTAAGAGAGTGGTGAAGCAATGTAAAATGAGAGCAAAATGAGAGAGTGGGTGAGATGTTATCCACAAATTTTGTTGAAAATAAAAAAATAGTTTTGGAGTGAGATTAACAAAGTTAAGAAGCCGAGAGAACAAATGGATTTGTCAGTTAAAAATAGGAGAGGAGAGTTATTAAATGGAAGTAGAGGTATTGGGAAGATGGAGGGAATATTTTGAGGAATTGTTAAATGTTGATGAAATAGGGAACTGTGATTTCGAGTATAGGGCAAGGAGGAATAACATCTATGTAGGAGTGAGGAAGAGCAGGGTTGGTGGAGTGTGGGGAGTTCGTGAGGCAGTAGTAAAATGAAAGGGGTAAGGCACCGGGATTGGATGGATAGAAGATAGAAATGTTAAAACAGGTGGGGATATCGTTTTGGAGTGGTTGGTGCAATTATTTAATAAATGTATAGAAGAGGGTAAGGTACCCTAGGATGGCAGAGAGCATGCATAGTTCCTTAGTTTAAAGGCAAAGGGGATAAAAGAGAGTGCAAAAATTATAGGGGATAAGTCTGTTTGAGTGTACCCTGGTAAAGTGTATGGTAGAGTTATAATTGAAAGAATTAAGAGTAAGACGGGAGAATAGGAAGCAGATGAACAAGGAGGCTTTAAGAAAGGGTAGGGGGTTGTGGACCAGGTGTTTACAGTGAAACATATAAGTGAACAGTATTTAGATAAGGCTAAAAGAGGTCTTTGTGTCATTTATGGATTTGAAAAGCGTATGACAGGGTGGATAAATAGGGGCAATGGTGCAGATGTTGCAAGTGTAATGGGTAAGGAGGTAGGTTACTGAAAGCAGTGGATGAGTTTTTACGAAGGAATAGAGAGGCTCAAGTTAGAGTATGTAGAAATGAGGGAAATTTATTTTTCCCAGTAAAAGGAGGCTTAGACAAGGATGTGTGATTCACCGTGGTTGTTTAATATATTTATAGATTGGGTTGTAAGAGAATTAAATGCGAGGGTCTTGCAAAGCATGGAGTTAAAAGATAAAGAATCACACCACAAGTGGGAGTTTGTCACAGCTGCTCTTTGCTGATGACACTGTGCTCTTGGAGATTTCTGAAGAGAAGTGCAGAGATTGGAGATGAAATTGGTAGGGTGTGCAAAAGAAGAAAATTAAAGGTGAAGACAGGAAAATAAGTACGGTTATGAGGATCACAAAAAGATTAGTGATGAAATGATTGAATATCAGTAGGAGGAAGAGAGTATGGAGAGGTGAACGTATTCAGATATTTGGGAGTGGACGTGTCAGCCGATGGGTCTATGATAATGAGGTGAATCATAGAATTGATGAGGGAAAAAGATGTGTGGTGCAACTTAGGAGTCTGTGGAGACAAAGAACTTTGTCCTTGGAGGCAAAGAAGGGAATGTATGAGAGTAATAGTTTACAACAGCTTCATATATGGGTGTGAAGCGTGGGTGATGAATGTTGCAGCGAGGAGAAGGCTGGAAGGCAGTGAGATGTCATGACTGAGGGCATGTGTGGTGGTGAATATAATGCCAGATAATTCATAGTTTGGATGTTAGGAGGAGGTGCGGATTACCAAAACAGTTGTCCCAGAGGGCTGAGGAAGTGTTTGAGGTGAGTTCGACATGGTAGAGAGAATGAGCGAAACAGAAAGACTTTCATGAGTGAATCATTCTGTAGTGGAGGGAAGGCGGGGATAGGGTCGCCTAGGAAAGGTTGGAGGAGGGGGTAAAGGAGTTTTGTGTCGAGGGGCTTGACTTTTCCAGCAGGCATGCTGACGTGTTTGATAGTAGTGAATGGAGACAAATGTTTAATACTTGACGTGCTGTTGGAGTGTGAGCAAAGTAATCCTTTATGAAAAGGGATTCAGGAAACCGGCAGGCCGGACCTTGAAGTCCCTGGAGATGGGAATACAAGTGCCTGCACTCTGAAGGGGGGTGTTAATTGTTGCAGTTTATAAAACTGGTAGTGTAAAGCACCCTTCTGGCAAGACAGTGATGGAGTGAATGATGGTGAAAGTTTTTTCTTTTCGGGCCACCCCTCCCTGGTGGGTATCGGCCATGTGATATAAAAAAAAAAAAATATATATATAATGTATATATATATATAAAATATATATATATATCATGTATATATATAAATATATATATAATAATATTAGATATATATATATATATTATATTTTAAATATATATAAAATGTATATATATATCTATATATATATATAAATATATATATATATATATATATAATATAATATATATATATATATAATATATATATATTATATATATAATATATATATATATATAAATATATATATATTTATCTATATATAACGTGCCAATACCGCCAAACCCCCGCCTTAACCCTTAAAGTCCAAACGTATATAGACGTTTTTTCAACATCTGAAAGTATTTAAAAAAATGTTGATCTTTTTTGTTTTACATTTGAAAATGTGTAAAAAACTTATCTACATTTTTTTTTTGTTATTCGTAATTGAAAAATATGTAAAAAAAGTAGATTTCTTATTGTAGCACTTACTAATTTAACGTTTGGACCTTTTAAGGTTTAAAGTGCAGGCATTGTACTCCCATTTCCAGGACTCAAGTCCGACTATATGAAAATAACCGGTTTCCCTGAATCCCTTCACTAAATATTACCCGCTCACACCTCCAACAATCATCAGGTCCCAAGTACCATTCGTCTCATCGCTCCATCAACACCTCACGCACGCTTGCTGAGTACAAGCCCCTCCCCACAAAAACCTCCTTTACCCCCTCTCTCCAACCCTTTCGAGGACGACCCCTTACCCCGCCTTCCTTCCCCTATAGATTTATATGCTTTCCATGTCATTCTACTTTGATCCATTCTCTGTAAATGACCAAACCACCTCAACAACCCCTCTTCTGCCCTCTGACTAATACTTTTATTAACTCCACACCTTTGCTTAATTTCCACACTCTGAATTTTTTGCATAATATTTACACCACACGTTGCCCTTAGACAGGACATCTCCACTGCCTCCACCATCTCCTCGCTGCTGCATTTACCATTTACCACCTGGAAAAAACTTTTTGGGTTAGTTTTAGAATACCTAGCAACTGGCCACTATTGGGTCACTCTTCCCGCTCCATGAGCTTTATCATACCTCTTCTTGTAGCTATGAATGTATCCTGTACATCGCTTACCAAACTATTCCACTTTCTGACAACTCTGTGACTGAAGAAATATTCCCTAACAACCCTGTGATTCATCTGAATCTTTAACTTCTAACTGCAACCCCTTGTTGCTGTGTCTCATCTCTGGAACATTCTGTCTCTGTCTACCTTCTCAATTCCTCTCAGCATTTTATGCGTCAGCATCATGTCTGCCCCATTTCTCCTGTCCTCCAGTGTTGTCAAGTCGATTTCCCTTAACCTCTCCTCGTAGGACATAGCCCCTTAGCTCCGGGACTAGTCTTGTTGCAAACCTTTGCACTTTCTCTAGTTTCTTTATGTGCTTGGCTAGGTGTGGTTTCCAAACTGGTTGCTGCATACTCCAATAATGGCTAACAACAACGGTGTACAGGGTTCTGAACGATTCCTTATTAAGATATCGGAATGCAGTTCTTATGTTTGCTAGGCACCCATATGCTGCAGCAGTTATTTGGTTGATGTGTGCCTTGGGAGATGTGCCTGGTGTTATGCTCACCCCAAGATCTTTTTCCCTGAGTGAGGTTTGTAGTCTCTGGCCCCCTAGACTGTACCTCATCTGCAGTCTTCTTTGCCCTTCCCCAATCTTCATGACTTTGCACTTGGTGGGATTAAACTCCAGGAGCCAGTTGCTGGACCAGGCCTGCAGTCTGTCCAGATTCCTTTGTAGTTCTGCCTGGTTCTTGTCTGACTGAATTCTTCTCATCAACTTCACATCATCTGCAAACAGGGACACTTCAGAGTCTACTCCTTCCATCATGTCGTACACAAGTACCAGAAACAGCTTCGGCCCCAGGACTGACCACTGTGGAACTCCACTTGTCACAGGTGCCCACTCTGACACATCCCAACGTACCATGACTCGCTGTTGTCTTCCTGACAGATATTCCCTGATCCATTGTTTATCTGGAGTTTACCTGGAGAGGGTTTCGGGGGTCAGTGCCCCTGCAGCCCGGTCTGAGACCAGGCTTCATGAAGTGTCTTCCCTGTTATCCCATTGCTCTATTACTCTCATCATACTCTTGCCTTGGCTCCTGCTTGTTTCTTGGTGGGTTTATACCATCACTGCACTGACCACCTTGGGACCTCCAGACTGAAGTGTTCCTATTATGTAGTGTGTAAGTGTGTGCGTGCATGCGTGTGTGTGTGTGTGTGTGTGTGTGTGTGTGTGTGTGTGTGTGTGTGTGTGTGTGTGTGTGTTTGTGTGTGTGTGTGTGTGTGTGTGCACTCAACCATATGTACTCACATATACTATATGGTTGTAAGGGTCAAGTCACAGTGCATGGCCCTTCTCTTCACTGGTGTTTTCAACTATCTGTATGCACCTATTTGAGGTTGCAGGAGTCAAGTCACAGCTTGTGGCCCAGCCTTTTTGCTGGTCACATGCATGTGTGCATGTATGTGCATATGGTTACATTTGTACATGCAAGTGCATGCAGAGTGTGTGTGTGTGTGTGTGTGTGTGTGTATTTATTTATGTATTGCTGGATGTGTTCTTTATATGTGTGTGTACAGTATTGCTGATTTTTTATTGTGCATCATGCAGGAAGAGACATGTCCATTATGTTTTGGACATGACCTTTGTGAAGATGTGTCTGCTGGTTTCCTCACCTTGGCCACTGACACTCCCCAGGGGCAGGCTGGAGCAGCTGTGTACGAAGCTCACCTAGGTGACATGCATAAACTCTCAGTCAAGGTAAGAGCTCTGAAGTGCATAATGAAATAAAGCTACGAAGAATTTCTTCCAGGGTTTAACCCTTTGACTGTCGCGGCCGTATATATACGTCTTACAAGGTACCATGTTTGACGTATATATACTCATAAATTCTAGCGGCTTCAAATCAAACAGGAGAAAGCTGGTAGGCCCACATGTGAGAGAATGGATCTGTGTGGCCAGTGTGCACCATATAAAAAAAATCCTGGACCATGCAGTGCATAATGAGAAAAAAAAAACTCCGACCGTTATTTTTAATTAAAATGCCGACTTTGTGGTCTACGTATTTTCGTATAGTATTTATGGCTGTATTCTCGTTTTCTTGGTCTCATTTGATAGAATGGAAAACATATTATAGAAATAGAGGTGATTTTGATCAATTTTCCTATAAAAAGAACCTGGAAATGGAGCTCAAAGTAGGGAAATGTTTGATTTTTGCCAATGTTCAAAAGTAAACAAATGATGCCATTGTCCAATAAATGTCCAACTAACCATTCTAATATGCAGTCATGAATGGGTTGATGTTATTTATACAATTATTACAGTATTGCAGTAGTCTGCATAATAGTAAGTCTTCTATTTTTTGTTTGAATAAAAATTCAAAATAGAAAGCAAGAGTAATATCAGAGGGGCCTGGAGACATGACTGATGAACACTGAAAATGTTATTTTAGAGCCAGGAATGTCTACATTGTTCATTCTGGACCTTATTTTGAAATTGTCATATTTTTTAATTTTCATGAAATTGGTCAAATTGCAAATTTCTGACCACATTATTGGGTAGTTGAAATTGGTAAATGGGCAGTTTCTTGTACTCAGTTGATAGAAAAAAATGGAGTTCTAAATAAATAGCTATGAGTTTGGTCTACAGGAACAACAGAATTAGCCGAAAATAGGGCTCAAAGTGGGCGAAATCGCCGATTTGTAAATATCGCCGAGGTCGCTAACTTCGCGAGAGCATGATTCCGTCAGTTTTCCATCAAATTTCGATTTTTTTGGTGTCATTACAATCGGGAAAAGATTCTCTATCATTTCATAAGATTTTTTTTTTTTTTTTTTTTTTTTTTTTTTGAAATTTTGCTACACCAGGAGACACCTCAGGATTGGGGTTTAGAAAGATGACATCAGCATTTTTTTTACCAGTATAAAAATTAAATGTTGGAAATTTACATATGCAAAATAATAATATTGGATACATAAAATGTAGGAAGTAAATTGTACATGTCAGTGATTATAATTATTATGTTTTTCCTTAGAACTGGATACAGGTCTGTAGTCTGAGAATATTAAAAAATGATACTGCATGTTGGTTTATTCCTTGTCAAATTACTCATAATTATTATTGATACTCAAACTGATGTAATAAAAACTAATAGGATTTGACGTTTTTCTTTGATGTAACATATACTGACTTTTCTCCAGGTTCCTTTGGGTGACCATTTCTCACGTCTGGATGAAGCTGTGTGTTTCAATGCCAGTCTGGGCATGGGTTGCAGTGTTGGATCAGCTGCTTATAGGTCCTTCTTAGCAAAAGCCCAACCATTAGCACCTCCGTTGTTAAACCATCTCCTACGTATTGTTGGGATTCCTCGCACTCAGTATCCGTAAGTGTCCATACATACATTTATGTGTATGTAACTGTTTATTTGTAGGTACAGAAGCTACACGTGAATAGAAATGTAAAGGAATAGAAGCGCAAAAAGAAAACATATACAGTAGGGCCCCGCTTTACGGCGTTCCACTAATATGGTCATTTCAAATTATGACCAAAACTCGCTATACGGCTCCCCCCACCTGACTTTCTAATACGGTCACCACACCCAACCCGGTTTGTTTACATTCTCCGTGAGATCCGTAGGCACCAAGTCTCTCCATTTTGTCTGGAAACTCCAAAATTTCAAGTGTTTTTAAAAGTTATTTCATATTTTATACTCTGATAATTATACTTATGTATACCTGTACCTAAATAAACTTACTGTGTTGGTGTGCAGGCACATATTAAATTCAGTAAGAGTGTCTTATGTCTCGAGACATATTAGTAATGATAATAATCACCGAGTCTCATTTAAATGTCGTATATTACGTTAATATACACATTTTCATTAATCCATCTATGATATTTTTTCAAAATTATGTAATAAACACAATGCATAACATATAAATATGATAAATACGCCCCACAGTAGAATAAATAAATATAAATATGAAATGTGGTAGCAGACAACTTGCACAAGTGACGCCATATTAGAAATATAATAATAATAATAATCACCGAGTCTCATTAAATGTCGTATATTACGTTAATATACACATTTTCATTAATCCATCTATGATATTTTTTTTCAAAATTATATAATAAACATGATACATAACATATAAAGATGAGAAATACACTCCACAATAGAATAAATAAACGTAAATATGAGATGTGGTAGCCAGATAACTTGTACAAGTGACGGCGAGAATAACATTTTCTCTAATCTAACATAAGAGAAAATGTGTTATGGGGGGTAACTGTAGAAAATTATTCCTTTTGTATGTATGTAAGTTTATTCAGGTATACACAAATATAGTTACACAGATTATCATACATAACAGCATATGTGTAGAGAACCTAGGATAACCCAAAAAAGTCAGAGTGACTTATTTACATTGCCTTCACTCAGTGTGTCATTTCTTCTAAAAATGTGTTACATGAGAATGGGAGTGTTCTTTTTTATTTATTCTACCGTATGCAAAAACTCAATGCACATAAAAGGCCCTAAAATCTGGAATTCATTACCTCTAAATATAAAAGAAACACTACCTGTTTATAAATTCAAGTCTCTTCTCAAAGATCACTTACTCACCCAAAACCAAATAAATTCTGAATAACTGTACCTTATAAATTGTATATCTTAAATGTTTCTCACAATTATATCACATAAATGTTAAACCTAAAACCCAATCTAACAGAATACTCCATTCGACTGAATGTACAGCAATGCAAGCAACCATATGACCTGTCTTTGTAATACTCATTTGTGCTTTATAGTAATCTGTTTACAATAATGTCTTATCACTGATTTCATCATTGCTTAGTTAATCTTAAGTTAATTTTAAGCCAGCCCGTAATGCTATGCATATAAGTGGCTTTGGCGTGCTGCTCTTACCTGTATTTTTTTGTACCTCTGTATGTATGCTCAAATTACTAAATAAATAAATAAATAAATAAATAAATAACTTGTACACAATGTAACTTGTACACAATGTAACTTGTACACAAACCAGACGTGTACACTTTGTTTGTTTACAAAACTTACGTTCACCTGGTTTCAGACCGGGCCGCGGGGGTGTTGACCCCCGGAACTCTCTCCAGGTAAACTCCAGGTAAACATAACTCTGTGCCTGTCCCCCCTCTCTCTCTCTCTCTCTCTCTCTCTCTCTCTCCTCTCTCTCTCTCCTCTCTCTCTCTCTCTCTCTGTCTCTGTCCTCTGTCTCTGTCTCTCTCTCTGTCTCTTCTCTCTCGTCTCTTCTCCTCTCGTCTCTTCTCTCTCTTCTCTCTCTCTCTCTGTCTCTCTCTCTCTCTGTCTCTCTCTCTCTCTTCTCTTCTCTCTCTCTCTGTCCTCTCTCTCTCTGTCTCTCTCTGTCTCTGTCTCTCCTCTCTCTCTGTCTCTCTCTCTCTCTCTCTCTCTCTCTCTCTCTCTCCTCTCTCTCTCTCTCTCTCTCTTCTCCTCTCTCTCTCTCTCTCTCTCTCTCTCTCTCTCTCTCTCTCTCTCTCTCTCTCTCCTCTCTCTCTCTCTCTTCTCTCTCTCTCTCTCTCTCTCTCTGTCTCTCTCTCTCTCTCTCTCTCTCCTCTCTCTCTCTCTCTCTCTCTCTCTCTTCTTCTCTCTCTCTGTCCTCTCTCTCTCTCTCTCTTCTCTCTTCTGTCTCTCTGTCTGTCTGTCTCTCTCTCTCTCTCTCATTTATTCGTTTTATCTCGTTTACTTACTCCTGACCCTACATTAAGATTACGAATATTTTAAGGTAAGTAATGAGTGAACTGTATATGCATTTTATCACTCTGGGATGCTTAAATATCATAGAATATTATGTGTGGGTGGAATGGCCTGGTATGGTAGCCCGGCTGACTACCATACATACCACACTTGATTTCTTACAATAAATACTACTCATCTCACCCTAGATTAAGACTACAAATATTTTAAAATAAGTAATGAGTAAACTGTATATGCATTTTATCGCTCTGGGATGCTTAAATGTAATAGAATATTATGTGTAGGTGGGGTGGCCTGGTATGGTAGCCCGGCTGACTATACATACCACACTTGATTACTTGCAATAAATACTACTTGTCTCACCCTAGGTAAGTAATGAGTGCACTATGTGTGTATTGTACTTTTTTATTGTTTTTTGATGCCTAGTTCTATTGCTAACTTAATATATGTTAGTGTAAACTTGCTATCTAGTATTTGTATGCATTTATAAGGGAAAAAAAAGGGTGTTCCACTTTATGGCGGTAGCCTGGAACCTAACCTGCTGTATAAGTGGGGCCCTACTGTACATGCATAATGTGTATTTGAAGGAACATTACAGCTGATTATAAGACACTTATTATGATAAATAAAAATTGAGAGAATGTAGTTAATTAGTTACATTAAGGACTGGTGAATCAGTACAAAAATTAATACATCATTATGGTTACAAAACCCCTTTCTTAAAAATACAGTAAACAGTAAGACCTAATAAATAAATGTTCAAAACACACATGAAATCCTCTGGCAGAAAGCCATACACAGGTTGGGTTTCAAGGATTTGGAAATAAGTACATAGTATTTATAAATATGTAGTATTCATGATAATGATTATAAAGATGTCTTCAGTATTACAGCAGGGAAGACTTGCAGGAAATTTTTGTGCTGTAAGAAAGATAAAAGCAAATGATTAGAGATTGTGGTAGCCAGAATTCTTTTAGTCATCACTAATATTTATGAATACACTAAACATGTCATAAGTAGTTTTTGTAGAATTTTACAGAATAAACAGCGTTTGTTGTAATGAAAAAATGAGGATGTTCTGTACAGAAAGTAATTCCTAAATACTTGATTTATTGCTTTCATGCATTAATTTAAACACCTACAATCAAGTCCAGCTAACCAGTTTCCCTGAATCCTTTAACAAAATGTTACCTTGCTCACACTCCAACAGCTTATCAGGTCCCAAACATCATTTGCCTTCACTCCTATTTATCATGTTCACACATGCCTTTGGGATGTCCAAGCCCCTCGCACAAAAAACCTTTACTTCCTCACTCCTTCCTTTCCTAGGATGACTCCTACCCTGCCTTCCCTCCACTTCAGATTTATTTTTATTATCATGGGAGAGCACTAAACCTATAGGAATTATACAGTGCCTGGGGGGAAAGGGGGATGGAAGACATTCAAGGTGAGTTTAGGGAACTGGAGCACAGATCCACTTCCCTAGATCAAGAGCCCCTCATCAGCATCAAGGAACCACCCTTGAGGGGACTACAGATTTATACACGCTCTAATTAATCCTGTTTTGCTCTGTCCTCCTTCAGTGACCAAACCACCTCAACAACCCCTTCTTCTCTTATTACTTTTGTTAATATGCTCAAGTACCATTAAGTTGGTGCTGGTCTTTTACATGTTGCAGTATGAACAAAGTTTTATTTTCCTATAGTTTGATATTTTCTGTTCACAGGATAGATTGGTTAGTTTCCTTATTTAGGTTAATCTACTACTTTTTTTTTTTAATTTCCTATCCAGCATGGATAGGGAATAAATAAATAAATAAATAAATAAATAAATAATATATATATGTGTACAGTGGAACCTCGGCTTACGAACGCCCCACCTTGCGAACTTTTCAGGATACAAACCATCATTCGGTCAATTTTTTGCTTCTGGATACGAACAAAATCTCAGGATGCATGCTTCCCTCTCAAAGGAGGTTACTTAAATAAATGAATAAATAAAATATTAATTTCATTGCAAAGGTTACGATGTGTGTTTACATATCTTAATATGATTGGAGCAAAGAAAGCCACTATCATGCTGAGGCATTTCAGGCAGACTTAACCAATGTTTTGCTGATGGTGGGGCCAACTACTGGCAGCCTTTTGAAGTTTCTCCTTACTGTTATTATTATTACTAATGTATTACTATTATTGTTATAATAATTATTATTATTATTATTATTACTATTATTACATACGTGGTGAGGGGGCTCTTGATCTAGAGAATTGGATCTGTGTTCCAGTTCCCTAAATTAAACCTGAGTACCTTCCATCCCCTCCCCTTCATAAGTGCTTCCCCATTATAATAGCAATGGGGAAGCATTTATGGAGGGGTGCTAATGTTGCAGTTTTTATAGCTGTAGAGTAAAGCACCCCTCTGGCAAGACAGTGATGGAGTGAATGGTGAAAATTTTTATTTTTTGGGCCACCCTTCCTTGGTGGGAATCGGCTGATGTGTTAATAAAAAATAATATAATATAATAATAATAATATAATACATATAATAACATAATAATTATGTTCTATAATAATAATTATAATAAGACGGCATCGAAAGGCCGTCACTAGATGGCAGTGAATACCACAGCAATGCGGAAGCGATTATGGCCGCCTCCACTTGTCACATAATGACATATTTTATTCATTCTGGAGTATATATCAGGTTTCTATGTTATTTTTATTGTTTACTATGTCATATTACATCAATTGTGATAGATAAATAAGCCGTAGAGTTGATATTAGCATTTGATTGAAGTGTATTTTTCCTGCCTCTGAGAGCAGGAATTCCACCGGAATGGATTAATGACTTTTCAGTTAATTTAAATGAGGAAAGTTGACTCAGTATACGAACAAATAGGGATATACTGTAAAGGACACGGAACGGATAAACTTTGTAAACTGTGGTTCCACTGTATATGTGTATATATGTATGAAAGAGGGGAAGGTACCTAGGGATTGGCAGAGAGTTTGTATAGTTCCTCTGTATAAAGGGAAGGGGGATAAAAGAGACTGTAAAAATTGTAGGGGAATAAGTTTACTGAGTATGCCAGGAAAAGTGTACGGTACGATTATTGAAAGAATTAGAGGTAAGACAGAAAGTAGGATTTTGGATGAGCAAAGAGGCTTTAGAGTGGGTAGGGGATGTGTAGATCAAGTGTTTACATTGAAGCATATATTTTTTTTTTTTTTTTAAATAAGTCGGCCATCTCCCACTGAGCAAGGTGACCCAAAAAGAAAGAAAGTCCCCAAAAAGAAAATACTTTCATCATCATTCAACACTTTCACCTCACTCACATGTAATCACTGTTTTTGCAGAGGAGCTCAGAATACAGCTTAGAAGCATATATGTATAAAGATACACAACATATCCCTCCAAACTGCCAATATCCCAAACCCTTCCTTTAAAGCGCACACATTGCACTTCCCATTTCCAGGACTCAGGTCCGGCTATATAAAAATAACTGGTTTCCTTGAATCCCTTCACTAAATATTACCCTGCTCACACTCCAACAACTCGTCAGGTCCCAAAAACCATTCGTCTCCATTCACTCCTATCTAACACGCTCACGCACGCTTCCTGGAAGTCCAAGCCCCTCTCCCACAAAACCTCCTTTACCCTTCCCTCCAACCTTTTCGAGGACGATCCCTACCTTGCCTTCCTTCCCCTAAAGATTTATACACTCTCTATGTCATTCTACTTTGATCCATTCTCTCTAAATGACCAAACCACCTCAACCCCTCTTCAGTCCTCGGATTAATACTTTTATTCACTCCACACCTTCTCCTAATTTCCACACTCCGAATTTTCTGCATAATATTTACACCACTTATTGCCCTTAGACAGGACATCTCCACTGCCTCCAACCATCTCCTCACTGCAGCATTTACAACCCTAGCTTCACACCCTTATAAGAGTGTTGGTTCCACTATACTTTCATACATTCCCTTCTTTGCCTCCATAGATAACATTTTTTGTCTCCACATATACCTCAATGCACCACTCACCTTTTTACCTTCATCAGTTCTATGATGAACCTCATTCTCCATAAATCCATCCGCTTACACTCAACTCCCAAATTTTGAAAACATTCACTTCTTCCATACTCCCCTCCTCCAATATGATATCCATTTTTTCTTTATCTAAATCATTTGATACCCTCATCAACTTACTCTTTTCTATGTCACTTTCAACTTTCTATCTTTACACACACTCCCAAACTCGTCCACTAACCTTTGCAATTTTCTTTAGAATCTCCATAAGCACAGTATCATCACCAAAAAGTAACTGTGTCAATTCCCATTTTGTACTTGATTCCCCATAATTTTATCCCACCCCTCTCCCGAACACCCTAGCATTTCCTTTTTTTACGTCCCCATCTATAAATACAGTAAGGCCTCGCTTTTCAGCATTTCACCTTGCGGCATTCCGCTAATATGGCGATCTCAAATTATAACCAAAACTTTCTATATGGCAAGTGGTCTTTCAAATATGGCGCATGCCACCCGGTTTGTGTACGTTCTCCATGAGCACATCTCTCTATTATGTAAAAATAATCACTCTTGGACACATTAAATGTCTGTTTTTACATCAGTATAGATATTTTCATTAATCCATCTACGATATTTTCTTCAAAATTATAAAAGAAATGCATTACATAGCATATAGTTTAATATGTTTATTATGCACCCCATACCCATCCTGTGGGCGGTAGTCAAAAGATTACAGAGGTACATAATTGGTCCAGGGACTGGACTCCAAAGTTTTGATAGCTGAGCAAGTTACAAAGGTAATGAACTAGATCTGGTCATAATCATGACCAAGTTACAAAGGTATGAGCTCCAGGTAGAGCTGGTCACACTCATGAGTAATTGCAAAGGTAATGAATCATAAACACATTAATCATGAGAATTTACAAAGGTAATGAGCTCCAGGTAGAGCTGGTCACAATCATGACAAGTTTCAAAGGTAATGAATGATAAACATGTTTACACATGATTACAATCATAGACAAATTACAGAGTAATGAGCATAAAACAAACATAGCAGGGAATTCATCCATTGCCCTAACAACAGATGTTGCTAGGTGCCTGTCTCTCCTCGTAGACAGCCATGCAAACAGCAGCAAGTTGCCCTGGGATCTGCTGCTTGCACGAGCACCATCGACCCTCCCAAGAGGTCCAAGAAGCCAGTGACTCCGTTAGCAGCCCGATGAAGAGTTCCCCTAGGGACATGTCAGCGTCCTGGTGGACGCCAAGTTGATTGAAGATCCCAGGCCCTCGTGTGCACGGATGTTGAAGCTTGAGGAACTGAGTACACACTGCCTGTGGCACACCTGACAGCTGCCTCGCGGTCGAACTCCACGATGCTGTCCCTGTAGTGGAAGTTCCTGTGAGCCCGCACACCCTGCAGTGCCATCGCTGACATCGTGGGTTAGGGGAGAAGTACCCTCTACTGATGGGGTGGCGCTGGGAGTTGGGTGGGTGAGGCGGGGGAGACGCGCAGGTGTTGAGGCGTTATGAAAGGGTCACTGTTTACTACACACGCCCTCCCCCTCCCCCCAGCGGAGAGGGGGGAGGCGCTGACTGGTCCTGACTCGACAACACCAAATCCTCTGAAACTGCACAACACTTCAACTATTTACGCTGAAACGATGCACTGGGATGTCCGTTCGCTGCTCTGGTATCTTCTCCAAGCATTCACACTGAGTTCTGTTAAGTAGGGACCTGGTCAGCCTCTTTGACCAGGAGCTATCCTTGAAAATCCCGCACATAGCATATAAACATGCTGTTTATGTGCTATGGAGGTGTGGTTGCTGGGTGGAGGGACAACATTACGTAATACTAATAATAATCACTCTTGGGCACACTAAATGTTTTGTTACATTAATATAGACATTTTCATTAATCCATCTATTATATTTTCTTCAAAATTATATAAGAAACATGTTACATAACATATAAACATTTTATGTTTATACATGTATAGTATGGGGTGTGGTAACCGGGCGGAGGGAAAACATTATATCAGTCCCCTTAATACATAATGCTTTTGTTTACAATTCTCGGCTTGAATTATTCATTACTTCTCCATTTGTTTATGATGGCATCTAAAGGTAGTTGATAGAAACGATTAAACTCAGTGAACATGGTATGTCGATGGTAATAATATGTCTCTGGCCCACATTAAATACCATGTAGGTATGTAGCCCAGGCAGACTACATACCTACATTATTATTATAACTGATAATTATACGTATGTGTACCTGTACCTAAGTAAACTTACACACTGTGCTGGCATGCAGGTACACATTAAAATCACTAAGAGTGTCTTATTAGTCTTGAAGATACCATATTAATAATGATAATAATAATAATCACAGATAGCACTACAGACCACTACCCTACCTTCCTCCTGACAAACATTAATAAACCACCATTTGAATACAACAAAGTCTCATTTAGACTCCATGACGAGGCCTCAATAAGGAAGTTCACAGCTGACCTAGAGATTGTTGACTGGCCTACAGAATTCTCCAAGGCCAATGGTATTGATGACTGGACAGACATTTTCTTAACAAATTACTTAGACTATACAACAAACATTGTCCTATAAAAATGAAACAGATCACAAACAAACGGCTTGGTTGCCCATGGCTAACCAGCACCATTCTGAAATCCATTGACAAGAAACACCAATATGAAAAGCAATATAGACAGGGCTTAAACACTATTTCATCGTTTCACCAAAGTAAAAAGAAACCCAAAACAACAATACTATACTACTCCTAGATTCACAGACAAAGAGGAGACAAAAAAAGACCGGGAAAACACTCTCTCAGATTCTAGGGCCCCCACAAATGAAAAAAAAAACAAGAATTTTGTCCAAAACTAAACCAATGAAACACCCTCATCCCTGACACAGCTAAAAAATAAACGACTTCTTTAAACCTAGGTTCAAATCTCGCCAATAAAATCCCACATACTAATGCCCATCCCGGGGACTCCCTAAGGGGAAATTTTTCCCAATTTTTTTATCTTGCACCAACTGAGCCCTGGGGAAGTACCGAGATTAAAATCACTTAAAAAAACTCAGGGAATCGGGTCTAATGTCCCACCTTTATGTACAAGCGAGCCCCCCATTCCTTTCGCATGTTTTCATTATTTTTTTAAAAGTCACTAGAAACAGCCCCTTTCCCCCGAAACTACTCAAAATGGAAAAAGGGTTACCCAATACATAAAGGGGGTGCCCCTACAGATTTAAACAACATAGGCCAATATCAAACTTACCATTGTAAAAAATCTTTGAAAAACCGTGCACAGGAGACATATTAAATTAAACAGCACAAAACATACTCAACCCCTCCCAATTTGGATTTAGGAAAAAAAAAGCACTAATGAGCAATCATAAAAAATGCTAATCTGCTTTACACAGCAGGGAAAAAAAGGGAAAATTCCACGGGAATTTTATTGACCTAAAAAAGCTTTGACACAGTAGACCACGCATCCTAACCCAAAATTTGACCATTACGGTATAAAGGGGCCTGGCTTGCTTTTTTTCAAATCTTCCTTACTATGGGTTCAGTATGTTACCATTAAAGACACAGCATCAACAACACGGCCACTTTTTATGGAGTTCCGCAGGAATGTCCTTGGTCCCCTGCTCTTCCTCAATACACAATATCTTCCAAACGTATCCCAACCCCTAAACCCCCTTCCCTTTTCGCTGACACACGACTTATGTCATCTCTCACCCAAAATCTTGCCACCCTAACACCATTGTTAACGAGGACTGATCAAAATATACTTGGATGACAGCCAATAAATTTACGCTTAACACTGACAAAACCTACTATATTATTTTTGGTAGCAGGGGCAGGAGATGCAAAAATTTAACTTTAAGATCGACAACATTTAATTGCCAGCATAATAGGGCAAATTCCCAGGCATCCTGACAAAAACCCTGAATTTCAGCCCCTACCAACACAAAACCCAAAAAAAAGATCCAAAACATTTTGGGATCCTCTCCAAGATCGATATACGTGCCGAAAAAATGCCTTTCACACTATCCACTCATTATTTATCCATACCTCCCTATGCTATTTTTTGCTTGGGGGTCAACGCGCAACACACCTAAAAGGCATAATAACCCAACAAAAAGCTGCAGTAAAAATAATCACTAAATCCCATCCCCCGGGAACACACCCCCCCACCTTCATAATCTAAACTTCTCCCCGTTCGTCTCCCACTTATACGTGCAAACTCCATCTACGGACTTAAACTCCAATATCAACCTTGACCTAAAAAGCTTTTTTGTATTTTTGACAGAACCCCCCAGGCATAAAAAACCCGACACAAACTCTCTACGACATTCCCCATGTGACTAAACCCTTTTCAAAAAATTCAATATATGTCAAAGCCCTAAAATCTGGAAAACCCCAAACCCCGAGAACCTGAACTGCAAAAACCATTCATCACCTTCAAAACTCCATTAGAAAACATCTTTCTCCCTGATAAACCCCATCAACAACTACAGAATACCACCTGGTGGTTCACACTTACATCACTCACCCATTTACCATAAACAGAAATTTTTAATCCAAAACTTAAAATAAGAACCTTGATACTCCCCGAAACTATGACTGTGCCAAAAAAAAAATTCACATTGCTAAAACCACAAACTATATTTAGTCACTTAGATAATACCAACTTACCCATAATTTGTAATGTTTTTAAAATAAAGAATTAAACTAAGTCTGCCCAAATGCCTAGCCATGCTAGGCGTTCTAGTGGTCACTCTTAATCATTATTTAACTATATGTAAAACCCCCAACAACCAAATTCTGTAAATTTAACATTGAAACTTTATAGAGAAAAACTTTGAATTTGAATTTGAATCCTCTAAGGAGCATTAAATATCGTAAAAAACTTAAAGACTTTTGCTTAATCCATCTAAATACACCCCTATATAAGATAAAATTAAATATAACGTATTGCAGAAAGGTGGGCTAGTGCAAAGATGAGTAGTGGGGGGGGTTTTAAAGAGTTGGAAAAGTTTTAAAAAAAACGTATTAAATGTGGGGGGGAATTTTTGGGTTTTAGGAGGGTGGGGGCAGAGGAAAGAGGAGTGATTGGTGGGAAGAGAAGTAAAGGGTTGATAAAAGAAAAAAGGTAGCTTACGAGAGGTTTTTACAAAGCAGAAGTGTTTTAAGAGAGGCAGAGTATATGGAGAGTAAAAGAAAGGTGAAGAGAGGGGTGAAGAGTGCAAAAGGAGAGCAGATGAAAGAGTGGGAGGGGCCCACTGTCAAGAAAATTTTAATAAAAAATAAGAAAAAAATTTGGAAGTGAGTTAAACAAGTTAAGAAAGCCTAGGGAAAGTATGGTTTTGTCAGTTAAAAATGAGTAGGGGAGTTAGTAGATGGGAGAGGGAGGTATTAGGGTAGATGGCGAGAATATTTTGGGGAAAACTTTTAAATGTTAAGGAAGAAAGGGGGGTGGTAATTTCATGCACTGGCCAGGGAGGTATCCCCATCTTTTAGGAGTGAAGAAGAGCAGAATGTAAGTGTGGTGGAGGTACGTGAGGCATTACGTAGAATGAAAGGGGGTAAAGCAGCTGGAACTGATGGGATCAGACAAAAATGTTAAATGGGGGGGGGAAAATTTGTTTTGGAGGGGTTTGGGTACTTTTGTTTAATAAATGTAAAAAGAGGGGAAGGTCCTAGGGATTGGCGGAGAGGATTATAGCCCTTTTATAAAAAGGGAAAGGGGACAAAAAAAATGTAAAAATTATGGGGGAATAAGTTTACTGAGAACCGGGAAAAGTATACGGTAGGGTTAAAATTGAAAGAATTAGAGGTAAAAAGAATGTAAAATTGCGGACAGCAAGGGGGTTTCGGTGGGTGGGGGATGTGAGATAAATTTGTTTACATTGAACATAAGTGAACAGTTTTTTTAAAAAGGTAGGGAAGTTTTTATTGCTTTTTAGGATTTAAAAAAGGCATATGATAGATGGTAGGGGAGCAATTGGCAGTTTTGCAAGTAAAGGAATGGTGGAAAGTTAAAAAATCTGTAAAGAGTTTTTTATAGGATAGTGGGCTCGGGTTAGGGTGGTAGAAGAGGGGGAAAAATACTTCCCGGAAAAAGTAGGTCTTAAAAGGGGATGTGTAATGTCCCTGGTTTTTAAAAAATTTTATAGTGGGTTGTAAAAGAAGTAAATACGTGGACCCCCGCATAAACGTTTACCCCCGAAGCGACCAATTAATAAGTGTATTTATGTAAGTGCGTTTTACGTGTATGTTCGGGGTCTAAAAGGGAATAATCTACTTCACAATACCCTTATGGGAATAAATTCGGTCGTACGGCACCTAAACATACTTAGGAGGAAAAAATATCGTTAAAGGGGGGGTCCACGTATTGGGGTTCGGGAGAGGGTGGGTTTAAAATTAGGGAATAAAATTTCAAAAGGGGAATTGACACAGTTATTTTTTGTGAGATACTGTGCTTATGGGAGTTCCCTTTGCAAAGTTAGTGGATGTTTAGAATGTGTGAAAAGGTAGAAAGTTGAAATGAACATGAAAAGAGAAAGGTGATGGGGTATCAAAGTTTTTAGAAAAAAAAAAAATTTGGGATATCAAATTGGGGGGGAGGATAGGGAGAATGAATGTTTTCAGATACTTAGGAGTTGACGTGTCGGGGAGGGATTTAGAAGATGGGGTTAATCAAGAATTGATGAGGGAAAAAAGGTGGTGGTGGTTGGGGTATATGTGGAGTCAAAAAACGTACTATGGAGGCAAAGAAGGGAATGTATAAAGTATGTAGTACCAACACTCTTATTGGATGTGAACTTGGGTGGTAAATGCAGCAGCGAGGAGACGGTTGGGGGCAGTGGAGATGTCCTGTCTAAGGCAATGTGTGGTGTAAATTTTTATGCAGAAAATTGGGAGTGTGGAAATTGGGAGAAGGTGTGGAGTTAATAAAGGATTATCAGAGGGCAGAAGAGGGGGTTGTTGAGGGGTTTGGTCATTTAGGAAAGGATAAAAGTAAATGACTGGAAAGCATAAAATTATAGGGGAAGGAAAAGGGTGGGGGTCCCCTCGAAAGGGTTAAAAAGGGGGGGTAAAGGAGGTTTTGTGGGTGAGGGGCTTGGATTTCCCAGAAGGTGCATGAGCGTTTTAATAGGAGTAAAGGGAACGAATGAACTTGGGCCTGAGATCTTTTGGAAGGAGGGGGTAATATTTATGAAGGGATTCGGGGAAACCGTTATTTTCTATAGTGGGGGACTTATTTGGGAAAGGGGAAGTACAATGCCTGCATTTTAAAGGAGGGTTTGGGAAATTTTGGCTTTTGGGAGGGATATTTTGTGTATCTCTATACGTATATGTCAAAAATTTGTATTCTGAGCACCCTGCAAAAGCAGTGATAATGTGTGAGTGTGGTGAAATTTTTTGAATGATGATAAAAGTTTTTCTTTTTGGGGATTTTCTTTTTTTTTTTTGGGTCCCCCTGCCTCGTGGGAGAGCCGATTGTTGAAAAAAAAAAAAAAATGAATGTTCCAGGGATTTGTAGGACTTGTGGTAGCCAGGCAACTTGTGGATTGTGGTGCCTGCAACTTGTAGGGATTTGGGGGTAGCCGGGCAACTTGTAGGACTTGGGGTAGCCAGGCAACTTGAGGATTTTGGGGTAGCCAAGCAACTTGTAGGCTTGGGTAGCCAGGCAGTTTGTGGAGCCGGGAAACTTGTATTTTGTGGTACCGGGCAACTGTGGGATTTGTGGTAGCCAGGCAACTTTTAGTCCAACATCAAAAAAAATGTGTCATTAAATATTCGGGGGGGGAAATAAAAATTTTTCCCTTTCAAGCCTTACTCAAGGGTCTTTTCTTCTAAAAATGGTGTTAATGAAAGGGAGTGTTTTCTTTTTTATTCACTGTATCAACCTGGAGAAACTGTACACAATGTATAGTGACGAAAACAGCCCGTTCATTGGATTGTTACATTATGTGGGGTGGGGTGGGGGGGTGAGAGCTGCCCTTCCTGGCACCCATCTTCCCAACCTGACTTCTAAAAATAAAACTCATCTCACCCTACTTAAGACTAAAAATATTTTAAGGAAATTTAATGAGTGTACTATACATGTATATGCATTTTACGTCTAGGAGTTTAATGTCGTGAGGTGGGGTGGCCAGGCAGTATGCCATACCCCCAATGATTTTTTACAAATAAACTTTTCCCTCTCCCCCTTTCTTTAAAGACCATTAAGACTACAACTTTTTTAAGGTAAGTAATACGTGTACTGTAAAAGTTTTTATCCTCAGGGAGTTAAGCATCTTGTATATATGTGTGGGGGGTTGGGGCCGGGGGGGGGCACACACAGATTTCTTAGAGAAAAATACTACCCCCTTTTGCCCTACTTTAAACTTCAAAATTTTAAGGAAAATAGTGTACTGGTATTTACCTTTTTAATGGTAGTTTATTGCGAGTTAAATATATTTAGTGTAAAACTTGTTTCGGGCATTTTATGCATTTATAAAGAAAAAAAATGGAGTTCGTTTTCCCGGCGAAGTCTGCTTTCCCCGGCAGAGCCTGGAACCTAACCTGCTGAATGGGGGGCCACTTATAAAAAAAACCAGGGTGACATTAATTCCCTGTCAAAGATTTTCTTTTACCGGGAAGTATTCTCCCTCTCTTCACAGCCCCTAACCTAGCTCCTATCCTCATAAAAACTTTTAAACATTTAAAAACTTACTCCCTTTCCTTAACAGGGCCCCCCGGTTACGATATTTTTTCACTCCAAAAAGTAGTTCAGTCCCAGTCCCAACCCCCAATTTGTTCCCAAAAGGAATATTGTGAAGTAATTAGTCCATTTCGACCCCCCAAAATACAGTCAAACGCACTTACATAAAAACATTACATAATTGGTCCATTCGGGGGTGATCGTTAGCGGGGGTCCACTTACTTGCAACATCTCCACTTGCTCCCCTACCCCTTTATCAATCCTTTTCTAAATCCATAAATGCAAAAAAAAATTTCCCTCCCTTTACTAAATACTTTTTCCAAATACTTAAATGTAAGCACTTGATCACACATTCCTACCCACTCTAAAACCTCCTTGCCATCCGAAAACCTACATTCTGTCTTACCTCTAATTTTTTCAATAATAACCTCCCATACATTTTTCCCCGGGGATACTTAGAAAATAATTCCTCTATATTTTTACAATCCTTTTGTCCCCCTTCCCTTTTATATAAAGAAACTTACAAATCTCTGCCAACCCAGGTCCTTCCCCTCTTTCATATTTTTTATTAAACAATAATACCAACCACTCTAACACTATACCCCCCCCTCCCTGTTTTTAAACTTTTCTGCATGACCCCATCATTTCAGCTGCTTTACCACCTTTATTCTACGTAATGCCTCGCGCATCCCCCCCCACACTCATATCCTGCTTTCTTCACTCCAAAAAGATGGAAACCCCCCGGGCCAATCCCAGGGAGGTATCCAAATCCCTAAATAATACTTTTTGTAACTCCACACCTCCTAATTTCCACACTATAAATTTTTCTGCTAATATTTACACCGCACTTTCCCTTTTAGAAAACGACATTCCATGCCTCCCCCTCCCCCTTGCGCACCATCCAACCCTACTTCACACCATATAAGAGTGTTGGTACCACTGTAATTTATATATGTGTTTTTTTAATTTTTTAGATTATTGATGTGCCCAAGTAAAAGTGCTAAGTTTATAGAGCCCCTTTTGATACAACGATGATCACAGCCTGACCCAGGAAGAAAGAATTGTTTTTAAAACTACTTTCCCCATTGCTCCAGACATTGTTTCCAAAGGTGTATATTGTGTGTTCTCAGTAAAACTGTTTTTATAATAATTTTTTTGGGAATGCAATTTGAAATAAAACAAGAGTTTGATTGTAAATTTTTTTTTTTTTAACATTTGGGCCATCTCCCACCGTAAAAAACCCCTCATTTATTTATGTTACTTAACCCTTAAACTGTCCAAACGTAGATCTGCATTCGGAGCGATAGTGGTGCAAACATATCTACATTTGGACAGTTTAAGGGTTAATATGAATTGTATATGTCTTTGGGGATAACAAAGATTTTTGTTTTTGCTTGGTTACACTAGTTATAATTGAATAATTTTGTCATCTCTTCTGTTGGAGGATTAACTGATTACGTATATTCAATGCAAATAATCCTACAGAAATAGTTATATTAACATGCATGGTCATATAATTATTTTGATCTTATTTTTTTTATTTTTTCTTCTAGTTTTTGACAAAGGCAAACCTTAAGTTGGGTTTTTTCCCGACTTGTTGGTGTATGTGGGCGTGTTGGGGTCCTGGAGGGTGAGCTGACACCACTGGCTACCTTGCTGGATGAGCCTTTCAATGTGCGCGCTTCACTTGCTGCTCAAATTTTGACCATGGTTGATGACTTCATGGTAAGCTAGTTTTACAAGAGGTTATTCAAGCTTTTAATTTTTTGGATATATATGTATGTTCCGCAGTGGCAATATCTTACTTTTATAATTTAATCCCAGTCTAAAGTATGTGGCATTTTCAGGGTTTAAGGGTTGATCCTTAACTTCCAATACAAAAATAAATCTGGCTTTTTAAATTTTAAAAGCCTTTAACAAAAACCCTTTCAGGGTCGGGGCCCTCTCCTAAACCTTTCAGGTTTTAAAAATTTTTTGGGAAAAAAAAAAAAAAATTCTTATGAAATGAAAAAATCTTTTCCCGATCATAATACACCAAGGTATAAAAATTGAGGGAAAACTTAAAGAATTATGCCTGCAAAGTTAGCGGCCCTCGAACGATTGTATGCATTGTCTATTTCACCCATTTTGAGCCTTATTTGGGCCCAATTTCAGCATGTGGGCGACAGAATTATATCTATTTTGATAGAACTACATTTTTTTTATTGAATGAGTACAAGAAACCACCCATTTCCCAAATTTCAAGTACCAATAAAGGGGTCAAAAAATTGGAAATTTTTCCCAAATTTAAAACAAATTTCAGAAGAGAAAATTTTCCAAAAAGGGTCCAATAAGAAAAGACAGACTTCCTGGCACTAAAATAATTTTTTTCTCTGTTCTTAGCAGTCCCCAGGCCCCTCTTGCATCTCTTTGCTTTCCATTTAAATTTTTTATTCCACAAAAAAAGAAGTTTACTGTTATGCAGCTACGCTTTAGTGTAGAAATGGAAATAAATAAATCATGCACTTGTAAAAGAATATTAGACTCACCATTGAGTGTTTTGGGCGCTTGGCATATTTTTTTACTTTGAAATTTGGTAAAAATCAAACATTTCGCTTTTTTTTGAGCTAAATTTAAAGGGTACTTTTTTTAAAACCAATCAAAATCATCTAAATTTCCTGTAATATGTCTTCCTTCTAAAAAATGAGACCAGGAAAATAAATACAACCAAAATACCATACAAAAATACATGCAAAGTCGCTTTTTTTAAACCAAAAACAGGTTGGGTTTTTTTTTTTTCTCATTATGCACTGGGCGCAGGATTTTTTTATACTATGCACACTGACCCACAGACCTATTCTTTCATTGTAGGCCCCCAGTTTTTTCTCTCACTAATTTAAAAGGGGCTAGAATTTAGATGTTTGACGTCATAACCTTGGTGCAAAAGCCGTACATCGTGGGAAAACCCTAAAAAGGGTTTTTAACAGCTTTAACTCAAAACCCCGGGTTTCATATTTAGGTTCTTTATTTGAGAAATCACTTGTACATAGAATTTAGGCAAAAGTGCTGTAATTTTCATTTTGGTTATTTTAAAAAAGTATGAAAATTACAGTACATACTTATGTTGTTTGGAATTAGAAAATTATAAATAAAACAAAAGGTAAGTTTGAGATTATTGAATTTATAATTCACTTTTTTGTAGAGTTTAAAACACATCAAATACGAAATTTAAAAAATTTGGAACTTTATTTTTGAGTTATTTTGTGTCCCATATGTGGATAAAAATGGGAGGTGTTTAAAAATTCTTCATTTAAATTATTTTTAGTGCAGTTGATCCCCGCTTAATGACCTTGATAGGGGCCCTATTTTAGTTTGCAGCAGCCTGGTTTCCAATGTTGAGCACTTCCCCGTGAACCAGCCCCACAAACTATGGAATAAAGCAATTCATTCTCCAACACGCTATTTTAGAGTTTAAACACATTTGTAAATTTTTTTTTTTTTTACACATTGGTTGCCTCCCACCAAGGCAGGGTGACCCAAAAAGAAAGAAAAAACCAAAAAGAAAGAAAAAAAAATTTCTATTCAAAGCTTTCACCATCATCATACATAATCACTGTCTTTGAGAGCGGCTTGGATACGAAGTTTGATGTACAGTAGACCGATTTAAAAGTTTTTTTTTTGGCAATTTGGTTATAGCACTATTGAAGAATTGCGCATATTTTTGTTAAAACTTCGTAAAATTAACTTAACAGGGTTTTTTGCAGGGGGGAAAAAAAAATTTTAGACCCTTGCCTCAGGTACACCTGCTTGGCTGTGGGTCAGATTGATGAATCAACAGGGAAGCCCTCCACCTCCCCCCCCCCCCTCCGCCACCCCCCCCCACCCTTGTCCCAGTCTTTGGGTTTATACGCTGTAAACGTCCATCCTCGCTATAAGTTTAGATCTTTTTTTTGCCTATTTTAAAACTGCCAAGCAATCATGGCACCCGTAGGATACAATGTTTTTTTAAAAATGGCAAGAAAAGCTAAAGCTTTAAGTCTTAGAAATTTAAAGAAGAAAACAAGGGTATTAGACAAAGATAGCCTGTGGCCAAATGAAGCGTCACTTTTTGCACATAAAAAGAGGTAAAATTAGTTTTTTTGATGACCCCACCACTGGAAATGACTGACTGTATTTTGATGACTTTAATGATACTGTATTACTGACTGTTAAAACTTGATTATTTACTGACTTACTTTACTGACTGCATTACTGACTTACTTACTGATTACTGACTGACTTACAAATTGACTGATTTTCGACGACTTGACTGAGGACAAAACCCACTACTGTCTTAAAGTTTGATTTCTCACTGAAAAAGGACCCTGAAACAGTGCTAGGCAGCTGATGCCTTACCCTCAGTTGTAAAATGTCTGGGGGTAAAATAGACAGAAATCCTTTCAAATTTATGCTACTCCCCGTTTCAACCTCGACTTTAGTACCAGGACCTCTACCATCCCCCACCCCGTAAAAGGGACAGATAACTCCCACCTTTCCCCAATTACCAAAGAACATCAGCACCCACAATTTAAGGAAGAAATATAATTTTTGTTGCCTTTGTAATCTTTAAACGTAAAAAAAAAACAAATACTATGATAATGAAATACAAATTACATATTCACTTTTATTTTTTGTAAGATCTGTTGGGCTAGAAAAAGTTTTTTAGCTTTTTGGAGGCTCTCAGGAAATAACCCTATTTTTCCCAAAAAGTTCTTCAGTTTGTCTGACCGATTTTAACAAAACGGGGTTTCAGGGGAAACCCAATACCTGTGAAAAAAATGGTTAAGTACCTCCAAACTGCCCTTATAAATACAGGACCCTCGACCAACGATGGCATCGATTCACATAAATCCGACTAGCGATGCATTTTAAAAGCAAAATTTTTCCTCGACTACGCTAAAAAAAACCGCCAACGCTATTTTCCGTTTGAGACACGTCCCCTTCGGCCCGAGCCGCCTCACTTGTCCCCGGGTGCCAGTGTTTACAAGCCAGCCAGCCACCGCGGTCGCTTCCAAACAACAATTTGGGAAAATTTCATATTATCACGCCTTTGTGTGATTGCACCTGCAAAATAAGTCACCATGGGCCCCAAAAAAGCTTCTAGTGCCAAACCCCACACAAAAAGGGTGAGAATTACATGGAAGAGAAAAGATCATTGCTAAGTCGAAAGTGGAGTGGTGTCTCCGAGCTGGGCAGGTTGTATTGTAAACCCGTCAACCATGCTACTATTGTGGCAAAAAACCAACAGGAAGGTTCTTGCCAAAAGGGGCAACTTGTTTTCAAAACGGGAAACGAAGTGATAGAAAGTTGGGACTGTTATTGGTGGATAAAAGAAAAACAGATAGCAGGAATAGCATCTCTCAACGAAAATTTTTAAAAGGTAGGGAAATTCATGACGGTTTAATTTAAAAAAATGCCCAACTAGTGGTGATGTGAGTGAATTTTAAAGGGCCCGCAACGGGTTTGGTTTGAGAATTTAAGAAGCGTATGGCATTCATAGTGTGATAAGGATGGTGATGCTGCAATTCGGACCCCAAAGCGGCAAAAAATATGTAGAATTTAAAGGGGTAATAGACGTGAAGGACTGAAACCTGAAAAATTTTAATTTTTGACGAAACAGGTTTTGTTTTGGAAAAAAATCCAAAAAGGACGTACATTACTCAGGAGGAAAAGGCACTCCCAGGGGAAAAACCTATGAAAGACAGGCTTACTTGTTGAGTTGCCAATTTCAGTGGTGATTGCAAAAATGAAGCCCTTTTGGGAGCTTTGGGCAATTTTTCCGCGCGCGCTCAACCAAAAAAACAAAAATTTTGGAAATTTATTATTATACCAAAAAATAGCTTAACTCTTTGGAAACAATGGTACAAGAATCAATGTTTTAAGACGTTTCTACAAAGAAATTATGTCATTTATATCAGGGATGGTAAAGACGGTAGGTAGGCGTTTTCTCAACCCAAGTATTTTTTGAATTTTTCCTTGTTTTTTATTTCTTTTTTTTGCATTATTTTTCAATATAAAAAATTGATTTTTTGGGATCATATAAAGTGGTGGAGCTTTTCAGTAGAGTGCCCCAATAGGGAGCCATCTGAGAAAAACTCGGGAGTCTCCCCCCCAGATGGTGCCAGGGAAATCACTTATTATTACGTTTATATCGCTTTTATTCAACTATACGGCTTTTTTATCTATCAGAATTGATCTAATATGATATAATAAACACTAAAATAACAAACAAACATGTTTTACCCTTTAAATGAAAAAATAGGCCCTAATATAGCGAAGGCCACCAGCAATATTTCGATTAAAAGTGTTACTCCTGGGCTCCTTTTTTTAAATTTTTTGGGCTTGAGTGATAGAAAACGGTGTTTTGAAAAGGGGTAAATGCACTAGAAAATCATTTTTTAAGAAAAACACCAAAAAAAACCCGATTTCCGCCAAAAAAAAAATTTTTTTTAGAGGTAGGCCTGCCGACGTTTTTAGGGTATATCTCGAAGTAACTTTTTCATTTTTTCGCTAAAGTACACCATTATTAATGATTGTATTGAAATGATTTTCACTGACAATATAAAACAAGGTGTTTTGAAAATCTGATGCTTCTTTTTTTGGAATATATCAATATTTTTGATTTTTTTGGGAGGTAAAAGGCAGTATTTTGGGGAATCCAAAAAAAATCATCAAATTAATTTTTTTTTTTTTTAGAAAAGATTATTTTGATGAAACATGTGCTCCCCCAAATTTGTTCAGATGTTTTCTAACGGGTTTGGGGTTGCGGAAGTCCCCCGAAGTGCCATTTTGTCATCCTTGCGCCATATATGAAGTCACTGAAAATTTTTTTTCTCTGTTGTTTTTGGGCCCAAACAACGAAACTTGTCACATTCTTTACATTGAACCTCTAAATGACACCAAAAAAAAAAAAATTGGTTAAAAATAAAAAAGTTGGCCAAATTTAGGGACGTGCCCCCTTTTTTGGTTATCACTCTGAAACTCCCCAAATGTTCAGGAAAAAAAGTGCCCAAGGGTAATTGTGTGTGCTGTGGAGGGCAAACATAAGGGATGGGTCACTAGGGGCTTTTTCTTGATGGTTACACCAAGATTTGCCCCCCGGAAAAATTTCCTATTTAAAAAAAAAATTTGCCTTAAGTGCCTCCTGGCATTAGACAATGCACCCGGTTTTTTTCCTTCAATTGGCAGAGCGACTTTCGTGGGCATGATTCATTAAGGTGAAGTTTTTGCCCCTACTACCACCCCCTTTCCTGCAGCCCATGGACCCGCAGGTCATTTCCAATTCAAGAAACTTCCAAAAGCTGTTTGAAAGGTGCTTTGTAGTGACCTCAGAAACTCAACTGACTCTAAATCACTTTAGCATCCCCAATTGTGAAAATTTAAAAAGGCTTGGGAAGAAGTGCTAAGAGGACCTTGAACTCTGCCTGGAAAAAATGTGGCCCGAATGTGTAGAAAAAGGGGGTTTTGAAGGGTTTGAGGGTAAACCCCGGAATCCATGCCAGTTGAAACCATTGTGGCTTGGGGAAGTCCTTGGGGTTGGGGGGTGGGGGGGATGTGAAAGAGTTGGGGGAGGAGGACAATGAAGAACTAACCCCTGATGAGCTGCTAATCATCTTCCAGCATGAGGCCACCCCTGGGAAACTGCTTTGGGGGAGGGGAAAAGGAAAATTTAAGAAGTTGCCTACTTTAAGATTAAGGAAAACTTGCAATTTGGGTTAAAATGCAAACCTTTTGATGAAAACACCCTCACGCGCTACTGCAAACCGTGTTGGCAACCTGACCTGACAATGTTTCAAACACTTTAGAAAGTCATAAAGAACGGGAGGTACAGGCCTCTATGGACAGATATGTTGTGCGACGAAATCCAGGACTCTGAAACTGGCCAGTGGCATTAAAAAACAAGGGAAGAACCCGAAAAAGCTTGCTACCCCAATCCCAAGGAAGAGGATTTTCCTTCTAAAAACAAAAATCAAAACTCTCCCCCCCCCCATCCCCTCAATCATCACCAATCTTCAATGAAGGAAGTGTCTTAACTGGCATGTCTTTTTCAGTTTTTGTGTATTTAAAATTTAAAAATTTCATGTGGTAAATTTTTTTTTTTTCAATACTTTGGGGTGTCAGGAATGGATTAATTTGATTTCCATTATTTCTTATGGGGAAAATTAACTCGACTAACGTAATTTCGATTAACGTGACTCTCAGAACATTAATATCGCTTGTCGAGGGTCCACTGTAATAAAGTAAATAAAAATAAAATAAATAAAAATAATAAATTTAATAAATTATAAAATACTCTATATCTGAATTGTCTGTCTAAGTTGTATTTGTTAGGGTAGGGGCACTTGGGAGCAAGTTACCCTTCCATTTGTTTGAAATTTCTACTGGTAGTTTCTTTTTCCCACAGATATAAGCACAAGTGCTGATAATGAGAAAAATACACTATTTGCATGATTCTTGAATTTAAAAGGGATGAAAATAGATACTATATTTTAAAATATTTATTGTTGACCTTGACCTCGTTAAAAATATGAAACTTAGAAATATTAATATATACCACACAGTTAAAGAGTTTGTTTTTTGTGAATATAATAATAATAATACCTAGGTAGTAGGTTGGTAGACAGCAGCCGCCCAGGGAGGTACTACAGTCTTGCCAAGCGAGCGTAAAACGAAAACCTGTAATTGTTTCACATAATGGTAGGTTTGCTGGTGTCTTTTTTCTGTCTCATAAACATGCAAGATTTCAGGTACGTCATGTTACTTCTCCTTACACTTGGGTCACACTACACATGCATGTAAAAGCATATATATACACACACCCTTCTGGGTTTTCTTCTATTTTCTTACTAGTTCTCGTTTATTTCCTTTTATCTCCATGGGGAAGTGGAACAGAATTCTTCCTCTGTAAGCCATGCGTATCGTAAGAGGCGACTAAAATGCCAGGAGCAAGGGGCTAGTAACCCCTTCTCTTCTATACATTACTAAAGTTAAAAAGAGGAACTGTTTTTGTTTTTGGGCCACCCTGTTTTGGTGAGATACGGCCAGTTTGTTGAAAGGATAATAATGATAATGAAGGGATTCAAGGAAACTGGTTAGCCGGACTTGAGTCCTTTAAAGGGTTTAGGATATTGGCAGTTTGGGGGGATGTCTAAGCTGTCGTATCTGAGTGCCTCTGCAAAGACAGTGTTTATGAGTGATGGTGAAAGTGTTGAATGACGATGAAAGTTTTTCTTTATTTTTTGGATGTTTCTCTCTTTTTGGATCACTCTGCCTCAGTGGGAAATAGCCGATGGGTTAAAAAAAAAAGATTACAGGAGATGGGAAGTTCAGTGCCAGCACTGAAGGAGGGGTGTTAGTGTTGCAGTTTTATAACTGTAGTGTAAGCATGCCTCTGGCAAGACAGTGATGGAGTGAATGATGAAAGTTTTTCTTTTTCAGGCCACCCTGCCTTGGTGGGAAATGCTGGTGTGTTAATAAAAATAAAAATAAAATAATATGTACATCATTTATGTCCAATTTGTGCATTAATTCTTATGGGCAATCAGGTGATAGAAAATAACATGATGGTTTGTGGGACAGACTTATACATCTCAGATATGGAAAGAATATGGAACTCAAAATGAGCACTAAATACAAAATATATAAAAGATTTGAAAGTAGGCCAGGTGACCTGTCATTTAAAGAACACTAAAAAAGCAAATTCCAAATAGACCAGAAAAATGATGAGGTAGATAATAGTTAAACTTTAAAGAGAGAGAGAGAAAAAGAGAGAAATAAAACCAATGGTGGCATACACCTCACTTGCACTCTTTCATTTAGAATGTTGTTCAGTGTTGATGGCTATATTCAGAGAAGGTAAGATATCAAAGCTAAAAAAGATAGAGATTGTTTACTTTCCATATTGAACCATTAAAGCATTTAACCCGTAAACGGTTCAAACGTATATTTTTTTTTTTCAACAAGTCGGCCGTATCCCACCAAGGCAGGGTGGCCCAAAAAGAAAAACAAAAGTTTCTCTTTTTAAATTTAGTAATTTATACAGGAGAAGGGGTTACTAGGCCCTTGCTCCCGGTATTTTAGCCACCTCTTACAATACACATGGCTTACGGAGGAAGAATTCTGTTCCATTTCCCCATGGAGATAAGAAGAAATAAACAAGAGCAAGAAATAGAAAGAAAATAGAAGAAAACCCAGAGGGGTGTGTATATATATGCTTGTACGTACATGTATGTGTAGTGTGACCTAAGTGTAAGTAGAAGTAGCAAGACATACCTGAAATCTTGCATGTTTAAGAGACAGAAAAAAGACACCAGCAATCCTACCATCATGTAAAACAATTACAAGATTCCGTTTTACACTCACTTGTCATGACGGTAGTACCTCCCTGGGTGGTTGCTGTCTACCAACCTACTACCTACATTCAAACGTATATCTTCTTTCTTTCAACACACCGGCCGTATCCCACCAAGGCGGGGTGGCCCAAAAGGAAAAACGAAAGTTTCTTCTTTTACATTTAGTAATATATACAGGAGAAGGGGTTGCTAGCCCCTTGCTCCCGGCATTTTAGCCGCTTCTTACAACACGCATGGCTTACAGAGGAAGAATTCTGTTCCACTTCCCCATTGAGATAAGAGGAAATAAACAAGAACAAGAACTAGAAAGAAAATAGAAGAAAGCCCAGAGGGTTTTGTATATGTAGTGGACCCCGGCATACGATATTAATCTGTTCCTGAGAGCTCATCGTATGCCGTAATTATCGTAAGGCGAATTAACTTTCCCCATAAGAAATAATGGAAATGAAATTAATCCGTGCAAGACACCCAAAAGTATGAAAAAAAATATTTTTACCACATGAAATATTAATTTTAATACAAACTGAAGAAGACATCCACATGTACTAAGCTACTAAGAATAGAATACATGGCATTTACCTTTAATGAAGATCTGGTGATGATTGATGGGATGGGAGGAGGGGAGAGTGTGAAAGTTGTTATTGTTTAGAAGGGGAATCCCCTTCCATTAGGACTTGAGGTAGCAAGTCCTTTTACGGGGTTACTTCCCTTCTTCTTTTAATGCCACTAGAACCAGCTTGAGAGTCACTGGACCTCAGTTGCACAGCATATCTGTCCATAGAGGCCTGTACCTCCTGTTCCTTTAACCCTTTGAGGGTCGACAGGCCCTCTCCGAAACTCGTTCTCAGGGTCGGCCAAATTTAAAAAAAAAAAAAAATTATTTTCTCTTATGAAAAGATAGAAAATCTTTTCCCGATCATAAAGACACCAAAAGTTTGAAATTTGATAGAAAACTTACGGAATTATGCTCTCGCAAAGTTAGCGATCTCGGCGATGTTTACGCATCGGCGATTTTGCCCACTTTCAGCCCCATTTTTGGCCAATTTCACTGTACTAGTCGACAAAAAACATGAATATTTCGCTAGAACTCCATTTTTTCTATCGAATGGGTGCAAGAAACCACCCATTTATAAATTCAACTATCCAGTACAGTGGTCAGAATTTAGCAATTTTGCCAATTTCACACAAATTTCAAAAGATGCCAATTTCCGAATAGGGTCCAGAATAAACAAGAAAGACATTCCTGGCACTAAAATGAGATTTCCTCTAGTCATTAGTCACGTCTCAAGGCCCCTCTTATATTCTTTTGCTTTCCACTTTGAATTTTTATTCTCACAAAAAATATAAGATTTACTGTTATGCAGACTACTGCATTAGTGTAAAAAATGGTATAAATATTATTGGTGCACTTGTAAAAGAATATTAGACTCACCAGTTGACGTGTATTGCATGCTTGGCACGATTTGTTTACTTTTGAAGTTTGGTAAAAATTGAACATTTCTGCTACTTTGAGCTCAATTTCAAGGCACCTTTCATTGTAAAACCAGTCAAAATCATCTCAATTTCTGTAATATGTCTTCCATTCTATAAAATGAGACCAAGAAAACTAGAATACAACAATAAATACCATACGAAAATACACTGCAAAGTCGCCTATTTATTAAAAAAAAATGGTCAAAGTTTTTTTTTCTCAATATGCACTGTGTGCTGCAGGATTTTTTTTAGACTGTGCACACTGACCACATAGACCCATTCTTTCATATGAAGGCCTACCAGCTTTCTCCCACTAGATTTGAGGCCGCTAGAATTTATGAGTACTAGTACGTCAAAAACCCCTACGCGTAAAACGTACTAGTATGACCAAAACCCTCAAAGGGTTAAAACTTTCCTAAAATGGGCCATAACATTGTCATTGTACATGTTGCCAACACAGCTTGCAGTAGCTGTGTCAGGGTGATTTTCATCTGCAAAGGTTTGCAGTTCAACCCGCTTTTCACACATTTCCTTAATCTTTGAAGTAGGAAACTTCCTCAATTTCTCTCTCTCTCCTCCTCTGAAGCAGTTTACTCAGGTCTGGCCTCTTGCTGTTGAAGTTGATCTTGCAGCTCTTCAGTGGCTAGTTCTTCATTGTCCTCCTCCACCAACTCTTCCACATCCTCCCCACTAACCTCCAACCCCAAGGACTTTCCCAATGCCACAATAGATTCCACAACTGGCATAGGGTACTGAGAGTTAGCCCCAAACACTTCAAAATCCCTTTCTTCTACACATTGTGGCCACAGTTTCTTCCAAGCAGAGTTCAAGGTCCTCTTAGTCACTCCCTCCCAAGCCTTACCTATAATGTTTACACAATTGAGGATATGAAAGTGATCTTTCCAAAACTCTTTTAGAGTCAATCGAGTGTCTGAGGTCATCTCAAAGCACTTTTGAAACATAGCTTTTGTGTAGAGTTTTTTGAAGTTTGAAATGACCTGCTGGTCCATGGGCTGCAGGAGAGGAGTGGTATTAGGAGGCAAAAACTTGACCTTAATGAAGCTCATGTCCATAGAAAGTCACTCTGCCAAGTCTGAAGGATGACCAGGAGCATTGTCTAATACCAGTAGGCACTTAAGGTCCAATTTCTTTTCCATTAGGTAATTTTTCACAGTGGGGGCAAATGCATGGTGTAACCAGTCATAGAAAAGGTCCCTAGTGACCCATGCCTTACTGTTTGCCCTCCACATCACACAAATTAGCCTTGACAACATTGTTTTTCCTGAACGCTCTGGGAGTTTCAGATTGATACACCAATAAAAGCTTCACTTTGCAATTACCACTAGCATTAGCATACATCAGAAGAGTAAACCTGTCTTTCATAGCCTTATGTCCTGGGAGTGCCTTTTCCTCTTGAGTAATGTAGGTCCTGCTTGGCATTTTCTTCCAAAACAGACCTGTTTCATTGAATTAAACACTTGTTCAGGTTTCAATTCTTCACTGTCTATGTAATCCTTGAATTCCTGCACATATTTTTCAGCTGCTTTTTGTTCCAAACTGGCAGCCTCACCATGCCTTATCACACTGTGTATGCCACTACGATTCTTAAAACTTTCAAACCGACCTTTGCTGGCCTTAAATTTACTCACATTAAACCCCTAGTTTGCAGGCATTTTTTTTAAAATTTAAATCGTCATGCAACTTCCTACCTTTTCACATATGATTGCTGGAGAGATGCTATCTCCTGCTATCTGTTTTTCATTTATCCACACCAATAACAGTCTCTCAACATCTTCTATCACTTGCGATCTCTGTGTCGAAAACAGGCATGCACCTTTTGCAAGAACAGCTTCCTTGATTGCCGTTTTGTTGGCCAATATAGTAGCGATGATTGATTGGGGTTTGGTATACAACCTGTCCAGCTCCGACATACGCACTCCACTTTCGTACTTAGCAATTATCTCTTTCTTCATTTCCATAGTAATTAGCACCCTTTTTCCCGCAGGGTTGGCACTAGAAGCTTTCTTGGGGCCCATTGTGACTTATTTTGCATAAACAAGCACCAAAAACACTGTGATAATATGGAATGTACCGAATGTATGCTTAGATGCGACTGCACTGGCTGGCTTGTAAACACTGGCACGCACGGGGCAGCTGAGGACACACATGGGACATGTCCCGGGACGAATGGGTTGTGGCGGGTTTTTTAACGTGGGGGTGAGGAAAAAATTTTGCTTTAAAATGTACGTATGCTGGTTTTTAAACTGCCGAGCCACGATGCCAGGGTCCACTGATATCTTGTACATTATTTTAGGTGACCTAATTTGTAGTAAAGTACCCAGATGTACCTAAAATTTTTGCATGTTTAATGAGACAGAAAAAAGACCCAGAAATCCACCATCATGTAAACAATTACAGGGGACCCCCGCATAACGATGCATCACATAGCGTTTTTTTTCCGCATACCGTTTATTTTTAACGAAAATTTTTTGCCGCCATACCATTAAAAAACCCCCTTACCGTTTTTTCGTCGGACGCGCCCAAAATGTGCCCTCAGCCACCTCACATGTGCCGGCCGTCCCATTTTTTACCAGCCACCTCCCTAACATCCAAGCAACCCGAATTTTTCGTACTATTACAGTATTTTCGTCTGTTTCTGGAAAAATAATGCCCTGGTCCCCAAGAAGCTTCTAGTGCCAACCCTACCCCCAAAAGGGAAAAGAATTATATAAAATAAAGAAAAGAAATTTTGAAAAGATGAAAGTGGATGCGTATAGCCGCCTAGTAAACTGTACAAAAACCCCCAATCAACCATCGCTACTATGGGGGCACCAGAAAGACAAAAAGGAAGCTGTTCTTGCCAAAGGTTCAACTGTGTTTTCAAAACAAAAAATCACAAGTGATGGAAGATTTGAAGACTTTTATTGGTGTGGAAAATGAAAAACACTAGCAGGAATAGCATCTCCAAGGATCATAGTGAAAAGGCTAGGAATTGCGAGGATTTAAAATTAAAAAATGCCGCAACTGTATGATGTGAGTGAATTTAAGGCCCAAAGGTTGGTTTGAGAGATTTAAGAAGCGAGGGATCATAGTGTGATGGGCATGGTGAGGCTGCCATTTGGGACCAAAAGGGGCTGAAAAATATGTGCAAAAATTCAAGGTACATAGAACTGAAGGACTGAAACCTAACAATGTTTAATTTGAAAAACGGGCCTTTCGGGAAAGAAAATGCCAAGCAGGACCTACATCTCAGGAGAAAAGGCACTCCCAGGACAAAAGCCATGAAAGACGGCTTACTTTGTTGATGTGTCCAATGCTACGGGTGATTGCAAAAGTGAAGCCTTTTATTAGTGTATCACCTGAAACTCCCAGGCGTTTTGGGGCAAAAAAAATTCCCTCAAGGAAAATTTTGTTGCTGTGGAGGGCAAAAGTAAGGCGGGGTCCTAGGGAATTTTTCTATAACTGTTACCCAGCATTTGCCCCCAAGGGAAAAAATTTCCCTAACTGAAAAAAATTTAGAACTTAAGGCCTCCTGGTGTTAGACAAGCCCCGGGTCACCCTACAACGGGCAAGCGACTTTAGGGACATATTTCTTAAGGTGAAGTTTTTGCCTCCAATACCACCCTCTCCGGCAGCCCGCCCAGCGGTTTTTGCAAACTTCAAGAAACTTACACAAAAGCTCTTTTGAAAGGTGCTTTGTAAGACCTCAGAAACCAAGCCTAAGAGATTTTTGGGAGTCACTTTAATACCTCAATTTGGAAACCCCTTATAGGTAAGGCTTGGGGGGGAAGTGACTAAAGGGCCTTAACTCTGCTTGAAGAAACTGTGGGCCAAAAGTGTAGCAAAAGGGAATTTAAGGTTTTGGGGTAACCCTGGAAATCCTGTGCCCTTGAGGAATCCCTTGTGGCATTGGGAAAGTCCTTGGGGTTGGGGGTTTGTGGGGAGGGTGGGAAAGAGTTGGGGGAGGAGGCAAGAAAACTAACCACTGATAGCTGTAGATCAACTTCAAGGCAAGAGGCCAACCTGGGGAAACTGGTCAGAGGAGGGGGGAGAGAAAATTTAAGGGGGGGGGGGGGGGGGGGCCACCAAAAAATAAAGGAAATCGTGCTAATGGCTTAAGGGGAAACCTTCATGGATGAAAATCACCCTCACCAGCTATTGAACCGTGCTGGTGATTATACACGACAATGTGTAAACACTTTAGGCAAGTCATAAAGGGAAAAGAGGAAAAGGGCCCCTATGGGCAGATATCTTGTGCGAAAAAATCCAGTGACTCTGAACTGGCCCTAGTGGGATTTAAAAAAAAAAGGGGAAATAACCCCAAAAAGGCTTACTACCTCAATCCTAATGAAGGGGGTTTTCCCCTTCTAAACAGTAAGAAATAATTCTCTCCCCTCCCCCCATCCCATCAATCACACCAAACTTCAATAAAAGTAAGGCATTTTAATTGGCATCCTTTTTTTAGTTTGTTGTATTAAAAATTTAAATTTCATGGGTAAAAAAAAATTTTTTTTTTTTACTTTTTTGGGGGTCTTGCACGGGTTAATTTTATTTCCATTATTTCTTAGGGGGAAAAACATTCGCATAAGATTATTTTTTTGCATAAAAATTATCCCTCTTGCACGGATTAAAATCGTTAACCGGGGGTCCACTGTACAGGCTTTCGTTTTACACTCACTTGTCAGGACGGTAGTACCTCCCTGGGCGGTTGCTGTCTACCAATCTACTACCTACATTCAAACGTATATATACGTTCTTATTCTTTCCGCTAGTGCCCCAAATGTATGTAAATGTTTTATTTTTCCTGCCTTCAAATATGGCACAATTGGCCTGAAATGCCTTGTCAGCATAGAATGGGTCATAACACTCAGTGTGCACTGCATTAAAAAAATCTGGGACCCCTTAGTACCTTGTGGGAGCACCAGTTCAAAAGAGCACCAGCTATAGCAAACAGCGAGGCAAACACCTGGGATTCACTGATTTCATGTAGTATTAACTCTCCCATTTTAAGAGGAAAGTGATTTTAACCCCGGGTTTAGTGGCTTTGAGGCGGATGTGGCCATAAGTGGTCGAGGAAATATCAAAAAACCTCGATAATGTCTTATAACCTATGTCTTAAGTAAAGATACACAATTCTGGAATGTAATACAGTGGTCCCTCGCTTTTCGTAGTTCTCGGCAGTCGTAAAATTCGCCAATCATAGGGGTATTTTTGTATAAACATGGACTCGCTTTTCATAGGTTGACTCGCGAGTTGTAGTTCGTCCGGGACGCGTACCCACGGCGTGAGCCGTGGCGGCAGCCAGTCTGGCATTGTTTACCAGTGAGCGAAGGTCCCCTCACGTGCTCCAGCGAAATATTTCATAATATTCCATTTATTTTAGTGCTTGCAAGTACTAAATAAGCTACCATGGCTCCAAAGAAAGCTCCTAGTGCCAAGCCTGTGGTAAAGAAGGTGAGAAATATGATTGAATTTAAGAAAACCATCATTGAACAATATGAAAGTGGTACAAGTGTGGCCGAACTGTCCAGGATGTATAAGAAACCCTACACAACCTTATGTTCCATAGTGGCCAAGAAAAAGGAAATCAAGGATGCTGTTGTTGCAAAGGGAGTAACTATGCTGACAAAAATGAGATCACCAGTACTGGAAGAGGTTGAGAAGTTACTATTGGTGTGGATAAATGAGAAACAATTAGCAGGAGATACTCTTATGACTTCGATTATTTGTGAAAAGGCTAGGCAGTTGCATGAAGATTTGGTAAAGAAATTGCCTGCAAATAGTGGTGATGTGAGTGAATTTAAGGCCAGCAAAGGCTGGTTTGAGAGATTTAAGAACCGTACTGGCATACACAGTGTGGTAAGGCATGGTGAGGCTGCCAGTTCGGACCACAAGGCAGCTGAAAAATATGTGCATGAATTCCAGGAGTACATAGAGGCTGAAGGACTGAAACCTGAACAAGTGTTCACTTGTGACGAAACAGGCCGCTTTTGGAAGAAAATGCCAAAGAGGACCTTCATTACACAAGAGGAAAAGGCAATGCCAGGTCACAAGCCTATGAAAGACAGGCTGACGCTAATGTTCTGTGCTAATGCTGGTGGGGAATTCAAAGTGAAGTCATTACTAGTGTACCATTCAGAAAATCCCAGAGTGTTCAGGAAAAACAATGTTATGAAGAGTAAATTGTGTGTGTTTTGGAAATCTAATAGTAAGGCATGGGTCACGAGGGAAATTTTCGTTGAGTGGTTCAATGAAGTGTTTGGCCCTAGTGTGGAGGAGTATCTCCTGGAAAAGAAATTGAATCTCAAGTGCCTCCTAGTAATGGACAATGCACCTGCTCATCCTCCAAACTTGGATGACCTAATTTTTGAGGAGTTTGGGTTCATCACAGTAAAGTTCTTGCCCCCGAATACCACTCCTCTCCTCCAGCCCATGGACCAGCAGGTCATTGCAAACTTTAAAAAACTCTACACAAAAGCAATGTTTCACAGGTTTGCAACAAGGTTTGCAACAAGACTAGTCCCAGAGCTAAGAGGTATGTCCTACGAGGAGAGGTTAAGGGAAATCAACCTGACGACACTGGAGGACAGGAGAGATAGGGGGGACATGATAACGACATACAAAATACTGAGAGGAATTGACAAGTTGGACAAAGACAGGACGTTCCAGAGATTGGACACAGTAACAAGGGGACACAGTTGGAAGTTTAAGACACAGATGAATCACAGGGATGTTAGGAAGTATTTCTTCAGCCACAGAGTAGTCAGTAAGTGGAATAGTTTGGGAAGCGATGTAGTGGAGGCAGGATCCATACATAGCTTTAAGCAGAGGTATGATAAAGCTCACGGTTCAGAGAGAGTGACCTAGTAGCGATCAGTGAAGAGGCGGGGCCAGGAGCTCGGACTCGACCCCCGCAACCTCAACTAGGTGAGTACAGACACTCATTTGACCCTAAGGGAATTTTGGAGAGAACACTTCAGCATCCTCCATTGCATAACCCTTATAGGTATGGCTTGGGAGGGAGTGACTACCAGGACTTTGAACTCTGCCTGGAGAAAATTGTGGCCAGATTGTGTTGACGAGAAGGATTTTGAAGGGTTTGGGACTGACCCTGATGAGCCTATGTCTGTTGTAAAATCAATTGTGGCACTGGGGAGTTCCATGGGGTTTGATGTGAGTTTGGAGGATGTGGAAGAATTGGTTGAAGACCACAACGAAGAGCTCACCACTGAGGAGCTGCAAGAGCTTCAGCAGGAAGAGCAACACATCGCAGCTCAGAATCTTGCTGCAGAGGAGGAGGAAGAGAGATGGAAGAAGGTGCCTTCTTCAGAAATTAAAGAGATTTTTACTGTGTGGGGTAAGATGGAAAGCTTTATGGAGAAACATCACCCTAACAAGGTTGCTGCAAGCTATATTGGCAACATGTACAGTGACAAAGTCTTGGGCCATTTTAGGGAAGTGTTAAAGAGACGCCAGAAACAGAGCTCTCTCCACAGTTATTTTGTGAGACTGGACTCCAGTGACTCTCAAGGTGGTCCTAGTGGCATTAGGAAACAGAGAAGACAAGCAACCCCAGAAAAGCAATTGGTACCTGAGGTGTTGATGGAAGGGAATTCCCCTTCCAAACTATAAACAATCTACTCTCTCTCCTCCAGTCTCCCATACACTAAGAAGAATCTCCAATAAAGGTAAGTGTTATGTTGTTAATGTTTCATTCATCATTTCCCATTGTATTGTTTATGTACTACATGTATATTTCATGTAAAATTTTTTTTTGTTTTAATACTTCTGGGTGTCAGGAACGGATTAATTGTATTTACATTGTTTCTTATGGGGAAAATTGATTCGTAAATCGTAAATTTCGTTTATAGTAATGGCTCCAGGAACGGGTTAATTACGATAAACGAGGGACCACTGTACTTGTTCACAGGCTGGTTGGCTAGCTGCGTGGCTGGCCGGCTGCTGGTGGCCTGGCTCCGTTTGTCTGTGTCTGTGTCTATCTCTG
>NC_069428.1:28797809-28820309 GCF_026875155.1 Cherax quadricarinatus | reverse complement strand
GGTCCAAGACTTTTCAACTAGCTACCAGCAAATATCAGAAATTTAGCTGGTACAGTTATTATTATAATAAAAAAGAAGCGCTAAACCTACAAGGGTCATACAGTGCAGTGCAGTATAGCCGGTGCAAGTGTACAAGTTTTCAAAAGGAAACTGAAATACTATCTACCAAGTGCCAGCTTAACCTGGTTGTAATGACTGTGTGCTCCAATAGACTGCCAGCAGTAACAACTTTGTTAAACAGCCTGACTCTAGGCTGGGCTGCAACAGTAGAAAAAATCTTGAAACCAGTCATGAGTACATGTATATCACAGATGTAAGTGGTTAAGGTGGTTGATGGTGTGAGCCAGGCATGTATTACTACTGCTGCTGTTGCAATCACACACATCCATATTATTACTATTTTCCTCAGTTTTCACTTTATCAAGTGGATTTATTTGTAGCATATGCTTGTTTGGTGAGTTCCAATTTGTTTGGTACAGTTTTTTTTATTTTTTTTTTTTAACAAGTCGGCCGTCTCCCACTGAGGCAGGGTCACCCAGAAAAGAGAGAAAATCCCCAAAAAGAAAATACTTTCATCATCATTCAACACTTTCACCTCACTCACACATAATCACTGTTTTTGCAGAGGTGCTCAGAATACAACAGTTTAGAAGCATTTATGTATAAAGATACACAACATATCCCTCCAAACTGCTAATATGCCAAACCCCTCTTTAGAGTGCAGGCACTGTACTTCCAGTTTCCAAGACTCAAGTCCGGCTATATAAAAATAACTGGTTTCCCTGAATCCCTTCACTAAATATTACCCTGCTCACACTCCAACAGATCGTCAGGTCCCAAATACCATTCGTCTCCATTCACTCCTATCGAACACGCTCATGCACGCCTGCTGGAAGTCCAAGCCCCTCGCCCACAAAACCTCCCTCCCCCCTTCCTTCCAACCTTTTCGAGGACGACCCCTACCCCGCCTTCCTTCTCGTACAGATTTAAATGCTCTCCGTGTCATTCTACTTTGATCCATTCTCTCTAAATGACCAAACCACCTCAACAACCCCTCTTCAGCCCTCTGACTAATACTTTTATTAACTCCACACCTTCTCCTAATTTCCACACTCCAAATTTTCTGCATAATATTTACACCGCACATTGCCCTTAGACAGGACATCTCCACTGCCTCCAACCGCCTCCTCGCTGCTGCATTCACAACCCAAGCTTCACACCCATATAAGAGTGTTGGTACTACTATACTTTCGTACATTCCCTTCTTTGCCTCCATAGATAACGTTTTTTGATTCCACATATACTTCAACGCACCACTCACCTTTTTTCCCTCATCATTTCTATGATTAACCTCATCCTTCATAAATCCATCCGCCGACACGTCAACTCCCAAGTATCTGAAAACATTCACTTCTTCCATACTACTACTCCCCAATTTGATATCCAATTTTTCTTTATCTAAATCATTTGATACCCTCATCACCTTACTCTTTTCTATGTTCACTTTCAACTTTCTTCCATTACACACACTCCCAAACTCATCCACTAACCTTTGCAATTTTTCTTTAGAATCTCCCATAAGCACAGTATCATCAGCAAAAAGTAACTGTGTCAATTCCCATTTTGTATTTGATTCCCCATAATTTAATCCCACCCCTCTCCTGAACACCCTTGCATTTACTTCTTTTACAACCCCATCTATAAATATATTAAACAACCATGGTGACATTACACATCCCTCATTCACATACTTTTACCAGGAAGTAGTCTCCCTCTCTTCTACACACCCTAACCTGAGCCTCACTATCCTCATAAAAACTCTTTGCAGCATTTAGTAACTTACCACCTATTCCATATACTTGCAACATCTGCCACATTGCTCCCCTATCCACTCTATCATATGCCTTTTCTAAATCCATAAATGCAATAAAAACTTCCCTACCTTTATCTATATACTGTTCACATATATGCTTCAATGTAAACACTTGATCTACACATCCCCTACCCACTCTGAAACCTCCTTGCTCATCCGCAATCCTACATTCTGTCTTACCTCTAATTCTTTCAGTTATGACCCTACCGTACACTTTTCCTGGTATACTCAGTAAACTTATTCCTCTATAATTTTTACAGTCTCTTTTGTCCCCCTTCCCTTTATATAAAGCTACTATACATGCTCTCTGCCAATCCCTAGGTACCTTCCCCTCTTTCATACATTTATTAAACAAAAGTACCAACCACTCCAACACTATATCCCCCCCTGCTTTTAACATTTCTGTCATGATCCCATCAGTTCCAGCTGCTTTACCCCCTTTCATTCTGTGTAATGCCTCACGTACCTCCCCCACACTTACATTCTGCTCTTTTTCACTCCTTAAAGATGGTATACCTCCCTGGCCAGTGCATGAAATTACTGCCTCCCTTTCTTCCTCAACATTTAAAAGTTCCTCAAAATGCAGTGGACCCCCGCATAACGTTGGCATCGCATAGTGTTAACCCTTTGACTGTCGCGGCCGTATATATACGTCTTACGAGGTACCGTGTTTGACGTATATATACTCATAAATTCTAGCGGCTTCAAATCAAGCAGGAGAAAGCTGGTAGGCCCGCATGTGAGAGAATGGGTCTGTGTGGTCAGTGTGCACCATATAAAAAAAATCCTGGAGCACGCAGTGCATAATGAGAGAAAAAAAACTCCGACCATTTTTTTTTAATTAAAATGCCGACTTTGTGGTCTATTTTCGTATAGTATTTATGGTTGTCTTCTCGTTTTCCTGGTCTCATTTGATAGAATGGAAAACATGTTATAGAAATAGCGGTGATTTTGATTGATTTGAAAACATGTTATGGAAATAGAGGTGATTTTGATTGATTTTACTGTAAAAAGAACCTAGAAATGGAGCTCAAAGTAGGGGAAATGTTTGATTTTTGCCAATGTTCAAAAGTAAACAAATGATGCCATTGTCCAATAAATGTCCAACTAGCCATTCTAATATGCAGTCATGAATGGGTTGATGTTATTTATACAATTATTATAGTATTGCAGTAGTCTGCATAATAGTAAGTCTTCTATTTTTTGTTTGAATAAAAATTCAAAATAGAAAGCAAGAGTAATATCAGAGGGGCCTGGAGACATGACTGATGAGAAAAGAAAATGTTATTTTAGAGCCAGGAATGTCTGCATTGTTCATTCTGGACCTTATTTTGAAATTGTCATATTTTTTAGTTTTCATGAAATTGGCCAAATTGCAAATTTCTGACCACATTATTAGGTAGTTGACATCGGTAAATGGGCAGTTTCTTGTACTCAATTGATTGAAAAAATGGAGTTCTAAAGAAATAGCTATGAGTTTGGGCGACTGGAACAATGGAATTAGCCGAAAATAGGGCTCAAAGTGGGCGAAGTCGCCGATTTGTAAACAGCGCCGAGGTCGCTAATTTCGCAAGAGCATAATTCCGTCAGTTTTCCATCAAATTTCGTTTTTTTTTGGTGTCATTACAATCGGGAAAAGATTCTCTATCATTTCATAGGAAAAATTTTTTTTTTTTTATTTTTTATATTTTGCGACACCAGGAGACGCCTCAGGATTGGGGGTTGCGACAGTCAAAGGGTTAAATCCACATAACGATACATTTTATCGCTAAAATTTTGCCTCGCATAGTGTTAAAAAATTCGCTCAATGCGACTCGTCTGAGACACGTCCATGCGGCCTGAGCCAGCCTCACTTGTTCTGCCAGTGGCATTGTTTACAAGCCAGCCTCCGCGGTAACATTCAAGCATACAATTGGAACATTTCGTATTATTACAGCCTTTTTATAGTGATTTCACCTGAAAAATAAGTGACCATGGGCCCCAAGAAAGCTTCTAGTGCCAACCCTACAGGAATAAGGGTGAGAATTACTATGGAGATGAAGAAAGAGATCATTGCTAAGTATGAAAGTGGAGTGCGTGTCTCCGAGCTGGCCAGGTTGTATAGTAAACCCCAATCAACCATCGTTTCTATTGTGTCCAAGAGAACGGCAATCAAGGAAGCTGTTCTTGCCAAAGGTTTAATTGTGCTTTCGAAACAGAGATCGCAAGCGATAGAAGATGTTGAGAGACTGTTATTGGTGTGGATAAACGAAAAACAGATAGCAGGTGATAGCATCTCTCAAGCGATCATAGTGAAAAGGTTAGGAAGTTGCACAAGGATTTAATTAGAAAAATGCCTGCAACTAGTGGTGATGCGAGTGAATTTAAGGCCAGCAAAGGTTGGTTTGAGAGATTTAAGAGGCGTAGTGGCATACATAGTGTGATAAGGCATGGTGAGGCTGCCAGTTCGGAGAGAGAAATTGAAGAAGTTGCCTACTTCAAAGATTAAGGAAATCTGTGCAAAGTGGCTTGAAGTGCAAACCTTCATGGATGAAAATCACCCTCAGACAGCTATTGCAAGCCGTGCTGGTGAGTATTACACTGACACTGTTGTGAAACACTTTAGGAAAGTCATAAAGGAACGAGAGGTACAGGCCACTATGGACAGATATGTTGTGCGACAGAAGTCCAGTGACTCTGAAACTGGTCCTAGTGGCATTAAAAGAAGAAGGGAAGCAACCCCGGAAAAGGACTTGACACCTCAAGTCCTAATGGAAGGGGATTCCCCTTCTAAACACTAAAACCATCCAGTCTCCCCTCCTCCCATCCCATCAATCCTCACCACATCTTCAATAAAGGTAAGTGTCATGTAACTGTGCATGTTTTCTTAAGTTTGTGTGTATTAAAACTAATATTTCATGTGGTAAAATTTGTTTTTTTTCATACTTTTGGGTGTTTTGCACGGATTAATTTGATTTCCATTATTTCTTATGGGTAAAATTAATTCGCATAACAATAATTTCGCATAACAATGAGCTCTCAGGAATGGATTAATAGCGTTATGCGGGGGTCCACTGTATTCTCGCCATCTACCTAATACCTCCCTCGCCCCATCTACTAACTCCCCTACTCTGTTTTTAACTGACAAATCCATACGTTCCCTAGGCTTTCTTAACTTGTTTAACTCACTCCAAAATTTTTTCTTATTTTCATTAAAATTTCTTGACAGTGCCTCTCCCACTCTATCATCTGCTCTCCTTTTGCACTCTCTCACCACTCTCTTCACCTTTCTTTTGCTCTCCATATACTCTGCTCTTCTTATAACACTTCTGCTTTGTAAAAACCTCTCATAAGCTAACTTTTTTTCTTTTATCACACCCTTTACTTCATCATTCCACCAATCACTTCTCTTTCCTCCTGCCCCCACCCTCCTATAACCACAAACTTCTGCCCCACATTCTAATACTGCATTTTTAAAACTCATCCAGCCCTCTTCAATCCCCCCACTACTCATCTTTGCACTAGCCCATCTTTCTGCCAATAGTCGCTTGTATCTCACCCGAACTTCCTCCTCCCTTAGTTTATACACTTTCATTTCCTTCGTACTTGTTGTTGCCACTTTCCTCTTTTCCCATCTACCTCTTACTCTAACTGTAGCTACAACTAAATAATGATCCGATATATCAGTTGCCCCTCTATAAACATGTACATCCTGGAGCCTACCCATCAACCTTTTATCCACCAATACATAATCTAACAAACTACTTTCATTATGTGCTACATCATACCTTGTATATTTATTTATCCTCTTTTTCATGAAATATGTATTACTTATTACCAAATCTCTTTCTACACATAGCTCAATTTAAGGCTCCCCATTTACATTTACCCCTGGCACCCCAAATTTACCTACTACTCCCTCCACAACATTTTTACCCACTTTAGCATTGAAATCCCCAACCACAAGTACTCTCACACTTGGTTCAAAACTCCCCATGCATTCATTCAACATTTCCCAAAATCTCTCTCTTTCCTCTACATTTCTCTCTTCTCCAGGTGCATATATGCGTACTATAACCCACTTTTCACATCCAACCTTTATTTTACTCCACATAATCCTTGAATTAATACATTTATAGTCCCTCTTTTCCTGCCATATCTTATCCTTCAACATTATTGCTACTCCTTCTTTAGCTCTAACTATATTTGAAACCCCTGACCTAATCCCATTTATTCCTCTCCACTGAAACTCTCCCACCCCCTTCAGCTTTGTTTCACTTAAAGCCAGGACATCCAACTTCTTCTCATTCATAACATCCACAGTCATCTCTTTCTTATCATTTGCACAACATCCATGCACATTCAGACTTCCCACTTTGACAATTTTTCCCAGAAATTAATTTTTGTTACAATTGATTAGGGAAAATTGTCACAATTATTTTATAGTTTCCCCTCAGTGGTTTTTGGAGAAAAAATACTGATGTATATGAAAATATTCAACATGATATGTTCTGTTGAAGTAGCAGCATGTATATTCACACTCAGTTTGTTTATGGTTGCCCCCTGACATGAGGTCATCATGTGAGCGGCAGTTTTTGGCTATTCAAAATTACATAACATTCTCTGAATGGTAATTAATGGGAGTCCACTCTATATAGAATCTACTTTTCCCTGTGTGTCTTGCAATAACACACTAACTAGTAATCTTGTATCAGTGTTTATAAATTCATTGATGTACCACACAAAGTGCCTTATTTTTTTTTAGGAGGATGATCCTGAGTGGTACCTGTTCTATGGTTTATGGTCACTTGAGAAACTGGCTGTCAACAAGGAGGGAGAGGTTGTATTGACTGACCTTGCCAACATGGCTGTGGTGGACAAGAATCTGTTTAAAGGTACATGTACTTCGCTTTCCATATAGAACATTTAATAAGATACATAGTAATGGGTCCTGTACCAAAGTATAATACAGGAATCAACACTTAATGTGAAATTGAGAAATTTTGTTGGGTTAGAAACAAATATGATGACACTGTAGATAATTAGCTATCAAATCTCTTAAAGTAGGAGTTATACTCTCTGTTAGCTTAAAAACCATTTTTGCTTTGAGATCATTAAAAATTTTCTTCAACTTTTTATAGTCAAATTTTGATGGTTTACTCTGTAATCATACAGAATCTATTCAGAGGAGATTAATGCACTTCTGATTATTGCACTGTTTACTAATCATGATTCACTTACAGTATCAAGTATATGGGTAAGCTGAGTTTCCCTCCAAAACATTATTCTTCAAGTTATGCATTTCTCAAGCTATATACAGGAAATATTCAGTACAGGGAAACAATATCAGACCACATAACAAAATATCTTTTAAGCTGAATGTGATATAACAAATCTGAGATATCTCAGACTTATTCATAATACTCATAAATTTTATTGTCAGATAAATCTTACAAATTTTATTGTCAGATGAATATGAGGATGGAACTGAGAACCGGGCTCAGGAAGTCTGCAACAAAGAATGCTTCCAAAAGTTTACTAGTGAGGTATATAGAGAAGGCCATGACAACGATGAGATATGTTCACGTGTTGAAGACGTTGGCCACCTCATGTATGCAGCAGTGTGTGCAATGATTCTTAGTGACATGGAACAACACAAGTATATTGACTACTTTACCAGCACCAATAATCAAGAGAAACAACCACGCTCCACAAGAGGTCAGTATGCTTGGTGTTTTCACCAAATGCAACTTAGCCAGATCTTAAGACATAAAATGAACTTCATTTGTCTTCATCTCTGTTGTCTTGTACTTGAAGATTGAGACACTTATGCAGCATATGGGAATCTTTATTCAGGAAACGTTTCGCCACACAGTGGCTTCATCAGTCCAATACAAAGAATTCTTCAACACTTGTTCAACCTTTGGACGAAGACCTACTTCGACTAGTGGATGGTACCACTATGACCCCGCCTCCATCTGCTTCACGTCACCTCACTACAGTATATAAGCCACGTCTACGGCCCTATGCTGTACATTCTACAAGATTGATGGACTGAACACATCGACTCCAGGTTGAGGGACTGATTACCTCATTCTCCTCCTCTCCTTACGCCTTCCTCTTTGTATTGGACTGATGAAGCCACTGTGTGGCGAAACGTTTCCTGAATAAAGATTCCCATATGCTGCATAAGTGTCTCAATCTTCAACTTGTCGGTTTTTCAAACCATTCATCACAACTGTCTTGTACTTGTTTGCCTACATTCAGAGATGGGAAGCACAGGTACAGTTTTTCTAATGTTAAGTTTTTTTACACACTGGTTTTCTGTTGTAGTTTATTTGTTTGTTATTACAATATATATGGCAACCCATGGAGAATGCATGTTTAGTAGTAAATTGCAAAAATAATGTTGAATGAGGGAGGCTATTGAAAGGTTTCACATAAATGAAAATTAGTCTCATAGAGTTCATGAGGCTTTTCAGTTGACCATATTCAACATTCTAATGATTAATATATTTACCCAAAGAAACCAAACTTCATCTGTTCAGAACCAATTCTCTAATGCCTCACCATCGAGAGCCATATTCCAAAAACCTCTGGCAAAAATGTGAACTCCATTCTTGTTCTTAATGAGCACTGAACAGGAAAAAAGTTAGTTGAAATCATATAAACTCTTTCATTATTTATCCCCAGCCATCTCAGGCATAGGTGGTCTTATTGTTAAATTCTTCACACACTTCTTCACATTTAATTCAACATTGTCAATCTGCTGAAGTTTAACTAGTTTACTGGACAGGAACTCGAACCATGGTCCATGCATAAAGCAGGCTTGTAACTACTCAGCCATGAAGTTTACAGATAGGATGATTTTACAACCAGTTCATCTATTGACTTGGTTGTACCAGTGGCTCCAACAGTTTGATTCCCTATCTGCTATTCTGTTATTCGTTGATAGTCATTCATCATGACTTTTCTTGGGTTTATGAACTATCTGTCTTTGAGGGGTATGAGAACAGATATACCATGAAAATTTCTGACATTTTGGGATGAGGCAATAAGGACACAGTTGGTGATGCTGATACAACCAAGTCATAGTTGTGCTGGTTGTAAAATCATTGTATTTGTAAGTTTCATGGCTGAGTGTTTACAGCATTGGGTGTACTTTAAGTTTGAACTGTGGATTGAGTCCCCATTGAGTATTCTGTTTATTCACTGACAATTGTTCTTTACAGCTTATGTTGGGTTTATTAACTAGTTTACTTCTAGCCTTGTTTCATTTAGAAAACTCTCAGTCCATGACATACTAAAACACCTTGTTTCTTGATGAACTTTAGAGTACTATATAGTGACTTAGTCATAAATGCACCAAGGCAAGATATTCAGTTAAGTGTCAATTAAGTTTAATTAAGTGGAAATTACTGAAAACTAAATAAGACATTTATATGATCTACAGTTTTGTGAATATTAAAAACCAAGATTAAGAACAGTTAAATATAACATGATGGAATGTACTAAGAATCTACATTGAAAATAAGGTTATTAATTCACAACTCACTAATTTGAAATGAAATCTAGATGACATTTTGGGTTACCTTGGACCATTATGAAGTTACAAGCAAAGAAAGAAACAAGGAAAGGAAGTCAGAGATCAGGTTAGAGCAGCGTTTCTCAGCCCGTTTGCTAGATATCCCACCAGTTGTTGAAGGCTCTCAGAGGGCTGCAGCACTCTTTAAGAGTTACTGAGCTAGGGCATGGCAGGTAAGGAAAGCCAAGGTCAAGTCAAATGACACATGTTTTGAAAGTTAGAGCATTAAAACTAACTCAGTCATATAAAATGGGCATTTTTGCTATTCCTTACAGGTCTCCTGCATAACATCCCAGCTTCTGATAGAGCTACAGTAGAGGAACTTTTGGCTGAGTGTGTGGATGAGGCAGCACCAGGGGGCAGGCTTCAGGCTGCACAAGAACTTCGTGATTTTCTTTCCGACTTCCTTCTTGATGAGGATGAGGATGGGGATAATGGAGAAGAGGCGGCAGATAACAAGGACGATGATGGTGATGATTATGATGATGATGATGACTATGACTATGGGGAGGATGATGGCTAAGAAACTTCAAACTTCACTAAGTATACAGGTAGAAACAAATTGATATTATAATTTAAGTTAGGTGTTGATATTATAATTAAAGTCAGGTGTTGGTTTTATAATTTAAGTCAGGCACTGATTTTATAATTTTAATTATCTAATTATAATAATCTAATTTAAGTCAAGTATTGATATTAAAATTGGTCAGAATTTATATAAATTTTATTCTTTTCATATTAAATATATTACAATAGTGAATGTAAAAACTAATATATTGGAGTAGCCTTCAGGTTTTGTGACTTTTAACTGTTGCACATTAGCTGTGATATGTTGGTTACAGCAATACTAATTGTGTTTTTATATTAACCATTCTTTGTAAGATGTTATTTGATGTGTTAGTAACCTCACACGTCCTGAAGGATCACTTGGCTTTCAGTCGAAAGTAGCCCCAGCTGGATGTCTGTTAGATCTTTATAGTGTTGATTACAAGCCTTTGAAGCAAATCTTCGTCACCTATTTGTATCAATTTTATCAGTTTCAATATGTATTTGTAATTGATGGCTTAATTATAATAATCAACATATATCATGTAAAATATTTTTATTTATCAGGATTGAGCTTCATTTGGTCATATGTATGTTACCCAGTGTTTGTGCTGTGAGGATGGCTGCTAGCTGTTATAACACAATATGTAATGGTAAAAACATTTACTGATGGTTCTGTTCATTTAGTGTGGGCTATGGTACTAATAAAGTTTATGAGTTACTTTGAAAGCACAGCAGACAAGTTGCCTGATGAACTTGACACATTACTAGGACTATATGGCCCATTCAGGTTTAGTGATTGTTTTTAATGTAAGGTAATACAGTAATAATACTGTAATTCAAACAACTTCTTAAAATCGTTTACAGTATGCATATGCAAACTTACAATTTGATGATTTCCCAAACACAGTGTTGATTAAAGAATATACACAGAATATACATTTTAGATTATGCTCAGGGTTCATAAATTACTCTAATAGAGCTAATAAATTAATGTATGTGGCTGAAACACTTTCTCGATTTTTTTTTTTTTTGAGTATACAGTACCACTGTTTATAATAAGTGGAATCAAGATCTCGGAACAATTGTAAGATATTTGCCTAATGTATGTGATCTCAAAAAAAAAAAAAAAAAAAAAAATGTCATCAGGGTAAGTGTATTTGGCATGATGCCCAGTAATGCATTAGTATAAAAAAGAAAGTGAGAGGGCACATCTCTCCATCTTTGAGAGTAGATAGGTGCATGTTTTTCACTTGCCCTAGTCAAATTACACATATGCACTGTACCATTTAACACATGAGCTTGGAATATGCTGTTGTACATTGAGACTTGTTTGATATAAAGGCACTGTACTGGTATATGATTCCAACAAGTTGTGGAGAATGACACAAAATACAATCACTTTAGAACATGTTCTGAGGTGGTGGCACTTTAAAGACTATGGCATTCAAAGACTAACCAATTACAGTGTATTCCTTTGGCTTTGAAATTTAATATTTTTTGGCATTATATCTTCAACCCAGAATAAATTAAACTGCCTTGTGTCATATAAATATTAAAGTACTGTATATGAATTCAATGGATCCAAAGAAAAATAAAAAGGCACAAAACTGTGACTGGAGCAGTATGCAAATAACTCGCACCTAAGTTTCTTTCTCCTGTGTGCAGGTTATTTGTGTAATGAATCCAAAGAAAAATCAGCAGTTGTGTTTCAGTAAATCTAGAATAACTGTCATGCCATTGTGTAACAAGTCTGCTTATGATCTTGCATAAGAATAACTCATATGCTGTGCTTAATTATAAGGCATATTTTGACTTAAGAAACTGATAGTGTTTTAATAGAAGTTTCTATTGAAAATTATTTAAGTTTCAACAGAATATGAGAAGACTATTTTTAGACATGTACCATGTAGTAATTGATGAATGTAGCATTTAATTTTTTATAATGTATAGGCAGTTTATTTATTGTGAAATTGATTATAAAGATTCAGTGGGTTACTGTGAATGAAAGTACAAAATGGGATCTCTTAGAAATACAAAGGGAAGGTTTGCTTGTGAGAAGTACAGTAACTTGTAATAGTACTTGGGTATTAAGACTTCAAGGAGAATATGAAGAGGGAAATGGGGTAAAAAGTATAAAGAAATTGGAACAGTAACAAACAATTAAGTCTAAGCAATGCTCTTTGTTTATTGGAAGTCTTGTGGCAGCACAAATAATGCAGGTTGTTAATTTAAGGAAAGTTACTTGTTTTAAAAAATTTTGTGCATGTACTGTGTCAAAATTGATTGCCGTAATTAGATATTTTCAGACTCACAAAATGGTAATAATGCAGTCGCAGAATGGGTGAATTTGTGGTCACAGCGAAGCCCATACTAACCTCCCTCTGGTGTATAGACATATCCCTGCAGTAGTTGGATGAATCTTACTAGGCTGGTGTGGTCCAGTGGATAGCACACTAGCCGGCAAGTTTTAGGACCCCAATTTGAACCCCACCCGTTCTGTGGTCTAGTAAACATTTTCAGTTTAATCATTTTTTCCTGTGTAACTGGCTTTTGTATTATAGATTACACATTATTTGCTATTTTAAACCTGTTAGCTTTATTGCTTATTTATAGAACACCAGTGTGATAATGTATGCTACTTAACCTTTTTATTCTTGTTATTAAGTGTGTATATATTTATGCTTCATTGATGAGAAATAAGTATGATAATGCCCAAGAAGCCAGGAATCAGTAGTGATGATGAAAGCAGTCTAGAAGGCAGGACCAAAAGCTGAAATTTGACCTCTGGAAAATTCAGTGAGTTCTCTCGTCAGTATTGGTGGCGCCTTTTCAAATGGTGTAGAACATTATCTTCCTGATAGCTGGTGTCATTACATTAGGTACTCATTGCATCTTTTTTTTTTTTAAAAATCATTAGATTTTTAATAGTAAATAGAGAAATAATTAGCATGTAGATCTGCAGGGTAATTATATACCTAGATGTTTTGTAATGCATGTGTCCCATACTATTCAGCTGTACTGTGAATTATTTCAGTACTGGAGGTTCACTGAGGTTTGTATCTCCATACAGGCTCTTCATTGCATCTCCAGGTTTGTTCATTGTTGTATTGTTGAGACAAGTATTTTAATTGGGGAAGAAAGCCTGTACCTTGTGACAGGCTGTCCCATTCTCAGTTGTACCCCTTGTTAACCTATGGCAATACATAGTTATCTCAATTTGATTTAATTCTTCTCACAAACAGTATTCAAGTTTTATTCTTTGATAATTTTAATTCTTTTATTAAATTAAGAACATATATATTTTTTCTTGGTTTATAAACACTTTAATTTTCACTTTAAAACCTCACTTTTGATTTTAACCATGTAATTCTCTCTTCTCACTTAAGTGGTAATTGTCTGAGGAAGTAGTTTCAAGTGATAAATTTAACCATAACTTTACATTTACCCTTAATTCACATTAAATATTGTAGTTGGGACAGCCTTCATATTGTAGAAGAATGGTTCAGAGAACCAACAAATTGATAAATTTGACATGTGTGCAACACTTGGGTATCTTTAATGAGGAAATATTTTGCCACACAACGGCTTCATCAGTCCATACAAAGGAAAATGGTGAAGAACAGGAGGAGTTTGAGGTAATCAGTCCCTCAGCCTTGAGTCGATGTAATCAGTCAATCAATCTTGAAAAGAGTTCAGCATATACCTACAGTATATAAGCCACTTCTTCACACATATGCTGTATTCTTTTCAAGATTGATGGACTGATTACATTGACTCAAGGCTGAGGGACTAATTACCTCAAACTACTACTATTGCTCACCATTCTCCTTTGTATGGACTGATGAAGCCACTGTGTGATGAAACGTTTCCTCATTAAAGATACCCAAGTGTTGCACAGGTGTCTAATTTATCATCCTTCATATTGATTTCTAGTTGATTTTTTCCACAGGCTTTAATATCTTAATTCTCTTATTTTTGCATCACATTTGGTTTTTATGATAATCATACCAACTGTGAAGTGGTAAAGCTATATTCTGAAGTACTTGACATGAATGCTGGGGTTAGTTTCTTACACAATTGATATTAAATATGTGTTATGTATGTGGACAATATTGTACGTACGCTGGCAAGAGCTTTTGCATACTTATTAGATTTTATTGGATTGGGTAATGAGATTTGGATTTTATGAAAAAAAGATTTGTGGAATGGTAGCTTAATATCTTTGTTAGTTAAACTAATATAGATCTCTGTCCTCCAGGTATTTTTTGGGGAACAGTTGAAAGCTTTAGTGCTTCCTTGTAAAATAGGAAGCAAAAATACAATCTAGTTAAGACTGCAGGGGTAATAGCACAATCCATGATATATCCTATACCCTTATAATATATCCTTATCATATCATTCATTTGTATAATGTATAATTATCCTATTATTTTTTTTTGCACAGTTTAAAAGGTTTAGCAATACAGTACAGTACTTATATTTTTGTATAGAGTCTGCCATCTCTTATCCAGTCCTGGAAGAAGTAGAGGCACATCAAGTAACAAATGAATTCTGATAGAGATCTATTTTTAACTTCGGCAATAGTATATGTTAAGAATAAGCAGTGCTGTTCCTCATTCATGCTGTACCAAACCCTACCAGTATTTTGACTCGTTCTCTGCCATCTCATTGACAGCTCACTTAAATACACAAAGGGTAATTTATTTGGGACACACTACCTTAAAGTTTTTGGACTGTTCGGCTTTATTATATTCAAATACAGTATCAGGTGGTTGACTAGTACACCAGTGTTCTCTATTTTATATACAGTTCATGACAAATTGGTTTGTTGTTGGGGTGTAGTGTTCTTAAATGACTGAACACACAAAAAATAAGTTATAATTACAGTGGAACCTCTGTTTTTGTTTTCCCAAGTCTGTATGTAAAACTATAGTTATTCTCTATACTATGTATTTTTTGTTAATATTTCCCATAAGAAATAATATAAATCCAATTAATCCATTTCAGACACCCAAAAATATTAACAAAAAATACATTTTATAGAGAATAACTATAGTTTTACATACAGACTAGAGCATACGAAAACCGAGGTTCCACTGTAACTGGAAACTTTAGTATTGATGGCAGGTGGTTCCCACATAGTTGTGGAAGGTAAGTAAACAATATTAGCTTCTTAGAGTATTTTTTTAAGCAATTTATTTAATATTTTCCTCTACTAATTACACAATATTACCATTGATACCCTGCAGTCAGGTTTTTATTACAATAAATATAAAGAAAAGGCAGTTTCAAAAAAGGTGGTATTAGTGTTGGCTAAACATAAAAAATAATCATTTAATTTCATGTTATGAGTAATAAGAATTTTGTATTTAACTTTTTACAGCTCAGGTTTGGCTTGAGTCTCTCTACTTTGTGTACCATCATTCCTCATGTGCAGTCACGTGCAGACCACAACTCTTAGCTTCTAGTTTATTAAAAAAAAACTTTATTGAGAGATAATAGGTTTAACTTGGGGAATGGGGAAGGGGGCATTAATATTTAGAATATTGTATACAGGGTAAGTGTATTGTGTTGTGAAGAAGTAAGTATAGACTGCATTCTTTATTAGAGATTAAGATAAATACATGTTAGTTGTGTGTTTATGTAATGGTGTGTGTGTGTGTATATATAACAAGTAATTCTTGTGATCAGGAAATCTCCATGCAATAAGATACAAAAATTTCCTTTAATTCATAAAATAATTTAAAAAAGTTGTTTTGTGTCACATTAAATAATATTATGTATATCTACCCCTTCTTGAACTAAAAAATAAAATACAGTATTAATTTTTATTATATAAAAAAAAATCTGAGGGGTGAGGAGGGGCTGCTGAGGTGGTTTGATCATACAGTGTGTGATAGGATGACAAAGAGAGTACATAAATTGGGTGGAAAGTAAAAGAGGTCAGCCCAGAAATGGATGGGGGAAAGGGAAAGCTTGAGTGAGCATGTTAGGAGTGAATAGAGACAAATGGTTTTTAATGAATGGGTTATTGGAGTGTGAGCAAGGTAGCTTTTATGTAGGCATTCAAGAGAACCTGTTAGCCAGACTTGAGTCCTGGAGGTGGAAAGGGTAGTGCTTGTATTCTGGAGGTAGGGTGGGGGTGGGGGAGTCTGAGGGTCATCTGGATTAGGATGTCAGCACATTTCTGATAAGACATATTCAATGAACAATGGCAAATGTGTTTTCTTCTTTGAGTCACCCTGCCTTTGTGGGAGATGGGGGCACTGAGGTAAAAAAAAAACACATACAGTTTATATACTGTATATTCAGTATGTATGTACTGTATATGTTATATGCATGTATTTATATGTGGGTTTTAAATGCTGCAGCAAGGAGGCAGCTGGAGGCAGTGGAGATGTCATGTCTAAGGGCAATGTGTGATGTAAATATTATGCAGAGAATTCATAGTGTAGAAATTAGGAGGTGGTGTGGAGTTACTAAAAGTACAGTGGAACCTCTACTTATGAGTTTAATCTGTCCCGTGACCTTGCTCGCATCTCAGTTTGCTCGTTTGTCGAGTCAACTTTCCTCATTTAAATTAATTGAAATGGAATTAATCCATTCCAGTGGAATTCCAGGCATGACAAAATGCTTCAATATTTCCCCAATATCAACTCTACGGTTTATTTATCTATCAAAATTCATCTAACATGACATAATAAACAATATTAATAACATAGAACCCTGATGTATACTCTAGAATGAATAAAATATGCCTCGGTGGGAGACGGCTGACTTGTTAAAAAAAAAGAATTACGTATGTGACTACATAGTGGTGCTGATGGCAGACGACAGTTTGTTTGGAGACAGGACAAAGTGCTCCTTCAATATGTCGCTAATCTTAACTCTACGGCTATTTATCTATCAAAATTCATCTAATATGACATATATTGTTTATTAAATAACATACAAACCTGATATATACCCTAGAATGAATAAAGTATGTCATGTGACAGGTGGAGGCAGCATAACCGCTCCCGCACTGTTGTGGTATTTGCTGCCATCTAGTGACAGCCTTTTGAAGCTGTCTATTATTACAATTATTATTATAGTACATTATTATTATACATGTATTATTATATATTATTATTATTATATATTAGTACTTATATATTCTTATAATTTATATTATTATATTACGTATATTATTATGTAATTATACATATTATTATTATTAGTACATACGTATTCTTATAATAATACTCTTGCTTACCATTTGAAATTTTTATTCACACAAAAAATGAAGGATTTACTGTTATGCAGACTGCTGAATTATTGTAATAATTGTATAAATAATGTCAGCCCATCCATGACTGCGTATTGGAATGGCCAGTCGGACAGGTATTGGATGGTGATGTCATTTGTTTACTCTTGAACATCACCAAAGAATCAAACATTTCTGCTTCTTTGAGCTCAATTTCTAGGTACTTTTCTTCGTGAAACCAATCAAAATCATATCTATTTCTGTAATATATCTTGCATTCTATTAAATGAGATAAAAAAAAATGAGAATGAAACCATAAAAACCATACAAAAATATATTGCCAAGGGGCGGCTAATGGCTGAGAAGTGAACTCCGTTATTTATGATCCGATTTCTTTCAATTTTTGTGTATGCTAAGAAGCATCTTTCCATCATACATTGCCCAAGTTTCAATAAGATAGTCCAACAAACAATTGAGATCTAGTTCCCTAGATCAAGAGAAAGAGCCCCTTACCAGTGTCAAGGAGCCTCCCTTGAGGCCTGATTGCATCTTGAAATTTCGCTCGCATCCGGAAGCAAAACATAGACCGAGCAACTGCTCGTATCTTGAAAAACAAGCACATTGGGGCACTCATAAGTAGAGATTCCACTGTATTAGTCAGAGGGCTGAAGAGGGGCTGTTGAGCGGTTTGGTCATTTAGAGAGAATGGAACAAAGTAGAATGACTAGGAGAGCATACAAATCTGTTGGGGAAGGAAGGCGAGGTAGGGGTCATCCCCAAAAAGGTTGGAGGGAGGGGGTAAAGGAGGTTTTGTGGGCGAGGGGCTTGGACTTCCAGCAAGCGTGCATGAATGTGTTAGATAGGAGTGAATGGAGAAGAATGGTTTTTGAGACCTGACAAGTTGTTCGAGTGTGAGCAGGGTAGAGTTTTTACGAGGATAGTGAGGCTCAGGTTAGGGTGTGTAGAAGAGAGGGAGAATACTTCCCGGTAAAAGTAGGTCTTAGACAGGGATGTGTAATGTCACCATGGTTGTTTAATATATTTATAGATGGGGTTGTAAAGGAAGTAAATGCTAGGGTGTTCGGGAGAGGGGTGGGATTAAATTATGGGGAATCAAATTCAAAATGGGAATTGACACAGTTACTTTTTGCTGATGATACTGTGCTTATGGGAGATTCTAAAGAAAAATTGCAAAGGTTAGTGGATGAGTTTGAGAATGTGTGTAAAGGTAGAAAGTTGAAAGTGAACATAGAAAAGAGTAAGGTGATGAGGGTATCAAATGATTTAGATAAAGAAAAAATGGATATCAAATTGGGGAGGAGGAGTATGGAAGAAGTGAATGTTTTCAGATACTTGGGAGTTGACGTGTCGGCGGATGGATTTATGAAGGATGAGGTTAATCATAGAATTGATGAGGGAAAAAAGGTGAGTGGTGCGTTGAGGTATATGTGGAGTAAAAAAACGTTATCTATGGAGGCAAAGAAGGGAATGTATGAAAGTACAGTAGTACCAACGCTTTTATATGGATGTGAAGCTTGGGTGGTAAATGCAACAGCGAGGAGACGGTTGGAGGCAGTGGAGATGGCCTGTCTAAGGGCAATGTGTGGTGTAAATATTATGCTGAAAATTCGGAGTGTGGAAATTAGGAGAAGGTGTGGAGTTAATAAAAGCATTAGTCAGAGGGCAGAAGAGGGGTTGTTGAGGTGGTTTGGTCATTTAGAGAGAATGGATCAAAGTAGAATGACATGGAAAGCATGTAAATCTATAGGGGAAGGAAAGAGGGGTAGGGGTCGTCCTCGAAAGGGTTGGAAAGAGAGGGTAAAGGAGGTTTTGTGGGCGAGGGGCTTGGACTTCCAGCAAGCGTGCATGAGCGTGTTAGATAGGAGTGAATGGAGACGAATGATACTTGGGACCTGACGATCTGTTGGAGTGTGAGCAGGGTAATATTTAGTGAAGGGATTCAGGGAAACCGGTTATTTTCATATAGTCGGACTTGAGTCCTGGAAATGGGAAGTACAATGCCTGCACTTTAAAGGAGGGGTTTGGGATATTGGCAGTTTGGAGGGATATGTTGTGTATCTTTATACGTATATGCTTCTAAACTGTTATATTCTGAGCACCTCTGCAAAAGCAGTGATAATGTGTGAGTGTGGTGAAAGTGTTGAATGATGATGAAAGTATTTTCTTTTTGGGGATTTTCTTTCTTTTTTTTGGGTCACCCTGCCTCGGTGGGAGACGACCGACTTGTTGAAAAAAAAAAAAAAAAAATATATATAATATATATATATATATATATATATATATATATATATATATATATATATATATATATATATATATATATATATATATATATATATATATACATATACATACATACATATACATACATACATACATACATACATACATACATACATACATACATACATACATTGGACCCCCGGTTAACGATATTTTTTCACTCCAGAAGTATGTTCAGGTGCCGGTACTGACCGAATTTGTTCCCATAAGAAATATTGTGAAGTTGATTAGTCCATTTCAGACCCCCAAACATACACGTACAAACACACACATAAATACATTTACATAATTGGTCGCATTCGGAGGTAATCGTTATGCGGGGGTCCACTGTATATATATATATAACACCAGCCGTATCCCACCGAGGCAGGGTGACCCAAAAAGAGAGAAAGGAAAAAAACTTTCATCATTTAACATTTTCACCATCATTCACATATAATCACTGTCTTTGCAGAGGCTCAGATACGACAGTTTAGATGTCCCTCTCAACAGCCAATATCCCAAACCCCTCCTTTAACCCTTTCAGGGTCAAGAGGCCCTCTCCTAAACTTGTTCTCAGAGTCGAAATTTTTTTGGAAAAAAATTTTTTTTTTCTTATGAAAAGATGGAGAATCTTTTCCCGATCATAATGACACCAAAAGTATGAAATTTGATGGAAAACTTATTTAATGATGCTCTCATGAAGTTAGTATTCTCGAAGATGTTTACTCATTGGCGATTTCACCCACTTTGAGCCCTATTTTTGGCCAATTCCAGCGTACTAGTTGACAAAAATCATAACTATTTCGCTAGAACTCCATTTTTCCTATCAAATGAGTACAAGAAACTACCCATTTACCAATTTCAACTATCCAATACAGTGGTCAGAAATTAACAATTTTGCCAATTTCACTCAAATTTCAAAAGATGCCAATTTCCAAATAGGGTCCAGAATAAACAAGACAGACATTCCTGGCACTAAAATTATTATTATTATAATAAAAAAGAAGCGCTAAGCCACAAGGGCTATACAGTGCTGCAAGGTAGGGAAGGAAGCGAGGGTATTGGGCGGCAGAAGGGGGAAGGGATGATCAGTAGGTTACAGAAAACAGCGGAGCAGGGGATAGTGCACGGGTAGAGGGTAGCAAGAGATTGAGGTAGAAAGGGCTGAAGGTATCATCAGACTTTGTGAAGTAAGTCAGTTGTTGTCAAAAAGTTAATGAGAGAGTCCGGATGAAAGGTAGGTCCATCAGCGAGAAGGGAATGTATTATTATTATAATCAAAAAGAAGCGCTAAGCCACAAGGACTATACAGTGAAGGGAATGTAGAGAGAGAGCAGCGGAGTGAAACGACGTTGGAGGTAAATTCTGCGTGCTCGTTGATAAAGTGGGCAGTCTAACAGAATGTGGCTGACTGATAATGGTGGCACTAAAGTAATTTCCTCTGTTCATTAGTCATGTCCCCAGACCTCTCTTACATTTCGTTTGCTTTCCACTTTGAATTTTTATTCTCACAAAAAAATAGAAGATTTGCTGTTATACAGACTACTGCATTAGTGTAGAAATGGTATAATATCAGCGCACTTGTGAAAGAATATTAGACTCACCAGTTGACGTGTATTGGACACTTAGCATGATTTGTTTACTTTTGAACTTTGGCAAAAATCGAACATTTCTGCTACTTTGAGCTCAATTTCAAGGTACTTTTCATTATAAAACCAATCAAAATCATCTCAATTTCTGTAATATGTCTTCCATTCTATTAAATGAGACCAGGAAAACTAGAATACAACCATAAATACCATACGAAAATACAGTGCAAAGTTGCTGTTTTAAACCTAAAACATGGTCAAAGATTTTTTCTCATTACGCACTGTGTGCTGCAGGATTTTTTTTTATACTCCGCACACTGACCACATAGACCCATTCTTTCATATGTAGGCCTACCAGCTTTCTCTTGCTAGATTTGAAGGCGCTAGAATTCAGGCGTACTAGTATGTCAACCTGGTGCGTAAGCTGTACTAGTTCATCGGAAACCCTGAAAGGGCTTAAGTGCAGGCATTGTACTTCCCACTTCCAGGACTCAAGTCCAGCTAACCTGTTTCCTTGAATCCCTTCTTAAATGTTTCCTTTATGTATATTTTATTTTTTAACTCCAAGACAGGGTGACCCAAAGAGGAACACACATTAATCCTCATTCATTCAATCACTATCTTTCCAAAAGTGTTCTGACATCCAAATTCATATTACCCTCCAACAACATCCCTACTCTTCCTCCAGAGTGCAGGCATTTTTTTATCACCTCCATGATTGAAGCCCGTCTAACTGATTTTCCTTAATTCCTTCATGAAAGTTACCTTCAACACTACATCCATTAAAATCTACTTGACTTCATTATTTTTTTTTTTAGCTCACTGGCCATCTCCCACCGAGGTAGGGTGACCCAAAAAAGAGAAAACACTTTCACCATCACTCACTCTATCACTGTCTTGCCAGAGGCATGCCAAGACTACAGTTCAAATCTGCAAATATCCTCACCCCTCCTGTAGAGTGCAGGTAATGTACTTCCCACCTCCAGAACTCAAATCGAGCAGACTTGGTTTCCCTGAATCCCTTCATAAATGTTACCTTGCTCACGTTTATGAAGGGATTCAGGGAAACCAGTAAGCCAAACTTGAGTCCTGGAGATGGAAAGTTTAGTACCTGCACTCTGATGGAGGGGTGGGGATATTTTGAACTGTGGTATCAGCATGCCTCTGACAAGACAGTGGTGGAGTGGAGTGATGATGAAAGTGTTCCTTTTTTTTCCAGGTCATCCTACCTAAAGTTATGATGGAAGTAGTAATGCTTTTAATGGAAAAGCAAATTTTTGTCTCCTGAGCATGAGATATGATATTTCTGAATTGCGTATGTTTTGTAAGATTTGCATACGTAGCATTTACCTAAGTATCGGGATGAGATAATGCAATGCTGCTTTTCAGGGGT
>NC_069428.1:28779723-28797309 GCF_026875155.1 Cherax quadricarinatus | reverse complement strand
TCCCCTCTCTTTTCTTTTCTTCTCCTTCTCTCTCCTCTCTCCTTCTCTCTCTCTTTTCTTCCTCTCTCTCTCCTTCTTTTTCTCTCTCTCTTCCTCTCTTCTCTTTCTCCTCTTCTCTCCTCTCTCTCTCTCCTCTCTCTCTCCTCTTCTCTCTTCTCTCTTCTTTTCTCTCTCTCTCTCTCTCTCTCCTCTCTCTCTCTCTCTCTCTCTCTCTCTCTCTCTCTTCTCTCTCTCTCTCTCTCTCTCCTCTCTTTTCTCTCTCTCTCTCTCTCTCTCTCTCTCTCTCTCTCTTATATAATATATATATATATATATATATTATATATAAAATATTTATATTATATATTAATATATATATCTCTATAATCTCTCTCTCTCTCTCTCTTCTCTCTCTCTCTCTCTCTCTTTATTCGTTTTATCTCGTTTACTTACTCCTGACCCTCCCTTAAGATTACGAATATTTTAAGGTAAGTAATGAGTGAACGTATATGCTTTTTAAATCACTCTGGGATGCTTAAATATCATAGAATTTATGTGTGGGGGGAATGGCCTGGTATGGTACCCCGGCTGACTACCATACATACCACACTTGATTTCTTACAATAAATACTACTCATCTCACCCTAGATTAAGACTAAAAATATTTTAAAATAAGTAATGAGAAACTGTATATGCATTTTATCGCCCCTGGATGCTTAAATGTAATAGAATATTATGTGTAGGTGGGTGGCCGGGTAGGGTAGCCCGGCTGACTATACATACCACACTTGATTACTTGCAATAAATACTACTTGTCTCACCCTAGGTAAGTAATGAGTGCACTATGTGTGTATTGTACTTTTTTATTTTTTTTTTGATCCCTAGTTCTATTGCTAACTTAATATATGTTAATGTAAATTTGCTATCTAGTATTTGTATGCATTTAAAAGGGGAAAAAAAAAGGGTGTTCCACTTTATGGGGGTTTAGCCTGGAACCTAACCTGCTGTATAAGTGGGGCCCTACTGTACATGCATAATGTGTATTTGAAGGAACATTACAGCTGATTATAAGACACTTATTAGGAAAAATAAAAAATTGAGAGAATGTAGTTAATTAGTTACATTAAGGACTGGTGAATCAGTACAAAAATTAATACATCCATTAGGGTTACAAAACCCCTTTCTTAAAAATACAGTAAACAGAAAGGGACCTAATAAATAAATGTTTCAAAAACACTTGAAATTCCTCTGGCAGAAAGCCATACACGGGTTTGGGGTTTTCAAGGATTTGGAAATAAGTACATAGTATTTATAAAAATGTAGTATTCATGATAATGATTATAAAGATGTCTTCAGTATTACAGCAGGGAAGACTTGCAGGAAATTTTTGTGCTGTAAGAAAGATAAAAGCAAATGATTAGAGATTGTGGTAGCCAGAATTCTTTTAGTCATCACTAATATTTATGAATACACTAAACAGTCATAAGTAGTTTTGTAAAATTTTACAGAATAAACAGCGTTTGTTGTAATGAAAAAATGAGGATGTTCTGTACAGAAAGTAATTCCTAAATACTTGATTTATTGCTTTCATGCATTTAGTTTAAAAACCTACAATCAAGTCCAGCTAACCAGTTTCCTGAATCCTTTAACAAAATGTTACCTTTCTCACACTCCAACAGCTTATCAGGTCCCCCAAAAATCATTTGCCTTCACTCCTATTTTTTCATGTTCACACATGCCTTTGGGATGTCCAAGCCCCCCGCACAAAAAACCTTTACTTCCTCACTCCTTCCTTTCCTAGGATGACTCCTACCCCCCTTCCCTCCACTTCAGATTTATTTTTATTATCATGGGAGGGGCACTAAACCTAAGGAATTATACAGTGCCTGGGGGGGGAAAGGGGATGGAAGACATTCAAGGCGAGTTTAGGGAACTGGAGCACAGATCCACTTCCCTAGATCAAGAGCCCCTCATCAGCATCAAGGGAACCACCCAGGGGGCTACGATTTATACACGCTCTAAGAACCCGTTTTTCTCTGGCCTCCTTCATGACCAAAACCACCTCAACAACCCCCCTTTTTCTCTTATTATTTTGTTAACCCCTTTAGGGTCCCAAAGGCCCCAAAACTGAAGTGGTGCCCCCGTGCCAAGAATTTTTTCCAAAAAAAAAATTTTTTTTTTTTTAAAGAATGGTAGAGATTTTTTTGTGAAGGTAATAAAACAAAAAATATGAAATTTGATGGAAAAATTTACGAAATTATGCTCTCGCGAAATTTTTGTGTCAGCGTATTTATGAATCGGCGATTTTGCCGACTTTTTACTTCCATTTAGGCCCTTACACTTTTATCGACCAAAATTTTTAGCTATTTACTAGTATTACTTCTATTCTATCGATTGAGCACAAAAAACACCAAGTCAAAAAGTTTCAAACAAAATAAAGTGATCGGGGGAAATTGGGAAATTTGGGGAATTTAAAAACAAAATTCAAAAATATTCCAATTCAAATAGCATCCAGAAAAACAATGTAGGCATTCCTGCACTAAAAATAACATTTCCCCGGTTTATTTGTTACTTTTGAGGCTTTACAAAAAAACCCATTTTGATTTTTTTTTTACATAATGAATTTTTTTTCCCACCAAAAAATAGAAGATTTACTGTTATGCAATATTGTAATAATTGTATAAAAATCATCACCACATTTGTGAATGTGTATTAGATCCACCAGCTGGCGTGTATTAGACGTGTGAGGTCGTTTGTTTACTCTTGAACATCGACAAAAATTTAACATTTCCGCTACTTTGAGCTCAGTTTCAAGCCATTTCCAGTGCTAAAACCAATCAAAATCATCTCTATTTCTGTAATATGTCTTCCATTCTATCAAATGAGACCAAGAAATTGCAAATACAAACTATAAAAACATACGAAAAAACACTGCAAAGTTGCTGTTTTAATCGAAAATCTTGGTTTCAGTTTTTTTTCTCTCATTATACACAGTGTGTTGCAGGATTTGTTTTATGTGGTGCACACATACCACATAGATGTATTCTCTCATATCTAGGCCCAAGTGTACCACTCACAGTTTATCAGAGTGAGCTGAGCTCATGACGTAGATCTACGGTTTGGACCCTGAACGCAAAGCCGTAGATCTACGGGACGGACCCTGAAAGGGTTAATATGCTCAAGTACCATTAAGTTGGTGCTGGTCTTTTAAATGTTGCAGTATGAACAAAGTTTTATTTTCCTATAGTTTGATATTTTCTGTTCACAGGATAGATTGGTTAGTTTCCTTATTTAGGTTAATCTACTACTGTTTTTTTTTAATTTCCTATCCAGCATGGATAGGGAATAAATAAATAAATAAATAAATAAATAATATATATATGTGTACAGTGGAACCTCGGCTTACGAACACCCCACCTTGCGAACTTTTCAGGATACAAACCATCATTCGGTCAATTTTTTGCTTCTGGATACGAACAAAATTTCAGGATGCATACTTCCCTCTCAAAGGAGGTTACTTAAATAAATGAATAAATAAAATATTAATTTCATTGCAAAGGTTACGATGTGTGTTTACATATCTTAATATGATTGGAGCAAAGAAAGCCACTATCATGCTGAGGCATTTCAGGCAGACTTAACCAATGTTTTGCTGATGGTGGGGCCAACTACTTGCAGCCTTTTGAAGTTTCTCCTTACTGTTATTATTATTACTATTGTATTACTATTATTGTTATAATAATAATTATTATTATTATTATTATTATTATTTTTTTTTTTTTTTTATTATCACACTGGCCGATTCCCACCAAGGCAGGGTGGCCCGAAAAAGAAAAACTTTCACCATCATTCACTCCATCACTGTCTTGCCAGAAGGGTGCTTTACACTACAGTTTTTAAACTGCAACATTAACACCCCTCCTTCAGAGTGCAGGCACTGTACTTCCCATCTCCAGGACTCAAGTCCGGCCTGCCGGTTTCCCTGAATCCCTTCATAAATGTTACTTTGCTCACACTCCAACAGCACGTCAAGTATTAAAAACCATTTGTCTCCATTCACTCCTATCAAACACGCTCACGCATGCCTGCTGGAAGTCCAAGCCCCTCGCACACAAAACCTCCTTTACCCCCTCCCTCCAACCCTTCCTAGGCCGACCCCTACCCCGCCTTCCTTCCACTACAGACTGATACACTCTTGAAGTCATTCTGTTTCGCTCCATTCTCTCTACATGTCCGAACCACCTCAACACCTTCCTCAGCCCTCTGGACAACAGTTTTTGGTAATCCCGCACCTCCTCCTAACTTCCAAACTACGAATTCTCTGCATTATATTCACACCACACATTGCCCTCAGACATGACATCTCCACTGCCTCCAGCCTTCTCCTCGCTGCAACATTCATCACCCACGCTTCACACCCATAAGAGCGTTGGTAAAACTATACTCTCATACATTCCCTCTTTGCCTCCAAGGACAAAGTTCTTTGTCTCCACAGACTCCTAAGTGCACCACTCACTCTTTTTCCCTCATCAATTCTATGATTCACCTCATCTTTCATAGACCCATCCGCTGACACGTCCACTCCCAAATATCTGAATACGTTCACCTCCTCCATACTCTCTCCCTCCAATCTTATATTCAATCTTTCATCACCTAATCTTTTTGTTATCCTCATAACCTTACTCTTTCCTGTATTCACCTTTAATTTTTTCTTTTGCACACCCTACCAAATTCATCCACCAATCTCTGCAACTTCTCTTCAGAATCTCCCAAGAGCACAGTGTCATCAGCAAAGAGCACCCTGTGACAACTCCCATTTTGTGTGTGATTCTTTATCTTTTAACTCCACGCCTCTTGCCAAGACCCTCGCATTTACTTCTCTTACAACCCCATCTATAAATATATTAAACAACCACGGTGACATCACACATCCTTGTCTAAGGCCTACCTTTACTGGGAAAAAATTTCCCTCTTTCCTACATACTCTAACTTGAGCCTCACTATCCTCGTAAAAACTCTTCACTGCTTTCAGTAACCTACCTCCTACACCATACACTTGCAACATCTGCCCCATTGCCCCCCTATCCACCCTGTCATACGCCTTTTCCAAATCCATAAATGCCACAAAGACCTCTTTAGCCTTATCTAAATACTGTTCACTTATATGTTTCACTGTAAACACCTGGTCCACACACCCCCTACCTTTCCTAAAGCCTCCTTGTTCATCTGCTATCCTATTCTCCGTCTTACTCTTAATTCTTTCAATTATAACTCTACCATACACCTTACCGGGTACACTCAACAGACTTATCCCCTATAATTTTGCACTCTCTTTATCCCTTTGCCTTTATACAAAGGAACTATGCATGCTCTCTGCCAATCCCTAGGTACCTTACCCTCTTCCATACATTTATTAAATAATTGCACCAACCACTCCAAAACTATATCCCCACCTGCTTTTAACATTCTATCTTTATCCCATCAATCCCCGGGTGCCTTTCCCCCTTTCATTTTACCTACTGCCTCACGAACTTCCCCCACACTCACAACTGGCTCTTCCTCACTCCTACAAGATGTTATTCCTCCTTGCCCTATACACGAAATCACAGCTTCCCTATCTTCATCAACATTTAACAATTCCTCAAAATATTCCCTCCATCTTCCCAATACCTCTAACTCTCCATTTAATAACTCTCCTCTCCTATTTTTTAACTGACAAATCCATTTGTTCTCTAGGCTTTCTTAACTTGTAATCTCACTCCAAAACTTTTTCTTATTTTCAACAAAATTTGTTGATAACATCTCACCCACTCTCTCATTTGCTCTCTTTTTACATTGCTTCACCACTCTCTTAACTTCTCTCTTTTTCTCCATATACTCTTCCCTCCTTGCATCACTTCTACTTTGTAAAAACTTCTCATATGCTAACTTTTTCTCCCTTACTACTTCTTTACATCATCATTCCACCAATCGCTCCTCTTCCCTCCTGCACCCACTTTCCTGTAACCACAAACTTCTGCTGAACACTCTAACACTACATTTTTAAACCTAGCCCATACCTCTTCGACCCCATTGCCTATGCTCTCATTAGCCCATCTATCCTCCAATAGCTGTTTATATCTTACCCTAACTGCCTCCTCTTTTAGTTTATAAACCTTCACCTCTCTCTTCCCTGATGCTTCTATTCTCCTTGTATCCCATCTACCTTTTACTCTCAGTGTAGCTACAACTAGAAAGTGATCTGATATATCTGTGGCCCCTCTATAAACATGTACATCCTGAAGTCTACTCAACAGTCTTTTATCTACCAATACATAATCCAACAAACTACTGTCATTTCGCCCTACATCATATCGTGTATACTTATTTATCCTCTTTTTCTTAAAATATGTATTACCTATAACTAAACCCCTTTCTATACATTTCTATTATTATTATTACTATTATTACATACGTGGTGAGGGGGCTTTTGATCTAGGGAATTGGATCTGTGTTCCAGTTCCCTAAATTAAACCTGAGTACTTTCCATCCCCTCCCCTTCATAAGTGCTTCCCCATTATAATAGCAATGGGGAAGCATTTATGGAGGGGTGCTAATGTTGCAGTTTTTATAGCTGTAGAGTAAAGCACCCCTCTGGCAAGACAGTGATGGAGTGAATGGTGAAAGTTTTTATTTTTTGGGCCACCCTTCCTTGGTGGGAATCGGCTGATGTGTTGAAAAAAAAAAAATAATATAATACATATAATAACATAATGATTATGTTCTATAATAATAATTATAATAAGACGGCATCGAAAGGCCATCACTAGATGGCAGTGAATACCACAGCAATGCGGAAGCGATTATGGCCGCCTCCACTTGTCACATAATGATATATTTTATTCATTCTGGAGTATATATCAGGTTTCTATGTTATTTTTATTGTTTACTATGTCATATTAGATCAATTGTGATAGATAAATAAGCCGTAGAGTTGATATTAGCATTTGATTGAAGTGTATTTTTCCTGCCTCTGAGAGCAGGAATTCCACCGGAATGGATTAATGACTTTTCAATTAATTTAAATGAGGAAAGTTGACTCAGTATACGAACAAATAGGGATATACTGTAAAGGACACGGAACGGTATAAACTTTGTAAACTGTGGTTCCACTGTATATGTGTATTATGTAGGGAAAGAGGGGAAGGGTACCTAGGGATTGGCAGGGAGGAGTTTGTATAGTTCCTCTGTAAAAAGGGGAAGGGGGATATAAAAGAGACTGTAAAAATTGTAGGGGAAAAAGTTTTACTGAGTATGCCAGGAAAAGTGTACGGTCGATTTTTGAAAGAATTAGAGGCAAAGACAGAAAGTAGGATTTTGGATGAGCAAGAGGCTTTAGAGTGGGTAGGGGATGTGTAGATCAAGTGTTTACATTTAAACATATTAATTTTTTTTTTTTTTTTAATAAGTCGGCCATTTTCCCACTGAGGCAAGGTGACCCAAAAAGAAGAAAGTCCCCCAAAAAAAAAATACTTTCATCATCATTCAACACTTTCACCTCACTCACATGTAATCACTGTTTTTGCAGAGGAGCTCAGAATACAGCTTAGAAGCATATATGTATAAAGATAACACAACATATCCCCCCAAAAATGCCAATATCCCAACCCTTCCTTTAAAGCGCACACATTGCACTTCTCATTTCCAGGACTCAGGTCCGGCTATATAAAAAATAACTGGTTTCCTTGAATCCCTTCACAAATATTACCTGCTCACACTCCAACAACTCGTCAGGTCCCAAAAACCATTCGTCTCCATTCACTCCTATCTAACACGCTTACGCACACTTCCTGGAAGTCCAAGCCCCTCTCCCACAAAACCTCCTTTACCCCCTCCCTCCAACCTTTTCGAGGACGATCCCTACCTTGCCTTCCTTCCCCTAAAGATTTATACACTCTCTGTCATTCTACTTTGATCCATTCTCTCTAAATGACCAAACCACCTCAACCCCTCTTCAGTCCTCTGATTAATACTTTTATTAACTCCACACCTTCTCCTAATTTCCACACTCCGAATTTTCTGTATAATATTTACACCACTTATTGCTCTTAGACAGGACATCTCCACTGCCTCCAACCATCTCCTCACTGCAGCATTTACAACCCAAGCTTCACACCCTTATAAGAGTGTTGGTTCCACTATACTTTCATACATTCCCTTCTTTGCCTCCATAGATAACATTTTTTGTCTCCACATATACCTCAATGCACCACTCACCTTTTTACCTTCATCAGTTCTATGATGAACCTCATTCTCCGTAAATCCATCCGCTTACACGTCAACTCCCAAATATTTGAAAACATTCACTTCTTCCATACTTCTCCTCCTCCAATATGATATCCATTTTTTCTTTATCTAAATCATTTGATACCCTCATCAACTTACTCTTTTCTATGTTCACTTTCAACTTTCTACCTTTACACACACTCCCAAACTCGTCCACTAACCTTTGCAATTTTTCTTTAGAATCTCCCATAAGCACAGTATCATCACCAAAAAGTAACTGTGTCAATTCCCATTTTGTACTTGATTCCCCATAATTTTATCCCACCCCTCTCCCGAACACCCTAGCATTTCCTTTTTTTACGTCCCCATCTATAAATACAGTAAAGCCTCGCTTTTCAGCGTTTCACCTTGCGGCATTCCGCTAATATGGCGATCTCAAATTATAACCAAAACTTTCTATATGGCAAGTGGTCTTTCAATTATGGCGCATGCCACCCGGTTTGTGTACGTTCTCCATGAGCACATCTCTCTATTATGTAAAAATAATCACTCTTGGACACATTAAATGTCTGTTTTTACGTCAGTATAGATCTTCTTCTTTCAACGTACCAGCCGTATCCCACTGAGGTGGGGTGGCCCAAAAGAAAAAACTGAAGTTTCTCCTTTTAAATTTAGTAATATATACAGGAGAAGGGGTTACTAGCCCCTTGCTCCCGGCATTTTAGTCGCCTCTTACGACACGCATGGCTTACAGAGGAAGAATTCTGTTCCACTTCCCCATGAGATGAGAGGAAATAAACAAGAACAAGAATTAGAAAGAAAATAGAAGAAAACCCAGAGGGGTGTGTATATATATGCTTGTACATGTATGTGTAGTGTGACCTAAGTGTAAGTAGAAGTAGCAAGACTTACCTGTAATCTTGCATATTTATGAGACAGACAAAAGACACCAGCAATCCTACCATCATGTAAAACAATTACAGGCTTTCGTTTTACACTCACTTGGCAGGACGGTAGTACCTCCCTGGGCGGTTGCTGTCTACCAACCTACTACCTACAGTCAGTATAGATATTTTCATTAATCCATCTATGATATTTTCTTCAAAATTATAAAAGAAATGCATTACATAGCATATAAACATGCTGTTTATGTGCTATGGAGGTGTGGTTGCTGGGTGGAGGGACAACATTACGTAATACTAATAATAATCACTCTTGGGCACACTAAATGTTTTGTTACATTAATATAGACATTTTCATTAATCCATCTATTATATTTTCTTCAAAATTATATAAGAAACATGTTATATAACATATAAACATTTTATGTTTATACATGTATAGTATGGGGTGTGGTAGCCGGGCGGAGGGAAAACATTATATCACTCCCCTTAATACATAATGCTTTTGTTTACAATTCTCGGCTTGAATTATTCATTACTTCTCCATTTGTTTATGATGGCATCTAAAGGTAGTTGATAGAAACGATTAAACTCAGTGAACATGGTATGTCGATGGTAATAATATGTCTCTGGCCCACATTAAATACCATGTAGGTATGTAGCCCAGGCAGACTACATACCTACATTATTATTATAACTGATAATTATACGTATGTGTACCTGTACCTAAGTAAACTTGCACATTGTGCTAGCATGCAGGTACACATTAAAATCACTAAGAGTGTCTTATTAGTCTTGAAGATACCATATTAATAATGATAATAATAATAACACAATAATCACTCTAAGGAGCATTAAATATCGTATAAAACGTTAATAGACATTTTGCTTAATCCATCTAAATACACCCTATAGTAGAATAAATTAACATAAATATGAGATGTAGTAGCCAGGTGACTTGTAGGACTTGTGGTAGCCAGGCAACTTGTAGGACTTGTGGTAGCCTGGCAACTTGTAGGACTTGTGGTAGCCAGGCAACTTGTAGGACTTGTGGTAGCCAAGCAACTTGTAGGACTTGTGGTAGCCAGGCAGCTTGTGGTAGCCAGGCAACTTGTATTATTTGTGGTAGCCAGGCAAGCTGTAGGACTTGTGGTAGCCAGGCAACTTGTAGTCCAACATCAGAGAAAATGTGTCACTTAAATATTACTGGGGGGTAACTAGAAAATTATTCCTTTCATATGCCTTCCCAAGGGGCCATTTCTTCTAAAAATGGGTTACATAGAAGGGAGTTTTCTCTTTATTATTCTATGTATCAACCGGAGACAACTTGACACAAAGAAAAAGTGAAAAAACGGGCCGTTCTCTGGATTGTTTAATTATGTGTGGGGGGGGGGGGTGGTGAGAGCTCCCCTTTTCCTGGCTACCCAATTTTCCCAAACCCTGACTTCATAAAAAAAAAACTCCCTCTCACCCTACATTAAGACTACAAATATTTTAAGGTAATTAATATGTACTATATATGCATTTTATGCTCTAGGGAGTTTAAATTTTCGTAGTGGTGGGGGGGCCCACAGGTCCATACCCCCCACATGACTTTTTACAAAAAATACTTTTAAACCTCTCCCCCTACTTTAAGACATTAAGACTACAACTTTTTTTAAGGTAAGAAATACGGTACTGTTTATGCATTTTATCACACTAGGGAGCTTTAAGCATCGTTGTATAGTGTTGGGTGGTTGGCCGGGGGGGGGCCCCGACATGATTTCCCCTTAGAGAAATACTACTCACCTTTTGCCCTACATTAAGTCTTCAAAATTTTAAGATAAATAAGAGTGCACTTGTTTTTTAACCTTTTTTAATGCAGTTTCTATTGCTGAGTTAATATAGTTAGTGTAAATTTGTTACTGGCATTTTATGCATTTATAAATGAAAAAAATGGAGTTCTGTTTTTGGGCGAAGTCTCCTTTCTGGCAGTACCTGGAACCAAACCCTGCTGAATGATGGGCCCTACTGTATAAAAACAACCATGGTGACATTAATATCCCTGTCTAAGACACTTTTACCGGGAAGTATTTCCCTCCCTCTCTTCTACAGACCCAACCTGAGCCTCACTACCTCATAAAAACTCTTTTCAACATTTGGAAACTTACACAATTCCATATACAGGGGAAAACCCCCCCGGTTAAGATTTTTTTTCACTCCAGAAGTATTTTAGTCCCCAGTACCCCGACCGAATTTGTTCCCTAAGGAATTTTAAAGTGTTTTAGCCCATTTCAGACCCCCAAAAAACACGTACAAACGCACTTAAATAAATAACTTACATAATTGGTCCATTCGGAGGTGATCGTATGCGGGGGGGCCACTGTACTTCAAATCTGCCATATTGCTCCCCTATCCCCTCTACATATGCCTTTTCAAATCCATCAAGCAATAAAAACTTCCCCAACCTTTTTCTAAAACTGTTCACATAATACTTTAATGTAACATTGATCTACAATCCCCACCCACCCTAAAACCCCTTGCTCATCCGCAATCCCACATTCTTCTTAAACCCCAAAATTTTTTCAATAATAACCCTACCGTACACTTTTCCTGGGATACTCAGTAAACAATTCCTCAAATTTTTACAATCTCTTTGTCCCCTTTCCCTTTATATAAAAAAACTATACATACTCCGCCAAAACCCAGGGACCTTTCCCCCCCCTTTTATACTTTTTTTAAACAAAATACCCAAACCCCTTAACACAAAATACCCCCCCCCCTGTTTTTAAAATTTCTGTCATGATCCCATCATTTCAGCTGCTTTACCCCCCTTTCATTTTTTGTAAGCCTCGCCACTCCCCCCACTCATTCCTGTTCTTCTTCACTCCTAAAAGATGGATACCTCCCTGGGCCAAAAGCCCGGGGGAAAACCCAAAGTCCCCCGAAAAAACTTTTGTAAATCCCACCTCCTAATTTCCACACTATAAAATTTTCTGCACAATATTTACACCGCACATTGCTCTTAGAATAACATTTCCCCTGCCCCAGCCTCCTCCTTTCTGCACCATTCACAAACCCAAACTTCACATCCATATAAGATGTTTTGGTACCACTAATATAATATAATGTGTTTTTAATTTTCAGTTTATTGAGTCCCAAGTAAGAAGCTGCTAATGTTTTTTTGAGCACCTTTTATGACAACATGATCCAGCCTGAGCCAGGGAAAAAAGAATTGCTTTATACACTACATTTGCCATTTCCCCAGACTTGTTGTCCTTTTTAAGGGTAATTAGGTGTTCCATAAAACTGATTTTATATATAATTTGTTGAAGCGATTTAAAAAAATCAAAGGATTGATTGAGAATTTTTTTTTTAACATGCGGCCATCTCCCACCGTAAATAACCTCATTTTTTTATTTACTTAAAAACCCTTTAAAATGTCCCCAAAAGTAGACGCATTCGGAGCGATAGTGGTGCAAACATATCTACTTTTTTGGGCATTTAAGGGGTTTAATAGAATTGTATATTTTTGGATAACAAAGATTTTTGTTTTTGCTTTTGGTTTTCACAGTTATAATTGAAAAATTTTTCATCTCTTCTGTTGGGGGATTTAAAGATTACGTATATTCCAAAGCAAATAATCCTGCAGAAATAGCATATTAACATGCATGGTCATATAATTATTTTGATCTTATTTTTGTTTTATCTTTCTTCTAGTTATTGACAAAGGCAAACCTTAATGTTGGTTTTCCTCGACTTGTTGGTGTATGTGGGCGTGTTGGGGTCCTGGAGGGTGAGCTGACACCACTGGCTACCTTGCTGGATGAGCCTTTCAATGTGCGCGCTTCACTTGCTGCTCAAATTTTGACCATGGTTGATGACTTCATGGTAAGCTAGTTTTACAAGAGCTGTTATTACATAGCTTTTAATATTTTGGATATATACTGTATGTTCCGCAGTGTGCTAATATCTTACTTTTTATAGATTATAATCCCAGTCATAAAGTATGTGGCATTTTCATGGTTAAGGGTTGATCCATATAACTCTGCCAATACAAAAATAAATGCTGGCTTGTTAAATTTAAAGCCTTTAACATTAACCCTTTCAGGGTCGAGAGGCCCTCTCCTAAACTCGTTCTCAGGGTTGAAAATTTTTCGGAAAAAAAAAAAAAATTCTTATGAAATGATAGAGAATCTTTTCCCGATCATAATGACACCAAAGGTATGAAATTTGATGGAAAACTTAAAGAATTATGCTCTCGCAAAGTTAGCGGTCTCGACGATGTGTATGCATTGTCTATTTCACCCACTTTGAGCCTTATTTTCGGCCAATTTCAGCATGCTAGGCGACAGAAATATATCTATTTTGATAGAACTACATTTTTTTCTATTGAATGAGTACAAGAAACCACCCATTTACCAATTTCAAGTATCCAATAAAGTGGTCAGAAATTGGCAATTTTGCCAATTTCAAACAAATTTCAGAAGATGACAATTTCCAAATAGGGTCCAGAATAAGCAAGACAGACATTCCTGGCACTAAAATAACATTTTCTCTGTTCATTAGTCATGTCCCCAGGCCCCTCTTGCATCTCTTGTGCTTTCCACTTTGAATTTTTATTCTCACAAAAAATAGAAGATTTACTGTTATGCAGACTACTGCATTAGTGTAGAAATGGTATAAATAATATCATTGCACTTGTGAAAGAATATTAGACTCACCAGTTGACGTGTATTGGACGCTTGGCATGATTTGTTTACTTTTGAAATTTGGTAAAAATCAAACATTTCTGCTATTTTGAGCTCAATTTCAAGGTACTTTTCATTATGAAACCAATCAAAATCATCTCAATTTCTGTAATATGTCTTCCATTCTATAAAATGAGACCAGGAAAACTAGAATACAACCATAAATACCATACGAAAATACACTGCAAAGTCGCTGTTTTAAACCAAAAACACGGTTGGAGTTTTTTTTTTTTCTCATTATGCACTGTGTGCTGCAGGATTTTTTTTATACTATGCACACTGACCACACAGACCTATTCTTTCATATGTAGGCCTACCAGCTTTCTCTCACTAGATTTGAAGGTGCTAGAATTTAGATGTTCTAGTACGTCAATAACCTTGGTGCATAAGCCGTACTAGTACGTCGGAAACCCTGAAAGGGTTAACAGCATTAGACTCAGAACCTTGGTTTGCATATTTAGGTTCTTTATTTGAGAAATCACTTGTACATAGAAGTTTAGGCTAAAGTGCTGTAATTTTCATGTTGGTTACTTACAAAAGTATGATAATTACAGTACATACTATATGTTGCTTTGGAATTAGATAATTATAAATAAAACAAAAGGTAAGTTTGAGAGTTATTTAGATTTATAATTCACTTTCTGTATGAGTTTATAAACACATCAGAATACTGAATAAAATATTTGGAACATTTATTTGTGAGTTATTTTGTGTCTATATGTGGATAAAAATGGAGAGGTGTTAATAAATTCTTCATTAACTTATTTTGTAGTGCAGTTGATCCCTGCTTAATGACCTTGATAGGGACCATATTGTTATGTTTGCAGCAGCCTGGTTTCCAATGTTGAGCACTTCCTGCTGATACCAGCCACACTATAACTATGGAATAAAGCAATTCATTCTCCAACACGCTATTTCAGAGTTTATCACATTTTGTAATTTTTTTTTTTTTTACACATTGGTCTGCCTCCCACCAAGGCAGGGTGACCCAAAAAGAAAGAAAACCCAAAATGAAAGAAAAAAACTTTCATCATTCAATGCTTTCACCATCACTCATACATAATCACTGTCTTTGCAGAGGCGGCTTGGATACGACAGTTTAGATGTACAGTAGACCGTCATTTAACAGTTTTGTTTGGCACATATTGGTTATAGCACTATTGAAGAATTGCAGCATATTTTTGTATAACACTTCGTAAAATTAACTTAACACGGTTCAGTTTGCAGGAGGGAAAAAAATTTTGAGCACGCATCGCCTGCAGGATACACTCTGCTTGGCTGTGGGTCAGATTGATGAATCAACAGGGAAGCCCTACCACCATCCCCCACCACCCTCCGCCACCCCCACCACCCTTGTCCCAGTCTTTGGTTCATACGCATGTAATACGTACCATCCTCTGCTATAAGTTTAGATCTTTTATTTGCCATATTTTAAATCTGCCAAGCAATCATGGCACCCAGTAGGCATACAAGTGTTGTTGAAAGTGGCAAGAAAAGCTATAAGCATTTAAGTCTTAGAATTAACGAAGAAAACAGAGATATTAGACAAGAGATAGCCTGTGGCCATAATGAAGCGTCACTTTGTGCACATAAGAATGAGGTAAATATGAGTTTGTTTGATGACCGACCGACTGACTGACTGACTGTATTACTGACTGACTGTATTACTGACTGACTGTATTACTGACTGACTTACTAACTTGATTGATTTACTGACTTACTTGACTGACTGCATTACTGACTTACTTACTGATTACTGACTGACTTACTAACTTGACTGATTTACTGACTGACTTGACTGAGTGACTTACCGACTGACTGTCTTAAAGTTAGACTTTCTCACTGAAGAGGACCCTGAAACAGTGTCTAGAGCAGCTGATGCCTTACCATCAGTTGTAAAATGTGCTGCGGGGTAAAATAGAACAGAAATCCATTACAAAATTTATGCATACTCCAGTACAACCATCGACTTCAGTACCAGGACCTCTACCATCCACCTCAGCCCAGTAAGGCCACAGCATAACTCTCCACTCTCCACAATTATCCACGAACATCAGCACCCACAATTTAAGGTAAGAAATAGTATTATTTATGTTGCCTTTGTAATCTTAAGCAGTAAAAATAACATAATACATCATGATAATGAAATACAATTACATATTCACTTTTATTTTATGTAAGATCTGTTGGTCTAGAAAAAGTTGTTTGGCTTTTTGGAGGCTCTCAGGAACGTAACCCTATTTTTCCAACAAGTTCTTCAGTTTGTCTGACACGATTTTAACTAAAACGGCGTTTTCAGGAACCTAACTACCATGTGAAACAATGGTCTACTGTACCTCCAAACTGCCAGTTATAAATACAGTGGACCCTCGACCAACGATGGCATCGATTCACAATAAATCCGACTAGCGATGCATTTTAACGCAAAAATTTTTCCTCGACTAGCGCTAAAAAACCGACCAACGCTATTTGTTCCGTTCGAGACACGTCCACTTCGGCCTGAGCACGCCTCACTTGTCCCATGGGTGCCAGTGTTTACAAGCCAGCCAGCCACCGCGGTCGCTTCCAAACATACAATTGGAACATTTCATATTATCACAGCCTTTGTAGTGATTGCACCTGCAAAATAAGTCACCATGGGCCCCAAGAAAGCTTCTAGTGCCAACCCTACAGCAAAAAGGGTGAGAATTACTATGGAGATGAAGAAAGAGATCATTGCTAAGTCTGAAAGTGGAGTGCGTGTCTCCGAGCTGGTCAGGTTGTATTGTAAACCCCAGTCAACCATCGCTACTATTGTGGGCAAGAAAACGGCAATCAAGGAAGCTGTTCTTGCCAAAGGTGCAACTATGTTTTCAAAACTGAGATCGCAAGTGATAGAAGATGTTGAGAGACTGTTATTGGTGTGGATAAAAGAAAAACAGATAGCAGGAGATAGCATCTCTCAAGCGATCATATGTGAAAAGGCTAGGAAGTTGCATGACGGTTTAATTTAAAAAAATGCCAGCAACTAGTGGTGATGTGAGTGAATTTAAGGCCAGCAACGGTTGGTTTGAGAGATTTAAGAAGCGTAGTGGCATTCATAGTGTGATAAGGCATGGTGATGCTGCCAATTCGGACCACAAAGCGGCTAAAAAATATGTGCAGGAATTCAAGGAGTACATAGACAGTGAAGGACTGAAACCTGAACAAGTGTTTAATTGTGACGAAACAGGTCTGTTTTGGAAGAAAATGCCAAGCAGGACGTACATTACTCAGGAGGAAAAGGCACTCCCAGGACATAAGCCTATGAAAGACAGGCTTACTCTGTTGATGTGTGCCAATGCTAGTGGTGATTGCAAAGTGAAGCCTTTAGGGAGCATTTGGGCAATTTTCCGCGCGCGCTCAACCAAAAATCGAAAAATTATGGAAATTGAGTTATATATACCAAAAAATAGCTTAACTCTTTGGCAACACAATGGTACAAGAATCAATGTTCTAAGACGTTTCTACAAGAAATTATAGTCATTTATATCAGGTATGGTAACGACGATGTAGGTAGCGCGTCTGTTCTCAACCCAAGTATTTTTTGGAATTTTTTCCTTGTTTTTTATTTCTTTTTCTTTGCATTATTCTTTCTAATATAATAATTGATTATTTGGCATCATATAAGAGTAGGTGGAGCTTATCAGTAGGGGTGCCAGCCAATAGGGAGCCATCTGAGAACACTCGGG
>NC_069428.1:28738171-28779223 GCF_026875155.1 Cherax quadricarinatus | reverse complement strand
TGGGGGGAGGGGTTAAAGGGGTTTTGTGGGGATGGGCTTGGACTTCCAGCAAGCATGCATAAGCATGTTAGATAGGATTGAATGGAGATGAATGGTTTTTGGACCTGATGAGCTGTTGGAGTTTGAGAAGGGTAATATTTTGTAAAGGGATTCAGGGAACCGGTTAGCTGGACTTGAGGCCTGCACTTTCAAGGAGGGGTTTGGGTTTATTGGCTGTTTGGGAGTGACATCTAAGCGTTGTACCTGAGGGGCCTCTGCAAAGACAGTGATTATGTAGAATGATGGCGAGTGCTGAAAATGATGATGAAAGTTTTTTCTTTCTTTTGGGTCACCCCTGCTTTGGTGATGGTCGAAAATGTTAAAAAAAAATGCACAATTCCCTACTGAAATTTATAATTACCGTTTGTAGCAACAGAAGCAGAGCAATGCTCATAGTGTCCCTTCAATTATTTATTCATTTTTTAAATTTATTTTATTTTATTTTTTTTTTCCAACAAGTCGGCCATCTCCCACCGAGGCAGGGTGACCCCAAAGTGAAAGAAAATCCCCCCCCCCCCCAAAAAAAAAAAATACTTTCATCATCATTCAACACTTTCACCTCACTCACACAAATCACTGTTTTTGCAGGGGTGCCCAGATACAACAGTTTAGAAGGATATACGTATAAAAATACACAATAAATCTCCCCAAAAACTGCCAGTATCCCAAACCCCCCTTTTAGAGTGCAGGCATTGTACTTCCCATTTCCAGGACTCAAGTCGGGTTTAAATTATATCATATAGTTTTTAAAAAATCCCAATTGTTGTATTATTACAGTACTGTACTTTTTTTATTACAGTACTGTATTTTTTATTTATTACAGTACTGTACTTCTGCTTTTCAATCATTCCATTAGTCACCACTCTGTTTGCAAAAAAAAATTTTCATAATCACTTTGGCTCCACCTTTTCCTCAGTTTACAACTGAGGTCTCTTAAAATAATCTTAACTGGTAGCCATTATGAAAACGCTCATTGGACCATGTTTTGACCTAATATGTTATAAATAGCTTTATTAGCATTTGTCCCTCCACATATTGAAAGTTATTTTATAATTTGTCAATGTAGCTTATGAATTTCTTGCATTTTTGTTCATTTGATTTTCCGGTGACAATTTTTGTCAACTTTAGCTTTCACTGTCGATACTTCAGTACTTTATCAGACTTTTTCTTCATGTGTCTTGAATTTGCTTCCATTGCTTTTGCATGGATTTATCTTCATACATAAAATTCCTTTATGTTGGACTCTTGAGATTTCTAGAGAATGTCTCTTCTAGTTGACTTCAAACTTTAACAATTGATGTATCTGATTTAAGGGAAATTTGGGTTTTGGGCTCCATAGGTGTTTAATTTGGTATTTTTTATTGAAGAAATTGAGATATTAATTTCTTTGTGCTAGCTTGTACATGTCTCCTCTGATTAGCTTCAAATATTCATTGTTAATATTAAACTACATTAGAAACTTGAACTGCACACTGTACTGTTTTCTTTGTTTGCATTATGGTAGAAGGGGACTGGATTTATGGGATACGGGGATGGTTTCCTCAAATAGCACAGTAACCAAAACTCACGCACATTCAAATTTTTATTTCTATTAAAGTATACAGTGGTTACAAATTTTATATGACAATTTGAAGCTTAAGGGGAAAACAGTTGATTATGTATTATTGCAATGATAAAGGTTCTTTACTGGAAATCTTGTAATTTTCTTTGTAAAGACGATGGACCGTCGCTGCCTACGAAAGTCAATGAAGAGTTTCGTCCCTTTATGCGACGGCTACCCGAGTTTAAATTTTGGGTACAGTGGTAACAAAATCTCATTAGTTGCCTTCTTCTGTACTTTTTTTCCAGGTAAAAACCTTGTCTGGTTTTGTGTTTTTAATTTACCTATTGTATTTCTTTGAATAGCTACATTTATATTGTATCGTATTACGCTATTTAATGCACTGCAAAATTTAATTTTATTTGCTGAACATATTTAATCTTTTTCTTCTTTTTTCAGCTATTTTTAAAGTGCCAGTATTCTGGGCCAATCCTGTTATGTACTTTATCACCTTATTCTGCATCACCAGAAGAGACAGATACGGGTAAATATTGCTGTTTCTTTGTATAGTGATTAGTTTAAGTGCCTTAAATGTTCTGGAGGTGTAAGTACAGTGCCTGCCCTCTGAAGAGTGGGTGAAAATATAATTCAGAGGGCCATTTGATTTATGATGTCTATGTACGTGTGACAAGACCTTTCTATTGATCGATGATGGAGAATATTTCATTGCTTAGGGTCACCCTACCTTGTTGGGAAATGGCTAAATGTGATACAATAAGAATGTAGGGGTAGAGAAGTGGGAGAACTTGTAAATTTTGTTTTTTTCAAAAATGTGTATAGTACTTTAGGTGTAATGAAGCACGGTTTTGGTTTCAGCAATGACGAGACTTGTAAAGTGGACGTTGTGTTTAAAAAAAGAATGTACTGGTATATAAATATGAAGGGTTGAAAGCATGTATTAATTTTATTGTATAGTACAAACTGCAAGTGAAGAAAGTTGTATTTTTTTGCTTTCTGCATTTGTATTGTCCTTGCGTCTGTGCTCATTGTTCTTTCTAGGAGCTCTCTTTATGTTTGGGGAAACTTCTGTAGCATCTAAAGAAAATATCTGATCCCTTGTATATGTTAAGAAACTCTTTTGCGATCAGTTCACATTTGCCAAAAAAATTCTACACTATTTGATCTGTAGGAAAAAACTTATGATATTTAGGTTCTCTTTAAGATGGATAATTCATACCTTCCTGACCACAGAATGGTGCAGATCTGGACAAGAGGACTGAGTAAATGAGATTTGTACTAATTGAGAGGAGGACCAGAATAATTTATTAAAGTGAGATGCATGATAAATCATTATTTTACGAAGACAGTACGGAATTTAAAGAGCCGAATGAGCTTTTATTTAATAAAGGGTGTATCAAGATAGGGAATTTTTTTAAATTTCATAGCAAGAGTGAAATAAGATTTAATGGGGTATTGGGTCGATTGATTGGTAAAACTTGAATTCTGATTTTGTCTGATTTTGCAAATACATGTTTCCTACAGTAAAATTAATTTTAGAAACTGTCTTTAATTTTAACCCTTAAACAGTCCAAATTTTATATATACGTTCACTCGTGCAGTGTCCCAAATTTTTTGAGAGAAATTTTTTTTTTAATAGGAAAAAAGAGCATTTGGTACCAAGGCATCCCCAATTTTTTCATTGGCACACACTGAGTGCACACACCCCATTCTCTCATACTAGGCGACTCAGGCATATCTTTGCCAATGTTGAATGAATGACAAAGGAAACGTATATATACGTTTGGAGCACTGCGCGAGAGAATGTATATATCGTTTGGACCGTTTAAGGGTTTAAGAAAACTACCATTTATTCAGTTTTGTTTTAATTTTTATCAGTTATCAAATTGTTATTTTTGTATTGAATCTATTGACTTGCATCAAATTACTCATATACACTTTTCTTTAATTTCAGCATATGATCAAGAAATAAATATTTTACCATTCTCCTTGGGGGCAAACCTCGTTACCAAGCTCAGGAAAATGAAAAGGGCCCGCTGCCCACTGACCCACCCCTGCTACGGGTAACATCATTCCTGAGGCAAGTGTAACTAACTCTTACCCACCACTCGGTTTGCTAGGCAAGGTAAAGAAGAAAAAGCAAATGGTGTCTTAGTAAAATTTAAAAAAATATATATATATATAAAAAATAAGGAAAATGAAGAAAATAAGTCATGTGGTGTATTATTTACACAAGGTGAGCTGCCATAATTGGCAAAGTGAAGGTCCAGATGCGCTTGCTAATCCCAAAAAAGGAATTTAAACATTTGCCGACTGGGAAGAAAGCTGCTGCTGATTGCCAAACCCTCCTCCCAAATACTGTCAGTGCTTTAAATTTAAATTGTTTTCCAAAATATTTTTTTTTAAATTGAACTTTACTGAAAAGTATAATACATTGTTATTATTGATAGAACTTTATTTTACCTATGGCAAGCCAGGAGAAAAAATCTAGGGCCAGTGTTGTTAATTATTGTATTTTTAAGTTCAGTGGTGAGGCTGGACAGATACTGAATTTGACTTCTGCAGAGCCATAAAGATGGTTGTAGAAAAACACTGTATTTAGAAAGCTATTGTTTAAAAAAGAGTGAGTCACAGATACCATACCTGAAAAGATTTACTACAACCCACAAACTGAGACACAAGAGGTTTTTGTCTATTCTGGCTTAATAATGGTTCAAAAGCAACAAAACCTCTTTTTTTTTTTTTTTTTTTTTTCATACAAATTGTGAGTTGTGAACTATAGTTATAACTACACCTTTTCCATACCAGTTTAAGTGTTCATAAACCAAAAAATGTAACTTTTGAAAACTGTAGCACTTTAAAAATATACTACCTAATGACCGTTTCTAAGAACTGTAATATGGGACTGTAATTTGTCACCACTAAAAAAATAACAAACTTCTAAGTACAGCAGATCAGCATTTATTAATGTTTAGTCTATTTAATATCTGGCATTATGAGCTAATAATAAAGTAACTCAGAAAATGCACTTTACTTTAACTCCATCTAGTGATATTAGCTTTTAAAAATAGTATCCCACATTATGAAGGCAGCTCATTTGTTGAAAAATGTTTTTATTCTCACCTTTTTGGCCCAACAGTATCATTAAGAAATAAAACTAAATTATCAAGTTCACTATAACTAGGATAACCTGGGAGTATTAGTTAAGTAAAGCCACAACAGTGGAGTTAATACTCTTATGAGTCAGGTATCTAAGCATCACTTTAACATGATACTGTTACTATTACTTTTGTATTGTACTATAGAAATTTTATACACTATATTTTTGTTTTATAAATATGACTACCTTACTGTAATTTTAAAGATCCCTTCATGGTGAACCCTATTTTCATACAAAATTCCCAACTTGGGAACCATACTGTTTCATTTATTTTGAACATAATGATTAATGGTAACATTTTTCCCTTGTACAGTCCCCCTTTGCTTGATATGGATTTAAAGTTGGAATAGAGCTTTTTTCATATTTATGTAAACTTTTTAATTACTACAGTACGTCATTTACATTACCGTGAGCATCCAATGATTGTGTGCTCTTTGTGAAATTATTATTATGATTATTAAAATTTTCAAACCCATTTACACAGTTAAGTGCAAGAGCTGGTGAAGACTTCACACTCTGTCTAATTACAGCCCATTCTCTGGCCAGCAAGATTGTTTGGCAATTGCCTCCTAGAAGCATTCATAAAGTAATCTCTTCTCGCATATACAGTACCTAAGTAACAGCTTTCTTTGCTGTATGATTTACTTTTTCATTTTTTAAATTAATTTTCCCCCCTCTAGAAGATTACAGATGTACATTAAATGCTAGGTTAATGAAAATTTCCCCCAGTCCTATCTCTAGGTATTAGTGATATTTTTTTAATCTTAAAACTTTTTTTTTTTCGTTTATTTATTTGATTTTGTTGATACTATAGTATCTTTACAAGAGAGGGAGAGATAGAACTCAAAATTTACCTCTAACACTCTTACCCCCCCCCCCTTAAAATGTAAGTTTCCAAAGTGCTTTGAGTAAAATATAAAGTTTTGCTTCACCCAGCCCAAACCCTTTGTCTTGTTTTGTATATGTATTATAATCCAGTACTTTATTTAGTAAAAAAAATTTAAATATTTTTATTTTTATACTGCATTTTAATGAATTTCCTTGTTCTTGAGAACTATATCTCCCAAAGTTAAGTAATTTGTTATAGCAACAGAAAACCAGCATTTGTTACCAAGGGTTCCCCAACTTTCGAGTGCCTCCGTTTACTCATTAATAGAATGCCATAAGCAGTACATTTGTGCCATTTATTTATTCTGTTGGTTATACATTACAGTTTTATACAATATGCACTAAGAAACTGGTTAAATTTTACCATCTCAAAAAAAATAACAGTCCTATGTTGGAGGCTTTTCAGTACATCCAGGTTGCAATGTTCTCCCTGTTTACTGTGATGGGGCACAAATTGAGAGGTGAATACTAAATTTCTGTAAGGTAATCTTGTCTTAATACTTCTACAACTGTTATGAATGAAGCTACATTCTAAATTTCCCCCAAAAAATAAATTATGGAATGTTTTCATGTTTATGGGGAAACGCTGTAAATTTTTTCTTGGTTGAAAGCTGTCTTGAGTCAAACATTAAGCGGAAGGTGGTCATGGGAGCAATTTTTTGGGATATAAAGCTACACAGATCATTACAAACAGGCAGTTGGAAAACTTTATTATGAATAACACACCATTTTTGAGTGTTATCAGATATATGGATTCAGGGAACCCATTTACTGATTAATTTTTGATTTTTGAAGAGAGTGTAAAAGTACTTGATGTATGAAGTATTTTATTGTCTTTATTGTGTTGTCAGTGATGTGCAGTGTTAAACGTAAATAATTATTGAATTTAATGAGTCATTCCAGTTATAGCATTTTTAATGAATGGGGACTAGACCTTTTTACTTGGATCATGTCTTTGTTACAGTCTTGTCATGAAATAGATTAAATAATATTTTGAGTTGACTTTCTCTCAAAACCTTTTTTTTTTTTTTTTTACTCTAAATCAAGCCCCCAAGAAACAGTAGGGTACGAAAAACCCCACAAAAGGACACTTTTTTTATAGACGTTTTCTTCAAAGCTCACCTTAGAAAAAGGTTGCTCACCCTAGTTTTGTCCTATAATTTTTTTTTATTGGAAGGTTGTTATAGTGCCTAAATATCTGGAATGTTTCGAATGCCCAAAAAGAAGTCCCCTTGACCTTAAATATCACTCAGTGGCCACTTTATTAGGTATACCTTTAGACGGGGTAAAACCCATTTTAAATCCTCAGAACATTTTTGTATGTTTTTTCAGGCTGGTTCACCATGTGCTGGAAACATTCCTTAAAGACCTGACATGATTTCTGCAGCAACTACATGATGTTTGATGGCTGCACATTCATGCTGCTAATTTCTCTTTACAACCCCCCAAAGGGTTTTTTACGAATTCTGACCCATCATCTGTATGTTGCAGCAAAATTGAATTATCAGACCAAGTGTTATTTTTCCAATTTACTTGTCCAGTTGGTGAGCCTGTGTCCCTGTAGCCCCTTTTTCCCCTCTTCCTAGCTAAACAGGGGAAACCTAGTGTGGTTTTTGTGCTGTAGCCATTTCACTTCAAGGTTAATGTGTTCTGCACTCAGAGATATATTTGCATACCCCTTTATAAGCATGGTTTTTTGAGTTATTGCTTTTCCTGTCAGTTTTAAACCAGTCGGGGCCCATTTCCCCTCTGACCTCTCTCATTAACAAGGTTTTCGCCCACAGAACTGACACACTAACGTTTGTGTTTTTTTCATACTGTTCTTGTAACCTAAGAGATTTTTGTGCACAAAAACCCCAGGAGTTATTTGCTGTTTTATTAACATTGCAAGTTTGCAACACCCAAAATTTTTAAACTCCCAAAATGGGCAGGCCATAATAAATTAGGGCTTAAAATTAGCTTTGCTTAAAAAAACTAACCATCAAATTCCATTATATGGGCTCATTGACCTTATATTGAGTTATTTATCCATATAGGGAGTTCATTTAAAATTTTCTAATTTTTTTGGCCTTTGCCCCATAAAGGGGCTAAAATGGAGGTTACCTTTTCCCCCGGTTTTTATAGAGAACCAAAAAAGGACAGATGCCCACTACGTGGTCAAGGTCCCAAATGTACAGTGGTACATTGATTAAAGTGCCCCAACCTACGAGCTTTAAAATTAAAAGCGTCATCCGGTTTCGATTTTTTTGCTTTGAATGTGAGCCAAAATCCGAGTTATGGCGAGCTTTGATATGCTGCCCACTATTTGGTGCAGCGAATGCCACAATATCCACCCAGCATTTTGTGCTTTTTCTGCTGTTATTTTGCCAAATTAAGTTTTTCTAACCATAGGTCCTAAGAAAGTAAGCCCAAAGGACAGTGTGATAAAAACCTAGGTTGAATTGCATTATATTGAATATTTTCTCCTGCCTCCCAAAGCCGGGAATTCCGCGGAACGGATTAATGTCATTTAAATTAAATTTAAACGAGGAAAACTGATTTGATAAACAAGCTCGGTCATGGAATGAATTAAACTCATAAATCAAGGTACCACTGTAAAAAGGAACTACGCATGTTTGTGTGCCAATCCCTAGGTATGTTTCCCTTTTCATGCATAAAGAATTAATACCCCAAACCCTGTTAAAATATTACCTTTTGTTTTTTTAGATTTCGGTTTTAAGAACTAAAAAAGGGGGAAAACCTGGGGGGCCCTTTTGGCCCAAAATTGGCAGGTCCTTTAAATTCTCCCAATAACAAAAATTTGCCCAACCCAATTTTCAATGCCACCCAAGAAAAAGCCTGATGTAAAAAGTCCCACTAAAATCCAACCCCTCCCACTCATGACTTTTCCAACCTAAATTTGAAACTACCCAAAGTCCCAGCCTAAATAACCCAATAGGTAGACTGTTCCACTCTCAACTACCCTATTTCCAACCAATATTTCCTATGTCCTTTCTAATCTAAATTTATCAATTTTAAAATCCTTTATGCAGGTTCTCTTTTGGGAAAGGGGGACACCCCCTCATGGAAGGGTTCCTTATGTTGGTGGGGGGCTCTTGATTTAGGGAATTGGACCCTGTGCTCCATTTTCCCCCAAATTAAGCCTGAATGCCTTCCACACCCCCCCCTCCCCGGGGGAAAACCCCTAGGGGTTTAGCGCTTCCCCGATTAAAAATAATAAAAATAATTTTGGAAGACCCCTTTAAACCTTTTAAATCCCTTTAAAAAACCCTATCTTCAATTAACACCACAGGTCTCCCCTCATTCTTCAAAAAACAATTTGAAGTAACTTAAAGTCTTCAATCTTTTTCAAAAGGAAGATTTCTAATGCTATGAAAAATTTGTATCCTACCTGAATGTTTTCTAACGAATTTTTTCATTCTGTAAAATGGAGCCCCGAACTGGCGCATAATCTGGGAGGCCTTACAATGATGTTTAAAGCTGTAGTATGACCCCTGGACTTTTGTTGCTTACACTTTTTGTATAAATCCCAGTAATCTATTTTCCCTTTTTCGTACACTTGGCATGTGTTTGGTTTAAGGTTCTGCTCACCATAACCCCCCAAACCTTTTTGCAATTGATGGCTAAGTTCTTTCTCATTTAAATTATAAGTATGTACTAGGGTTATGGGGCACTCCAAGCTTAGAACCTTGCATTTATTACATTGAACTGCAACGCCCCTTTTCTGACCAAAAATAAGTTTTTTTAAATCCCCCTGAAGTTCAAAAAACTCTACGTTTGAATCAATTATCCCACCTATCTTTGTGTCATCGGGGGAATTTGCTCAATCACTATAATTCCCCCATCAAGATCATGTATATATTATAAAAAACAACAGGCCCAAGACTGATCCCTGTGGAACCCACTTGTTACAGATCCCCATTGGGTTTAACCCCCTTTATGGACACTCTGCTTCCTGTCAGTGACCATGACTCGATCCCGAGGCACTTTTTCCCCCCAAACCATGAGGCCACTTTCTTTAACAGTCTATATGCGGAACTCTATCAAAAGCCTTACTAAAATTAAGTAATAATATCAAATTCTTTTTCGGGTCAACACCTCAAAAACTTTACTGAAGAAAATTAAAAAATTAGTTAGACAAGACCGGCCTCTTGGAATCCCTTTCTGAGATCATTTAATAAGCTATGTTATGGATGGCTTTTTTAATCTCGCTATAATTTACCCTTTTTAATTTGCTACAATTGAGGTCAGGCTTATTGGGCGGTAATTTGCGGGAACGACTTGTCCCCTGTTTTAAAAATAGGAATTTCATTATCTCTTCCACATATCAAACACACCCGTTTGAAGAGATTTTAAAAAAATATTAGTTAATGGTTCACAGGTTTTCCCTTTTTTTTCCTTAAAAACCCTTGAAAAAATCTCATCAAAACCCCCGGGGATATTTTTTTTCAGTCGTCTATCTGTTCCCCAAAAAATTCCTAGTGACGTGATGTTACATAATTTTTTTCTAGCCATATAAAAATTAATTACTGGATTTTGTTAGTGCTTCCTGTGTAAAAAAGGGAGAAAATAATTATTAAAAAAACGGCCTTTTTATTCTCTTTGTCCCGTAAGGTGCCCCTAGTTATTTTTTTAAGGGGGGCCTTTTTATCCCTAACTTTTGTTTTATAGACTGGGAAAAAAATTTTTGGGTTTTTTTAGAATCCCTAGCAATTTAATTTCATGTCCCTTTACTTTTCTTTTCCCCCTTTTTAAAGCCCTCTTAATGTCAATTATGATTTATAAAATGACCCTCCCTCTTTTGATACGCCTTTAAAAAATTTCCCTTTCTTTGTAGTATATTTGAGCCCATTTTTTCATCCCTTTTGGGTCATTTCTATTTTTTCTAATTTTTTATTTGGGATAAACGTTCTTTGGCACATGTTAGTGTTCAGAAAACTGTATATTTAATATAGCTCACTTTGTTTTTCCCCGTTAACAGATGAAAGTGTTCCTAAACCCCCGTAATTGCTAAGCGAAAATCTGGGATGTTTCGAGTTATCGCTACTATCGTACTTCCATTCAATGCTAAATGAATTTATTTGGTCGCTAGCACCGTTCCTCTGAAATTTTTAAAATTTTTAACAAGGGATTTAAATTTTTTGCCCTAACTAAGTCAAGCAGGTTATTTCCCCTTTTGGTTCTGTCCCAAAATGCTTTAAAAAACAAACCTGAACTATTTAAAAATCGTATGATTCTAAATTCCCGTCAAGAAATTCCAATCAATATACTAAAGTTAAAGTCTCCTAAATTATACATTTTGTGCCTTTTGCCCTTAACAATTTCCTCCCATATTTGTCTCCCTTTGGGCCCTATTAAGTTTGGGGGGTGGTATATCACTCCCAAAATCAGTTTTTTATGCCCCTCTGAAAATTCTATCCAAACAGACTCTGAGTGTTTACTTCAGACTTAATACCCCGTTTTTATGCAACAGTTCAAGCGTCTCGGACAAAAATGCCATCCCCCCCCCCTTCCCCATACTTCTATCTACTTGGAAAAATTTAAAACCCTGAATATGACATTCCGCAGGCATGTCCCGACTTTTTGAATTAAACCACGTCTCAGTTAAGGCAAATACATCAATGTTACCTGCACTAGCAACTAATCTCAACTCGTCCATCTTATTCCTAGCACTATGGCAATTAGCATAATAAACATTGAAAGACTCTCCTTTCTCTTTACCCTTCCTGCTCATTTCTGTTTTTCTACTAAAACCTATTACTGTTCTTTATCACCCAAAGTCCTGGCTTTTCAATACAGTGGACCCCCGCATAACGATCACCTCCGAATGCGACCAATTATGTAAGTGCGTTTGTACGTGTATGTTTGGGGGTCTGAAATGGACTAATCTACTTCACAATATTCCTTATGGGAACAAATTCGGTCAGTACTGGCACCTGAACATACTTCTGGAGTGAAAAAATATCGTTAACCGGGGGTCCACTGTATCTACCTCGTTCTGCTTATTACTAGTTCCCCTAGAACTCGTAATATTACTACACTGGGACTTCACTGTTTTCCTGCCAAAACCCATACCACTAACTATTCCTAGTTTAAAGTCCTAACTGCTCCTCCACTGCAGTTGCCAGTGCTACCACCCCAGACCTAGATAAGTGAACCCCCATCCCTGGCATACATGTCATTTCTGCCATAGAAGAGGTCCCAGTTGTCAATGAATGTTACCGCATTTTCCTTACAGTATTTTTCCAGCCAGCAATTGACACAATTGCCCTGGACAACCATTCATTTCCATCTCCTCTCCTGGCAAAATACCACATATGACAGGGTTCCCACCCTTACTCCAATTATTTTTTATTGCTGACCTATACCTGCTAATCAGGTCTTCACTCCTACGTCTGCCAACATCGTTGCCTCCAGCACTGAGACAGATAATAGGATTGCTCCCATTACCTCTCATGATGTCATCCAGACGGCTAACAATATCCTCCATCCCAGCCCAGGAAAGCAAACTCTCTGTCTCCTACTCCTGTCCTTCAAGCGAACGCCCTATCCATATACCTAACTTGGCTATCCCCAACAACAACAATATTCTTACCTTCCTTGGTGTCGTTCGTCGTGATGTTCCCAGCAGTCGACTCACATTCGTCGGGTAGCACTGAGAATGTATTAGATGTTTCCACAACAGTTTCCACGGCAGTCTCTTTCTTCATCGTTTCTACCTTTCCATTCGTCTTCTTGATCGTCAACTTCGTTCCCTGCTGTCCAGCCACTGACCAGTTTCCCTTCTTGACCTGAGGACTCAAAACAGGAGGACTACTACGAATCTTCTTGTTTTCCTCGGTCAGTCGCCGAATCTCCAACTTCGCCATCCTCAATTCTTCCTTAAGCTGTTGGTAAAGTTGTTCGATGGAGGGCATCTTGCTTCAATTCGTAGAGAGCGCGCAAACAGGTCTTCACAGAGCTAAGTACACGTCAACACTGCGCAAAGCCAGCTCAATCAGGAGCTACTGCGCAGCACGTCCACACGGCCCAACAGCGATGCGAACTCCATCTATCCCAGCTGCTTTTTCCCCTTTCATTGCCTCATGTGCCTCCCAACACTTGCCTCTGCCTCTCCTCACTCCTAAAAGGTGTTATAACCTCCCTCCCCAACTCAAGAAATCATGCCTCCCTCTCTACAGATTCGACAATTCCTTAAAATATTCCCCCATTTTCCCTCATCTCTGCCCCCCCCATCTAAGGGTTTCTCTCCTTTTTTTTAACCGTTAAAGCCATTTGTTCCTGGGCTTTCTCCCCTTACTACCCCAAAAATTTTTTTTCTCACTTTCAGCAAATTTTTTTTTAAACCTCTCCCCCTTTTATTAGCCCCCCTTCTCCCTCCCCTCACTTTTTTTAATTATATTTTTTTCACTCTCCCATATATGTACCACTTCCATCTTCACTTCTACACTAAACACCTTTTCATTCCCAACGTTTTCTTCCTTACTTTTTTCTTTACCGTTATTTCACCGATCACCCCCTTTCCACTTGCACCCCATCCTTTTTCCCCCCTCAAATTTTCCCACACACTTTTAACACAGCTTTTTTAAATCTCCCCTACTTCCTCCCCTCTCCTCATTCCTGTACTCTCTCTCCCACCCTTTCTCTAATACGTAGTTGTTACTTTTCCCCCTGTCAAACCCTTTGTTTTTTAAAAACTTTATTTTCTAAGGCTTACCTTATTCATTAAAGTGTAAATTTGGTTTTTTTTAAGAAAACAAGAAAAAAAATTTTAATGTGTGGGTTTAGAGCAAAAGTTGGTTCTCTAAACCAAAAAATTTTTGCTGATAGCTGTTTAAGCATTCCATCCCCACCCTGTAGGGGGTCATAGAACTTGATGAGAAAAGTCTTTTTTGGATACAAATTTTACCTGAAGGGATTTGCTTTTAAACTGTTGTAGCACAGTCAGGAAAGCTGCAGTTAAAAAAGGGCATCTGAAGCCTGAGTTGCATTATTATTATTTTAAACGTGGGGACGCTAAACCCATGGGATTTACAGCACCTCTAACAAACAGCCCCCAAATTCCCTAAAACGTTTAACTTGGGGGCACTCGTGATGACAAGGCTTTTCCCCCTTAAGAAAAAGGAGGAGTAAAAGTAAAATGAAGAGACAGGCGCTCCCTTTCAGGCGCGGAAAAGAAAAACAAGGGCTAAAAGGGTCAATATATCTGAAATGCGTAGGGAGAACTGGTCAGAAAATACAAGCATCAACTCAAGCTAAAGGAATTTATAGGATTCGGGAATCGCGGGAAGAAAAAAAGCTTTTAATGAAATCGAAAAAACCCAAAGAAATTTCTTCTCCTATGAAAATCAAAGTCGAGAACAACATCCCTACATGTATTGGGCCCCTACTTAAACAATGGGTCCTACACAGATGACAGCAAGGAAATGATGAGCTAAATCAAGCCCAATATACTCGTTTTTTGCAAGCCCCTAACCAGAAGAGAGTCAAGATCAAAACAAATTTTTTTTGAAAAGAGCCCCAAAAATTTGGGTTTTAAACAAGCCTATCCATGTTATCCTGATGCCAAATGACTTCGAACAGGCGAAAAATGACATGCCCATGCACTCTGCCCCAGGGCCAGACTCATGGAACTCCGTGTTCATCAAGAACTGCAGGAAGCCCCTATCACGAGCCTTTTCCATCCTATGGAGAGGGAGCATGGACACGGGGGTCGTCCCACAGTTACTAAAAACAACAGACATAGCCCCACTCCACAAAGGGGGCAGTAAAGCAACAGCAAAGAACTACAGACAGATAGCACTAACATCCCATATCATAAAAATCTTTGAAAGGGTCCTAAGAAGCAAGATCACCACCCATCTAGAAACCCATCAGTTACACAACCCAGGGCAACATAGGTTTAGAACAGGTCGCTCATGTCTGTCTCAACTATTGGATCACTACAACAAGGTCCTAAATGCACTAGAAGGTAAAAAGAATGCAGATGTAATATATACAGACTTTGCAAAAGCCTTCGACAAGTGTGACCATGGCGTAATAGCGCACAAAATGCGTGCTAAAGGGATAACAGGAAAAGTCGGTCGATGGATCTATAATTTCCTCACTAACAGAACACAGAGAGTAGTCGTCAACAGAGTAAAGTCCGAGGCAGCTACGGTGAAAAGCTCTGTTCCACGAGGCACAGTACTCGCTCCCATCTTGTTCCTCATCCTCATATCCGACATAGACAAGGATGTCAGCCACAGCACCGTGTCTTCCTTTGCAGATGACACCCGAATCTGCATGACAGTGTCTTCCATTGCAGACACTGCAAGCTCCAGGCGGACATCAACCGAATCTTTCAGTGGGCTGCAGAAAACAATATGAAGTTCAACAATGAGAAATTTCAATTACTCAGATATGGTAAACACGAGGAAATTAAATCTTCATCAGAGTACAAAACAAATTCTGGCCACAAAATAGAGCGAAACACCAACGTCAAAGACCTGGGAGTGATCATGTCGGAGGATCTCACCTTCAAGGACCATAACATTGTATCAATCGCATCTGCTAGAAAAATGACAGGATGGATAATGAGAACCTTTCAAAACTAGGGGAGGCCAAGCCCATGATGACACTCTCTAAGGTCACTTGTTCTATCTAGGCTGGAATATTGCTGCACACATAACAGCACCTTTCAAGGCAGGTGAAATTGCTGACCTAGAAAATGTACAGAGAACCTTCACGGCGCGCATAACGGAGCGCTTGAGGTTCCTGAACCTGTGTTCCCTGGAACGCAGGCGGGAGAGATGCATGATTATATACACCTGGAAAATCCTAGAGGGACTAGTACCGAACTTGCACACGAAAATCACTCACTACGAAAGCAAAAGACTTGGCAGACAATGCAACATCCCCCCAATGAAAAGCAGGGGTGTCACTAGCACGTTAAGAGACCATACAATAAGTGTCAGGGGCCCAAGACTGTTCAACTGCCTCCCAGCATACATAAGGGGGATTACCAACAGACCCCTGGCAGTTTTCAAGCTGGCACTGGACAAGCACCTAAAGTCGGTTCCTGACCAGCCGGGCTGTGGCTCGTACGTTGGTTTGCGTGCAGCCAGCAGCAACAGCCTGGTTGATCAGGCTCTGATTCACCAGGAGGCCTGGTCACAGACCGGGCCGCGGGGGCATTGACCCCCGGAACTCTCTCCAGGTAAACTCCAGGAAGGGCAGAAAGGTATTCAGGCTCAATTTAAGGAACTGGAGCATAGATCCAGTTCCCTAGATCAAGAGCCCTTCACCAGCGTCAAGGAAACACCTTTGAGAGGCAGTGAGATGCAGGTTCTCATTCATGCCCATGTAAGCCAGCTAGCGTTTCAGTTCCAAGGCAGTAAGTAATACATGCATACCTTCGTCCTCACTGAAAGGAATTAAAAATTTTTGGAAGTTAATTTTCTCAAAATATAAATTTGATACCTGTATGTTGCACAATTTCAGTGCTTCATTATTTATGTGACAAATTTTCAGAATACATGTATCTTGCAAATTTTCCAATTCTCATAGCCTGCTGTTGTCCCTCCCTAAAATTTTGCTGTGGGTCATTTGGGATCCATAGACTTAAGTATAGAAATACTGGACTAGAGGCACATAATGGGTCCAGGAACTGGAGCCCATGCAAGTTCAAGATTTTTTTTCCCCTCAAGGAAGGTTCCTTGATGCGGGTGAGGGGCCTCTTGATCTAGAAACGGGAGCACAGATCCAGTTCCCAGAAGGGCCTTCTACATCCCCCCACAGGCCTGTGTAAGCCACGGGTTTAGCGCTTCCCCTTGATTATTGTGGAAAATACTGTACATATTTTTCCAAAAATTTACAGTAGTTATATGAAATAGATGGCCATACTGTATTTAATAAAATTTATGTCATAGAAAATGGAATTTTTCTACACCTGAGGAAAGGAGAGTCGCCATTGTTAATTTGAATTGGATACAACGTTAATGTAATGGGAAGGAAATTTTCGTGCTCTAGAGGTTAAAATTGGGCTGACACCTCTCAAATAGGAGGCGAAATTTTTTGGATGTGCATTCCTGCATAACTTGAGATATCAGGCGACAGGACAGGACAACTCCAGGAACCTCAGATAAGTCTGTTATGTTATAACTCTGGCCAGTTGTTATTTTCATTAAAAGACAGTGAGGTTTTCTGAGTATGATCACATTAATCTCCAGTCAAATTGGTGAGTGATATTAAAATATTTTCCTTCTGTTATTAAATGTGTGTATATATAATCCTTTTTTTAATTTTAAATATACAGTCCACAAATTTATATATTTACCAGTATTCCTGGAGATTATAATTCATTTAATTAATAGGTCCAGACAACTTGTGGATATGACAGTGGTAGGTACGAAGGGGGACATTTTGCGACCTAGGTGGCCCAAATTCCTACTTGTCTAACTGATAAATAATAATTATCTATGTTCATTTACTGTTATGTACATAATGATACATTCAGATAAATGCAATTTTCCACATTTAATTTGCCCTTGGGGTCCTTCAAACCCGGGATGTAATTAGTGAAGTCATTAATTAGTTAATTACTTAATAATTATATGTTGAAATAAACAGAAGGAGGGGGATGTTAAGTTCACAAATTTACTTAATGTGTAGTGGATTATAATTATTACAATATTTATTTGGATAAGTCAAGAGTGGCTAAAGATTATATTAATGTGTATAAGTGTATGTGTAATTGTTTAAGCCAAGTGAAAGCTAATTATATTAATGTGTATATTAATTTGCAAAAGCCAAAGTGGCTAGGATTTATTTTAAATGAAATTTGTTATAATATTAATTTGATAAGATAATTCTGGCCAAGATTTATATCAGTTATGTGTAATTGATAAGCCAAGTGTAGCAATTTATTAATGTGTATATTAATTTTGCAAAGCCAAAGTGGCTAGGATTTATATGTAGGATTTTTATGTACAGAGAAACCTTCACGGCGGCATAACGAGATAAAACACCTCAATTACTGGGAGCGCTTGAGGTTCCTAAAACTGTATTCCCTGGAATGCAAGCGGGAGAGATACATGATTATATACACCGGGAAAATCCTAGAGGACTAGTACCGAACTTGCACACGAAAATCACTCACTACGAAAGCAAAAGACTTGGCAGACGATGAAACATCCCCCCCAATGAAAAGCAGGGTGTCACTAGCACGTTAAGAGACAATACAATAAGTGTCAGGGGCCCGAGACTGTTCAAACTGCCTCCCAGCATACATAAGGGGGAATTCCCAACAGCCCCCTGGCAGTCTTCAAGCTGGCACTGGACAAGCATCTAAAGTGGGTTCCTGACCAGCCGGGCTGTGGCTCGTACGTTGTTTGCGTGCAGCCAGCAGTAACAGCCTGGTTGATCAGGCTCTGATCCACCAGGAGGCCTGGTCACAGACCGGGCCCGGGGGGGGCGTTGACCCCCGGAACTCTCTCCAGGAAACTCCAGGAAATAAAAAATTTAAATTTGATAAAAATAATTCTGGCCAAGATTTATATCAGTGTATGTGTAATTGATAAGCCAAGTGTAACTAATATTAATGTGTATAATATTAAATTTGCTATGCCAAATTCTGGCAAGGATTTATTAATTTGTATAATATTAATTTTGATAAGCCAAGGCTGGCTAAAGGTTTGTATTAATGTACATTTAAAATTTATATTATAATTTTTTTGCATGTATAATTGCTAAGCTCAAGTAGCTAGGATTTATTCAAAGGTAAGTTGTATCAGTGTTGTAAGTTGTAATCATTGTTATTAATTAAGTTGAATTTAGTACATTGCATCATGGCTGAAAATGAGGAAATTAATATAGAAGACAAACATATGGAATACAGAGCAAAAAAAACATCACTGCAAGCTAGAAAAGGGCATGTAACAAAAGCATACAATAAATGTTTGGAATAAATGAATCAAGAAACTGTGAATACTGATGATTTAAAATTGTATTTAGATGCTTTAGGTAATAGATATGATTCATACAAATTATATTAAAAACAAATATGAAGGGAATTTGTTATTAAACTGTGTAGATGAGACTGAAGTAGTTTCTCATGATTAATCAGTATTATGAATTTTAGAGGAAAAGATTCTTTCCCTTGTAAAAGTCAGGCCTTGAATAAATTAAAATGTGTAAACCAGGCAGTTAATCAGTCTGCTCCAACAAATAATAAGTCTTTGTCAAAACTCCCAGAACTATGTTTACCTGTATTTAATCCTGGTGAAAATTGGGAGGAATTTTGGTCAATTTTTAAAGCAGCTGTGCATAAACAGGAGTGACCTAGCCTGTGTAACTAAATTATTTTACCTCAAAAGACAGGTAAGAGGAGATGCTCACATACTCATACAAGCCTTTCCCAATGTAGATGATTCTTATAAAGAAGCAGTTGACTTGCTGAAAGTCACTTATGGTAATATAGAACAAAGTAGGTTGGATCTAGTGAATATCATTGTTAATTTAAAATCTCCAGATCACACTTACAAAGGTTTACAGCAGTTTAGAGTTAAACTGGAGAGCACTCTCAAAACTTTAAGTAATAAATATAATCTAAAGGGAATTTCAGACTGGTTATTGATTTGCCATGGTACAGAATAAATTAAACTTTAAAACACTTGAATGGCTCTCGAACAAATATCACAAGGGTTATTTTGGTCTGGAGGAAATAAGACTAGGTCTACAAGAATTAATTGTGCAGTTGCAGACCAGCCAACTAACTCATTTTAAAGATGCAACACATAATAACTCTGAGGTATCTGTCAAGTTTCACAATGGGAAAAATTATCTCAATGTTGTTAATCAAAATTCATTTCCTAAAAAGAGTTGCATAGGTGCATATCAAGTAGCAGGAATCAGAAATAATGATTCTCCACAAGGTAAGAAGAATAAGTACCCTCCTAAGAGTAGCCCAGTTAATAAGAAACCAGTTAGAGAAAAGAGAGATTGTCTTTTATGCAAGGGTACTCATTTTTCTAAGAATTGCAATGCATACAATTCATGGAATGATAAAGTTGAAAGATTGGAGGAACTTGACAGATGTATCAGGTGTTTGGGTAATCACAATGTAAAGGATTGTTATGCCAAATTAAACTTCTGTTATCAATGTCACAAAGGAAGAAAACCATATAGTCACGTGTAAAGTCTATAAAGATAAGTTTGATAATAATGATAATGTTGAAATCCTGACACAACAGTAGCTAATGTAAAAATTGCTGCTATGTTAATAATGATGGTTTGCTGAAGTAGCCTTACTGTAATAAGGTAAAGTTGATGATAAAAGGCATAAAGAAAAAAATGTAACTGCATTATTAACCAAGGGATCCCAACGGGATTTCATAAACTAAATGTCTTGATGGTATGAAAGTACAGATGGGAGATCCCAAATCTAAAATTATCTGGTTTCTCTCAGATAAAAGACTCAGTTGTATGACACTGTTATGTAACTGTCAGGTTGGGCAATGAAAAAAAGTGTTAATGCAGTAATTATAGATAGAAATTCCAGAGAAATAACTCCGTAGGGCTTTTGTGAAGCTACAGAAAGACTTTCACATAATGTAAATTTAAACCCCCTTCTGTGTAAGTGATGATTTTTGTAGGCCCAATAAATATTTTGTGTAGTTTACTATTATGCCTCCTTTGTAAAGGTATGGTAGGGAAAAGTTGTGTTACCCTTTTGAAGACTGCAGGAGCCAGTATTATGGTAGATTCCTCGAATATAATTCATGACTAGAGGAAGCTTCCCAATACCTAACTGTGTGTCTTACTCATGAAATCGTACCCCAGTATAATTCCCTTTCCCTAGAGGATGGGTGACCCAGTGCATAAATTGTGGGAATTAGACACATTGGAATAATTTAAATTAAGAAAATCCCGATGATTCTTTTACTCAGGATCATATCTGAGAGATTAAAATTGATCTTTGGGCAATACTGGGTGCAACTTCCGTGGGACTGAACCATCCCGAACTGCCCACTAATTTCAGAATGGCATATGGACAGTTTAAAGGCCCCCAGCTCCGCGAACTGAGTAAGACCCAGAATTTTAACTGCCTATAATTAATTTTCTGAGCAGTTAATAATAAAATTTATAGAAGAGGTACCTCCTGAGCAAGCCAAAATTTAGGTCACTATTTGCCAAAATCCCCGGAGTGAACAAGGTTCTAAGACCACTCCTTTGAGGATTTTTGTTTAATTGTAGTGCCAGGAGTAACAAAAATTTTTACCTAGTTTAAAAACTGTTTTATGACAGTCCGTCTTTGGAAAATTAAGAGATATCTTATTAAATTTCAGAGTAAAGAATTATGCCTTTAGGCTGACATAAGTAAAGCTTTCCTAAGAGTGGTTTACAAGAGTGACCAGATTATATCCGCTTCTTATGCCCGAGAATCCTGTGACCCACTTAGCCCTCTGAAAAACCTTTCGTTTAGGAGCATATTATTTGGGTGCTTACATCCATCCGTTCCTACTTCATGCGTGATAAATGCACACCTAAATGTATGGAAAGTCCATTGAGTAAAGTAAGAGCAAACAATTTATTGGAACAATTTCCTGGGTGTGAACCGTCAACTGAAGAGGAACTTTCTAATGACTTATGGAGAGGCTAATAAAATAACAAATGCAAATATGCCTTGAGGAATTGGAATAGTAAATCCCTTTTCCAAATTTAAAGACAAAATAAGTAAAGATTACCCTGGAATGAAGTGACCAAAATGTAGTAATTATTAGGATTAACTTGGGATACTGAAAGATTTGTTTTAAAGTTAAAACCCAATTTTTACAGTATGCCCAATAAAATTAACTTGTTTTGCTTGCTGAAGTTTCCAAATGTTTGATCCACTTGTTTTGTGTCACCCCTTTCTAAGAGGGAAATTATTAATTCAGATGCATGGAAACTTAAATGTGCTTGGATGAAATTCCCACCTGAGGAATTCATTAACAGGTGGATGATTAATTGGTGATTATGGAAAATTCAATGTTGAGTTTTCCACGCCAGGTGGCAATCCAAATGGGAAAAAGTTTCTCCACATTTTTTGTGATGCTTTTAAAAATTTGGGATATGGAGCAGTGCTTATCTTCAGTGTAAATGTTTTTTCTCTTGTTATTCTAAGGCTAAATGTCTCCAATTAAATCACGTACCTTACCTCAGTTTGGGAAATTTAAAAGCCATTTTTATAGTTCAAAAATTTGCTAATTATTAAAAATAAGTTGCAGGAGTTAAATATTAGCGACACTGTAATTTTTCTGTAATGAGGTACCTTACAATGATTTCTTTAAAGGAAACAGTAAAATTGTGTACTACCAAAACAGAGTCGCTAAAATAATCAGATGCAAGAAAGTATAATAGTTTGGGTCACATATGTTAACATTTTAATCATTACCTGGTGAGGAGAATCCAGCTGATTCTTGTCCCGGTTTACCTTATGCTAAATTTTTAAATGCTGTGTCAGTTTAAAGGACCGAGCTGGTTGGAAAAAAGCTAATGGCCTGTACCAAAAGCGTATATTTGCTCCTGTTAAATTACTGTGACCACTTGCTCCAATATTTGTCCTTCCTTAGCCATGATATAAATAGGTATTCTTCTTTACCCAAACTAATCAATGTAACTAAGTTGTGTTTAAATTTCTAAACAATATGAAATTTCATTTAAAGTTTTCACATCTCTTGAATATTGGTAAAAGAGGGTACAGGAGGAAATCTATGGAAAAAGAGAATTTAAAAGATATGGAAGAAAATTGTGAAAGGTTCCAAAAGAGAAATTGGGACTGTAAATTTTGGAAAAAATGCCCAATTTGGTGCAGAGTAGGGTTTCAAAATACTGAATTGTGGATATGCTAAACCCATCTTACTGCCCAAAACTCTTTATCTAACAAATTAATTTGTAATTGCCATAAAAATGAACGAATGGGGGTACAAGATACCTTAAATTGTATTAGGGAACTTTCTTGGGTCCCAAGGACGGCAAAGTGTAAAAAGGGTGATTAAATCTTGTGTAATATGTCGCCGTGGGATGCCAGATCCTTATGTACCCAGGTCCTCCACCATTGCCAATGAGCAATTTGGTCGTTTACAACGAACTCCGCCCGGCGCTGGGAAAATACTGTATATATTTTCCCGAAATAACAGTGGTTTTTTGTAAATAGATGGCCTATGTTCAGTACATCCACACTTATACTTCAATCTTTCTCTACAGGACCATAAACTCCAATATCAACCCTTGACAAAACGCTTTCTGTAGTTTTGACAAAGAACCCAAGGCAAAACCAACACAAACAAACCCACGACTTCCCCGTGTCCGCTAAACCTTTTACAAAAATTTTATGTATGTCAAAGCCCAAAATCGGAACACCCTACCCGAGAACTCTAGAACTGCAGACAATTCATCACCTTCAAAACTACCCTTAGAAAACATCTTATCTCCCCGAAAACCCCATCAACTAACTACACGAATACCACCTGGTGGTTCACACTTACATCACTCCTCATTTGACCATAAACAGAAAAATTAATCTCAGTCTTAAAATAATGAATCCTATGATACTCCAATACTGAAACTATGTACTGTGCCAAAACAAAAGCATTCACATTGCTAAACTCACAAACTAGTATTTAGTCACTTAGCCATAATACCAACTTACCTCATAATTTGTAATATTTTAAAATAAAGAATTAAACTAAGTCTGCCCGAAATGCCTAGCCATGCTAGGTGTTCTAGTGGTACACTCTGTAATCATTATTTAACTACATGTAAACCACACAACAACCAAATTCTGTAAATTCAACATTGTAATCTTTATAGAGAATAAACTTTGAATTTGAATTTGAATCGATTGTGTTTACATATTTAGAGCCCCTTAAGCCCTATCTTACTTGTACGTTTCATACTATGGAACAATGCTCTTCTCCCAGCACACATAAGGGGGATTACCAACAGACCCCTGGCAGTCTTCAAGCTGGCACTGGACAAGCACCTAAAGTCAGTTCCGGATCAGCCGGGCTGTGGCTCGTATGTTGGTTTGCGTGCAGCCAGCAGCAACAGCCTGGTTGATCAGGCTCTGATCCACCAGGAGGCCTGGTCTCAGACCGGGCCGCGGGGGCGTTGACCCCCGGAACTCTCTCCAGGTAATCTCCAGACTGAGGGACTGACCACCTCAAAACTTTAAGGGTGATGGACTGATTACATCGTCTTCAAGTATCTTCTGCTTCTATCAACTTTTCTGTACTTGACTGAAGAAGCCTACTGTGTAGGCGAAACGTTTCATAATAAAGATACCTAACTGTTGCATATGTGTCTTACCTAACAACTTACTTGTACGCACTGAGTCTGCCTTCGCTTCCTCATCCAGATCATTCCGCTTCCTAAGTACCCAGAAACTAAAGATTATTATTGTAAAGTAAAAGGACACAAGTGCAACTAATGTGACATTTATTGTGGCAACGTTTCGCTCTCCAGGAGCTTTATCAAGCCATTACAAACAATACATGGACACAGAGGGTATATAAAGGGTCAGAGTGAGGTGAATACTAGTGAGGTACCATTTCGAAATGGTACCTCACTAGTATTCACCTCACTCTGACCCTTTATATACCCTCTGTGTCCATGTATTGTTTGTAATGGCTTGATAAAGCTCCTGGAGAGCGAAACGTTGCCACAATAAATGTCACATTAGTTGCACTTGTGTCCTTTTACTTTACATATTGTCGGTAATTCTACCAACTTTATTACAAGATTATTATTATTATTATTATAATCATGGGGGAGCGCTAAACCCGTAGGATTATACAACCCAGAAACTAAAGAATTTACCGAAGTGTTTATGGAACGTTATTTCACCTCGTATATCAACCATCATCTGGGTAGTTCTGGTCGTAAACATTTGGACTTTTTCTATTTGATCAGATTTGGGCTACACATCTACAATGGCCTATGTACATTATAAAAACTATAGGGCCCTATATGACTTGTAGGTTCCTAAAGGCCATTATTAGACCCACCAGTCTCACATCCGATGGAGTTACTCTGGTTATATGCTAGCTATCATACTTCTAAATCATTTTCTTTAATTTTGCTCTAAGGTCTTTTTTTCCTCCAAGGCTGTGTTCAGTATCTGGTCATCTCTCTTAGCTTCCCCAGTGTACTCACCTAATTGTGGTTACAGGGGTCGAGACTCAGCTCCTGGCCCCGCTTCTTCACTGATCGCTACTAGGTCCTCTCTCTGCTTCATGAGATTTGTCATACCTCGTATTAAAACTATGTATGGTTCCTGCCTCCACTACAACACTTGCTAGACTATTCCACTTCCTGGCGACTCTATGACTGAAGAAATACTTCCTACCATCCCTCTGACTCGTCTGAGTCTTCACCTTCCAATTGTGACCCCTTGTTTCTGTGTCCCCTCTTTGGAACAACCTGTCTCTCTACCTTATCAGTATTTTGTATGTCGTTATCATGTCTCCCCTGACCCTCATGTCCTCCAATGTCGTCAGTCCGATTTCCCTCAACCTTTCATCGTAGGACATACCCCTGAGCTCCGGAACTAGTCTTGTTGCAAACCTTTGCACTTTCTCTAATTTCTTGACGTGCTTGACCAGGTGGGTGAATATTACTGATTGTTGATAGGCTTCCTTTGCTACATGTTTTTGTCTTAGTACGATAAACTTACTAAGCTAATTCAGTGGTCCTGTCAAGATTTCAATCTGGGAAGACTTAATAATAATAATAATAATAATAATAATAATAATAATAATAATGATATCTTAATTACTACAAGTACATGTACAAGGTATACAGTCCTATCTGACATCAATGACATACTACTATATAGAAAGCCGCTTGTTATACAGAGCATTTCGGGAAAATTAGGCCAGTTTTATCCCAGGATGCGACCTACACCAGTCGACTAACACCCAGGTATACATTTTACTGATGGGTGAACATAGACAACAGGTGTAAGGAAACACGCCCAATGTTTCTACCCTCGCCGGGAATGGAACCCTGAATCTGGCCGTGTGAAGCGAGCTTTAGTTGATTAGATGCTGTTTAAAAAAATAAAAGAAATCGCTTTTGAAAACATTTAAACTATGGCGTTTTTGTGGTTACTGGTCAATATAAGTACATTGAAAATTAGTTATTAATTGAAAAATAAGTATTTGCACCTGAGAAGGCCTCTTAGGCACTATAGCCCCATATCCTCCGTGCCTGCGCTACTGGTTGTCTTAGTTAAACAAATTAGGCACAGGTACACCTAAGTACAATTACCATACATAGTATATATTATCATGGATAACCCAAAGAAAGTTAGTGACTTATTTCAATTGGCAATAAACTTGTTTCATGGATCTTGTCAGTCAGTGTGGGGTGTGCTCAGAAACAAGATGTTTGGGACTATAAAAGCGACCTCTACAAGCCATGAACAACTTTCCTGCCCTGGGGAGTTGATTGGAACTCTCCATGAATCACTCACATCCTTGAGACCCCTATCATGTTGTTAAGAGTTGCTGGAGTGACAAAGGGGGAGGGGAAGAGATTAAACACGTGGAAATAACTTTGAATAATGATTATTATTATTAATGCATAAAGGTGGCCACGCTCCTGTATATCAGGTTAATAAAAGTATATCTGGCAGATGGTCGAGCTTTGGAACATTACATTTTTTTATTTGTCTATTTGACACGAAGGCAACCGAGCCCACATGACTCACTGGTTAATCTATGTATATATACATATTTATGCAGCATTATTTTGTTATATTGTCCGATATTAGTTAGGCTCACGACAAATAATGAAGTCAAACTGAATCCAATTCGTATACAGTGACTGACAGCTGGTATATTTTATAAAGAATGTAGAACAGCGATACACCAGCAACCTCCCGTGATCTTGAAGGTCACGGTAATTTAGCAATAAGTAATGTGCTCTTGCAATCGTTTGAAGAGATGCTATTTCTTTCCCATTTTCTAAAAATCAGAAACGGAATTAAGCTGTGTGTACATATTAAACAAAGATATGATCTCACTGTAAACCGAAGTAAGACAACTGGAAGTATTCTTTTGTAGAGTTTGGTCGTCTTACATTGCTCTTTTGTTACCCTTCTGGTTTATAATGTGGGCGTGAGCATGACGGTGGTGAGATACTGGTGTCTATACTTTACCTTGGCGTCAGTTTTGTTGACGTTTGTTGGTTTTCTGTACTTGTGGACGACACCTGTTTGAGTCTTGTGATGTGTTTTAGGAAAGGTGAGCTTCCTAAGCTTGTGTAAGCTCACAAAGTAACTCTGTGTTACTTTTAAAGCCAAATTAAGCAGCTGTCGAGGAAATTTGCTCTAGACTTGCGGTTGTTGCATGGATACTTTGCACGGTATGCAGTGTCTTGCTTTCTCTCAAGTGGCCGTCATGTACTACTTCATTTTTTTTTAAACGAATTTAGGTCTTGACCGACACTTGCATAATTATGTGTATTGGGAGTAGATATCGTACTGGCCTAACACCCCATTATTCCTTACTTTGTCTCTGGAGAAGATTCTCAAAGATTGTCCTTATCACCCCATGCTGGGTGAAGATAAGATATGATAAGCTTCATTCATTCAGGAAATTCAAAAATTATTTTACAGTAATGTAAATTCGTACAATGAATTATTTTACAGTAGTGTATATTTGTTCAGTGATTCTGAAGGCTTATAAATGTAGGCATATATTATTATGTACTTTAATCCAGAATTCTATATATAAATAAAAATAAATAGGGCCAGAGCTATTGAAGTGGCAGCTGAGTCCCAAAGTGTATACAGCTGCTGAGCCAGGATCTGTATAGTAGACACCTGCAAGTGGCTATTGACTCGGCATACATTTAACAAGTTTAAAAATTTAGAAAAGCCAGTGGTATTCACATGTATCAGTGTGAAAATTAGATTTTTGATATGTGGAGATAGGGCACAAATTACTGTATATAGTATATTATCAGTCACACGAGTAGTAGTCATGCAGTTTGCATATTTGTAGAAATTTTTTGTGTTCATAAACATTTTTTTTTTACGTGACCTGCAAAATAATAACAACATAATTGTAAACATCTTACAGAATGGATTGGGTTTGAACCCATGAAATGCCAGTTAAGTATACTGCTTGGCTTTTTTTTGGGCTATCCTAGGTCATTAACCCTCTGGGGCTAATAAAGTCTAATACAATGCCATTGTTGGATTATCCAAAGTTAGATTTAAATCTTCATATTAATGCTTTCTATAATAATCATTTGATTTGTACAAATATTGTAGGAATTTAAAAGAGCTTTCTGTAAAAGATAGTACATGTACATATAAATTTTACCTGAATAAAGCTGACAACCATTTCACTGTTGACATTGAAAACCACAGTCTGTCACCATTTTTTAAAAACTTAAAATAATTTTATCTTCTTATATGGTAGAGAATCTTTTTCTAAAGGTAATGACAACAAATATGCAAAACTTGATGTAATATAATCTTAGAATTACACAGGCACAAAATTATAGGTTGGGGAACTGCTCAATCTGAAGCCAATTTTAGATTAATGCCATTGCTCAAACCAGTCCTCTTCTTGATATTTTGCTAGTAAGTCTTCCATACTATCCACTGATTGCAAGAAACTGCCATTCAGCTATCAGAACTGTCTTATAAAGTGCCCACAATTCAGTAATTTGGCCAATTTTGCACTACAGTATTTTCAACAAATTCATGTTTTTAAACAGTCCAATACAAACAATGTAGGCATTCCGATCACTAAAGCAGCCTTTCCTCTGTTCATCAGTCACATCCCTAGGCCTCTTCTATATAACTTATGACTTCCGTTTTGAATCCATCTTCACAAAAAAACTTTTTCCCCCAATTTCTCGGCTAATTAACAATAACCAAGAATACTTGGTAATGGGAGTTGTCACAGCTGCTCTTTGCTGATGACACTGTGCTCTTGGGAGATTCTGAAGAGAAGTTGCAGAGATTGGTGGATGAATTTGGTAGAGTGTGCAAAAGAAGAAAATTAAAGGTGAATACAGGAAAGAGTAAGGTTATGAGGATAACAAAAAAGATTAGGTGATGAAAGATTGGATATCAGATTGGAGGGAGAGAGTATGGAGGAGGTGAACGTATTCAGATATTTGGAAGTGGACGTGTCAGCGGATGGGTCTATGAAAGATGAGGTGAATCATAGAATTAATGAGGGAAAAAGAGTGAGTGGTGCACTTAGGAATCTGTGGAGACAAAGAACTTTGTCCTTGGAGGCAAAGAGGGGAATGTATGAGAGTATAGTTTTACCAACGCTCTTATATGGGTGTGAAGTGTGGGTGATGAATGTTGCAGCGAGGAGAAGGCTGGAGGCAGTGGAGATGTCATGTCTGAGGGCAATGTGTGGTGTGAATATAATGCAGAGAATTCGTAGTTTGGAAGTTAGGAGGAGGTGCGGGATTACCAAAACTGTTGTCCAGAGGGCTGAGGAAGGGTTGTTGAGGTGGTTCGGACATGTAGAGAGAATGGAGCGAAACAGAATGACTTCAAGAGTGTATTAGTCTGTAGTGGAAGGAAGGCGGGGTAGGGGTCGGCCTAGGAAAGGTTGGAGGGAGGGGGTAAAGGAGGTTTTGTGTGCGAGGGGCTTGGACTTCCAGCAGGAATGCGTGAGCGTGTTTGATAGGAGTGAATGGAGACAAACGGATTTTAATACTTGACGTGCTGTTGGAGTGTGAGCAAAGTAAAATTTATGAAGGGATTCAGGGAAACCGGCAGGCCGGACTTGAGTCCTGGAGATGGGAAGTACAGTGCCTGCACTCTGAAGGAGGGGTGTTAATGTTGCAGTTTAAAAACTGTAGTGTAAAGCACCCTTCTGGCAAGACAGTGATGGAGTGAATGATGGTGAAAGTTTTTCTTTTTCGGGCCACCCTGCCTTGGTGGGAATCGGCCAGTGTGATAATAAAAATAAAAAAAAATACTTGGTAATGGTATAAGCCATATCAGTAATTGAAGTAAACCTCTTAAAAACCCAGAAAACTGACCAAGGGGAGTGAGGGTTAGGGGAACTCTATCTTTCCTCAGAAAAATTTCCAAAAAAATCTCTTTCCATCACTTTCAGGCATATTTCAGGCTATTTCCTGTTTGAAATTGGGCAAAATCATCTTTGTCTTCTGTTAATCAACTGACACCAAGCAACAGCTAATAAAACCATGAAAAACACTCTGAGATGTTCCCCCATTCTTTTTTTTAATTCAAACACAAGATCAGAAGTTAAGGTAAGATTTTGTTCAGATTTTTTAAACTAGAGAGTTACACACCCAGGATAACCCTATAAAGTCAGTGTGTCGTTGGTGACTGTTATTTCTATTGGGTCCTTTAATCTTGTTCCCCCAGGATGTGGCTCACAACAGTTGACTAACATCCAGTAACCTACTTCTAGGTGAACAGGAGTTAGCAGGTGTAAGGAAACATGCCCAACATTTCTACCTATACCAGGGATTTTAAAATTATTATTTATTTTTATTATTATTATTATTATTATTATTATTATTATTTATTATTATTATTATTATTATTTATTTTATTATTATTTTTATTATTATTAATTTAACTAATTTTTGCTTTACTACCACTGTTCTAATACAGTTGAGCTACAACGAAAATATTTATATTATAGGTATGAGGCTTTTCTCCATAAAAGATGTACCTAAAGGGCTTGACGAAGATGAAGCCAACTTCAAGGTAACAAAATTTTAGATAACAGGTGAAGATCACAGCTTCTACCTGAGAAGAGGGCCGTCCTTTTTTTGCGTGCCTTGTGTGTGGTGGAAGAGGGGAGAGTGTAAATATTCGAATGCTAGACTATTGTCATGCTTCTCTCACTAAAGGGTTCCTTCTGATGTCTTTGCCTGTGAACGTACACTTGAAGAGCTATATCTTGATTCCAACCAGGTAAGTTTTCAAGCAAGTATAATAACAGGCAGTAAATTTTGCTAGTTAATTAATTTTCAGTAACCTATAAAAATTTTTTTCTAATTTTTCTCCTGTTGTAGTTAGTTTTTTGTACTTTTACTCCCTGAGTGTTCTACATTTGTGATTCGGGTCTGATACAAGCATGTATGAAAATGAATTTTTTTAGAATCTATATAGTTTCTTTGAAAGTTTAGTTGTATTTTAGTTAAGCATCAATCTGTCTGGTAGTCCACATTATTATTTAATAAAGAGAAACTGCTACCTTACCTCACAGTGCCTGTATACCCTGTACACTGACTTGTTCAGCAAGTTCTGAGACTAATTATGTTTAAACATACCTAGTGCCTTGTGATTTTTGCCTTTTCATAGAGTAGTCTATCATGTTTCTCTCCACTGTCAGTACTGTGATGCATGGCACATACACAATGAGGGCCTGGCACAATGGGCTTTTCTTGCAAAGTCAGATACCCAATCAGGGTCTGTTTTGCTGTGTTTCCTTGGGGACTTTGAAAGCAGTTGGTTGATGGTTGACTTTGTGGAACAAATTTATTGGTACTTCATGCCCTCATTGGTGGAATGTCCAGTGTACCAAAGAAATGGCAACTTTTTTCCACCACTGCTAAACACTGGAAAATGATTATGCATTTCCAACTGAACTGGTGTTTTTTTGAGATATTGCATATGTTCATATAATGCAATTCTTATTTGAAACCCTTGGCTTTTGTATAATAAAATCATTCTCTAAATACATTTCTTTTACTTAAAATTATGCAGCAGAAATGTATATAATTGTAAGTCATTCTCTAAAAACTAGACTCTGGTTGGGTTTTGTACTCCCAGTTCCTGCACTTGTGGGTCTTCTCAGTGTGTTCTTTGTTTTTATTTTTATTTATTTTATAGATTCTCTTTAGTTATAATGGTCCACACAATGCTTAGTAAGCACTGTGGTGCCATATAGTATCAGATGTTTTATGGATAAGTGATTTTCCTAGACTTGGGCATTTTCCAGAACTAGTTGTGGATAATTAACTGGGTTACTTAACCTATCACAGTAAGTAATTTGATCTATTCTTTTTGAAGAAAAAAAATGGAGATTTTTGTAACTTAAAATTTATTAGATGGTAGTTTTCTTTTAAGTGTTACTTCTGGGGCCATTTACAACAAAAATTACTGCTAACTTTCAGATCTTAAATACTTCAATTTTGGTGTTTTGTCCGTTCAGGACCGTATCAAGTTGCAAATAATACCAGGTCAGATCAATATTAGGCTGATTATTAATCAACATTTATATTTTAAACATACTTTCAAATTTGTTGGTTTGTGAATTTTTCCAGCTATAGTCTTGTGACTTGTATTGGCTATATAGATAGAGATTGTTTATTTGAAACTAAAAAAACAGGAAAAACTTGCAATTTGTACTATAATATGTGCATTTTCAAAATGAGTCTGTATTCATGTATTCATATTTCTTTTCATAAATGTAAGCAGTTCTGAACTGCTGTTTTTCTTTTTTCAGCTAGTGAGTTGCCACGACAGTTGTTTTTACTGCCATGGTCTCCGGGTACTTGGTTTGAGTGAAAAACGAACTGTCATCTTTACCTCCAGCTGTGGCATCTCTTATCAACCTTTCATCCTTAGATCTTAGCAAAAATGGTTTAAAACAGTAAAATTTGTTGCTTAAATTACTTAATTTAATAAGTATGTATGGGGAATCAAATTCAAAATGGGAATTGACACAGTTACTTTTTGCTGATGATACTGTGCTTATGGAGATTCTAAAGAAAATTGCAAAGGTTAGTGGATGATTTGGGAATGTGTGTAAAGGTAGAAAGTTTGAAAGTGAACATAGAAAAGAGTAAGGTGATGAGGGTGTCAAATGATTAGATAAAGAAAAATTGGATATCAAATTGGGGAAGAGGAGTATGGAAGAAGTGAATGTTTTCAGATACTTGGGAGTTGACGTGTCGGCGGATGGATTTATGAAGGATGAGGTTTTAACCCTAGAATTGATGAGGGAAAAAAGGTGAGTGGTGCGTTGAGGTATATGTGGAGTCAAAAAAAGTTTTTCTATGGAGGCAAAGAAGGGAATGTATGAAAGTATGTAGTACCAACACTCTTATATGGGTTTTGAAGCTTGGGTGGTAAATGCAGCAGCGAGGAGAACGGTTGGAGGCAGTGGAGATGTCCTGTCTAAGGGCAATTGTGGTGTAAATATTATGCAGAAAATTCGGAGTGTGGAAATTAGGAGGGAAAGGGGTGGAGTTAAAAAAAAGTATTAGTCAGAGGGCAGAAGAGGGGTTGTTGAGGTGGTTTGGTCATTTAGAGAGAATGGATCAAAGTAGAATGACATGGAAAGCATATAAATCTATAGGGGAAGGAAGGGCGGGTAGGGGGCGTCCCCGAAAAGGGGTTGGAGAGAGGGGTAAAGGAGGTTTTGTGGGCAAGGGGCTTGGACTTCCAGCAAGCGTGCGGAGCGTGTTAGATAGGAGTGAATGGAGACGAATGGTACTTGGGATCTGATGATCTGTTTGGAGTGTGAGCAGGGTAATATTTAGTGAAAAGGGGTTCAGGGAAACCGGTTATTTTCATATAGTCGGACTTGAGTCCTGGAAATTGGGAAGTACAATGCCTGCACTTTTAAAGGAGGGGTTGGGATATTTTGGCAGTTTGGGAGGGATTGTTGTGTATCTTTATATGTGTATGCTTCTAGACTGTTGTATTCTGAGCCCTCTGCAAAAACAGTGATAATGTGCGAAATGTGGTGAAAGGTTGAATGATGATGAAAGTATTTTCTTTTTGGGGATTTTCTTTCTTTTTTTTGGGGCACCCTGCCTCGGTGGGAGACGGCCGACTTGTTGAAAAAAAAAAAAAAAAAAGTTGATTCATGCACTTGTTAAAAGAAAGAAAACTGATTAATGTGATTTGTGATGCAAAAGATAGATATATTAGGAAATATAAAAATCTAGAAATCAGTAATTGCCGAGGCAATTCGTAGCCATCTTGAAAGGCATAAATTGATTAATGAATCTCAGCATGCTTTTACAAAGGAGTGTTCCTGTCTTGGGAATTTACTAACTTTTTTCACTAAGGTATTTGAGGAGGTAGATCATGATATTAAAATAGATATTATGTATGTAGACTTCAGTAAGGCTTTCGATAGAGTTCCCCCATCAGAGGCTGTTGAGGAAACTTAAGACACATGGAATAGGAGGAGAAATTTCTTCCTGGGTAGAGGCATGGTTGACAAATAGGCAGCAGAGAGTTTGCATAAATAAGAAGAAATCAGAATGGGGGCACATCACAAGCGTTGTTCCACAGGGGTCAGTGTTGGGCTCTTTGTTGTTCACAATTTCCATAAACAAACATAGATGAGGGAATAAATAATGACATAAGCAAATTCGCTGATGACACCAAATTAAGCCGTCCAATTCGTGATTTGAATAGACTGATGCAGTGGTCAGAGAAGTGGCAGATGCAATTTAATGTAGACAAATGCAGTTCTAAATGTTGGACAGGAAAATAACCATGCCACATATAAAATAAATACAATGGACCCTCAGATTTCGTAATTAATCCGTTCCAGAGAGAGTGACTTATAACACTTCTTATAACACTTCTGCTTTGTAAAAACCTCTCGTAAGCTACCTTTTTCTCTTTTATCACACCCTTTACTTCATCATTCCACCAATCACTCCTCTTTCCTCCTGCCCCCACCCTCCTATAAACCACAAACTTCTGCCCCACATTCTAATACTGAATTTTTAAAAACTATTCCAACCCTCTTCAACCCCCCCACTACTCATCTTTTGCACTAGCCCACCTTTCTGCCAATAGTCGCTTATATCTCGCCCGAACTTCCTCCTCCCTTAGTTTATACACTTTCACCTCCCTCTTACTTGTTGTTGCCACCTTCCTCTTTTCCATCTACCTCTTACTCTAACTGTAGCTACAACTAAATAATGATCTGACATATCAGTTGCCCCTCTATAAACATGTACATCCTGGAGCCTACCCATCAACCTTTTATCCACCAATACATAATCTAACAAACTACTTTCATTACATGCTACATCATACCTTGTATATTTATTTATCCTCTTTTTCATAAAATATGTATTACTTATTACCAAATTTCTTTCTACACATAGCTCAATTAAAGGCTCCCCATTTACATTTACCCCTGGCACCCCAAATTTACCTACTACTCCCTCCATAACATTTTTACCCACTTTAGCATTGAAATCCCCAACCACCATTACTCTCACACTTGATTCAAAACTCCCCACGCATTCGGTCAACATTTCCCAGAATCTCTTTCTCTCCTCTACACTTCTTTCTTCTCCAGGTGCATACACGCTCACTATAACCCACTTTTCACATCCAATCTTTATTTTACTCCACATAATCCTTGAATTTATGCATTTGTAGTCCCTCTTTTCCTGCCATAGCTTATCCTTCAACATTATTGCTACTTCTTCTTTAGCTCTAACTCTATTTGAAACCCCTGACCTAATCCCATTTATTCCTCTCCATTGAAACTCTCCCACCCCCTTCAGCTTTGTTTCACTTAAAGCCAGGACATCCAGTTTCTTCTCATTCATAACATCCACAATCATCTCTTTCTTATCATTTGCACAACATCCACGCACATTCAGACTTCCCACTTTGACAATTTTCTTCTTCTTATTCTTTTTAGTAATCTTTACAGGAAAAGGGGTTACTAGCCCATTGTTCCCGGCATTTTAGTTGACTTTTACAACACGCATGGCTTACGGAGGAAAGATTCTTATTCCACTTCCCCATGGATATAAAAGGAAAAGTAATAAGACCAAGAACTATTAAGATAAAATCAAAGAAAACTCAGATGAGTGTGTATAAATAAACGTGTACATGTATGTGTAGTGTGACCTAAGTGTAAGTAGAAGTAGCAAGACGTACCTGTAATCTTGCATATTTATGAGACAGACAAAAGACACCAGCAATCCTACCATCATGCAAAACAATTATAGGCTTTCGTTTTACACTCACTTGGCAGGACGGTAGTACCTCCCTGGGTGGTTGCTGTCTACCAACCTACTACCTGGTATACTCAGTAAACTTATTCCTCTATAATTTTTACAGTCTCTTTTGTCCCCTTTCCCTTTATATAAAGGGACTATACATGCTCTCCGCCAATCCCTAGGTACCTTCCCCTCTTTCGTACGTTTATTAAACAAAAGAACCAACCACTCCAACACTATATCCCCCCCTGTTTTTAACATTTCTGTCATGATCCCATCAGTTCCAGCTGCTTTACCCCCTTTCATTTTACGTAAAGCCTCACGTACCTCCCCCACACTTACATTCTGCTCTTCTTCACTCCTAAAAGATGGTATACCTCCCTGACCAGTGCATGAAATTACTGCCTCTGTTTCTTCCTTAACATTTTAAAAGTTCCTCAAAATTATTCTCGCCATCTACCTAAACCTCCATTCCCCCATCTACTAACCCCCCTACTCTGTTTTTAACTGACAAATCCATACTTTCCCTAGGCTTTCTTAACTTGTTTAACTCCAAAAATTTTTCTTATTTTCATTTAAATTTCTTGACAGTGCCTCTCCCACTCTATCATCTGCTCTCCTTTTGCACTCTCTCACCACTCTCTTTACCTTTCTTTTACTCCCTATACTCTGCTCTTCTTTAACACTTCTGCTTTTTTAAAACCTTCATAAGCTACCTTTTTCTCTTTTATCACACCCTTTACTTCATCATTCCACCAATCACTCCTCTTTCCTCCTGCCCCCCACCCTCCTATAACCACAAACTTCTGCCCCACATTCTAATACTGCATTTTTAAAACTATTCCAACCCTCTTCAAACCCCCCCACTACTCATCTTTGCACTAGCCCACCTTTCTGCCAATAGTCGCTTATATCTCACCCTTGTAAATGCCAGTTGTAATGTATAAACAGAAAGGTGGATGGGGGGCTAGAACCGGTTAAATACTGGACCTGTTAATTCTGGGATCATAGTTTTTTTCCAACTTCAACACACTGTAAAATCACATTTTTTTTTTTTTGTTTTGTTTTTTCGTTTTTTTTTTCTTAAATTCTACTCATTTTGGTATTACTGTATTTCATTAATAAAAATACCTCTTTTGCTGTGTAAGATTTTTTTTTCTCTAACTTTTACCACATGCAAAAAATTCAGACAATTAAAATTACAGAAAAAGAATCATATTTTGACATCATTAAATTGTAAAATGTAAATATTGCTGGCACTGTTACCAAAGAGTAAAAGTTTTTTCATAAAATCCTAAGTTTATATTAGAATCCACTCATTTTAGTCTTATCTGATTTAGAAATCTTTTTTTTTATCTCCCCTCCTCCCCCAGGAATTTTTATTTGGGGGCATGCCACTTTAAGGGCCAAAGAGAAATACCTCATTATTGCTAAAGGGCTCTTGATTCAAGGAATTGGAACTACCCATTTCTTCATACAGTCAACCTTCATAACTTCCCATTTCCCAGGTTCTGCATAATCCTTGTGAGTTTAGTGTTTTTAAGAATATTATAAAAGAGGTTTTTTGCTTGACCCTCCTTCCCTTTTCTTTGATGTCCTCTTTTCAACATTTCTGTTTCTCTTCCTCTACTATTCCTTTCATTCTTGTTCTGTAGTACAGAATGACCCATACAAGTTTAGCACTTTCTAGGCCTATCATATTAAAATGCAGTCTGATTGCCACCTGTAGAAAAACATCTTTGTACAAGACTGATGTGTATCCTTCTCCATTACTTCAGCAGTGTTGTGCAGCACAGTTTAGTTGAAGCAAAAAATTTATTTTATCAGAGATGTAAAATATAAAAATTATTTTTTGCTTATACATGTACATGTTAGTAGCCTTATTAACCCTTTGAGGGTTGAGACCTCCGATCCTTAACTCACTCTCAGGTTCAAAAATTTAAAAAAAAAAAAAATATATATATTTTGTGAAATGATAGAGAATCTTTTCCCGGTGATAATGACACCAAAAGTATGAAAATTGATGGAAAACTAACGAAATTACGCTCTTGTGAAGTTAGCGATATCGGCGATACATTTACGCATCGGTGATTTTGCCCACTTTGTGCCCTACTTTCGGCCAATTCCATTCTTCCAGTTGGCTAAAATAATAGCTCTTTTGGTAGGACCCCATTTGTTCTATCGATTGAGTACAAGAAACCACCCATTTACTGATTTCATCCACCCAATAAAGTGGTCAAATTGGCAATTTGACTATTTTCAACCAAATTTCAAAAGATGCCAATTTCAAAATAGTCCAGAATAAACCAGACAGACATTCCTGGCACTAAAATAACACTTTCTCTGTTCTTTAGTCATGTCTCCAGGCCCTTCTTATATTACTCTTGCTTTCTATTTTGAATCTTTATTCTCACAAAAAATGGTGTAAATAATATCAGCGCACTTGTGAAAGAATATTAGATTCACCAGTTGATGTGTACATGTACTGGACGCGTGGCGTGATTTGTTTACTCTTGAACATCGGCAAAAATCAAACATTTCTGCTACTTTGAGCTCAGTTTCAAGGTACTTTTCAATTGTGAAAACCAATCAAATCATCTGTTTCTGTAATATATCCATTATTCTGCCCAAATGAGACCAAAAAAATGAAAATTTACAACCATAAATACCATACAGAAATACACTGTAAATTCACTGTTTTAAACCAAAAACACATCTGATTTTTTTTCTCATTATGCACTGCGTGCTGCAGGATTATTTTTATACTGCGCACACTGACCATACAGACCCATTCTTTCATATGTAGGCGGACTATCTTTCTTCCCGCCAGGTTTAAAGGGTTTGCTAAAATTTTTGGGCGTATAAATATGGGACCGTATATGTATTTCTATCAAGCCATACATATACGGGACTGACCCTGAAAGGGTTAGGCATTAATATGTCTTCTTTGTGTTTGCAAAGTTTTGTGAGAGGAAATCTTTGTCACTGTGGTCATTTTTGCTTTAAAAACATGTTACTGCACTTCCCTTTTTTATCTTTGTCCATTAAAATAGGTCCCTGCTCTAACCCTGTTAGAAATGTCTGGATAAATTTGGAGCAAGCATGTGTGAGAGTTTTTAGAGAGGAATGAATGGAGACGAATGGTTTTTCGGGACCTAATGAGCTGTTGGAGTGTGAGCAGGGTAATATTTTGTGAAGGGATTCAGGGAACCTGGTTAGCCAAACTTGAGTCTTGAAAGTGGGAAATACAACGCCTGCACTTCAAAGGAGGGGTTTGTGATATTGGCGGTTTGGAGTGACATCTAAACTGTCGTATCTGAGCTTCTCTGCAAAGACAGTGATTATGTATGAATTGTGGTGAAAGCGTTGAATGAGAATGAAAGTTTTTCTTGCTTTTTGGGTAACCCTGCCTCTGTGGAAATTGGCAAATGTGTTAAAAAAATTCCCATGTGATTTAAGGTGTTTCTTGATACATATCTCTAATATTGAGAAATGACATCCTATTATTGTAGTTCATGTTTTTTTGCAGCCATTTTCCCACATTCCTGATAACATCAAGGGGTGCAAGCAGCTAAGTGTGGTGGATGCCAGCATCAATCCCCTGTGCAGACTCCTGAGGGATTTACAAAAGTGCTCTCATTACAAGAAAATTTACCTCAAAGATACATTTTTGGTGGGTATTTAATATTTCTTAAAAGTTTTTTTTTTATTATTTGACATGCCTAAATCATTTTCTGTCTCATAAACACGCTAGATAACAGGGAAAATCTTGCTACTCCTACTTACACTTGGGTCACACTTCACAGACACGCACATGCATATATATATTTCATACATCTAGGTTTTTCTCCTTTTCCTAAATAGCTCTTGTTCTTCTTTATTTTTTTCTATTGTCCATGGGGAAGTGGAAAAGAATCTTTCCCTCCATAAGCCATGCGTTTCGTATGAGGCGACTAAAATGCCGGGAAGCAATGGGGTAGTAACCCCTTCTCCTGTAGACATTTACTAAAAAAGAGAAGAAGAAAAACTTTAAAAATGGGATGCTTGAATGTGCGTGGATGTAGTGCGGATGACAAGAAACAGATGATTGTGATTTTATGAATGAAAAGAATTTGGTTTTGCCCTGCCCAAAGAAAAAACAAAGCTAAAGGGGGGTTGGGAAAAATTTTTCGTGGGGGGAAATAAATGGGTTTAAATCTGGAGTTCTGAGAGAGTTAGAGCAAAGGAAGGGGGGAGCAGAAATTTTTAAGGATAGTTATGGAAGGGGAAAAAGAGATATGAATGTGTAAATTAAAGGGAATTATGTGGATTAAAGAAAAGGTTAGATGCGAAAAGGGGGTCATAAAAAAGGTGTTTTTGCCCCTGGAGAAGAGAGGAATGTAGAGGAGGAAGAGAGATTTTGGGAGATTTTAAAGTGAATGATAGGATTTTTAAACCAATGAGGAGAAATTGTGGTGGGGACCAAATGCTAAAGTAGGAAAAATTTTAGAGAGGGTGTGGTAGGAAATTTTTGGGGGTGCCAGGTGTAAATGATAATGGGACCCTTTGATTGAATTTGTATAAAAAGGGGGTTTTAATTATAGGTAATACATATTTTTGAAAAAAAGGATAATAAGTATACAAGATATGATGAGGGCAAAAAGACAGTAGTTTATTGATTTGTATTGGTAGATAAAAGATGTTGAGTAGACTTCGGGTGTACATGTTTTTAGGGGGCCCAGATATACAGATACTTTCTAGTTGTAGCTACATGAGAGTAAAAGGTAATGGGATACAAGGAGAAAAGAAGCATCAGGGAAGAGAGAGGTGAAGGTTTATAAACTAAAAGAGGAGGCAGTTGGGGAAAATATAAACATATTGGAGGATAATGGCTAATGAAAAGCATAGGCAATGGGGCGAAGAGGTATGGGGTAGGTTTTTAAAAAAAGAGTGGGTTTGAGTGTTCCCCCCAAAGTTTGCGGTTATAGGGGAAAAAAAAAATGGGGGGGCGGGGAGGGAAGAGGAGCGATTGGTGGAATGATGTTAAGGAGAGGAAGGGAGAAAAAGTTAGCATTGAGAAGTTTTTACAAATAGAAGTGATGCAAGGAGGGGGGAAAAGTATATGGGGAAAAAAAGAGAGGTTAAGGATGGTGAAGCAATGTAAAAAAAAAGAGCAAATGAGAGAGTGGGTGAGAGTTTCAAAAAATTTTGTTGAAAAAAAGAAAAAAAATTTTGGAGTGGTTAACAAGTTTAAAGGGCCAAGAGAACAAATGGATTTTTCAGTTAAAAAAGGAGAGGAGAGTTATTAAATGGAGAGTTTGAGGGATTGGGAAGATGGAGGGAATTTTTGGGAATTGTTTTAAAATTTTATGAAGATAGGGAAACGTGATTTCATGTATAGGGCAAGGAGGAATAACTCTTTTAGGGGGTGGGAAGAGCCAGGTTTGGT
>NC_069428.1:28632457-28737671 GCF_026875155.1 Cherax quadricarinatus | reverse complement strand
GCTGGAACTATGGGATCTGCAGAAATTTTAAAAAGCGGGGGGGGAAAACAGTGTTGGGGGGTTTGGGTACTTTTGTTTAATAAATGTATGAAAAGGGGAAGGTCCCCTGGGGTTTGGGGGACCCATTTAGCCCCTTTATAAAGGAAGAGGACAAAGAGATTGTAAAAAATTTTAGGGGAAAAAAAAAAATTTATGAGAACCCGGGAAAAGGTATAGGGTAGGTTTTAATTGAAAGAATTAGAGGTAAGACAGAAGTGGGTTTGCGGATGAGCGGGGAGGCTTCAAGTGGGTAGGGGATTGTGATCAAGTGTTTACTTTGAAGTATATATGTGAACAGTATTTAGATAAAGGGGGAAGTTTTTTTTGATTTGGGGATTTAGAAAAGGCATATGTGAGGGGATAGGGGACAATGTGGCAGATTTGCAGTATAGGGAATAGGGGGAAAGTTAAAAATGCTGTAAAGATTTTTTATGAGGATATGAGGTCAAGTTAGGGTGTGTAAAAGAGAGGGAGAATATTTCCCGGTAAAAGTAGGTCTTAGACAGGGATTGTAAGCCCTGGTTGTTTAATATATTTATAGATGGGTTGAAAAAGAAGTAAATGCTGGGTCTGGGGAGAGGGGGGGATTAAATTAGGGGGAATCAATTCAAAATGGGAATTGACACAGTTACTTTTTGCTGATGATACGTGTTATGGGAGATTTTAAGAAAAATGCAAAGGTTAGGGATGAGTTTGAGAAGTGTGTAAAGGTAAAAGTTGAAAATGAACATAAAAAGAGTAAGGTGATGAGGGGGATCAAATGTTTTGTAAGAAAAATTGGATATCAAATTGGGGGGGAGGAGTTGGAAGGGAAAGTTTCAGATACTTGGGAGTTGAGTGTCGGCGGATGGATTTTGAAGGATGAGGTTATCATAGAATTGATAAGGAAAAAAGGGGAGTGGTGCTTGAGGTAATGTGGGGTCAAAAAAAGTTTTTATGGGGCAAAAAAGGGAAAGTATGAAAGTATAGTAGTACCCAAAACTCTTATATGGTTGAAGCTTGGGGTTAAATGCAGCGCGAGGAGCGGTTGGAGGCAGTGGGATTTTGTTAAGGGGGAATGTGTGGTGTAAATATTATGCAGAAAATTCGGGTTGGAAAAAAGGAGAGGTGTGGAGTTAAAAAAACATTAGTCGAGGGCAGAAGAGGGGCGTTTGGGGGTTTGGTATTTTGAGAGAATGGTAAATAGAAGACATGGAAAGCATAAAATCTGGAGGGGTTTGGGATATTGGGGTTTGGGGAATTTTTTGTGTTTTTATGTATTGCTTCAAAGCTTTTGTATCTGAGCCCTCTGCAAAAGAGTGATAATGTTGAGTGTGGTGAAAGTGTTGAATGATGATAAAAATATTTTTTTTTTGGGGTTTTTCTTTCTTTTTTGGGTCACCCTGCCTGGTGGGGGAGGCCGACTTGTTGAAAAAAAAAAAATGTATTTAAAATTATTATTTTTTAATAAAACAAATACCATCTTAAAAAATGTTATAAAACCTTTCCCCCTTTTTGTTTGCTTGAGAAATTTAATTTTTTTTAAAAGATTAAAGGTCGGACTTAAAAGGTGACCCATTCCTAATCTTAATATTGTTTTTTTACATTATCATGTCAAATCGTTGAGCATTTGATAAGTCTAAGGGGTGGGGTCCTGGTCAGTTTGGTAGTATATTGGTAATTTTTTTTTAAATTTAAAGGGATCTTCATTAGCTTCTTTTGCTGCCAAAACCCAAGTGACTGAATTTCTTTTTTGTAGCCAAACCCAAAAATTCTCACATATTCGTTCAAATGTTTTTTTAAACATTACTTCATGTTTTAAAGCTTTCTTGTTCTTAAATTGTGTGGTATTAAAATAACTTCTGACCTATAAAATTTAAAGCCCCAGACTTAAGAACCAAACCTTAGGTTTAAGCTGAAAAATGCTAGGAATATTTTTCGAGTGAATTGATAAAGAGCGCGGAGAATGTTCACAGTTCACTCTGTGTTATGGGAGTTAATAGTGCGCATTTTTGTAAAAAACTTTTGGCTAGATTTTTCCCTCTATTGGGGAAAATCTGTTGAGTATACCCGGTCAAATGTATGGTAGTTTTTATTGAAAAAATTAAAAGTAGGAAGGAGCAGGGTTGCAATGAAAAAAGGGGCTTTAGGGGGGTACGGGGTGGTAACCAAATTTTGCAGTGAAACAATAGGGAACAGTTTTAGATAAGGGAAAAAGGTTTTGTGGTTTTATGGTTTTTGGGAAAAAAACCCATATTGGGGGATAGAGGGGGGAATATGGGAGATGTTCAAAAGTTTGGAATAGGGTAGGGTTTTGTAAGTGTGTAAAATTTTTTTCGAGGATAGGAGGGTCAGGTTAGGATGTAAAAAGAGGGAGATATTCCCCGTAAAAGTAGGCCTTGACAGGGATTGTGATGTCACCTGGTTGTTCAAAGTTTTTTAGGGAGTTTTAAGAGAAGTGAATGCGAGGGTCTTGGCAAGAGGTGCGGGGTTAAAAGATAAAGAATCTAACACAAAGTGGGAGTTGTCACAGTTGCCCTTTGCTGATGACACTGTGCTTTTGGGGGATTCTGAAGAGAAGGTGCAGAGGTTGGTATGTAAAAGATGGAAGTTAAAAGTGAATATAGGAAAGAGTAAAGTGATGACGATAAAAAAGTTAAGTAATGGAAGATTGGAGGGAAAGAGTATGGAGGAGGTGAATGTGTTCAGATATTTGGAAGTGGACGTGTCAGCAGATGGGTCTATGAAGGATGAGGTAAATCATAGAATTGATGAGGGGAAATTGGTGAGTGGTGTGGTGCACTTAGGAGTCTGTGGAGACAAAGAACTTTATCCATGAAAGCAAAGAGGGAAATGTATGAAAGTATAGTTGTACTTCCATACTCTTGTATGAGTGTGAGGCATGGGTTGTGAATGTTGCAACAAGGAGAAGGCTGGAAGCAGTGGAGATGTCATGTCTGAGGGATGATAAAGGAGCTTTTGTGTGCAAGGGGCTTGGACTTCCAGCAAGTGTGCGTGAGCATGTTAGATAGGAGTGAATGGAGACAAATAGTTTTTAGGACTTGACGTGCTGTTGGAGTGTGAGCAAGGTAACATTTATGAAGAGATTCGGGGAACTGGCAGGCCGGACTCGATTTGTGGAGATAGGAAAGTACAGTGCCGGTACTCTGAAGGAGGGGTGTTAATGTTGCAGTTTTATAACTGTAGTGTAAGCATGCCTCTGGCAAGACAGTGATGGAGTGAGTGAGTGATGAAAGGTTTTCTTTTTTGAGCCACCTTGCCTAGGTGGGAAATAGCCAGTGTGTTAATAAAATAAAATACTATTGTTGTTTTATTAAGTGAAACATGATTTCCACAAGTGTACAACATTAAAATAAGGAAGATAACATTTGTGTGTGTATCCTCTAGACAAGCTGCTAGTACTGTATATGGTTTGTGAAAAAGCCTCATCAATGTTAAGTAAACTTTCAGGATCCTTGAATTTGGATTTTATTGTTGGTCAAATGTGGTTTTATACTGCAATAGTCATTAGATATTTAAAGGGAAAAATAAGTGCTTTAATAAGCTACATAGATTTATCTCTTCTCTTTGAGTATTCTGGCTTTTCTCATATACTAGTTCATTATTATGCAATGTTCTGTTTCTGTTGGTACATGATTCCATATATGTGATGTATATATGTTTGCTATGTGCAGTTGATACAGTTTGCAAAGCGAACTAAAGATTTTATTATGAGGAATTAACTATTGATTACCAGATTGAACTCAGTACAGCTGTCATGGGCCTGGAACACCCATATTGCACAGTGAGGCAACACCTGGTAATAATAATAATATAGAGAAAATAAGATGGTATGATACAATAATGCCAGGCTGCTGGATTATATACTAGTGGATAAGAGGCACAGGGATAGGCTATTGGATGTACAGTACAGGAAACTCTTTAAAAACCAGTATGCTTATGACTGAAAAATCACCAAACATGTCAATTTCCCAGTACTGGTTACTTACCATGTTAATGTAATGTCTCTGTTTTTACTATTAAACTAGCTGCCACAGTATCATGACTTTTTATTCTTTTTAAAAAACTGGCATTAATACTTCTTATTTTCAAATTTTGCCATATTTCACTGAGTTAAGGTGACCCGACAAAGAAGAAACTACTTTTACTGTCACTCGTTTAGTTACTGTCTTGCCAGATGGGTGCTGATATCACAGTTCAGATGACTCTCCAAACTGCAACATCCCCCACCCATCCCTTAGAGTGCAGGCACTGTACTTCCCACTTCTAGGACTCCAAGTCTTGCTAACTGGTTTCCATTGTATCCTTTCATAAATGTTACCTTGATCACCCTCCAATAGCATGTCAGATCATAAAAGCCACTTGCCTCCACACTCCTGTCTAACACATCCCTGTTGGATGTCCAATCCTCTAGCACTCAAAACCTTCTTGACCCACGCTTTCCATCCTTTCCTAGGATGATCCCTGCCCCTGCTTCTCTCTGCCCTAAATTTATATACCCTACAAGTCATTCTGTTTTTCCTCCACCTTCTCTAAATGTCAAAACCACCTCAACAATCCCCTCTTTAGTCCTCTGAATAATACTTTTGATGACTTCATACCTCCTAATCATAAAACTGAATTTACTGCATAATATTCATACCACGTGTTGCCCTGAAAACACATCTTTGCTGCCTCCAATTTACTCTTTGCTCCAACTTTCAAAACCAATGCTTTGCACCCATATAACGATGTTTGTACTGTACTGCTATAACCTGATACTTTTTTTTTTCTCCATGGGTAAAGTTCTTTGTCTCTATTTCTCAATGCACCACCCACCTTTTCCTTGTCTCTCATAGAACCATCTGCTAACAAGTCCACTTACTAATATCTGAACATGTTTACTTCCTCTATAGTTTATGTCCAGTCTTGATAATATATATACTTAGAAAATCCTAGAGGGACTAGTCCCAAATCTGCACACGGAAATCACTCCCTACGAAAACAAAAGACTTGGCAAGAGATGCAATATTTCCCCAATGAAAAGCAGGGGTGCCATGAATACGCTAAGAGACAACACAATAAATGTCAGGGTCCCAAGACTGTTCAACTGCCTCTCGGCATGCATAAAGGGGATTACCAAAAGACCCCTAGCTGTCTTCAAGAAGGTGCTAGGCAGGCACTGAAAGTCAGCACCTGACCAGCCAGGCTGTGGTTCATAAGTCAGTTTACGTACTGCCAGCAGTAACAGCCTGGTCAATATCAGCCCCTGGTCCACCACAATGCCTGGTCATAGACCAGGCTGCAGGGGTGTTGACCCCGAAACCCCCTCCAGGTGTATTGTACATACACGTACATAAATGAAAGTTAAATTTTTTATTTCTTCATATTGTATACAATGTGTGATTTACATATTATAAAATATGGTTAAGTCTCCTCGGTGGGAGATGGCCGACTTGTTGAAAAAAAAAAAAAAGTACAAAGAAAGCCACTAACATGCCTGACCATTTCGGGCAGACTAATACTAATGCTTACAGACTACTTAACCCTTAACAAAAGAGAGGTAGCCCAACTACATGTATAATATGAACTAGATGTAAGTGTAGAAATGGCAAGATCTTTGTCATCTTACATGTTTGTGAGAGAAAGAATAGACACCAGCATTCTTGTCATTGTGTAAAGCAATTACAGGTGGAAACCTGTATTTGGCAAAATTATTTATTACATGGCAATTAATTTGCTGTAAATAATGTAACAAAGGGACCAAAAAAAAATTCCCTACAGCATTGTGATGCAGTATTACTGTACCAATACTCACTACTGGTACACTTTAGATGTAATCTGTAAGATATGGTAGAATGAGTTGTTTTATGAAAGCATTTACTGTTTAAGGTCATTAATTACTGTCAGTATTATAGTTATTATAAAATGACTTGTTCCATGTGTATGTACTACATGAGAAATTTAGGAATTTATAATATTACAGATTATCAGTACAAAGATTTTTTTTACACAGCACAATAGTTGTTTGTTTATTAGAAGATAATTTGTGTGGAGTAACTGTTATATCTTTGTATCATTGAACTTCTGGATCAGTAAAGAGACTCCATTTGTTTCAGTTATACCAACACTACTTAGACAAATGGACACCCCATACAGCTTCCCGCTGGGTGTTTACACTTGCCGTGATTGGTGGCTTCATGTTGCGGATTATGCTGAGGCAAGGCTGGTACATCGTCTGCTATGCACTCGGCATCTACCACCTCAATCTATTTCTTGCATTCCTCACTCCAAAAATTGACCCAGCCTTTTCACAAGAGGATGGTGAGCTCAGTTTTGTTGGTTGTTTATATACTGTACAATACATCAGCATTTTTTTTTTCTTCCTTTGTATACCAATGTGTAGTACTGTATAGGTATTTTACATGTTCACATAGTGGAAGGAATGCGAGGTAGGGGTCGTCCTGGGAAAGGTTGGAGGGAGGGGTTAAAGGAGGTTTTGTGGGTGATGGGCTTGGACTTCCAGCAAGCATGCATAAGCATGTTAGATAGGATTGAATGGAGATGAATGGTTTTTGGGACCTGATGAGCTGTTGGAGTTTGAGAAGGGTAATATTTTGTGAAGGGATTCAGGGAAACCGGTTAGCTGGACTTGAGGCCTGCACTTTCAAGGAGGGGTTTGGGATATTGGCTGTTTGGAGTGACATCTAAGCTGTTGTACCTGAGCGCCTCTGCAAAGACAGTGATTATGTATGAATGATGGCGAGTGCTGAAAATGATGATGAAAGTTTTTTCTTTCTTTTGGGTCACCCTGCTTTGGTGATGGTCGATATGTTAAAAAAAAATGCACAATTACCTACTGTATTTATAATTACCTGTTTGTAGCAACAGAAGCAGAGCAATGCTCATAGTGTCCCTTCAATTATTTATTCATTATTTATTTATTTTATTTTATTTTTTTTTTCCAACAAGTCGGCCATCTCCCACCGAGGCAGGGTGACCCAAAGTGAAAGAAAATCCCCCCCCCCCCCCCAAAAAAAAAAAATACTTTCATCATCATTCAACACTTTCACCTCACTCACACATAATCACTGTTTTTGCAGAGGTGCCCAGAATACAACAGTTTAGAAGGATATACGTATAAAAATACACAATATATCTCGCCAAACTGCCAGTATCCCAAACCCTCCTTTAGAGTGCAGGCATTGTACTTCCCATTTCCAGGACTCAAGTCTGGTTATTATATCATATAGTTTTTAAAAAATCCCAATTGTTGTATTTATTACAGTACTGTACTTTATTTATTACAGTACTGTACTTTATTTATTACAGTACTGTACTTCTGCTTTTCAATCATTCCATTAGTCAGCCACTCTGTTTGCAAAGAAAAATTTTCATATATCACTTTGGCTCCACCTTTTCCTCAGTTTACAACTGAGGTCTCTTAAAATAATCTTAACTGGTAGCCATTATGAAACTGCTCATTGGACCATGTTTTGACCTAATATGTTATAAATAGCTTTATTAGCATTTGTCCCTCCACATATTTGAAAGTTATTTTATAATTTGTCAATGTAGCTTATGAATTTCTTGCATTTTTGTTCATTTGATTTTCCGGTGACAATTTTTGTCAACTTCTAGCTTTCACTGTCGATACTTTCAGTACTTTATCAGACTTTTTCTTCATGTGTCTTGAATTTGCTTCCATTGCTTTTGCATGGTATTTATCTTCATACATAAAATTCCTTTATGTTGGACTCTTGAGATTACTAGAGAATGTCTCTTCTAGTTTGACTTCAAACTTTAACAATTGATGTATCTGACTTAATGGAATTGGTTTTGGGCTCCATAGGTGATAATTTGGTATTTTTTATTGAAGAAATTGAGATATTAATTTCTTTGTGCTAGCTTGTACATGTCTCCTCTGATTAGCTTCAAATATTCATTGTTAATATTAAACTACATTAGAAACTTGAACTGCACACTGTACTGTTTTCTTTGTTTGCATTATGGTAGAAGTGACTGGATTTATGGGATACTGGGATGGCTTCCTCAAATAGCACAGTAACCAAAACTCACGCACATTCAAATTTTTATTTCTATTAAAGTATACAGTGGTTACAAATATTATATGACAATTTGAAGCTTAATGGAAAACAGTTGATTATGTATTATTGCAATGATAAAGGTTCTTTACTGGAAATCTTGTAATTTTCTTGTCAGACGATGGACCGTCGCTGCCTACGAAAGTCAATGAAGAGTTTCGTCCCTTTATGCGACGGCTACCCGAGTTTAAATTTTGGTACAGTGTAACAAAATCTACATTAGTTGCCTTCTTCTGTACTTTTTTCCAGGTAAAAACCTTGTCTGGTGTTGTGTTTTTAATTACCTATTGTACTCTTTGAATAGCTACATTTATATTGTATCGTATTACGCTATTTAATGCACTGCAAAATTTAATATTTATTTTGCTGAACATATTTAATCTTTTTCTTCTTTTTTCAGCTATTTAATGTGCCAGTATTCTGGCCAATCCTTGTTATGTACTTCATCACCTTATTCTGCATCACCATGAAGAGACAGATACGGGTAAATATTGCTGTTTCTTTGTATAGTGATTAGTTTAAGTGCCTTAAATGTTCTGGAGGTGGTAAGTACAGTGCCTGCCCTCTGAAGAGTGGGTGAAAATATAATTCAGAGGGCCATTTGATTTATGATGTCTATGTACGTGTGACAAGACTGCTATTGAGTCGATGATGGAGAATATATTCATTGCTTAGGGTCACCCTACCTTGTTGGGAAATGGCTGATGTGATACAATAAGAATGTAGGGGTAGAGAAGTGGGAGAACTTGTAAACTTGTTTTTTCAAAAATGTGTATAGTACTTTAGGTGTTAATGAAGCACAGGTTTTGGTTTCAGCAATGACGAGACTTGTAAAGTGGACGTTGTGTTTAAAAAAAGAATGTACTGGTATATAATATGAAGGGTTGAAAGCATGTATTAATTTTATTGTATAGTACAAACTGCAAGTGATGAAGAAAGTTGTATTTTTTTGCTTTCTGCAGTGTATTGTCCTTGCGTCTGTGCTCATTGTTCTTTCTAGGAGCTCTCTTTATGCTTGGGACTTCTGTAGCATCTAAAGACATATCTGATCCCTTGTATATGTTAAGAACTCTTTTGCGATCAGTTCACATTTGCCAAAAAATTCTACACTATTTGATCTGTAGGTAAAACTTATGATATTTAGGTTCTCTTTAAGATGGATAATTCATACCTTCCTGACCACAGAATGGTGCAGATCTGTGACAAGAGGACTGAGTAAATGAGATTTGTACTAATTGAGAGAGTGACCAGAATAATTTATTTAAAGTGAGATGCATGATAAATCATTATTTTACGAAGACAGTACGGTAATTTAAAGAGCCGAATGAGCTTTTATAATAAGAGGGTGTATCAAGATAGGGAATTTTCTTAAATTTCATAGCAAGAGTGAAATAAGATGTTAATGGGGTATTGGTCGATTGATTGGTAAAACTTGAATTCTGATTTTGTCTGATTTTGCAAATACATGTTTCCTACAGTAAAATTAATTTTAGAAACTGTCTTTAATTTTAACCCTTAAACAGTCCAAATGTATATATACGTTCACTCGTGCAGTGTCCCAAATTTTTTGAGAGAAATTTTTTTTTTAATAGGAAAAAAGAGCATTTGGTACCCAGGCATCCCCAATTTTTTTCATATGGCACACACTGAGTGCACACACCCATTCTCTCATATCTAGGCGACTCAGGCATATCGTGCCAATGTTGAATGAATGACAAAGGAAACGTATATATACGTTTGGAGCACTGCGCGAGAGAATGTATATATACGTTTGGACCGTTTAAGGGTTAAGAAAACTACCATTTATTCAGTTTTGTTTTAATTTTTATCAGTTATCAAATTGTTATTCTTTGTATTGAATCTATTGACTTGCATCAAATTACTCATATACACTATTTCTTTAATTTCAGCATATGATCAAGTATAAATATTTACCATTCTCCTTGGGCAAACCTCGTTACCAAGCTCAGGAAAATGCAAAGGCCGCTGCCCACTGACCCACCCCTGCTACTGTAACATCATTCCTGAGCAAGTGTAACTAACTCTTACCCACCACTCGGTTGCTAAGCAAGGTAAAGAAGAAAAAGCAAATGGTGTCTTAGTAAAATTTAAAAAAATATATATATATATAAAAAATAAGGAAAATGAAGAAAATAAGTCATGTGGTGTATTATTTACACAAGGTGAGCTGCCATAATTGGCAAAGTGAAGGTCCAGATGCGCTTGCTAATCCCAAAAAAGGAATTTATACATTTTGCCGACTGGGAAGAAAGCTGCTGCTGATTGCCAAATCTCCTCCCAAATACTGTCAGTGCTTTAAATTTAAATTGTTTTCCAAAATATTTTTTTTAAATTGAACTTTACTGAAAAGTATAATACATTGTTATTATTGATAGAACTTCATTTTACCTATGGCAAGCCAGGAGAAACATCTAGGGCCAGTGTTGTTAATTATTGTATTCTTAAGTTCAGTTGGTGAGGCTGGACAGATACTGAATTTGACTTCTGCAGAGCACATAATGATGGTTGTAGAAAAACACTGTATTTAGAAAGCTATTGTTTAAAAAAGAGTGAGTCACAGTACCATACCTGAAAAGATTTACTACTAACCCACAAACTGAGACACAAGACGGTTTTGGTCTATTCTGGCTTAATAATGGTTCAAAAGCAACCAAAACCTCTTTTTTTTTTTTTTTTTTTTTTCATACAAATTGTGAGTTGTGAACTATAGTTATAACTACACTTTTCCATACCAGTTTAAGTGTTCATAAACCAAAAAAATGTAAGCTTTTGAAAACTGTAGCACTGTAATAAATATCACTACCTAATGACCGTTTCTAAGTAACTGTAATATTGTACTGTAATTTGTCACCACTAAAAAAAATAACAAACTTCTAAGTACAGCAGATCAGCATGATTAATGTTTAGTCTATTTAATATCTGAGCATTATGAGCTAATAATAAGAGTAACTCAGAAAATGCACTTTACTTTAACTCCATCTAGTGATATTAGCTTTTAAAAATAGTATCCCACATTATGAAGGCAGCTCATTTGTTGAAACTGTTTTTGTTTCTCACCTTTTTGGCCCAACAGTATCATTAAGAAATAAAACTAAATTATCAAGTTCACTATAACTAGGATAACCTGGGAGTATTAGTAAGTAAAGCCACAACAGTGGAGTTAATACTCTTATGAGTCAGGTATCTAAGCATCACTTGAACATGATACTGTTACTATTACTTTTGTATTGTACTATAGAAATGTATACACTATATTTTTGTTTTATAAATATGACTACCTTACTGTAATTTAAAGATCCTCTCATGGTGAACCCTATTTTCATACAAAATTCCTAACTTGGGAACCATACTGTTTCATTTATTTTGAACATAATGACTTAATGGTAACATTTTCCCTTGTACAGTCCCCCTTTGCTTGATATGGATTTAAAGTTGGAATAGAGCTTTTTTCCATATTTATGTAAACTTCTTAATGTACTACAGTACGTCATTTACATTACCGTGAGCATCCAATGATTGTGTGCTCTTTGTGAAATTATTATTATGATTATTAAAATTACAAACCCATTTACACTAGTTAAGTGCAAGAGCTGGTGAAGACTTCACACTCTCGTCTAATTACAGCCCATTCTCTGGCCAGCAAGATTGTTGGCAATTGCCTCCTAGAAAGCATTCATAAAGTAATCTCTTCTCGCATATACAGTACCTTAAGTAACAGCTTTCATGCTGTATGATTTACTTTTTCATTTTTTAAATTAATTTTCCCCCCCTCTAGAAGATTACAGATGTACATTTAAATGCTAGGTTAATGAAAATTTCCACCTCAGCCTATACTCTAGTATATATAGTATATTTTTTAATCTTAAAATCTTTTTTTTATTCTGTTTAGTATTTGAGTTTGTTGTATACTATAGTATCTTTACAAGAGAGGGAGAGATAGAACTCAAAATTTACCTCTAACACTCTTACCCCCCCCCCTTAAAATGTAAGTTTCCAAAGTGCTTTGAGTAAAATATAAAGATTTGCTTCATCAGTCAAACCCTTTGTCTTGTTTTGTATATGTATATATAATCCAGTACTTTATTTAGTAAAAACATTTAAATATTTTTATTTTTATACTGCATTTTAATGAAGTCCTTGTTCTTGAGAACTATATCTGCTAAGTTAAGTAATTTGTATAGCAACAGCAACCAGCATTTGTACCAAGGGATCTCCAACTTTCGAGTGCCTCCGTTTACTCATTAATAGAATGCCATAAGCAGTACATTGTGCCATCATCATTCTGTTGGTTATACATTACAGTTTTATACAATATGCACTAAGAAACTGGTTAAAATTTTACCATCTCAAAAAAAATAACAGTCCTATGTTGGAGGCTGTCAGTACATCCAGGTTGCAATGTTCTCCTGTTTACTGTGATGGGGCACAAATTTGAGAGGGAATACTAAATTTCTGTAAGGTAATCTTGTCTTAATACTTCTACAACTGTTATGAATGAAGCTACATTCTAAATTTCCCCCCAAAAAATAAATTATGGAATGTGTCATGTTTATGGGGAAACGCTGTAAATTTTTTCTTGGTTGAAAGCTGTCTTGAGTCAAACTATTAAGCGGAAGGTGGTCATGGGAGCAATTTTTGCATATAAAGCTACACAGATCATTACAAACAGGCAGTTGGAAACTTTATTATGAATAACACACCATTTTTGAGTGTTATCAGATATATGGATTCAGGTAACCCATTCACTGATTAAATTTTTGATTATGAAGAGAGTGTAAAATTACTTGATGTATGAAGTATGTATTGTCTTTATTGTGTTGTCAGTGATGTGCAGTGGTTAAACTGTAAATAAGTTATTGAATGAATGAGTCATTCCAGATTATAGCATTGTAATGAATGTGACTAGACCTTTTTACTTGGATCATGTCTTTGTACAGTCTTGTCATGAAATAGATTAAATAATATTTTGAGTATGACTTTCTCTCATAAATCCTTTTTTTTTTTTTTTACTCTAAATCAAGCACACAGAATACAGTATGGTATCTGAAGACACCACATAAGGACACTTTTATTATAGACGTTTTCTTCAAAGCTCATCCTTAGCAAAGAGTTGCTCATCATAGTCTAGTCCTATAATATTTTTTTTATTGGAAGGTTGTTATAGATGCCTATGAATATCTGGCAATGTTCAGAGATGCCCAAAAGAAGTGCCTTGACTCTTAAATATACACTCAGTGGCCACTTTATTAGGTATACACTTCTAGTACTGGGTAAGACCCCACTATATCCTCAGAACAGTTTGTATGTTTTCATGGCATGGATTCACCATGATGCTGGAAACATTCCTTAGAGATCCTGACATGATATCTGCAGCAACTACATGATGCTTTGATGGCTGCACATTCATGCTGCTAATTTCTCATTACACCACATCCCAAAGGTTTTTACTGAATTCTGACCCTATCATCTGTATGTTGCAGCAGAAATTGCAATTCATCAGACCAAGTGATATTTTTCCAATCTTCACTTGTCCAGTTTGGTGAGCCTGTGTCCCCTGTAGCCTCAGTTTCCTCTTCCTAGCTAACACGAGTGGAACCTAGTGTGGTTTTATGCTGCTGTAGCCCATTCACTTCAAGGTTCAATGTGTTCTGCACTCAGAGATACTATTCTGCATACCACTCTTATAATGCATGGTTATTTGAGTTAGTTGCATTCCTGTCAGTTTTAACCAGTCTGGCCATTCTCCTCTGACCTCTCTCATTAACAAGGCATTTTCGCCCACAGAACTGACACACTAGACGTTTTGTGTATTTCATACTGTTCTCTGTGAACTCTAAGAGATTGTTGTGCACAAAAATCCCAGGAGTTATTTGCTGTTTTATTAACCATTGCAAGTTTGCAACATCCAAATTTATACTCCCTTAAATGGGCAGGCCATAATAAATTAGGGCTTCACAGATTAGCAATTGCTTGAAAACTAACCATCAGAATTCCATTTATATGGGCTCATTGACCTTATATTGAGTTACTCTATCCACTATAGGGAGTTCAGTTCAAATTTCTAATTTTTTTGGCCATTTGCCCCATGAAGGGTTAAAATGGAGGTTACCTCTTCCCCCGGATTTATATGAGAACCAAACAAGGGACGAGATGCCTCACTACAGTGGTCAAGGTACCACTGTACAGTGGTACATTGACTTACAAGTGCCCCAACCTACGAGCTTTCCAAATTACAAGCCGTCACTCGGTCGATTTTTTGCTTTGAGATGTGTGCCAAAACCCCGGAGTTATAGCGAGTTTTATTAACTTCCCAAGTTGTGCAACATCCAAATATCCAATGGCAGCCATTAATTGGCTTTTGCTGCTTGTAATCTATGCAAATTATTAAGTTTACTTATAAACCTATCCATAAGGGAGTCAGTAAGTCAATGGACATTGCTGAAGCAAAAGAGGTTATCTCATTGAATTTAAACATGAAACCAAAAAGACGAGAAACCTCACTTACTTTTGGTCAGTACCATGAAGTTACATTGATCTAGTGCCCCTCACAAACAGTTTTTCTCTTAATAAGCCTCAGCGAGGCTTGAATGGGCCCAAGATCAGTGTAGAGCAGTTTAATTTTACCTCTAGGGTGCACCCGAATGCACAATATCATAGCATTTTGTTCTTTTCTGTGTATATATTGCAACTAAGTTGTTTTTAATGTCTATGATAGTCAATTGTCAACTGTGCTGATAAATAAGCCATAGAGTTGATATTAGCATTATATTGAAGTATTTTCTCCTGCCTCCCAAGAGCCAGGAATTCCGCTGGAACGGATTAATGTCATTTCAATTAATTTCAACGAGGAAAACTGATTTGATAAACAAGCTCGGTCATGGAATGAATTAAACTCATAAATCAAGGTACCACTGTACAAAGGAACTACGCATGCTTGTGTGCCAATCCCTAGGTACTGCTTCCCTTTCATGCATATAATGAATTAATACACCAACCACTGTTTAAAACTATATACCTATTTGTTTTTAGCATTTCGGTTTTAAGAACATAAGAAAGGAGGAACACTGCAGGAGGCCTGTTGGCCCATACTAGGCAGGTCCTTTACAATTCATCCCACTAACAAAACATTTGCCCAACCCAATTTTCAATGCCACCCAAGAAATAAGCTCTGATGTGAAAGTCCCACTCAAATCCAACCCCTCCCACTCATGTACTTATCCAACCTAAATTTGAAACTACCCAAAGTCCCAGCCTCAATAACCCAACTAGGTAGACTGTTCCACTCATCAACTACCCTATTTCCAAACCAATACTTTCCTATGTCCTTTCTAAATCTAAACTTATCTAATTTAAATCCATTACTGCAGGTTCTCTCTTGGAGAGACCCCAAATTCCTTAAGGACCTTATTAAAATTATCCCCTTTAATTAAACCTAAACCTTCCACTCTCCTGGCGCTGTAAATCCAGGTCCTTCCCCTTCATTATTAATAATAAAAAGTGGAGAACACTTAAGAGTCTTTTTCCAAACTTTCTTATACACTCAAAGGCACGATTTCTAATGAATGTAATTAAGTTTAATCTTTCCTTTTTACGTATTGATTGAATGTTTTCTAACGAATTTATGTCCATTCTGTAATATGGAGACCAGAACTGAGCTGCATAATCTAGGTGAGGCCTTACTAATGATGTATAAAGCTGTAGTATGACCTCTGGACTTCTGTTGCTTACACTTCTTGATATAAATCCCAGTAATCTATTTGCCTTATTACGTACACTTAGGCACTGCTGTCTTGGTTTAAGGTTGCTGCTCACCATAACCCCCAAGTCCTTTTTGCAATCTGTATGGCTAAGTTCTACATCATTTAACTTATAAGTATGTACTAGGGTTATGGGCACTCCCAAGCTTCAGAACCTTGCATTTATCTACATTGAACTGCAACTGCCACTTTTCTGACCAAGAATAGAGTTTGTTTAAATCCTCCTGAAGTTCAATAACATCTACGTTTGAATCAATTATCCTACCTATCTTTGTGTCATCGGCGAATTTGCTCATATCACTAGTAATTCCCTCATCAAGATCATTGATATATATTATAAACAACAACAGGCCCAAGACTGATCCCTGTGGAACGCCACTTGTTACAGATCCCCACTTGGATTTAACTCCATTTATGGACACTCTGCTTCCTGTCAGTGAGCCATGACTCGATCCACGAGAGCACTTTTCCCCCAATGCCATGAGCTGCCACTTTCTTTAACAGTCTATGATGCGGAACTCTATCAAAAGCCTTACTAAAATCTAAGTAAATAATATCAAATTCTTTATCGTGGTCAACAGCCTCAAAAGCTTTACTGAAGAAAGTTAATAAATTAGTTAGACAAGACCGGCCTCTTGTGAATCCATGCTGAGTATCATTAATCAAGCTATGCTTATCGAGATGGCTTCTTATAATCTCAGCTATAATTGACTCTAGTAATTTGCCTACAATTGAGGTCAGGCTTATTGGGCAGTAATTTGACGGTAACGACTTGTCCCTGTTTTAAAAATGGGAAATTACATTAGTCTCTTCCACATATCAGACACTACACCTGTTTGAAGAGATAAATTAAAAATATTAGTTAATGGTTCACAGAGTTCCATTTTGCATTCCTTAAGAACCCTTGAAAAAATCTCATCAAGACCCGACGACTTATTTTGCTTCAGTCTGTCTATCTGCTTCACAACCATTTCACTAGTGACTGTGATGTTACATAATTTATCTTCTAGCTCACTATAAAAATTAATTACTGGAATATTGTTAGTGTCTTCCTGTGTAAAAACTGAGAGAAAATAATTATTAAAAATCGAGCACATTTCATTCTCTTTGTCAGTAAGGTGCCCATAGTTATTTTTAAGGGGACCTATCTTATCCCTAACTTTTGTTCTATAGACCTGGAAAAAACTTTTTGGGTTAGTTTTAGAATCCCTAGCAACTTTAATTTCATAGTCCCTTTTAGCTTTTCTTATCCCCTTTTTAATGTCCCTCTTAATGTCAATATACTGATTCATAAGATGACCCTCACCTCTTTTGATACGCCTATAAATTCCTTTCTTATGCCCTAGTAGATATTTCAGCCTATTATTCATCCATTTTGGGTCATTTCTATTTGATTTAATTTCTTTATATGGGATAAACGTTCTTTGAGCAGCATGTATAGTGTTCAGAAAACTGTCATATTGAATATAGCTCACTTCGTTACCCCAGTCAACAGATGATAAGTGTTCTCTAAGCCCATCGTAATCTGCTAAGCGAAAATCTGGGACTGTTACTGAGTTATCGCTACTATCGTACTTCCATTCAATGCTAAATGTAATTGATTCGTGGTCGCTAGCACCCAGTTCCTCTGAAATTTCTAAATTATTAACAAGGGATTCATTGTTTGCCATAACTAAGTCAAGCAGGTTATTTCCCCTTGTAGGTTCTGTCACAAACTGCTTCAAAAAACAATCCTGAACTACTTCTAAGAAGTCGTATGATTCTAAATTCCCAGTCAAGAAATTCCAATCAATATGACTAAAGTTAAAGTCTCCTAGAATTACTACATTATCGTGCCTTGTGGCCTTAACAATTTCCTCCCATAGTAGTCTCCCTTGGTCCCTATCTAAGTTTGGGGGATGGTATATCACTCCTAAAATCAGTTTTTTCATGCCCCTCTGAAAATTCTATCCAAACAGACTCTGTATGTGTTACTTCAGACTTAATACCCGTTTTTATGCAACAGTTCAAGCGATCTCGGACATACAATGCCACCCACCCCCCTTCCCGATACTTCTATCTACTTGGAACAATTTAAAACCCTGAATATGACATTCCGCAGGCATGTCCCGACTTTTTGAATTAAACCACGTCTCAGTTAAGGCAAATACATCAATGTTACCTGCACTAGCAACTAATCTCAACTCGTCCATCTTATTCCTAGCACTATGGCAATTAGCATAATAAACATTGAAAGACTCTCCTTTCTCTTTACCCTTCCTGCTCATTTCTGTTTTTCTACTAAACCTATTACTGTCTTTATCACCCAAAGTCCCTGGCTTTTCAATACAGTGGACCCCCGCATAACGATCACCTCCGAATGCGACCAATTATGTAAGTGCGTTTGTACGTGTATGTTTGGGGGTCTGAAATGGACTAATCTACTTCACAATATTCCTTATGGGAACAAATTCGGTCAGTACTGGCACCTGAACATACTTCTGGAGTGAAAAAATATCGTTAACCGGGGGTCCACTGTATCTACCTCGTTCTGCTTATTACTAGTTCCCCTAGAACTCGTAATATTACTACACTGGGACTTCACTGTTTTCCTGCCAAAACCCATACCACTAACTATTCCTAGTTTAAAGTCCTAACTGCTCCCTCCACTGCAGTTGCCAGTGCTACCACCCCAGACCTAGATAAGTGAACCCCATCCCTGGCATACATGTCATTTCTGCCATAGAAGAGGTCCCAGTTGTCAATGAATGTTACCGCATTTTCCTTACAGTATTTTTCCAGCCAGCAATTGACACCAATTGCCCTGGACAACCATTCATTTCCATCTCCTCTCCTTGGCAAAATACCACATATGACAGGGTTCCCACCCTTACTCCTAATTATTTTTATTGCTGACCTATACCTGCTAATCAGGTCTTCACTCCTACGTCTGCCAACATCGTTGCCTCCAGCACTGAGACAGATAATAGGATTGCTCCCATTACCTCTCATGATGTCATCCAGACGGCTAACAATATCCTCCATCCCAGCCCCAGGAAAGCAAACTCTCTGTCTCCTACTCCTGTCCTTCAAGCAGAACGCCCTATCCATATACCTAACTTGGCTATCCCCAACAACAATATTCTTACCTTCCTTGGTGTCGTTCGTCGTGATGTTCCCAGTAGTCGACTCACATTCGTCGGGTAGCACTGAGAATGTATTAGATGTTTCCACAACAGTTTCCACGGCAGTCTCTTTCTTCTTCATCGTTTCTACCTTTCCATTCGTCTTCTTGATCGTCAACTTCGTTCCCTGCTGTCCAGCCACTGACCAGTTTCCCTTCTTGACCTGAGGACTCAAAACAGGAGGACTACTACGAATCTTCTTGTTTTCCTCGGTCAGTCGCCGAATCTCCAACTTCGCCATCCTCAATTCTTCCTTAAGCTGTTGGTAAAGTTGCTCGATGGAGGGCATCTTGCTTCAATTCGTAGAGAGCGCGCAAACAGGTCTTCACAGAGCTAAGTACACGTCAACACTGCGCAAAGCCAGCTCAATCAGGAGCTACTGCGCAGCACGTCCACACGGCCCAACAGCGATGCGAACTCCATCTATCCCAGCTGCTTTTTCCCCTTTCATTGCCTCATGTGCCTCCCAACACTTGCCTCTGCCTCTTCCTCACTCCTAAAAGGTGTTATACCTCCCTCCCCAACTCAAGAAATCACTGCCTCCCTCTCTACAGCATTCGACAATTCCTTAAAATATTCCCTCCATCTTCCCATCATCTCTGCCTCCCCATCTAAGGGTTTCTCTCCTATTTTTAACCGTTAAAGCCATTTGTTCCCTAGGCTTTCTCAACTTACTGATCTCCAAAATGTTTTCTCACTTTCAGCAAATTTTGTTACTTAAACCTCTCCTCCTTTCATTAGCCCTCCTTCTGCACTCCCCTCACTATTTTAACTTATATTTTTTTCACTCTCCATATATGTACCACTTCCATCTGTCACTTCTACACTAAACACCTTTCATATGCCAACGTTTTCTTCCTTACATTCTTCTTTACTTCGTTATTTCACCGATCACCCCTCTTTCCACTTGCACCCATCCTCTTATTCCCCTCAAACTTTTACCACACACTCTTAACACAGCATTTTTAAATCTACCTCATACTTCCTCTACCCTCTCCTCATTACCTGTACTCTCTCTAACCCACCTTTCTCTCAATACAGTAGTTGCTTACTTCTTACCCTGTCTATCTCCTTTGATTTATAAACTTTCACTTCTATCTAAGGCTTACCTTATATATCATTAAAGTGTCAATTTGTGTTTGTGTTTAAGAAAACAAGAAAAAAATTTTAATGTGTAGGCTTAGAGCAAAAGTTGGTTCTCTAAACTCAACAAAATTTGCTAGATAGCTGCATTAAGCATTCCATACCCATCCTGTAGGTGGTCAGTAGACACTTGATGAGATAAGTCTTTGTGGATACAACATTTTACCTGCAAGTGGACTAGTCATATACTGTTCGTAGCACAGTCAGGAAAGCTGCAGCTTATAAAGGGCATCTGAGTAGCCAGTGAGTTGCATTATTATTATTTTAATCGTGGGGAGCGCTAAACCCATAGGGATTATACAGCACCTCTAAGCAACACAGACCCCAAAGTATGCCTAGAACAGATTAACTTGGTGGCACTCGATGTATGCACAAGGCTTATTCCTCTAAGAAAAAGGAGGAGTAGATGTAAAATAGAAAGAGACAGGCGCTCCCTTTACAGGCGACGGAAAAGAATAACAGAGAGGCTAAAAGAGGTCAATATATCTGAAATGCGTAGGGAGACACTGGTCAGAGAAATAGCAAGCATCGAACTCAAGCTAAAGGAATCTTATAGGAGTCAGGAATCGCGGGAAGAACTAAAAGCTATTAATGAAATCGAAAGAAACCCAAAGTATTTCTTCTCCTATGCCAAATCAAAGTCGAGAACAACATCCAGTACATGTATTGGGCCCCTACTTAAACAAGATGGGTCCTACACAGATGACAGCAAGGAAATGAGTGAGCTACTCAAGTCCCAATATGACTCAGTTTTTAGCAAGCCGCTAACCAGAATGAGAGTCGAAGATCAAAACAAATTTTTTATGAGAGAGCCACAAAATTTGGTTAACACAAGCCTATCCGATGTTATCCTGATGCCAAATGACTTCGAACAGGCGATAAATGACATGCCCATGCACTCTGCCCCAGGGCCAGACTCATGGAACTCCGTGTTCATCAAGAACTGCAGGAAGCCCCTATCACGAGCCTTTTCCATCCTATGGAGAGGAAGCATGGACACGGGGGTCGTCCCACAGTTACTAAAAACAACAGACATAGCCCCACTCCACAAAGGGGGCAGTAAAGCAACAGCAAAGAACTACAGACCGATAGCACTAACATCCATATCATAAAAATCTTTGAAAGGGTCCTAAGAAGCAAGATCACCACCCATCTAGAAACCCATCAGTTACACAACCCAGGGCAACATAGGTTTTAGAACAGGTCGCTCATGTCTGTCTCAACTATTGGATCACTACAACAAGTCCTAAATGCACTAGAAGGTAAAAAGAATGCAGATGTAATATATACAGACTTTGCAAAAGCCTTCGACAAGTGTGACCATGGCGTAATAGCGCACAAAATGCGTGCTAAAGGGATAACAGGAAAAGTCGGTCGATGGATCTATAATTTCCTCACTAACAGAACACAGAGAGTAGTCGTCAACAGAGTAAAGTCCGAGGCAGCTACGGTGAAAAGCTCTGTTCCACGAGGCACAGTACTCGCTCCCATCTTGTTCCTCATCCTCATATCCGACATAGACAAGGATGTCAGCCACAGCACCGTGTCTTCCTTTGCAGATGACACCCGAATCTGCATGACAGTGTCTTTCCATTGCAGACACTGCAAGGCTCCAGGCGGACATCAACCGAATCTTTCAGTGGGCTGCAGAAAACAATATGAAGTTCAACAATGAGAAATTTCAATTACTCAGATATGGTAAACACGAGGAAATTAAATCTTCATCAGAGTACAAAACAAATTCTGGCCACAAAATAGAGCGAAACACCAACGTCAAAGACCTGGGAGTGATCATGTCGGAGGATCTCACTTCAAGGACCATAACATTGTATCAATCGCATCTGCTAGAAAAATGACAGGATGGATAATGAGAACCTTCAAAACTAGGAGGCCAAGCCCATGATGACACTCTTCAGGTCACTTGTTCTATCTAGGCTGGAATATTGCTGCACACTAACAGCACCTTTCAAGGCAGGTGAAATTGCTGACCTAGAAAATGTACAGAGAACCTCACGGCGCGCAACAATACGGAGCGCTTGAGGTTCCTGAACCTGTGTTCCCTGGAACGCAGGCGGGAGAGATGCATGATTATATACACCTGGAAAATCCTAGAGGGACTAGTACCGAACTTGCACACGAAAATCACTCACTACGAAAGCAAAAGACTTGGCAGACAATGCAACATCCCCCCAATGAAAAGCAGGGGTGTCACTAGCACGTTAAGAGACCATACAATAAGTGTCAGGGGCCCAAGACTGTTCAACTGCCTCCCAGCATACATAAGGGGGATTACCAACAGACCCTGGCAGTTTTCAAGCGGCACTGGACAAGCACCTAAAGTCGGTTCCTGACCAGCCGGGCTGTGGCTCGTACGTTGGTTTGCATGCAGCCAGCAGCAACAGCCTGGTTGATCAGGCTCTGATTCACCAGGAGGCCTGGTCACAGACCGGGCCGCGGGGGCATTGACCCCCGGAACTCTCTCCAGGTAAACTCCAGGAAGGGCAGAAAGGTATTCAGGCTCAATTTAAGGAACTGGAGCATAGATCCAGTTCCCTAGATCAAGAGCCCTTCACCAGCGTCAAGGAAACACCTTTGAGAGGCAGTGAGATGCAGGTTCTCATTCATGCCCATGTAAGCCAGCTAGCGTTTCAGTTCCAGAGGCAGTAAGTAATACATTGCATACCTTCGTCCTCACTGAAAGGAATTAAAATTTGGAAGTTAATTTTCTCAAAATATAAATTTGATACCTGTATGTTGCACAATTTCAGTGCTTCATTATTTATGTGACAAATTTTCAGAATACATGTATCTTGCAAATTTTCCAATTCTCATAGCCTGCTGTTGTCCTCCCTAAAATTTTGCTGTGGGTCATTTGGGATCCATAGACTTAAGTATAGAAATACTGGACTAGAGGCACATAATGGGTCCAGGAACTGGAGCCCATGCAAGTTCAAGATTTTTCTCCCCTCAAGGAAGGTTCCTTGATGCTGGTGAGGGGCTCTTGATCTAGGAAACTGGAGCACAGATCCAGTTCCCAGAATGCCTTCTACATCCCCCCACAGGCGCTGTGTAAGCCTACGGGTTTAGCGCTTCCCCTTGATTATTGTGGAAAATACTGTACATATTTTCCAGAAATACAGTAGTTATATGTAAATAGATGGCCATACTGTATTTAATAAAATTTATGTCATAGAAAATGGGAATTTTCTACACCAGAGGAGAAGGAGAGTCGCCATTGTTAATTTGAATTGGATACAACGTTAATGTAATGGGAAGGAATTTTCGTGCTCTAGAGGTTAAAATTGGGCTGACACCTCTCAAATAGGAGGCGAAATTGTTGGATGTGCATTCCTGCATAACTTGAGATATCAGGCGACAGGACAGGACAACTCCAGGAACCTCAGATAAGTCTGTTATGTTATAACTCTGGCCAGTTGTTATTTTCATGTATAGACAGTGAGGTTTTCTGAGTATGATACACATTAATCTCCAGTCAAATTGGTGAGTGATATTAAGATATTTTCCTTCTGTTATATAAATGTGTGTATATATAATCCTTTTTTTAATTTTAATATACAGTCCACAAATTTATATATTTACCAGTATTCCTGGAGATGTATAATTCATTTAATTAATAGGTCCAGAGCACCTTGTGGATATGACAGTGGTAGGTATCGAAGGGGGACATTTTTGCGACCTAGGTGGCCCAAATTCCTACTTGTCTAACTGATAAATAATAATTATCTATGTTCATTTACTGTTATGTATATAATGATACATTCAGATAAATGCAATTTTCCACATTTAATTTGCCCGTTGGTCCTTCGAACCGGATGTAATTAGTGAAGTCATTAATTAGTTAATTACTTAATAATTATATGTGAAATGACAGAAGGAGGTGGATGTTAAGTTCACAAATTTACTTAATGTGTAGTGGATTATAATTATTACAATATTTATTTGGATAAGTCAAGAGTGGCTAAAGATTATATTAATGTGTATAAGTGTATGTGTAATTGATAAGCCAAGTGTAGCTAATTATATTAATGTGTATATTAATTTTGCAAAGCCAAAGTGGCTAGGATTTATGTTAATGTATTTGTATAATATTAATTTGATAAGATAATTCTGGCCAAGATTTATATCAGTTATGTGTAATTGATAAGCCAAGTGTAGCTAATTATATTAATGTGTATATTAATTTTGCAAAGCCAAAGTGGCTAGGATTTATATGTAGGATTTTTATGTACAGAGAACCTTCACGGCGAGCATAACGGAGATAAAACACCTCAATTACTGGGAGCGCTTGAGGTTCCTAAAACTGTATTCCCTGGAATGCAAGCGGGAGAGATACATGATTATATACACCTGGAAAATCCTAGAGGGACTAGTACCGAACTTGCACACGAAAATCACTCACTACGAAAGCAAAAGACTTGGCAGACGATGAAACATCCCCCCAATGAAAAGCAGGGGTGTCACTAGCACGTTAAGAGACAATACAATAAGTGTCAGGGGCCCGAGACTGTTCAACTGCCTCCCAGCATACATAAGGGGGATTACCAACAGACCCCTGGCAGTCTTCAAGCTGGCACTGGACAAGCATCTAAAGTCGGTTCCTGACCAGCCGGGCTGTGGCTCGTACGTTGGTTTGCGTGCAGCCAGCAGTAACAGCCTGGTTGATCAGGCTCTGATCCACCAGGAGGCCTGGTCACAGACCGGGCCGCGGGGGCGTTGACCCCCGGAACTCTCTCCAGGTAAACTCCAGGTAATAATATTAATTTGATAAGATAATTCTGGCCAAGATTTATATCAGTGTATGTGTAATTGATAAGCCAAGTGTAACTAATATTAATGTGTATAATATTAAATTTGCTATGCCAAATTCTGGCAAGGATTTATTAATTTGTATAATATTAATTTTGATAAGCCAAGGCTGGCTAAAGGTTTGTATTAATGTACATTTAAAATTTATATTATAATTTTTTTGCATGTATAATTGCTAAGCTCAAGTAGCTAGGATTTATTCAAAGGTAAGTTGTATCAGTGTTGTAAGTTGTAATCATTGTTATTAATTAAGTTGAATTTAGTACATTGCATCATGGCTGAAAATGAGGAAATTAATATAGAAGACAAACATATGGAATACAGAGCAAAAAAAACATCACTGCAAGCTAGAAAAAGGCATGTAACAAAAGCATACAATAAATTTTTGGAATAAAGAATCAAGAAACTGTGAATCTGATGTTTTAAAAAATTGTTTTAGATGTTTTAGGAATAGATATGTTTCAAAAAATTAATATTACAAAAAATTATGAGGAGATTTGTTTTAAAACGTGTAATGAACTAAAGTAATCTCATGATTAATCAGTATTAAATAAGGAAAAGATCTTTCTTTAAAAGTCGGCCCTTGAATAAATTAAAATGTGTAAACCGGCTTTTAACATCGCCCAAAAAATAATAAGTCTTTGTAAAAACCCCCAAATATTTTTTACCTGTATTTTAATCCTGGTGAAAATTGGGAAAATTTTGGGGGAAATTTTTTAAAGCAGCTGTGCATGACAGAGTGACCAGCCTGTGTAACAAATTTATTTTACCTAAAAAGACAGGTAAAGGAGATGCTCACATACCATACAAGCCTTTCCCAATGTAGATGTTTCTTATAAAAAGCAGTTGACTGCTGAAAGCCCTTTAGGAAATATAGAACAAAGTGGGTTGGGATCTAGTGAATACCCTTGTTAATTTAAAATCTCCAGATCACACTTACAAAGGTTTACAGCAGTTTAGAGTTAAACGGGGAGAGCACTCTCAAAACTTTAAGTAAAAAAATATAATCTGAAGGAATCGACGTTAATTGAGGCCAGGGTACAGAATAAATTAAACTTTAAAACACTTAAAGGGCCTCGAACAAAAATCAAAAGGGGTTATTTTGGTCTGGGGGAAATAAAACTGGGCACAAAAATTTTATTGTGCTTTTCCCCAGACCACCAAAAAACTCATTTTAAAGATCAACACATAAAACTCGAGTACTGTCAAGTTTCAAAAGGGAAAAATTACTAAATGTTGTTAATCAAATTCTTTTCCCAAAAAGAGTTGCATAGTCAATCAAGTAGCGGGAATCAAAATAATGATTTCCACAAGGTAAAAAAAATAAGTACCCTCCAAAGTCCCCCAGTTAATAAGAAACCGTTAGGAAAAGAGAGATTGTCTTTATGCAAGGGTACTCATTTTCTAAAAATTGCAATGCATACAATTCATGGAATATAAAGTTGAAAGATTGGGGACTTGACAGATGTATAGTGTTTTGGGTAATCACAATGTAAAGGATTTTTAGCCAAATTAAACTTCTGTTATCATGTCACAAAGGAAACACCATATAGTCCACGTGTAAGGTCATAGATAATTTTTGATGATAATGAAATGTTGACAATCCGACACAACGTAGCAAATTTAAAAAAATTCCCTGCTAATGTTAATAATGATGGTTTTGCGAATACCCTTCCCTGTTTTACAGTAAAAAGTTGATGATAAAAGGCAAAAAAAAAAAAGAAACCATTATTAACCGGGGAAACCCAAACGTTTTTTTTTTTTTTTTTTTTCAAAAAGTCGGCCGTCTCCCACCGGGGCAGGGTACCCAAAAAAGAAAGAAATCCCCAAAAAGAAAATACTTTCATCATCTTAACACTTTCCCCACACTCGCACATTATCACGTTTTTGCAGGGGTGCTCAAAATACAACAGTCTAGAACAAACAAAAAAGATACACAACATTCCCCCAAACTCCCAATTTTCCCAAAACCCCTCCTTAAAGGGCGGCAGTACTTCCCATTTCCAGGACTAAAGTCCGACATATGAAAATAACCCGGGTTTCCCCGAATCCCTTCACTAAATATACCCTGCTCACACTCCAACAGATCGTCAGCCCCAAGTCCACGTCTCCATTCACCCCATCTAACACCTCCCCACCTTTGGGAAGTCCAAGCCCCTTACCCCAAAACCTCCTTTACCCCCTCTCCCCAACCCTTTCGGGACGCCCCCCACCCCGCCTTCCTTCCCCTAAGATTTTATGCTTTTCCATTATTCAAACTGTGATCCATTCCTCTAAATTTCCCAAACCACCTCAACAACCCCTTCTGCCTCTGACTAATACTTTTATTAACTCCCAACCTTCTCCTAATTTCCCACTCCGAATTTTCTGCATAATATTTTAAACCACACATTCCCCTTAAACGGACACCCCCTGCCTCCAACCGCCTCCTCCTGCTGCTTTTACCACCCAACTTCACCCCATAAAAGTGGGGTACACTAATTTTCATACTTCCCTTCTTTGCCTCCATAAAACGTTTTTTGACCCCACATATACCTCAACCACCAACCCCCTTTTTTTTTTCCCTCATAAATTCAATTAACCTCATCCTTCATAAATCCATCCGCCAAAACCGTAAACTCCCAATATCAAAAACATTCATTTCTTCCTACTCCTCCCCCCAATTTTGATACCAATTTTTCTTTATCAAAATCATTTGCCCCTCATACCTTACCTTTCTATTTTCCTTTCAACTTTCTACCTTTACACACTTTCCCAAACTCACCCAAACCCCCTTTGCAATTTTTCTTTAGAACCCCATAAGACATACACAGAAAAAAGCCCGGGTCTTTCCCCATTTTGAATTTGATTCCCCAAATTTTTAATCCCACCCCTCCCCCAAAAACCCCTACTTTATTTCCTTTTACAACCCCATCTAAAATATATTAAACAACCAGGTGACATTACACACCCTGCCCTAAGACCTATTTTTTCCCGGGAAGTAGTCCCCTCTCTTCTACACACCCTAACCTGAGCCCACTATCCTCAAAAAAACTCTTTAACAGCATTTAATAACTTACCACCTATTCCAATACTTCAACTCTCCACTTGCCCCTCTACCACTCTATCATACCCTTTTCAAAATCCAAAATGCAATAAAAATTTCCCCTATCTTTTTCTAAATACTTTCAATTATGCTTCAATGTAAACCCTGATCTACACTCCCCCTACCCACCTAAAACCTCCTTGCTCATCCGCAATCCTACTTCTGTCTTACCTCAAATTTTCCAAATTTTAATAACCCACCTTCATTTTCCTGGTATACCATAAGTTTACCCCTCATAATTTTTACAGTCCTTTTTGTCCCTTTCCTTTAAAAAAGGGACTATACATGCCTCTCCTCCCTAGGTATTTTCCCCTTTTTCATCATTTTTAAAAAAAGACCAACCACTCCAACACTATATCCCCCCCGCTTTAACTTTTGTCATGATCCCATCAGTTCCACTGTTTTACCCCCTTTCTTTTTACGTAATGCCTCACTACCCCCCCACACTTAAAATCTCTCTTCTTCACTCCAAAGATGGTATCCCTCCCTGACCAGGGGGCTTAAATTTATGCCCCTGTTTCTTCCCTTTAAAAATTAAAAATTTTCCCCAAAATATTCTCGCCATCTTCCCAATACCTCCCTCCCCCATCTACTAACTCCCCTACTCTGTTTTTAAGACAAATCCATATTTTTTCCCCAGGGTTTTTTTAACTTTTTTAACTCACTCCAAAAATTTTTTTTTTTATTTTTATTTAAAAATTTTTTGACATGCCTCTCCCACTCTACATCTGCCTCCTTTTGCACTCTCTCACCCCTCCTTTACTACTTTCATTTAAAAGAAATGTCTTGATGGTATGAAAGTAAAGATGGGAGATCCAACCTAAAATTATCTGGTTTTTTTCTCAGAAAAGAGCTCAGTTTTATGACACTTTTTTTTGTAACTGTCAGGTTTGGGAAGAAAAAAATGTGTTAATGCAGTAATTAAATAAATTTCCCGGAAAAAAAACTACAGTAGGGGTTAGTGAAGCTAAAAAAAGACTTCACTAAGTAAATTTTTTGCAAACCTTTTGGTAAGTGATTTCTGTAGGGCCCCAAAAAAATTTTGATGGTAGGGCTATTATCCTCCTTTGTAAGGGATGGTAAGAAATGTGTTTACCCCTTTTTAAAACTGCAGGAGGCCATTTTGTATGGTAGGATTTTCCCGTTAAAAATAAATTCTGACTAGAGGAAGCTACAAAAACCATAACGTTGTCTTACTCATGAAATCGAACCCCCCGTATAATTTTTCCCAAAAGGGTGGTGTTTTTACCCAGTGCATAAAGTGGGAATTTGACACATTGGGGAAAAAATGAAATGAAGAAAGTCCTGATGATTCTTTTTCCCAGGATCAAAATCTGAAGTGTAAAAAATTTAATCGGACAATACGGTGCGACTTTCCCGGGGGAAATGAACCATCCAAAATGCCCACTAAATTACGAATGGCATATGGCTTAAAGCTCAGCTCCGCGAACTGAGTAAGACACCAAAATTTTTTTTTGCCAAAATGATTTTAATTGCGAGCAGTTAATTAAAAATTTATAAAAGGGAAAACCCCCGAGCAACCCAAAATTTTTATGGTCACTATTTGCCACATCAGGAGTGAACAAGGGATTTTTAAGACCACTCCTTTGAGATTTTGTTTAATTGAGTCCAGGAGTAACAAAAATGCCTATTTTAAAAACTGTTTGATACAGGTCCGCGTTGATGGAAAAATAAGAGATTCTATTAAATTTCAGAGTAAAAGAATTATGCCTTACGGCTGACATAAGTAAAACTTTTCCTAAAGTGGGTTTACAAAAGGGTGACCAGGATTAATCCCTTCTTTTGGGCCGAGAATCCTAGTGACCCATTAGCCCTCTGAAAAACTTCCTTTAGGAGCATATTTTTTGGTGCTAATCCAGTCCTTCCTACTCAGCGAGATAAATCACACCTTAAATGTATGGAAAGTCCATTGATAAAGTAAAAGCAAAAAAATTTTATTGGACAATTCCTGGGTGTGACGTCAACTGAAAGGAACTGCTAATGATTAGGAGAGGCTAATAAATAAAGCAAATGCAAATATGCCTCGAGGGGAAAGGAATAGTAATTCTCCAAATTAAGACAAAAAAGTAAAGATTACCCTGGAGATGAAGTGACAAAATGTAGTAATGTATTAGGATTAAATTGGGGTCTGAGAGAATTTTTAATTTAAAAACCCAAAATTACAGTACCCAATAAATTTCTAATTTTGCTTCTGAATTTCCAAAATTTTTGACCACTAGGTTTTGTGCCCCCTTACTAAAAGGGGAAATTATTAATTCAGGGAAACATGGAAAATTAAATGTCTTGGGAGAAATTCTACCTGAGGAATCCCTTAAAAGTGGGGTGAATTAATTGGGATTATAGAAAATTCCAATGTTGAGTTTTTTCCCCGCCGGTGGCCAAACCAAATGGGAAAAATGTACTCCACATTTTTTGTGATGCTTTTAAAAAATTTGGGAAGGACATTCTTATCTTCAGGTAATAGTTTTTCTCTTGTTATTCTAAGGCAAAGTTCCCCCAATTTTAAAACACGTCCTTACCTCAGTTGGAATTTAAAAGCCATTTTTATAGGTGTCAAATTAGCTAATTTTATAAGAAAAAAAATTGCAGGAGTTAAATATTGCGACACTGTAATTTGGTCTGATAATGAGGTATCCTTACAATGCTTATGGAAAAAGTAAAATTGTGTACGACAAAACAAGTGCGAAATTTAATCAGATGCAAAAGAAAATATAATAGTTTTTGGGCACATATGTAAAATTTTTAAACAATACCTGGGGAGGAGTCCAGCTGATTTCTTTTTCCGAGTTTTCCTTATCTAAATTTGTAAATGCTGTGTCATGGTTTTTAAAAGGGCCGAGCTGGTTTGGTAAAAAAAGTAAAATGGCCTGTACAAAAGGGGTATATTGCTCCTTTTGAAAAATTTCTGTGACCACTGCCCAATATTTTTTCCTTCCTTAGCCATTGATATAAAGGTTCTTCTTACCCAACTAATCAATGTAACTAAGTGGTGTTTAAATTTTTAAAAAGATAATTTTCATTTAAGTTTTACATCCTCTTTTAAAAAGGGGTAAAGAGGGTACAGGAGGAAACTATGAAAAGATTAAATTTATGAGGAAAAAAAAATTTAAAAAAATGGTGGGGTACAAGTACCTTAAATTGTATTTTGGGAACTTTTCATTCCAAAAGGACGGCAAGTGTAAAAAGGGTGATTAAATCTTTTGTAATATGTCGCCGGGGGATCCAGATCCCATTGTACCCGGGCCGGGGGGGGGAGGGGGGGGGGGGGGGGGGGGGGGGGGGGGGGAAAAAAGGGGGGGGGGGGGGGGGGGGGGGGGGGGGGGCTTCAGGGCTTAATTTTAATGGGGGAAAAATTTCCCAAAAAAGACCCCCCCCCATGGGGAAAAAAATTCCGGGGGGGAAATTTTTTTCCCGAAATAATTTTTATATTAAATAAGGCCATACGTTCAGACCCCAATTACACTTGGGAATTACACACAGGGCCTTCCTAAATCAACCAACCAAAACGCTTTTTTAAGTTTTTCCCGAAACAGGATAAAAACCAACTTCAGACATTTCCCCCCGGTCCACTAAACCTTTAAACAAAAATTTAAGAAAAAGCCTAAAATCTGGGAAAACCCCCAAACCAAAACCTGAACTGCGGAAAAAATTACCCTTCAAAATCCCAAAAAAAAATATTATCTCCCTATACACCCCAAAAACTAACTACAAAATACCACCTTTTCACACTAAAACTCACTCCTTTTACCCAATAAAAAAAAAAAAAAAAAAAAAAAAAAAAAAAACCCCTTCCCAAAAACCCAGCAAAACCCAAAAAAAAAAACCAAAACCCAAAAAAAAAAAAAAAAAAAAAAAAAAAAACCAAAAAAAAAAAACAAAAAAAAGAAAAAAAAAAAAAAAACGAATTTTAATAATCTTTGTTTTAAATTTAAAACCCCCTTAAATTTTCTTGTGTAAACCCCGTGTGGAGCCAGATCCTAATGTACCCAGGTCCCCCACCAGCCAAAAGCAATTTGGGTGTTTAGAACGAACTCCCCCCGCCGCGTGGGGAAAATACTGTATATTTTTTCCAAAAATACAGTGGTTATAGAAAATAGATGGCCATACTGTTATACATCCACACTACACTGTGAAATCTACTTTAAGGACCTAAACTCCATATCAACCTGACCTAAAACCTTTCTTGATAGTTTTGACATTATACCACAGGCATAACACCAGGACACAACTCTAACGACATTCCCGGTCCGACTAACCTTAAAATTCAATGTATGGCAAAGGCCCTAAAACTGGACACACCTTACCGAGAACTCTAGAACTGCAGACACATCACACCTTCAAAACTACCATTGAGAAAACATCTATCTCCTGATACACCCCGATACTAACTACACGAATACCACTGGTGTCACACTTACAACCACTCACATCATTTGACATAAACAGACAATATTAATCTCAGCTTAAAAATAATGAATCCTATGAACTTACCAATACTGAAACTATGTACTGTGACCAAAACAAAAGCATTCACCATTGCTAAACTCACAAACTCTAGTATTTCCTTAGCCATAACTACCAACTTACCTAAATTTGTAATATTTTTAAAATAAGGAATTAAACTAAGTCTGCCCTGAAATGCCTAGCCATGCTAGTGTTCAGTGGGAACAACTCTGAATCATTATTTAAACTACATAGTAAACACACAACAACCAAATTCTGTAATCACCATGTAATCTTTAATAGAGAATAAACTTTGAATTAATTTAATCGATGCTGTTTACATATTTAGACCACTTAACCCTATCTTATGTACGTTTCATACTATGAAAATAATGTCTTCTCCCGCACACATAAGGGGATTACCAACAGACCCTGGCATCTTCAAGCTGGCAACTGACAAGCACTAAGTCATTCCGATCAGCCGGCTGTAGGCTCGTATGTTATTTGCGTCAGCTACAGCAAAGCCTGTGTTTAATCAGGCTTGATCACCAGTGAGCCTGGTCTCAGACCGGGCCGCGGGGCGTTGACCCCGGAACTCTCTCCAGGTAATCTCATACTGAGGCTGACACTCAAAACTTTAAGGGTGATGGACTGATACATCGTCTCAAGTATTCTGTTCTATCAACATTTCTGTACTTACTGAGAGCCTACTGTGTAGCGAACTTTACATATAAGATACTAACTGTTGCATATGTTTGACCTAACAACTTACTTACGCATGATCGCTTCGCTTCCTCATCAACATTCCGCTCTAAGTACCCAGAAACTAAAGATTATTATTGTAAAGTAAAATGACACAAGTGCAACAAGTGAACATTTATTGTGGCAACGTTATCGCTCTCCAGAGCTTTATCAGCATTACAAACATACATGGACACAGAGGTATATAAGGTCAGATGTGAGTGATTATGAGTACCATTGAAATGGTACCTCACTATATTCACCCATCTGACCTTATATACCCTCTGTTCCATGTATTGTTGTAAGCTTGATAAGCTCTGAAGCGAACGTTGCCACATAAATGTCACATAGTTGCACTTGTGTCCTTTTACTTTAATATTGTCCGGTAATTCTACCCAACTTATTACAAGATTATTTATTATATTATTATAATCATGGGGGAGCGCTAAACCCGTAGGATTATACAACCCAGAAACTAAAGAATTTACCGAAGTGTTTATGGAACGTTATTTCACCTCGTATATCAACCATCATCTGGGTAGTTCTGGTCGTAAACATTTGGACTTTTTCTATTTGATCAGATTTGGGCTACACATCTACAATGGCCTATGTACATTATAAAAACTATAGGGCCCTATATGACTCGTAGGTTCCTAAAGGCCATTATTAGACCCACCAGTCTCACATCCGATGGAGTTACTCTGGTTATATGCTAGCTATCATACTTCTAAATCATTTTCTTTAATTTTGCTCTAAGGTCTTTTTTTCCTCCAAGGCTGTGTTCAGTATCTGGTCATCTCTCTTAGCTTCCCCAGTGTACTCACCTAATTGTGGTTACAGGGGTCGAGACTCAGCTCCTGGCCCCGCTTCTTCACTGATCGCTACTAGGTCCTCTCTCTGCTTCATGAGCTTTGTCATACCTCGTATTAAAACTATGTATGGTTCCTGCCTCCACTACAACACTTGCTAGACTATTCCACTTCCTGGCGACTCTATGACTGAAGAAATACTTCCTACCATCCCTCTGACTCGTCTGAGTCTTCACCTTCCAATTGTGACCCCTTGTTTCTGTGTCCCCTCTTTGGAACAACCTTCTCTCTACCTTATCAGTATTTGTATGTCGTTATCATGTCTCCCCTGACCCTCATGTCCTCCAATGTCGTCAGTCCGATTTCCCTCAACCTTTCATCGTAGGACATACCCCTGAGCTCCGGAACTAGTCTTGTTGCAAACCTTTGCACTTTCTCTAATTTCTTGACGTGCTTGACCAGGTGGGTGAATATTACTGATTGTTGATAGGCTTCCTTTGCTACATGTTTTTGTCTTAGTACGATAAACTTACTAAGCTAATTCAGTGGTCCTGTCAAGATTTCAATCTGGGAAGACTTAATAATAATAATAATTATAATAATAATAATAATAATAATAATAATAATAATAATAATAGTGATATCTTAATTACTACAAGTACATGTACAAGGTATACAGTCCTATCTGACATCAATGACATACTACTATATAGAAAGCCGCTTGTTATACAGAGCATTTCGGGAAAATTAGGCCAGTTTTATCCCAGGATGCGACCTACACCAGTCGACTAACACCCAGGTATACATTTTACTGATGGGTGAACATAGACAACAGGTGTAAGGAAACACGCCCAATGTTTCTACCCTCGCCGGGAATGGAACCCTGAATCTGGCCGTGTGAAGCGAGCTTTAGTTGATTAGATGCTGTTTAAAAAAATAAAAGAAATCGCTTTTGAAAACATTTAAACTGTGGCTTTTTGTGGTTACTGGTCAATATAAGTACATTGAAAATTAGTTATTAATTGAAAAATAAGTATTTGCATCTGAGAAGGCCTCTTAGGCACTATAGCCCCATATCCTCCGTGCCTGCGCTACTGGTTGTCTTAGTTAAACAAATTAGGCACAGGTACACCTAAGTACAATTACCATACATAGTATATATTATCATGGATAACCCAAAGAAAGTTAGTGACTTATTTCAATTGGCAATAAACTTGTTTCATGGATCTTGTCAGTCAGTGTGGGTGTGCTCAGAAACAAGATGTTTGGGACTATATAGCGACCTCTACAAGCCATGAACAACTTTCCTGCCCTGGGGAGTTGATTGGAACTCTCCATGAATCACTCACATCCTTGAGACCCCTATCATGTGTGTAAGAGTTGCTGGAGTGACAAAGGGGGAGGGGAAGAGATTAAACACGTGGAAATAACTTTGAATAATGATTATTATTATTAATGCATAAAGGTGGCCACGCTCCTGTATATCAGGTTAATAAAAGTATATCTGGCAGATGGTCGAGCTTTGGAACATTACATTTTTTTATTTGTCTATTTGACACGAAGGCAACCGAGCCCACATGACTCACTGGTTAATCTATGTATATATACATAGTTTATGCAGCATTATTTTGTTATATTTGTCCGATATTAGTTAGGCTCACGACAAATAATGAAGTCAAACTGAATCCAATTCGTATACAGTGACTGACAGCTGGTATATTTTATAAAGAATGTAGAACAGCGATACACCAGCAACCTCCCGTGATCTTGAAGGTCACGGTAATTTAGCAATAAGTAATGTGCTCTTGCAATCGTTTGAAGAGATGCTATTTCTTTCCCATTTTCTAAAAATCAGAAACGGAATTAAGCTGTGTGTACATATTAAACAAAGATATGATCTCACTGTAAACCGAAGTAAGACAACTGGAAGTATTCTTTTGTAGAGTTTGGTCGTCTTACATTGCTCTTTTGTTACCCTTCTGGTTTATAATGTGGGCGTGAGCAGTGACGGTGGTGAGGATACTGGTGTCTATACTTTACCTTGGCGTCAGTTTTGTTGACGTTTGTTGGTTTTCTGTACTTGTGGACGACACCTGTTTGAGTCTTGTGATGTGTTTTAGGAAAGGTGAGCTTCCTAAGCTTGTGTAAGCTCACAAAGTAACTCTGTGTTACTTTTAAAGCCAAATTAAGCAGCTGTCGAGGAAATTTGCTCTAGACTTGCGGTTGTTGCATGGATACTTTGCACGGTATGCAGTGTCTTGCTTTCTCTCAAGTGGCCGTCATGTACTACTTCATTTTTTTTTAAACGAATTTAGGTCTTGATCGACACTTGCATAATTATGTGTATTGGGAGTAGATATCGTACTGGCCTAACACCCCATATCCTTACTTTGTCTCTGGAGAAATTCTCAAAGATTGTCCTTATCACCCCATGCTGGGTGAAGATAAGATATGATAAGCTTCATTCATTCAGGAAATTCAAAAATTATTTTACAGTAATGTAAATTCGTACAATGAATTATTTTACAGTAGTGTATATTTGTTCAGTGATTCTGAAGGCTTATAAATGTAGGCATATATTATTATGTACTTTAATCCAGAATTCTATATATAAATAAAAAAAAATAGGGCCAGAGCTATTGAAGTGGCAGCTGAGTCCCAAAGTGTATACAGCTGCTGAGCCAGGATCTGTATGAGGAGCACCTGCAAGTGGCTATTGACTCGGCATACATTTAACAAGTTTAAAAATTTTAGAAAAGCCAGTGGTATTCACATGTATCAGTGTGAAAATTAGATTTTTTGATATGTGGAGGATAGGGCACAAATTACTGTATATAGTATATATCAGTCACACGAGTAGTAGTCATGCAGTTTGCATATTTGTAGAAATTTTTTGTGTTCATAAACATTTTTTTTTTACGTGACCTGCAAAATAATAACAACATAATTGTAAACATCTTACAGAATGGATTGGGTTTGAACCCATGATATGCCAGTTAAGTATACTGCTTGGCTTTTTTTTGGGCTATCCTAGGTCATTAACCCTCTGGGGCTAATAAAGTCTAATACAATGCCATTGTTGGATTATCCAAAGTTAGATTTAAATCTTCATATTAATGCTTTCTATAATAATCATTTGATTTGTACAAATATTGTAGGAATTTAAAAGAGCTTTCTGTAAAAGATAGTACATGTACATATAAATTTTACCTGAATAAAGCTGACAACCATTTCACTGTTGACATTGAAAACCACAGTCTGTCACCATTTTTTAAAAACTTAAAATAATTATATCTTCTTAATATGGTAGAGAATCTTTTCTAAAGGTAATGACAACAAATATGCAAAACTTGATGTAATATAATCTTAGAATTACACAGGCACAAAATTATAGGTTGGGGAACTGCTCAATCTGAAGCCAATTTAGATTAATGCCATTGCTCAAACCAGTCCTCTTCTTGATATTTTGCTAGTAAGTCTTCCATACTATCCACTGATTGCAAGAAACTGCCATTCAGCTATCAAACTGTCTTATAAAGTGCCCACAATTCAGTAATTTGGCCAATTTTGCACTACAGTATTTTCAACAAATTCATGTTTTTAAACAGTCCAATACAAACAATGTAGGCATTCCGATCACTAAAGCAGCCTTTCCTCTGTTCATCAGTCACATCCCTAGGCCTCTTCTATATAACTTATGACTTCCGTTTTGAATCCATCTTCACAAAAAAACTTTTTTCCCCCAATTTCTCGGCTAATTAACAATAACCAAGAATACTTGGTAATGGGAGTTGTCACAGCTCTCTTTGCTGATGACACTGTGCTCTTGGGAGATTCTGAAGAGAAGTTGCAGAGATTGGTGGATGAATTTGGTAGAGTGTGCAAAAGAAGAAAATTAAAGGTGAATACAGGAAAGAGTAAGTTATGAGGATAACAAAAAAGATTAGGTGATGAAAGATTGGATATCAGATTGGAGGGAGAAGTATGGAGGAGTGAACGTATTCAGATATTTGGAAGTGGACGTGTCAGCGGATGGGTCTATGAAAGATAGGTGAATCATAGAATTAATGAGGGAAAAAGAGTGAGTGGTGCACTTAGAATCTGTGGAGACAAAGAACTTTGTCCTTGGAGGCAAAGAGGGGAATGTATGAGAGTATAGTTTTTACCAACGCTCTTATATGGGTGTGAAGTGTGGGTGATGAATGTTGCAGCGAGGAGAAGGCTGGAGCAGTGGAGATGTCATGTCTGAGGGCAATGTGTGGTGTGAATATAATGCAGAGAATTCGTAGTTTGGAAGTTAGGAGGAGGTGCGGGATTACCAAAACTGTTGTCCAGAGGGCTGAGGAAGGGTTGTTGAGGTGGTTCGACATGTAGAGAGAATGGAGCGAAACAGAATGACTTCAAGAGTGTATTAGTCTGTAGTGGAAGGAAGGCGGGGTAGGGGTCGGCCTAGGAAAGGTTGGAGGGAGGGGGTAAAGGAGGTTTTGTGTGCGAGGGGCTTGGACTTCCAGCAGGAATGCGTGAGCGTGTTTGATAGGAGTGAATGGAGACAAACGGTTTTAATACTTGACGTGCTGTTGGAGTGTGAGCAAAGTAAAATTTATGAAGGGATTCAGGGAAACCGGCAGGCCGGACTTGAGTCCTGGAGATGGGAAGTACAGTGCCTGCACTCTGAAGGAGGGGTGTTAATGTTGCAGTTTTAAAAACTGTAGTGTAAAGCACCCTTCTGGCAAGACAGTGATGGAGTGAATGATGGTGAAAGTTTTTCTTTTTCGGGCCACCCTGCCTTGGTGGGAATCGGCCAGTGTGATAATAAAAATAAAAAAAAATACTTGGTAATGGTATAAGCCATATCAGTAATTGAAGTAAACCTCTTAAAAACCCAGAAAACTGACCAAGGGGAGTGAGGGTTAGGGGAACTCTATCTTTCCTCAGAAAAATTTCCAAAAAAATCTCTTTCCATCACTTTCAGGCATATTTCAGGCTATTTCCTGTTTGAAATTGAGCAAAATCATCTTTGTCTTCTGTTATATCAACTGACACCAAGCAACAGCTAATAAAACCATGAAAAACACTCTGAGATGTTCCCCCATTCTTTTTTTTAATTCAAACACAAGATCAGAAGTTAAGGTAAGATTTTGTTCAGATTTTTTAAACTAGAGAGTTACACACCCAGGATAACCCTATAAAGTCAGTGTGTCGTTGGTGACTGTTATTTCTATTGGGTCCTTTAATCTTGTTCCCCCAGGATGTGGCTCACAACAGTTGACTAACATCCAGTACCTACTTCTAGGTGAACAGGAGTAGCAGGTGTAAGGAAACATGCCCAACATTTCTACCTATACCAGGGATTTAAATTATTATTATTTTTATTATTATTATTATTATTATTATTATTATTATTATTATTATTATTATTATTATTATTATTATTATTATTATTTTTATTATTATTAATTATAACTAATTGTTGCTTTACTACCACTGTTCTAATACAGTTGAGCTACAACGAAAATATTTATATTATAGGTATGAGGCTGTCTCCATAAAAGATGTACCTGAAGGCTTGACGAAGATGAAGCCAACTTCAAGGTAACAAAATTTTAGATAACAGGTGAAGATCAACAGCTTCTACCTGAGAAGATGCCGTCCTTATTTGCGTGCCTTGTGTGTGGTGGAAGAGGGGAGAGTGATGATATTCGAATGCTAGACTATTGTCATGCTTCTCTCACTGATGTTCCTTCTGATGTCTTTGCCTGTGAACGTACACTTGAAGAGCTATATCTTGATTCCAACCAGGTAAGTTTTCAAGCAAGTATAATAACAGGCAGTAAATTTGCTAGTTAATTAATTTTCAGTAACCTATAAGAATTTTTTTCTAAGTTTTCTCCTGTTGTAGTTAGTTTTTGTACTGTACTCCCTGAGTGTTCTACATTTGTGATTCTGTCTGATACAAGCATGTATGAAAATGAATTTCTTTAGAATCTATATAGTTTCTTTGAAAGTTTAGTTGTATATAGTAAGCATCAATCTGTCTGGTAGTCCACATTATTATTTAATCAGAGAAACTGCTACCTTACCTCACAGTGCCTGTATATCCTGTACACTGACTTGTTCAGCAAGTTCTGAGACTAATTATGTTTAAACATACCTAGTGCCTTGTGACTTTGCCTTTTCATAGAGTAGTCTATCATGTTTCTCTCCACTGTCAGTACTGTGATGCATGGCACATACACAATGAGGGCCTGGCACAATGGGCTTTTCTTGCAAAGTCAGATACCCAATCAGGGTCTGTTTTGCTGTGTTTCCTTGAGACTTTGAAAGCAGTTGGTTGATGGTTTGACTTTGTGGAACAAAGTATTGGTACTTCATGCCCTCATTGTGGAATGTCCAGTGTACCAAAGAAATGGCAACATTTTTCCACCACCTGCTAAACACTGGAAAATGATTATGCATTTCCAACTGAACTGGTGTTTTTTGAGATATTGCATATGTTCATATAATGCAATTCTTATTTGAAACCCTTGGCATTTGTATAATAAAATCATTCTCTGAATACATTTCTTTTACTTAAAATTATGCAGCAGAAATGTATATAATTGTAAGTCATTCTCTAACACTAGACTCTGGTTGGTGTACTCCCAGTTCCTGCACTTGTGGGTCTTCTCAGTGTGTTCTTTGTTTTTATTTTTATTTATTTTATAGATTCTCGTTAGTTATAATGGTACCACAATGCTTAGTAAGCACTGTGGTGCCATTATAGTATCAGATGATTATGGATAAGTGATTTTCCTAGACTTGGGCATTTTCCAGAACTAGTTAGTGGATAATTAACTGGGTTACTTAACCTATCACAGTAAGTAATTTGATCTATTCTTTTTGAAGAAAAAAATGGAGATTTTTGTAACTTAAAAATTTATTAGATGGTAGTTTTCTTTTAAGTGATTACTTCTGTGGCCATTTACAACAAAAATTACTGCGTAACTTTCAGATCTTAAATACTTCAACTTGTGTTTTGTCCGTTCAGGACCGTTATCAAGTTGCAAATAATACCAGGTCAGATCAATATTAGGGCTGATTATTAAATCAACATTTATACTTAACATACTTTCAAATTTGTTGGTTGTGAATTGTTCCAGCTATAGTCTTGTGACTTGTATTGGCTATATAGATAGAGATTGTTTATTTGAAACTAAGAAACAGGATAACTTGCAATTTGTACTATAATATGTGCATTTTCAAAATGAGTCTGTATTCATGTATTCATATTTCTTTCATAAATGTAAGCAGTTCTGAACTGCTGTTTACTTTTTTCAGCTAAGTGAGTTGCCACGACAGTTGTTTTACTGCCATGGTCTCCGGGTACTTGGTTTGAGTGACAACGAACTGTCATCTTTACCTCCAGCTGTGGCATCTCTTATCAACCTTACATCCTTAGATCTTAGCAAAAATGGTAATACAGTAAAATTAGTTGCTTAAATTACTTAATTTAATAAGTATGTATGGGGAATCAAATTCAAAATGGGAATTGACACAGTTACTTTTTGCTGATGATACTGTGCTTATGGGAGATTCTAAAGAAAAATTGCAAAGGTTAGTGGATGAGTTTGGGAATGTGTGTAAAGGTAGAAAGTTGAAAGTGAACATAGAAAAGAGTAAGGTGATGAGGGTGTCAAATGATTTAGATAAAGAAAAATTGGATATCAAATTGGGGAAGAGGAGTATGGAAGAAGTGAATGTTTTCAGATACTTGGGAGTTGACGTGTCGGCGGATGGATTTATGAAGGATGAGGTTAATCATAGAATTGATGAGGGAAAAAAGGTGAGTGGTGCGTTGAGGTATATGTGGAGTCAAAAAAACGTTATCTATGGAGGCAAAGAAGGGAATGTATGAAAGTATAGTAGTACCAACACTCTTATATGGGTGTGAAGCTTGGGTGGTAAATGCAGCAGCGAGGAGACGGTTGGAGGCAGTGGAGATGTCCTGTCTAAGGGCAATGTGTGGTGTAAATATTATGCAGAAAATTCGGAGTGTGGAAATTAGGAGAAGGTGTGGAGTTAATAAAAGTATTAGTCAGAGGGCAGAAGAGGGGTTGTTGAGGTGGTTTGGTCATTTAGAGAGAATGGATCAAAGTAGAATGACATGGAAAGCATATAAATCTATAGGGGAAGGAAGGCGGGGTAGGGGTCGTCCTCGAAAGGGTTGGAGAGAGGGGGTAAAGGAGGTTTTGTGGGCAAGGGGCTTGGACTTCCAGCAAGCGTGCGTGAGCGTGTTAGATAGGAGTGAATGGAGACGAATGGTACTTGGGATCTGATGATCTGTTGGAGTGTGAGCAGGGTAATATTTAGTGAAGGGATTCAGGGAAACCGGTTATTTTCATATAGTCGGACTTGAGTCCTGGAAATGGGAAGTACAATGCCTGCACTTTAAAGGAGGGGTTTGGGATATTGGCAGTTTGGAGGGATATGTTGTGTATCTTTATATGTGTATGCTTCTAGACTGTTGTATTCTGAGCACCTCTGCAAAAACAGTGATAATGTGCGAGTGTGGTGAAAGTGTTGAATGATGATGAAAGTATTTTCTTTTTGGGGATTTTCTTTCTTTTTTTGGGTCACCCTGCCTCGGTGGGAGACGGCCGACTTGTTGAAAAAAAAAAAAAAAATGTTGAGTTCATGCACTTGTTAAAAGAAAGAAACTGATTAATGTGATTTGTGATGCAAAAGATAGATATATTAGGAAATATAAAAATCTAGAAATCAGTAATTGCCGAGGCAATTCGTAGCCATCTTGAAAGGCATAAATTGATTAATGAATCTCAGCATGCTTTTACAAAGGAGTGTTCCTGTCTTGGGAATTTACTAACTTTTTTCACTAAGGTATTTGAGGAGGTAGATCATGATATTAAATATGATATTATGTATGTAGACTTCAGTAAGGCTTTCGATAGAGTTCCACATCAGAGGCTGTTGAGGAAACTTAAGACACATGGAATAGGAGGAGAAATTTCTTCCTGGGTAGAGGCATGGTTGACAAATAGGCAGCAGAGAGTTTGCATAAATAAGAAGAAATCAGAATGGGGGCACATCACAAGCGTTGTTCCACAGGGGTCAGTGTTGGGCTCTTTGTTGTTCACAATTTCCATAAACAACATAGATGAGGGAATAAATAATGACATAAGCAAATTCGCTGATGACACCAAATTAAGCCGTCCAATTCGTGATTTGAATAGACTGATGCAGTGGTCAGAGAAGTGGCAGATGCAATTTAATGTAGACAAATGCAGTTCTAAATGTTGGACAGGAAAATAACCATGCCACATATAAAATAAATACAATGGACCCTCAGATTTCGTAATTAATCCGTTCCAGAGAGAGTGACTTATAACACTTCTTATAACACTTCTGCTTTGTAAAAACCTCTCGTAAGCTACCTTTTTCTCTTTTACACACCCTTTACTTCATCATTCCACCAATCACTCCTCTTTCCTCCTGCCCCCACCCTCCTATAACCACAAACTTCTGCCCCACATTCTAATACTGAATTTTTTAAAACTATTCCAACCCTCTTCAACCCCCCCACTACTCATCTTTGCACTAGCCCACCTTTCTGCCAATAGTCGCTTATATCTCGCCCGAACTTCCTCCTCCCTTAGTTTATACACTTTCACCTCCCTCTTACTTGTTGTTGCCACCTTCCTCTTTTCCCATCTACCTCTTACTCTAACTGTAGCTACAACTAAATAATGATCTACATATCAGTTGCCCCTCTATAAACATGTACATCCTGGAGCCTACCCATCAACCTTTTATCCACCAATACATAATCTAACAAACTACTTTCATTACATGCTACATCATACCTTGTATATTTATTTATCCTCTTTTTCATAAAATATGTATTACTTATTACCAAATTTCTTTCTACACATAGCTCAATTAAAGGCTCCCATTTACATTTACCCCTGCACCCCAAATTTAACCTACTACTTCCCTCCATAACATTTTACCCACTTTAGCATTGAAATCCCCAACCACCATTACTCTCACACTTGATTCAAAACTCCCCACGCATTCGGTCAACATTTCCCAGAATCTCTTTCTCTCCTCTACACTTCTTTCTTCTCCAGGTGCATACACGCTCACTATAACCCACTTTTCACATCCAATCTTTATTTTACTCCACATAATCCTTGAATTTATGCATTTGTAGTCCCTCTTTTCCTGCCATAGCTTATCCTTCAACATTATTGCTACTTCTTCTTTAGCTCTAACTCTATTTGAAACCCCTGACCTAATCCCATTTATTCCTCTCCATTGAAACTCTCCCACCCCCTTCAGCTTTGTTTCACTTAAAGCCAGGACATCCAGTTTCTTCTCATTCATAACATCCACAATCATCTCTTTCTTATCATTTGCACAACATCCACGCACATTCAGACTTCCCACTTTGACAATTTTCTTCTTCTTATTCTTTTTAGTAATCTTTACAGGAAAAGGGGTTACTAGCCCATTGTTCCCGGCATTTTAGTTGACTTTTACAACACGCATGGCTTACGGAGGAAAGATTCTTATTCCACTTCCCCATGGATATAAAAGGAAAAGTAATAAGACCAAGAACTATTAAGATAAAATCAAAGAAAACTCAGATGAGTGTGTATAAATAAACGTTAAAAGAAATGTGTAGTGTGACCTAAGTGTAAGTAGAAGTAGCAAGACGTACCTGTAATCTTGCATATTTATGAACAGACAAAAGACACCAGCAATCCTACCATCATGCAAAACAATTATAGGCTTCGTTTTACACTCACTTGGCAGGACGGTAAATACCTCCCTGGTTTGGTTGCTGTCTACCAACCTACTACCTGGTATACTCAGTAAACTTATTCCTCTATAATTTTTACAGTCTCTTTTGTCCCCTTTCCCTTTATATAAAGGACTATACATGCTCTCCGCCAAACCCTAGGTACCCCTTTCCCCCCTTTCTACGTTTATTAAACAAAAGAACCAACCACTCCAACACTATATCCCCCCCTGTTTTTTAACATTTCTGTCATGATCCCATCATTCCAGCTGCTTTACCCCCTTTCATTTTACTAATGCCTCACGTACCTCCCCCACACTTACATTCTGCTCTTCTTCACTCCTAAAAGATGTATACCTCCCTGACCAGTGCATAAATTACTGCCTCTTTTCTTCCTTAACATTTAAAAGTTCCTCAAAATATTCTCGCCATCCCAAACCTAATACCTCCATCTCCCCATCTACTAACTCCCCTACTCTGTTTTTAACTGACAAATCCATACTTTCCCTAGGCTTTCTTAACTTGTTTAACTCCAAAAAATTTTCTTATTTTCATTAAAATTTCTTGACAGTGCCTCTCCCACTCTATCATCTGCTCTCCTTTTGCACTCTCTCACCACTCTCTTTACCTTTCTTTTACTCTCCATATACTCTGCTCTTCTTATAACACTTCTGCTTTGTAAAAACCTCTCATAAGCTACCTTTTTCTCTTTTATCACACCCTTTACTTCATCATTCCACCAATCACTCCTCTTTCCTCCTGCCCCCACCCTCCTATAACCACAAACTTCTGCCCCACATTCTAATACTGCATTTTTAAAACTATTCCAACCCTCTTCAACCCCCCCACTACTCATCTTTGCACTAGCCCACCTTTCTGCCAATAGTCGCTTATATCTCACCCGTTGTAAATGCCAGTTGTAAATGTATAAACAGAAAGGTGGATGGGGGGCTAGAACCGGTTAAATACTGGACCTGTTAATTCTGGGATCATAGTTTTTGCCAACTTCAACACACTGTAAAATCACATTTTTTTTGTTTTGTTTTGTTTTTCGTTTTTTTTTTCTTAAATTCTACTCATTTTGGTATTACTGTATTTCATTAATAAAAATACACTCTTTTGCTGTGTAAGATTTTTTTTTCTCTAACTTTTACCACATGCAAAAAATTCAGACAATTAAAATTACAGAAAAAGAATCATATTTTGACATCATTAAATTGTAAAATGTAAATATTGCTGGCACTGTTACCAATGAGTAAAAGTTTTTTCATAAAATCCTAAGTTTATATTAGAATCCACTCATTTTAGTCTTATCTGATTTAGAAATCTTTTTTTTTTATCTCCCCTCCTCCCCCAGGAATTTTTATTTGGGGGCATGCCACTTTAAGGGCCAAAGAGAAATACCTCATTATTGCTAAAGGGCTCTTGATTCAAGGAATTGGAACTACCCATTTCTTCATACAGTCAACCTTCATAACTTCCCATTTCCCAGGTTCTGCATAATCCTTGTGAGTTTAGTGTTTTTAAGAATATTATAAAAGAGGTTTTTTGCTTGACCCTCCTTCCCTTTTCTTTGATGTCCTCTTTTCAACATTTCTGTTTCTCTTCCTCTACTATTCCTTTCATTCTTGTTCTGTAGTACAGAATGACCCATACAAGTTTAGCACTTTCTAGGCCTATCATATTAAAATGCAGTCTGATTGCCACCTGTAGAAAAACATCTTTGTACAAGACTGATGTGTATCCTTCTCCATTACTTCAGCAGTGTTGTGCAGCACAGTTTAGTTGAAGCAAAAAATTTATTTTATCAGAGATGTAAAATATAAAAATTATTTTTTGCTTATACATGTACATGTTAGTAGCCTTATAACCCTTTGAGGGTTGAGACCTCCGATCCTTAACTCACTCTCAGGTTCAAAAATTTAAAAAAAAAAAATATATATATATTGTGAAATGATAGAGAATCTTTTCCCGGTGATAATGACACCAAAAGTATGAAAATTGATGGAAAACTAACGAAATTACGCTCTTGTGAAGTTAGCGATATCGGCGATACATTTACGCATCGGTGATTTTGCCCACTTTGTGCCCTACTTTCGGCCAATTCCATTCTTCCAGTTGGCTAAAATAATAGCTCTTTTGGTAGGACCCCATTTGTTCTATCGATTGAGTACAAGAAACCACCCATTTACTGATTTCATCCACCCAATAAAGTGGTCAAATTGGCAATTTGACTATTTTCAACCAAATTTCAAAAGATGCCAATTTCAAAATAGTCCAGAATAAACCAGACAGACATTCCTGGCACTAAAATAACACTTTCTCTGTTCTTTAGTCATGTCTCCAGGCCCTTCTTATATTACTCTTGCTTTCTATTTTGAATCTTTATTCTCACAAAAAATGGTGTAAATAATATCAGCGCACTTGTGAAAGAATATTAGATTCACCAGTTGATGTGTACATGTACTGGACGCGTGGCGTGATTTGTTTACTCTTGAACATCGGCAAAAATCAAACATTTCTGCTACTTTGAGCTCAGTTTCAAGGTACTTTTCATTGTGAAACCAATCAAAATCATCTGTTTCTGTAATATATCCATTATTCTGTCAAATGAGACCAAGAAAATGATAATACAACCATAAATACCATACAGAAATACACTGTAAATTCACTGTTTTAAACCAAAAACACATCTGATTTTTTTTCTCATTATGCACTGCGTGCTGCAGGATTATTTTTATACTGCGCACACTGACCATACAGACCCATTCTTTCATATGTAGGCTGACTATCTTTCTTCCGCCAGGTTTGAAGGTGCTAGAATTTTGGCGTATAAATATGGGACCGTATATGTATTTCTATCAAGCCATACATATACGGGACTGACCCTGAAAGGGTTAGGCATTAATATGTCTTCTTTGTGTTTGCAAAGTTTTGTGAGAGGTATCTTTGTCACTGTGGTCATTTGTTGCTTTCAAACATGTTACTGCACTTCCCTATTTATCTTTGTCCATTAAAATAGGTCCCTGCTCTAACCCTGTTAGAAATGTCTGGATAAATTTGAGCAAGCATGTGTGAGAGTGTTAGAGAGGAATGAATGGAGACGAATGGTTTTCGGGACCTAATGAGCTGTTGGAGTGTGAGCAGGGTAATATTTTGTGAAGGGATTCAGGGAACCTGGTTAGCCAAACTTGAGTCTTGAAAGTGGGAAATACAACGCCTGCACTTCAAAGGAGGGGTTTGTGATATTGGCGGTTTGGAGTGACATCTAAACTGTCGTATCTGAGCTTCTCTGCAAAGACAGTGATTATGTATGAATTGTGGTGAAAGCGTTGAATGAGAATGAAAGTTTTTCTTGCTTTTTGGGTAACCCTGCCTCTGTGGAAATTGGCAAATGTGTTAAAAAAATTCCCATGTGATTTAAGGTGTTTCTTGATACATATCTCTAATATTGAGAAATGACATCCTATTATTGTAGTTCATGTTTTTTTTGCAGCCATTTCCGACATTCCTGATAACATCAAGGGGTGCAAGCAGCTAAGTGTGGTGGATGCCAGCATCAATCCACTGTGCAGACTCCCTGAGGGATTTACACAGTTGCTCTCATTACAAGAACTTTACCTCAATGATACATTTTTGGTGGGTATTTAATATTTCTTAAAAGTTGTTTTTATTATTTGACATGCCTAAATCATTTTCTGTCTCATAAACACGCTAGATAACAGGGATATCTTGCTACTCCTACTTACACTTGGGTCACACTTCACAGACACGCACATGCATATATATATACATACATCTAGGTTTTTCTCCTTTTCCTAAATAGCTCTTGTTCTTCTTTATTTCTTCTATTGTCCATGGGGAAGTGGAAAAGAATCTTTCCTCCATAAGCCATGCGTGTCGTATGAGGCGACTAAAATGCCGGGAGCAATGGGCTAGTAACCCCTTCTCCTGTAGACATTTACTAAAAAAGAGAAGAAGAAAAACTTTATAAAACTGGGATGCTTGAATGTGCGTGGATGTAGTGCGGATGACAAGAAACAGATGATTGCTGATGTTATGAATGAAAGAAGTTGGATGTCCTGGCCCTAAGCAAAACAAAGCTGAAGGGGGTAGGGAGTTTCGTGTGGGGGAAATAAATGGGATTAAATCTGGAGTATCTGAGAGAGTTAGAGCAAAGGAAGGGGTAGCAGTAATATTGAAGGATCAGTTATGGAAGGAGAAAAGAGAATATGAATGTGTAAATTCAAGAATTATGTGGATTAAAGTAAAGGTTAGATGCGAAAAGTGGGTCATAATAAGCGTGTATGCACCTGGAGAAGAGAGGAATGTAGAGGAGAGAGAGAGATTTTGGGAGATGTTAAGTGAATGTATAGGAGCTTTTAAACCAAGTGAGAGAAAATTGTGGTAGGGAGCCTGAATGCTAAAGTAGGAGAAACTTTTAGAGAGGGTGTGGTAGGTAAGTTTGGGGTGCCAGGTGTAAATGATAATGGGAGCCCTTTGATTGAACTTTGTATAGAAAGGGGTTTAATTATAGGTAATACATATTTTAAGAAAAAGGATAAATAAGTATACAAGATATGATGTAGGGCGAAATGACAGTAGTTTATTGGATTATGTATTGGTAGATAAAAGACTGTTGAGTAGACTTCAGGATGTACATGTTTATAGAGGGGCCACAGATATATCAGATCACTTTCTAGTTGTAGCTACACTGAGAGTAAAAGGTAGATGGGATACAAGGAGAATAGAAGCATCAGGGAAGAGAGAGGTGAAGGTTTATAAACTAAAAGAGGAGGCAGTTAGGGTAAGATATAAACAGCTATTGGAGGATAGATGGGCTAATGAGAGCATAGGCAATGGGGTCGAAGAGGTATGGGGTAGGTTTAAAAATGTAGTGTTAGAGTGTTCAGCAGAAGTTTGCGGTTATAGGAAAGTGGGTGCGGGAGGGAAGAGGAGCGATTGGTGGAATGATGATGTAAGGAGAGTAGTAAGGGAGAAAAAGTTAGCATATGAGAAGTTTTTACAAAGTAGAAGTGATGCAAGGAGGGAAGAGTATATGGAGAAAAAGAGAGAGGTTAAGAGAGTGGTGAAGCAATGTAAAAAGAGAGCAAATGAGAGAGTGGGTGAGATGTTATCAACAAATTTTGTTGAAAATAAGAAAAAGTTTTGGAGTGAGATTAACAAGTTAAGGAAGCCAAGAGAACAAATGGATTTGTCAGTTAAAAATAGGAGAGGAGAGTTATTAAATGGAGAGTTAGAGGCATTGGGAAGATGGAGGGAATATTTTGAGGAATTGTTAAATGTTGATGAAGATAGGAAGCTGTGATTTCATGTATAGGGCAAGGAGGAATAACATCTTGTAGGAGTGAGGAAGAGCCAGTTGTGAGTGTGGGGAAGTTCGTGAGGCAGTAGGTAAAATGAAAGGGGGTAAGGCAGCCGGGATTGATGGGATAAAGATAGAAATGTTAAAAGCAGGTGGGGATATAGTTTTGGAGTGGTTGGTGCAATTATTTAATAAATGTATGGAAGAGGGTAAGGTACCTAGGGATTGGCAGAGAGCATGCATAGTTCCTTTGTATAAAGGCAAAGGGGACAAAAGAGAGTGCAAAAATTATAGGGGATAAGTCTGTTGAGTATACCTGGTAAAGTGTATGGTAGAGTTATAATTGAAAGAATTAAGAGTAAGATGGAGAATAGGATAGCAGATGAACAAGGAGGCTTTAGGAAAGGTAGGGGATGTGTGGACCAGGTGTTTACAGTGAAACATATAAGTGAACAGTATTTAGATAAGGCTAAAGAGGTCTTTGTGGCATTTATGGATTTGGAAAAGGCATATGACAGGGTGGATAGGGGGGCAATGTGGCAGATGTTGCAGGTGTATGGTGTAGGAGGTAGGTTACTGAAAGCAGTGAAGAGTTTTTACGAGGATAGTGAGGCTCAAGTTAGAGTATGTAGGAAAGAGGGAAATTATTTCCCAGTAAAAGTAGGCCTTAGACAAGGATGTGTGATGTCACCGTGGTTGTTTAATATATTTATAGATGGGGTTGTAAGAGAAGTAAATGCGAGGGTCTTGGCAAGAGGTGTGGAGTTAAAAGATAAAGAATCACACATAAAGTGGGAGTTGTCACAGTTGCTCTTTGCTGATGACACTGTGCTCTTGGGAGATTCTGAAGAGAAGTTGCAGAGATTGGTGGATGAATTTGGTAGGGTGGGCAAAAGAAGAAAATTAAAAGTGAATACAGGAAAGAGTAAGATAATGAGGATAACAAAAAGATTAGGTGATGAAAGATTGGATATCAGATTGGAGGGAGAGAGTATGGAGGAGGTGAATGTATTCAGATATTTGGGAGTGGACGTGTCAGCGGATGGGTCTATGAAAGATGAGGTGAATCATAGAATTGATGAGGGGAAAAGGATGAGTGGTGCACTTTGGAGTCTGTGGAGACAAAGAACTTTGTCCTTGGAGGCAAAGAGGGGAATGTATGAGAGTGTAGTTTTACCAACGCTCGTATATGGGTGTGAAGCATGGGTGATGAATGTTGCAGCGAGGAGAAGGCTGGAGGCAGTGGAGATGTCATGTCTGAGGGCAATGTGTGGTGTGATATAATGCAGAGAATTCGTAGTTTGGAAGTTAGGAGGAGGTGCGGGATTACCAAAACTGTTGTCCAGGGGGTGAGGAAGGGTTGTTGAGGTGGTTCGGACATGTAGAGAGAATGGAGCGAAACAGAGTGACTTCAGAGTGTATCAATCATTAGTGGAGGAAGGCGGGGGTAGGGGTCGGCCTAGGAAAAAGGTTTGGAGGGAGGGGGTAAAGGAGGTTTTGTGTGCGAGGGGCTTGGACTTCCAGCAGGCATGCGTGAGCGTGTTTGATAGGAGTGAATGGAGACAAATGGTTTTTCATACTTGACGTGCTGTTGGAGTGTGAGCAAAGTAACATTTATGAAGGGGTTCAGGGAAACCGGCAGGCCGGACTTGAGTCCTGGAGATGGGAAGTACAGTGCCTGCACTCTGAAGGAGGGGTGTTAATGTTGCAGTTTAAAAACTGTAGTGTAAAGCACCCTTCTGGCAAGACAGTGATGGAGTGAATGATGGTGAAAGTTTTTCTTTTTCGGGCCACCCTGCCTTGGTGGGAATCGGCCAGTGTGATAATAAAAGAATAATAAAAAATCATTTGTTTTAATGTTATAAATCCTGAACAAGGTGTTAACATATAATTAAAGTTTTTTTAATACAGTACCTAAAAAAAAAACAAGAATTTTATTCTGGTTGTCAAATAAGGTGGATGGCATTATAAATAAAATTGTTTTATTTACAATTTCCTTATGTAGGGCTATAGTTGTTGATACTATTTGGGCATATAAATAAGATTCAAATTTTCTACAAGCAGCATTTTGTGAACAGTCATTAAATGTGAAATTAGTAATAAACTTATTTCAGGAATACCTTCCTGCAAACTTTGGTCGGCTGTCACGATTAAGGATTCTGGAGCTTCGTGAGAATCAACTTAACACTCTGCCAAAATCCATCGCACGCCTTACTAGCCTTCAGCGCCTTGATATTGGACAAAATGACTTTTCAGAATTGGTAAGTTTGATTAACAAGGAGCACTACTTGTTTTAAATGCTTATTCCAGTACTTATTTATGGTAGTGAAGCCAGGTGACATGCAGCACAGACTGAGAATGAGAGCAGTAGAAATGAATTTACATGGGATTATAGTAATAAAAGAAAATAATAATGATGTCAGTAGACTTCTAGAAAAGCAGTGATTAAATGAATGATGGTGAGTGTTTTTTTCTTTGAGTCACCCTTCCTTGACAGGACACTTCCTTTGTGTTAAAAAAAGTGTTAAGAAAAATATAACTAATACTTTGAGCGATAAGGCTTATTAATAATACAACTGGTTAAGAAAAATGACGTAAGTGTAATGTTAGCCAGTAACTTATGGAAATGAAGACATATGTACAATTCATGGTACTAACCCTTTCACTGTCGGTCCCGTAATATTATGGCTTTTAAGCCATTGTCAGTCTGTAATACTACGCCTTCCAGTCTTGGGGGAGAAGATAGTCCTATATATGAGGTATTTGTGGTTGTACAGTGGAACCCCAAGTTTCGTCTGCCCTGAGTATCATACACTTCAAGTTTAGAACCGTTTTTTGGCTAAATTTTGTCCCAAGTTTCACACTGTGCCCCATGTTTTTCGTCCCGCATACCAGAACTGTCTTCCTGCCCGCGCCTGCTCACCTCCCCATGCAGCTGTCATGCGTCAATCTGGCTTTGTTCCTCCTCGAGTAAACATTACGCTGTTTGTAGTCTTAATGGTCTTAATATAAGGTTCAAGGTGAATAGTAAGGTAGGTATGTATCAAAGTGTGGTAGGTATGTAACCCCCATCTGGCTACCCCACTCACATTATATACTAGGCATTTAAAGTGCCCTACAGCAATGAAATGCATATACAGTACACTCATTGCTTACTTTAAAATATTTGTAGTCTTTATGTAGAGCGATAAGTAAGTAAACAAGATGAGTACATAAGAGTGTAGAAGGTTTGCTGAGTTTTGTAAACAAACCAGTTGTTGTTGTTAGCAGTCTGGACATGAGTGGTTTATGTTCACTTTGTCAAGCTGACTGGAAAAACATCTCATGTTATTATTTTGTTATTATCATCATTATTAATATGGCATCTTCAAGACTAATAACACACTCTTAGTGATTTTAATTTGTTCCTGCACACCAGCGCAGGTGCAAGTTGTGGAGTTTAAAGCAGTTAAGTTCAGTGACAAAGTGTAGCAATTAAGCGATAGAAAAAAAACGAAACGAAATAAACTCTTGACAGCAATTGCCGCTCTGCCTATCTTCTGCAAGGTATGTTAATGGTGTATGTACACCACTTCATATGTTCATTATGGTTTTCTTATGAAAGAAGTGATCTAATGCAGTTTGCCTTGCAAACTCTGTTTTCTCTTATACTAACACGTCTGAAGGAGGAACCACTGTCCTTCCCCACCGCCACATACGTAATGACATACACATATTTTATTCATTCTTGAGTGTATATCAGGTTTTTGTGTTATTTATATTGTTTATTATGTTATATTAGATGAATTGTGATAGATAAATAAGCCGTAGAGTTGATAATAGCGTCGTATTGAAGTACTGTTTTGACATGCCTTCTGACAGCAGGAATGGATTAATTGGATTTACAGTGGTTCTTCGTTTTTCGTAATTAATCCGTTCCTGGAAGTGTGACTATTATCGAAATTGATGATTTTTTGAATCCATTTTCCCCATAAGAAATAATGTAAATCCAATTAATTCGTTCCAGACACCCAGAAGTATCAAAAACATTTTTTTTTTTACCTTAAAGATAGATTTACATGCACAAAAGAATGAGCATTCAACATGACAGCTACCTTTATTGAAGGCTGTTGTTAATTAATGGAAGACAGGGAGGAGGAGAAAGGGAAGAGAGGTTATTGTTTGGAAAGGGAATCCCCCTCCATAAGGACTCTAGGTCACTTCAGGGGTCACTTCCCTAGCTTAACCCTTTGACTGTTTCAGGCCCCTCTCTGAAACTGTCATTCTATGTCGCTCAATTTTTGAAAAAATTATTTTTTCTTATGAAATGATAGAGAATCTTTTCCCGATGGTAATGACACGAAAAGTTCGAAATTTGGTCGAAAACTCATGGAATTATGCTCCCGCGAAGTTAGCGGTCTCGGCGACATATGCGTATCGGCGATTTCGCCGACTTTGAGCCCTATTTTCAGCCAATTCCATTGTTCCAGTTGACCAAACTCATAGCTATTTCTTTAGAACTCCATTTTATCTATCAGCTGAGTACAAGAAACCTCCCATTTACTAATTTGGACTACCCAATATGGTGGTCAGAAATTGGCAATTTGGCCAATTTCACGCAAAATAAAAAAGATGCCAATTTCAAAATAGGGTCCAGAATAAACAAGGTAGACATTCGGGGCACTAAAATAACATATGCTCTGTTCATTAGTCACATCTCTAGGCCCCTCTATATTATTATTGCTTTCTATTTTGATTTTTTATTCATAAAAAAAAAATACAAAATTTACTGTTATGCAGACGACTGCATTATTGTAAAAATGGTATAAATAATATCAGTGCACTAGTGAAAGAATATTAGACTCCCAGTTGACGTGTATTGGATGTGTGGTGTGATTTATTTACTCTTGAACATTGGTAAAAATCGAACATTTCCGCTACTTTGAGCTCAGTTTCAAGGTCGTTTTCATCGTAAAAGTAATGAAAATCATCTCTATTTCTGTAATATGTTTTCCATTTTATCACCTAAGACCATGAAAACGCGAATACAACGATAAATACTATATGAAAATACACCTCAAAGTCGGCGTTTTATTCCAAAAAAACGATCAGAGTTTTTTTTTTCTCATTACGCAATGTGTGCTGCAGGATTTTTTTTATGTGGTGCACACTGACCACACAGACCCATTCTCTCACATGTGGGCCTACCAGCTTTCTCCCACTTGATTTGAAGCCGCTAGAATTATTGAGTATATATACGTCAGAAACATTGGCTCGTAAGACGTATTTATACGTCGAAAACAGTCAAAGGGTTAAATATAGATTTACATGCAGAAAAGAATGCCAAATAAATGTAAAGCAATAATAAAATGTGTAAATGAACATTTATTAACATTTACCTTTTATTGAAGACTTGAAAGTTAAGACACATATGCAACATCTGGATATCTTTATTGTAGTAGACGTTTCGCCATCCAGTGGCTTTATCAATACAGATTCTAGGACATAATAGGAAGACAGTAGAACTATATACAAAAGATGAGGTAATCAGTCCCTCGGCCTTGGAGTTAGTGTTCACAGCATCGTGGTGGAGGAGAGTCTGGAGCAAAGGCAAGAAGACTGGCGCTTTTTATAGGCGTCAGTGAATGGGACGGGCAGCAGACGAGGGCAGTCACTGGTAGGCGGGATTCCCCAGTGGAAGTAGGTCCTTCCCAAAGAGATGGGTTAGTTGCAGCAGCCGTGAAGAAGGTCTTGTAGATGTCCTCTGAACCAAGATTCCATGATGTTGCAGTGTCTGACAAGTTGTGCAACTTGCACAACTTGTCAGACACTGCAACATCATGGAATCTTGGTTCAGAGGACATCTACATTCTTGCACAACTTGTCAGACACTGCAACATCATGGAATTATTGAAGACTTGTTGGTGTATGGCAGAGGGAGGGGAGGCGAGGCGAGTTTATTGTTGGAGAATGACACTAATATCAACTCTACGGCTTATTTATCTGTCACAATTCAGCTAATATGACATAATAAACAATATTAATAACATAGAAACATGGAATATACTCTAGAATGAATAAAATGAGTCATTATGTATGTCACGAGAGGTGTTGTGTTGTGTTGTTGTTGGGTATATAAGGGCCACTTCTGAGAGTAAGCCGTCCATAATGGTGATGAAGCAGCGGCTGAGGCGGCGGTATTTTCTGTAGCCCTATATAACTCCAACAACATTGGAGGAGTTGGTATAATTGCTGAATCACTGAAGAAGGCACCTTCTACCACATCACAACCACTACCACCCTCTACCACCATCACTACCACCTTCTACCACAATCACAACTGCTACCAACATCACTACCACTGTCTACCACTATCACAACTGCTAGCACCCTCTACTACCATCACTATCACCATCTACCATAATCACAACTGCTAGCACCCTCTACCACTATCACAACTGCTAGCACCCTCTACCACTATCGCAACTGCTAGCACCCTCTACCACCATCACTACCACCCTCTACCACTATCACAGCTGCTTCCACCACCACCTTCGTATATTTCTACAAACTTTTTCTTAAATTATATGTGTTTCTCACATTCTTTACCAAAGGACTGGCACTAGAAGCTTTCTTTGGAGCCATTGTGATTTATTTAGCAGTTGCAAGCACTAAAACGAATGGAATATTATGAAATGTATCGTGCGAACTTGTGGGATCATCCTCACTCTCTGATAAACAATGGCACACTGGCTGGGAATGGAGTGTGAGGTGGCTCGGGGCTGTGTGTACGCGTCCCAGACAAACGACTATTTGCGAGTTAAACAATGATTCGTGAGCCAGTGTTTTGACGAAAATAACGTTACGATTTTCAAAAATTATGACTATTGAGCCTTACGATTATCGAGGGACCACTGTACATTATTTCTTATGGGAAATATTGCTTCGACTTGAGGACTTTATTGGATGGTTGAAATAGGTAAATAAGTAGTTACTTGTACTCAGTTGATAGAACAAAAGGAGTGCTAGCAAAATAGTTATGAATATAGTCAACTGGAACAATGGAATTGGCCTAAAATAGGGCTGAAAATGGGCGAAATCGCTGATGTGTAAATATCGCCGTGACCACAGGCTTTGCGAAAGTGTAATTCCGTAAGTTTTCCATCAAATTTTGTGCTTTATTTTATTTTATTACCTTTGGAAAAAGATTCACTTATCATTTTGCTAGATTTTTTTTTTTTTTTTAAATTCTTTGAGAGCAAGTTTGAGAGCAGGGGTCTAGACAATTAAAGTGTTAATTGAGGAAACATTTTGCCATAATTAGCTTCTTCAGTCCTAGATAATTTTATAAACATTCATTTCACTCGGATATTGAAAAACGTTTGGTTAAAATTCGCGCTAGTGAATCAACTTTGAAGACAAATTGAATATAAAGAAAGCATATACAGTGGAACGTCGGTTGTCAAACTTAATTTGTTCCAGATGTTGGTTCTACAACCAAAATGGTTAACAACCAAACCAATTTTTCCCATAAAGAATAATGTAAATAAAATCTGTGCCAGACCAAAAATGACAGTTTAATAATTTGTTAATAATAATGTACTAACTACTACATAAAACAATGTATAAAATTATACAGCACAGGGAAACTGTAAAAATGAATACTAAATGAAAACTTAACTCAAATACTGTACAGTAAATGAAAATTTAACTGCCTCTTATATATTTTGTCAACACTGGCAGCTTCCCCATGAATAGCCACACTATGAATGCCACCTTTTTTTTTCTTAAAATTATCAAACCAACCCTTACTAACTTTGAAGGATTACATTTCAGCACTTGTTCTGAGTTTTTTTTTTTTTTTTTTTTCCCAGGTCATCATGCAACCGCCTCGCTTTTTCACAAATAATGGCCTCTGACACAGTATTGTGCTAATGGTAGACATTGATTTACCAAACGGTTTTGCTGTGTCAATCACACACAGCCTATTTTCTTCATACTTTCTAATAACTTCCTTTTCAAACTCAATTGTGCTTTTTACAACTTTTCTTTTTGCTTATATTTCTTTATCCTTCTTTGGACCCACAATGGTTTATCTCACAATAAAAAAAATTGCTCCAAAACTGCAAAATAACAATAAAAAATCACAAAATGCACACCAAGAGCTCAAGAGATGTTTACAGCATGTGCATTTGTCGCTATACTGACTGAGACCCATGCTGTGGACTCTGGTGATCCGAGCGTTGTCGGTCAGCAACCGAGACCATGTACGAAAACCAAATCGATCAATTGGCTCAAAAACCAATTTGTTCAACAACTAGTCCGTTTGACAACAGAGGTTCCATTGTATATTATAAATTCTTAGGCTTTCTGTTTCACTTAACATTACCATTAATTGATTCAAAATGTTTTTTATTTTTTTTACCCTCAGAAGATTAACCCTTTGACTGTTTTGGTCATATATTTACGTCTTACGAGCCAATGTGTTTCACGTATTAATACTCCAAAATTCTAGCAGTTTCAAATCAAGCAGGAGAAAGCTGGTAGACCCACATGTGAGAGAATGGGTCTCCATGGTCAGTGTGCGCCATATAAAAAAAAATCGGGGAGCCAGTGGTGCATTGTGGGAATGCCATTTCAGTAGTCCTTGTTCAGCATGCCTAGCGGTAGGAAATATGTGACTCCCCGGCAAATCTGGGACTTTTCTCTTCCCAAGTGATTGCTCTAACACAGATGGAAGTGTCAGTAAAGATCAGTTTCATTGTTTAGAGGAGTTTGTGACCAAAGGCAATGCCCAGAATACCAGAAGAATGAAAGAAAATGAAAGAGAATGAGAAAGGATGAAGGAGAATGAAAGAGAAAGAAATAAAAGGAGAAAGAAGAAGAAAGATAATTAGGTAGGAGGATGGAGGGGAAGCAAGCATTGGACCCTATTGTTTTCACAGGCGGTAGGGGGAGTGAGTAATGATACAATGTCATTTTGGCAGCTGCCAGGCCCTGACTCAGCACATTTCACACTTTCACAAACACAATGAAAGTGTTCAGTGACTATATATGTGTATATATCTTATAGAAACAAGATGGAAGGAAGGAAAGAAAGAAGAAAGAAAGGTAGGTAGGAAGGAATGATGACACATTTACCTAGCATAATTACTGTTGGAGCATGAGCAGGGTAATACAGTGGACCCCCGGTTTACGATCAGCTCCCAATGCGACCAATTATGTAAGTGTATTTATGTAAGTGTGTTTGTATGTGTATGTTTGGGGGTCTGAAATGGGTTAATCTAATTCACAATATTCCTTATGGGAACAAATTCGGTCAGTACTGGCACCTGAACATACTTCTGGAATGAAATAATATCGTAAACCGGGGGTCCACTGTATTTAGTGAAGGGATTCCGGGAAACTGGTTATCTTTTATATAGTCAGACTTGAGTCCTGGAAATGGGAATTACAATGCCTGCATAAAGGAGGGGTATGGGATATTGGCAGTTTGGAGGGATATGTTGTGTATCTTTATACGTATATGCTTCTAAACTGTTGTATTCTGTGCACCTTTGCAAAAACAGTGATTATGCGTGAGTGAGGTGAAAGTGTTGAATGATGATGAAAGTATTTTCTTTGTGGGGATTTTCTTTCTTTTTGGGTCACCCTGCCTCGGTGGGAGACGACCAACTTGTTAAAAAAAAAAAAAAAATTAACACAACTGTCTGCTACTACTATGAAGAAAACTGCTCAGACGAGGTGTTTTGCCTGTGCACATAAAAAAAAACCCACAAAAATGCACACACACTCATAGGTGTGAGGATTGTAAAACACCATTGTGTATGAAACCATGTTTCAAAGAGTTACACAAGCTGTAGAACTTCTAGGAACATGTCCAGTGACTTTACATTTGTATATATATTATAGAACAATAGTAATAAACAATTTTTTGTATTGTGTAAACAGTTTTTTTTTTTTTTTTAACAAGTTGGCTGTCTCCCACTGAGGCAGGGTGACCCAAAAAGAAGGAAAATCCCCAAAAAGAAAATACTTTAATCATCATTCAACACTCGCCTCACTCGTATATAATCACTGTTTTTGCAGAAGTGCCCAGAACACAACAGCTTAGAAGTTTATTTTTTTTTTTTTTTTTTTTTTTTTTTTTCCAACAAGTTGGTCATCTTCCACCGAGGCAGGGTGACCCAAAAAAGAAAGAAAATCCCCAAAAAGAAAATACTTTCATCATCATTCAACACTTTCACCACACACACACACATTATCACTGTTTTTGCAGAGGTGCTCAGAATACAACAGTTTAGAAGCATATACATATAAAGATATACTACATATCCCTCCAAACTGCCAATATCACAAACCCCTCCTTTAAAGTGCAGGCATTGACTTCCCATTTCCGGGACTCAAATCCGACTATATGAAAATAACCGGTTTCCCTGAATCCCTTCACTAAATATTACCCTGCTCACACTCCAACAGATCGTCAGGTCCCAAGTACCATTTGTCTCCATTCACTCCTATCTAACACGCTCACGCACGCTTGCTGGAAGTCCAAGCCCCTTGCCCACAAAACCTCCTTTACCCCCTCCAACCCTTTCGAGGGGGACCCCTACCCCGCCTTCCTTCCCCTATAGATTTATATGCTTTCCATGTCATTCTACTTTGATCCATTCTCTCTAAATGACCAAACCAACTCAACAACCCCTCTTCTGCCCTCTGACTAATACTTTTATCAACTCCACACCTTTTCCTAATTTCCACACTCTGAATTTTCTGCATAATATTTACACCACACATTGCCCTTAAACAGGACATCTCCACTGCCTCCAACCGTCTCCTCGCTGCTGCATTTACCACCCAAGCTTCACACCCATATAAGAGCGTTGATACTACTATACTCTCATACATTCCCTTCTTTGCCTCCATAGATAACGTTTTTTGACTCCACATATACCTCAACGCACCACTCATCCTTTTTCCCTCATCAATTCTATGATTATCCTCATCCTTCATAAATCCATCCGCCAACACGTCAACTCCCAAGTATCTGAAAACATTCACTTCTTCCATACTCCTCCTCCCCAATTTGATATCCAATTTTTCTTTATCAAAATCATTTGATACCCTCACACCTTACCCCTTTTCTATGTTCATTTTTCAACTTTCAACCTTTACACACTTTTCCCAAAAACCCCATCCACAAACCCTTTTGAAATTTTTTCTTTAGAATCTTCCAAAACCCACAGTATCATAAAAAAAGTAACTGTGTAAATTTCCCCAAATTTTAAATTTGTTTTCCCCAAAATTTAACCCCAAACCCCCCTCTCCCAAACCCCCCTTTCCCTTTTTTTAAAAATTTTCCCCCTTTACAACCCCATCATAAATATTTTAAAAAAACCATGGGACTTTACAATCCCTGTCTAAGACCTACTTTTACGGGGAAGTAGTCTCCCCTCTTCTACACACCCTAACCTAGCCTCCTATCCTCATAAAAACTCTTTCAGCATTTAATAACTTACCACCTTTTCCCATAACTTGCAACATCTCCACTTTTCTTCCTCTATCCACTCTATCATAGCCTTTTCAAATCCATTCCTCTAAAATTTTTTTAACAGTCTATTTTGTCCCCCTTTCCCTTTATTTTAAAGGGGACTATAAAATGCTCCCGCCAACCCTAGGTACCTTCCCCCCCCAAAAAATTTATAAAAAAAAAAGGGGGGGGGGGGGGGGGGTAACCCCAACAAAAAAAAACAATTTAAAACACAATACCCCAATCCCCCCTGCTTTTAACATTTCTGCATGATCCCATCGGGTTCCAGCGTTTTAAAACCCCCCTTTTCATTCACTAATCCCCTCCGAACCTCCCCCCCCTTACATTCTCCCTTTTCTTCACCCCCTAAAAGATGGTAAAAACCTCCCTGACCAGTGAAATGAAATTACTCCCCCCCCCTCTGTTTTTTTTTTTCCCTTTAACATTTAAAATTTTCCTCAAAATTTTCCGCCGTCTACTAATACCTCCATCTCCCCTTCTACAAAACTCCCCTCTCTTTTTTTTAAACTACAAATCCATATTTTTCCCGGGCTTTCTTAACTTTTTTAAATCACTCCAAAAAATTTTTTTTTTTTTTTCTTTAAAAATTTTCTTTACATTTCCCCTCTCCCACTCTATCATCTCCTCCTTTTGCACTCTCTCACCACTTTTTTTACCTTTTTTTTCCCTCTCCATATACCTCTCTTCTTCTAATACTTCTGTTTTTGGAAAAAACCCTCTCAAAGTACCTTTTTCTTTTTTTATCAAAAAAACCCTTTACTTAAACTTTTCCACCAATCACTCCTTTTTCCCCCCTCCTCCCCCCACCCTCCTATAACCCCCAAACTTTCTGCCCCAAATTTCAATACTGCTTTTTTAAAACTATTCCCCCCCTCTAAACCCCCCCACTACTCTTTTTGCACAAGCCCCCTTTCTGCCAAAATCACTTATATCCACCAAAACTTCCTCCCCCTTTAATTTTTATACATTTTCACCTACCTCTTACTTTTGTTGCCCCCTTTCCTTCTTTCCCATCTACCTCTTACCAAACTGACTACAACTAAATAATGATCTGATATATCTTTTGCCCCTCAGTAAACATTTTCCATCCTGGAGCCTACCCACAACCTTTTATCCACCAATACATAATCTAATAAACTACTTTCTTTTACTTCTACATCATACCTTGTATATTTTTTTATCCCTTTTTCATAAAATGGTTTTATTTTTAAAACCAAATCTCTTTCTAAAACAAAAAGCTAAATTTAAAGGCTCCCTTTTTACATTTACCCCGGCCCAACCCAAAATTTTCCCTTTACTACTTTCCCCCAAAACTTTTTTTCCCCACTTTAGCATTGAAATCCCCAACCACCATTACTCCCCAACACTTGATTAAAAACCTCCCCACCATTCATTTCAACATTTCCCAAAATCCCCTCTCTCTCCTCTAAAACTTCTATTTTTTTCGGGTTTGCATAAAACGCTTTTTAAACCCCATTTTTCACACCCAAACCTTTATTTTACTCCCCCTAATCCTTGAATTAAACATTTATAGTCCCTTTTTTTTTTCCCCTGCCAAGCTTTTCCTTCAACTTTATTCCCTTCTCCTTTTTTACCCCTTAACTCTTTTTGAAACCCCTGACCAATCCCATTTATTCCTCTCCATTAAAACCCTCCCCACCCCCTTCACTTTGTTCACTTAAAGCCGGGCCCACCCCACTTTTTTTATTCATAACACCACAATTCTCTTTTTTTTTTATAAATTTGCACAACACCCCATGCACATTCAATTTCCCCCAACTTTGACAATTTTCTTTTTTCTTATTCTATTTAGAAATTTTTTTTACGGGGAAAAGGGGTTACTAGCCCATTTTCCCGGCTTTTTAAGTTGATTTTTTACAACACGAAGGCTTTGGGGAGGAAAGATTCTTTTTCCCTTTCCCCCTTGAATATAAAAGGAAAAAAAAGCCCAAAGGGAACTTTTAAATAAGAAATCAAAGAAAACTCAAAATGAGTGTGTATAAAAAAATTTGTGTCCCTGATGTGTATGTGACCTAAGTGTAAGTAAAGTAGCAAAGACTTTACCTGTAGTCTTGCATATTTATGAGACAGAAAAAAAAGACATCAGCAATCCTACCATCATGTAAAAAAATTTTACAGGCTTTTTTTTAAACCCCTTTTCACTTTGGGAAAGTTTAAATTTTTTTTTTTTTTTTTTTCAACAAGTGGGGCCGTCTCCCCCCCCGGGAGGCGGGGTGCCCAAAAAAAAAAAGAAAACCCCCAAAAAGAAAATACTTTCATCATTTTTTAAAACATTTTTCACCACACTCCACATTACCCACTGCTTTTACAGAGGGGCTAGAATACAACAGCTTAGAAGCATATACGTATAAAGATACACAACATTCCCTCCAAACGCCAAAATCCCCAAACCACTTCCCCTTTTAAAATGCAGGCATTGTACTTTCCCCTTTTTTTCCGGACTCCAAATCCGCTATATAAAATAAAACCCTTTTTCCCCGAATCCCTTCACCCAAATATTACCCGGCCCCACACTCCAACAGAAACGTCAGGTCCCCAAATATCATTCGTCTCCATTCACTCCCCACTAACCGCTCATGCACGCTTGCTGGAAAGTCCAAGCCCCTCGCCCACAAAACCTCCCTTTTCCCCCCCTTTTTCCAAACCCTTTCAAAGGGCGACCCCTACCCCTCTTTTTTTTCCCCATAGATTTATAAGCTTTCCCCTTTCATTCTAAATTTGATCCATTTTCTCTAAAAGAAACCCAAAACCCCCTCAACAACCCCACTTCTTCCCCCTACTAATGCTTTTTTTAACCCCCACCTTCTCCAATTTTCCCCACTCCCCAATTTTTCCCGCCCTAATATTTTACCCCAACAATTGGGCCCCTTTGACAGGGCATCCCTCTGCCTCCCAAACCCTCTCCCCCCTGCTGCTTTACCACCCAAGCTTTACATTTCCCTATAAGATTTTTGGGAAATACTATTTCTTTTTTACATTCCCTTCTTTTTCCTCCCATAAAACGTTTTTTTTACTTTCCCCATATACCTAACAAAGCCCCCAATCACCTTTTTTTCCCCCATCAGTTCTATGATTAACCTCATCCTTCAAAAAATCCATCCCCGACAACGTCAACTTTTCCCCAAATATCTGAAAACATTCACTTCTTCCATACCCTCCTCCCCCAAATTTTATATCCAATTTTTTTTTTATCTAAATCCTTTGATAAACCCCCAAACACCCCACTTTTTTCTATGTTCATTTTTAACTTTCTACCTTTACAAAAACATTCTCAAACTCACCCTAAACCCTTTTTTAATTTTTTTTTTAGAATCCCATAAGCACAGTATCAACACAAAAAATAACGTGTCAATTCCCATTTTGAATTTGATTTTCCCCCTAAATTTTAAACCCACCCCTCTCCTGAACAACCCTTCATTTACTTCTTTACAACCCCCTCTAAAAAATATATTAAACAACCATGGTACTTTTCACATCCCTGTCTAAGAAATTTGAAGTATAAAACATATAAAGAAAAACAACAAATCCCCCAAACGCCAGTATCCCCCAAAACCCCCCCATTAAACCCCTTTAAAAGGTCCAAAAGTATATATTTTGTTTTTTCAACATCTGAAAGTATGTAAAAAAATATAGACTTCTTTTTGGGGGGGGGGGAAAATTTGGGAAAAGTGTCCCAAAAAACTTTTATCTACATTTTTTTTTTTTATATTTTAAAATATGTAAAAAAAAAGTAAAATCTACTTTCGGGGCAAAAACGAAAATTTTAAAAGCCCAAACTGTTTGGGCTGTTTAAGGGGTTTAAAATGGGGAATCATTGTAACCCTTTCCCCTTTCCAGTACTTTAAGGGCCAGCTTTATAAAATTAAAACCCTTTTCCCCGAATCCCCTTTACAAATATTACCCTGCTCCAAAACCCAACACTGGGCAGGGCCCCCAAAACCAAATTTTTCTCCAAACAAATCCCATCCTAACCAAAGCTCCCTGCATGCTTTTCGGAAGTCCCCAAACCCCCCGCCCCCAAAACCTCCTTTAACCCCTCCCTCCAACCTTTTTTAGGGGCAACCCCTACCAACCCCCCCTTCCCTTTCCCAAAACAATTTTTGGGGGCTCTCCAAAGTCATTTTTCTTTTGATCCCCTTCTTCCCCCTTTAAAAGGAAACCCAAAACCCCAAATTTTCCCACTCCCCAAAATTTTCTCATCATATTTAAAAACCCACAAATTTTCCCTTTGAAAGGGCATCAAACCCCCTTTCCAAACCCCTCCCCCCCCTTTCCCCGCAGCATTTACAACCCAAAACTTTTACACCCATATAAGAGTTTTGGTACCACTTACTTTCAAAAATTTCCCTTCCCTTTTCCCCCATAGATAATGTTTTTTTTCTCCACATATACCCCCAATTCACAACTCACCCTTTTTTTTCCCTTCCCTCGATTCTAAAGGTTAACCCATCCCCTTTATAAATCCATCCACTGACACGTCAACCCCAAAAACCAAATGTTTCCCTCGTTTTTCTTTAAATTAAATCCGTTCCTGGGGGAGCCCACTATAAACGAAATTTACGATTTGCGAATCAATTTTCCCCATAAGAAAAAAAAATGTAAAAACAATTAATCCTTTTTTCTGACCTCAGAATTTTAAAACCCAAAAAAAAAATTTTTCATGAAATATTAAAATGTAGTACCTAAACAATACAATTTGGGGAAAAGAGAAGAATGAAAGAAACATTAACACATAACACTTAAACCCTTTTTTGGAATTCTTCTTAATGTTTTGGGAGACTGGGGGAGGAGAGGGGAAATTTGGAATTTTTTACAGTTTGGAAGGGGAATCCCCTTCCCCGCAACACCTCAGGTACTAATTTCTTCTCTGGGGTTGCGTCTCTTTTTCTGTTTCTTAATGCCCTAAGGGACCACCTTTAGAGCCCCTCTAGTCCTTTTCTCGCAAAGTAACTGTTTGGGGAGCTCTGTTTTTTGGCGTCTTTTTTAACACTTCCCTAAAATGGCCCAAGACTTTTTTCACTGTAGACAGCAACCACCCAGGGAAGTACCGCCTTTCCCGGCCCCGATACTGTAAACAAAAACCCGAACTGTTTTGCATGATGGGAAGGGGTTGCTGGTTTCTTTTTTCTGTCCCCATTTAAAAAACCCCAAGATAAAGGAATCTTGCTACCCTCTTACACTTTTGGTTTACAAATTCACAGACAAGCACATTCAATATATTATACTTTCATCTAGGTTTTTTTCCTTTTTCTAAAAAGCTCTTGCTCCCCCCTTTTTTTTTCTTCTATTGTCCATGGGGGAATGGAAAAAAAATCTTTCCTCCGTAAAACCCCGCTGTCGTAAAGAGGCGCCCAAAATTCCGGGGGGCAATGGGGAGTAACCCCCCCTCCTGTAACAATTTAAATAAAAAAGAGAAGAAGAAAAACTTTTTAAAACTGGGTTGCTTTTAAATTTTCGTGGATTTAGTGCGGATGACAAGAAACAGATATTTCTGATGTTTTGAATAAAAAAAAGTTGGAAAATTGGTTCCCCCCCGGCCCTAAACAAACCAAAACGAAGGGGGGAGGAGAGTTTTAGTGGGGGGAAATAAATGGGATTAAATCTGGATATCGAGAGAGTTAGAGCAAAGGAAGGGGGAGCAAAAATGTTAAATGAACAGTTATGGAAGGAGAAAAGAAAAATGAAAAGTGTAAATTCAAAAATTATGTGGATTTTAAAATAAAGGTTTTTGGGTGCGAAAGTGGGTCATAATAACGTGTTGCACCGGAGAAGAGAGGGGAAAGGGAGAGGGGAGAGAGAGATTTTGGGGGATTTAAGTGGGAAAAAATAGGAGCCTTTTTAACCAAGTGAGAGAGTAATTTTGGTAGGGGACTTGAATGCTAAAATAGGAGAAAAATTTTTTGAGAGGGTGGGGGTAGGGAAGTTTTGGGGGGCCAGGTGTAAATGATAATGGGGCCCTTTGATTGAACTTTTAAAAAAAGGGGTTTAGTTTTTAGGTAAAACATATTTTAAAAAAAGAGGATAAATAAGTATACACGATATATGTAGGGGGAAATGACAGTAGTTTTTTGGGAATTTTGTATTGGAGATAAAAGACTGTTTTAGTAGACTTCAGGATGTACATGTTTTTAGAGGGGGCCCCAGATTTTATCAGATTTACTTTTTTTATTTTACTACACGAGAGTAAAAGGTAGAAAGGGATTTAAAAAGAAAAAGCAACGGGAAGAGAGAGGTGAAGGTTTATTTAAAATAAAAGAGGGGCAGTTTTGGGGAAGTAAAACAGCTATTGGAGATTGACGGGCTAATGAAGCAAGGCCCCCCCCAAAGGGGTCAAGAGGTATGGGGTAGGGTTTTTTTAAAAAGTAGTTTTAAGTTTTTCACAGAATTTTTTGGGTTACAGGGAAAATGGGGGCAGGGGGGGAAGAGGAGCGATTGGTTTGGGAAAGATGATTAAAGAGATTTGTAAGGGAGAAAAAGCTAGCATAAAGAGAAGTTTTTTACAAAGAGAAATTTATGCAAGGGGGGGAAGATTTTTTGGAGAAAAAGAGAGAGGGTTTAAAAGGGAATGGTGAAAACAAAGTAAAAAGAAAAGCAAATGAAGAGTGGGTGAAAATGTTATCAACAAATTTTTTTTTGAAAATAAGAAAAAATTTTGGAGTGGAAATTTAAAAATTTTAAAAAAGCCTAAGAACAAATTGATTTGCAGTTTTAAAAAAAAGGAAGGAAAAGTTATTAAATGGAGAGGGGTTTGGGTATTGGGGAAAATGGAAGGGAAAAATTTTTGAGGAATTGTTAAATTTTTATGAAGATAGGGAAGCGGATTTCGTGTATAGGGCAAGGGGGAAATAACATCTTGTAGGGTGGGGAAGAGCCAGTTGTGATGGGGGGAAGTTCGGAGGAGTAGTAAAATAAAGGGGGTAAGGCACCCGGGGTTTGATGGGAAAAAGTAGAAATTTTTAAAAAGCGGGTGGGGATATAGTTTTTGGAGTGGTTGGTGCAATTTTTTAATAAATGTATGGAAGGGGGTAAGGTACCTAGGTTTGGGCAGAAGCATGCATAGTTCCTTTGTAAAAAGAAAAGGGGGGATAAAAAGAGTGGGCAAAAAATAGGGGATAAGTCTGTTGAGTGTACCGGGTAAAGTGATGGTAGGTTATAATTAAAAAGAATTAAGAGTAGACGGAAAATAGGATAGCAGTGAAAAGGAGGCTTTGGGAAAGGTGGGGGGGTTTGGACCAAGGTGTTTACAGTGAAACATAAATAACAGTATTTAGAAAAGGCTAAAGGGGTCTTTGTGGCTTTAGGGTTTTTTGGAAAAGGGTAGCAGGGGGGAAAGGGGGGGCAATGGGCAGATTTTGCGTGTAGGGTGGAGGAGGTTACTGAAAGCAGTGAAGATTTTTTTTAACGAGGATAGTGGGCTCAAGGTTAGAGTATGAGGAAAGAGGGAAAATTTTTTCCCAGTAAAAGTGGGCCTTAGAAAAGGGATGTTGATTCACCGGGGGTTGTTTAATATTTTTTAAGATGGGGTAAGGAAGAAAATGCGAGGGTCTTGGAAAGAGGCGGGGGTTAAAAGAAAAAGAATCACACAAAAAAATGGGAGTTGTCACAGCTGCTCTTTGCTGATGACACGTGCTTTTGGGGAGTTTTGAAGAGAAGTTGCAGAGATTGGTGGATAAATTTTGGTAGGTGTCAAAAGAAAAAAATTAAAGGGTGAATACAGGAAAGAGAAGGTTAGGGGATAAAAAAAAAGTTTAGGGGAAAAAGATTGAATATCAATTGGAGGGGAAAGTATGGAGGGGTAAACTATTCAGATTTTTGGGGAGGGGACGTGTCAGCGGTGGGTCTATGAAAGTGAGGTGAATCATAGAATTGTGAGGGAAAAAATGAGGGTGCACTTAGAGTTTTTGGAAAAAAGAACTTTGCCCTTGGAGGCAAAGGGGGGAAGTATAGAGTATATTTTTCCCAAACGTCTTATAGGGGTTTGGAAGCGTGGGTGATAATGTTTGCAGCGAGGAGAAGGCTGGGGGCGTGGAGTGCATGTCGGGGCAATTGTGGTGTGAATAAATGCAGAGAATTCGTAGTTTGGAATTAGGAGGAGGTGCGGATTACCAAAACTGTTGTCCAGGGGGCTGAGGAAGGGTTGTTGAGGGGGTTTCGACATGAGAGAGAATGGACGAAACAGAATGACTTCAAGATTTATCAGTCTGTGGGGAAAGGAAAGGGCGGGGTAGGGGTGGGCCTAGGAAGGGTTGGAGGGGGGGGGTAAAGGGGGTTTTGTGTGCGAGGGGTTGGATTTTCCAGCAGCATGCTGAGCGTGTTTGATAGGAGTGAAGGGAACAAATGGTTTTTAATACTTGAGGGCTTTGGAGTGTGAGAAAGTAAATTTTTTGAAGGGATTCGGAAACCGGCAGGGGCCGGATTTGATTTTCTGGAGATGGGAAGTACATGCTGCACTCTGGGGAGGGGTTTTAAGTTGCAGTTTAAAAACTGTAGTTAAAGCCCCCTTTGGAAAGACAGGATGGATGAATGAGGTAAAAGTTTTTCTTTTTCGGGCCACCCTCCCCTTGGTGGGAATGGCCGTGTGATAATAAAAAAAAAAAAAAAACATATTTCCCCCCTTCTTTACCACAGGCTTGGCACTAGGGCTTTTTTTGGGAGCCAGGGGCTTATTTATACTTGCAATCACAAAAAGAGTGGAAATTTTATGAAATATTTCGTAGGAGCACTTGGGGGCCCTTTCACTCACTGGAAAAAATGCCAGACTGGCGGGGTGGGAGGCCCCCCCGGCTCACAGGGTGCGTAAGTGTCCGGGACGAACTACTATTCGTGAGTCAAACCTACGAAAAGCGGTCCTTGTTTTTACGAAAATACCCCTAGATTGGTGAAATTTACGATTGCTGAAACTACAAAAGCGATGGACCACTTATCTGAAAACATTCACTCTTCTATACCCCCCTTCCCAATTTGATATCCAATTTTTTTTTATCTAAACATTTGATGCCCCACCCCTTTACCTTTTCTATATTCATTTAAACTTTTATTTTACAACACTCCCAAACTCATCCACTAACCTTCAACTTTTCTTTAGAATCCCCCAAAAGCACAGTATCATCAGAAAAATTAACGTGAAATTTCCCCATTTTGTATTTTTTATTATTTTTTTTTATTTCACACCGGCCCCTTCCCACCAAGGCAGGGGCCCAAAAAGAAAAAAATTTTACCTCATTCACTCCCTACTGTCTTTCCAGAAGGTGCTTTTTAAATACATTTTAAAATGCACATTAACACCCCTCCTTTTAAGTGCAGGCACTGTACTTCCCCTCTCCAGGGCTCAAATCCGGCCCGCCGTTTTCCCCGAATCCCTTCAAAATGTTTCTTTGCTCCCTCCAACAGAGTCAAGTATTAAAAACCATTTTTCTCCATTTACTCCTATCAAACACCTCACGCATCCTGCTGGAAGTCCAAGCCCCTCCCCACAAAAACCCCCTTTACCCCCTCCCTCCAACCCCCTTTCCAGGCCGACCCCTACCCCGCTTCCCTTTCCCCTCAGACTGATACACTCTTTAAGTCATTCTGTTTCCCTTCTCTCTACTGTCCACCACCTCAACAACCCTTCCTCAGCCCCCGGAACAGTTTGGGTTCCCCCACCCCTCCTAACTTTCCAAAATACATTCTCGCATTAAATTTACACCACACATTTCCCTCAGACAGCATCTCCACTGCCTCCCGCCCTTTTCCCCCCCGCAAAATTCTCACCCCCGCTTAACCCTTAAAGCGTTGGGAAAACTTCCCTACTTCCCCTCTTTTCCTCCAAGGCAAAATTCTTTTTCCCCCACAGACTCCCAAGGCACCACTCATCTTTTTCCCTCATCAATTTTTATGATTTACCTCTCTTTCATAGACCCATCCGCTGCACGTCCACTCCCAAATATCTGAATACGTTACCCCTCCTACTCCTCCCTCCAATCTGAATTCAACTTTCATCACCTAAACTTTTTTTTTTCCTCATAACCTTACTCTTTCCTGTTTCCTTTTAAATTTTTTTCTTCTTTTGCACACCCTACCAATTCATCCACCAATCTCTGCAACTTCTCTTCAGAATCCCCCAAGAGCACAGTGTCATCAGCAAAGAGCAGCTGTGACAACTCCCCACTTTGTGTGTGATTCTTTATCTTTAACTCCACGCCTCTTGCCAAGACCCTCGCATTTACTTCTCTTACAACCCCATCTATAAATATATTAAAACAACCACGGTGACATCACACATCCTTGTCAAAGGGCCCTACTTTTACGGGGAAAAATTTCCCTCTTTCCTACATACTCTAACTTGAGCCTCCCTATCCTCTTAAAAACTCTTCACTGCTTTCAGTAACCTACCTCCTACACCATACATTTGGCAACATCTGCCACATTGCCCCCCTATCCACCCTTCATACGCCTTTCCAAATCCATAAATGCCACAAAGACCTCTTTACCTTACTAAATACTGTTCACTTATATGTTTCACTGTAAACACTGGTCCACCACCCCCTAACCTTTCCTAAAGCCTCCTTGTTCATCTGCTATCCTATTCTCCGTCTTACTCTTAATTCTTTCAATTATAAACTCTACCATACCCCTTTACCAGTCACTCAACAGACTTATCCCCCTATAATTTTTGCACTCTCTTTATCCCCTTTGCCTTTATACAAAGGAACATGCATGCTCTCTGCCAAAACCCTAGGGACCTTACCCTCTTCATACATTTATTAAATAATTGCACCAACCACTCCAAAAAATATATCCCCACCTGCTTTAACATTTCTATCTTTACCCATCAATCCCGGCTGCCTTACCCCCTTTCATTTTACCTACTGCCTCACGAACTTCCCCCACACTCACAACTGGCTCTTCCTCACTCCCTACAAGATGTTTTTCCTCCTTGCCCTATACACGAAATCACAGCTTCCCTATCTTCATCAACATTTAACAATTCCTCAAAATATTCCTTTCCCTCTTCCCCAAAACCTCTAACTCTCCATTTAATAACCCCTCCTCTCCTATTTTTAACTGACAAAACCATTTGTTTTCAAGGGTTTCTTTAACTTGTTAATCTCACTCCAAAAAATTTTTCTTATTTTCAACAAAAATTTGTTGATAACATCTCACCCACTCTCTCATTTGCTCTCTTTTTACATTGCTTCACCACTCTCTTAACTTCTCTCTTTTTCTCCATATACTCTTCCCTCCTTGCATCACTTCTACTTTGTAAAAACTTCTCATATGCTAACTTTTTCTCCCTTACTACTCTCTTTACATCATCATTCCACCAATCGCCCCTCTTCCCTCCTGCACCCACTTTCCTGTAAACCCCAAACTTCTGCTGAACACTCTAACACTACATTTTTAAACCTACCCCATACCTCTTCGACCCCATTGCCTATGCTCTCATTTTGCCCATCTATCCTCCAATAGCTGTTTATATCTTACCCTAACTGCCTCCTCTTTTAGTTTATAAACCTTTACCTCTCTCTTCCCTGATGCTTCTATTCTCCTTGTATCCCATCTACCTTTTACTCTCAGTGTAGCTACAACTAGAAAGTGATCTGATATATCTGTGGCCCCTCTATAAACATGTACATCCCGAAGCTACTCAACAGTCTTTATCTACCAATACATAATCCAACAAACACTGTCATTTCGCCCTACATCATATCGTGTATACTTATTTATCCTCTTTTTCTTAAAATATGTATTACCTATAACTAAACCCCTTTCTATACAAAGTTCAATCAAAGGGCTCCCCTTATCATTTACACCTGGCACCCCAAACTTACCTACCACACCCTCTCTAAAAGTTTTCTCCTACTTTAGCATTCAAGTCCCTACCACAATTACTCTCTCACTTTGGGTTCAAAGGCTCCTATACATTCACTTAACATCTCCCAAAATCTCTCTCTCTCCTCTGCATTCCTCTCTTCTCCAGGTGCAACATGCTTATTATGACCCACTTCTGCATCCAACCTTTACTTTAATCCACATAATTCTTGAATTTACACATTCATATTCTCTTTTCTCCTTCCATAACTGATCATTTAACATTACTGCACCCCTTCCTTTGCTCTAACTCTCTCAGATACTCCAGATTTAATCCCATTTATTTCCCCCCACTGAAACTCTCCTACCCCCTTCAGCTTTGTTTCGTTTTAGGGCCAGGACATCCAACTTCTTTTTCATTCATAACATCGCAATCAATCTGTTTCTTGTCATCCGCACTACATCCACGCACATTTAAGCAACCCAGTTTTATAAAGTTTTTCTTCTTCTCTTTTTTAGTAATTGTATACAGGAGAAGGGGTTACTAGCCCATTGCTCCCGGCATTTTAGTCGCCTCATACGACACGCATGGCTTACGGAGGAAAGATTCTTTTCCACTTCCCATGGACAATAGAAGAAATAAAAAAGAACAAGAGCTATTTAGAAAAAGGAGAAAAACTTAGATGTATGTATATATATATATGCATGTGCGTGTCTATGAAGTGTGACCAAAGTGTAAGTAGGAGTAGCAAGATATCCCTGTTATCTTAGCGTGTTTATGAGACAGAAAAAGAAACCAGCAATCCTACCATCATGCAAAACAGTTACAGGTTTTTGTTTCACAGTCATCTGGCAGGACGGTAGTACTTCCCTGGGTGGTTGCTGTCTACCAACCTACTACCTATTTGTTTATCCATAATTTAATCCCACTCCTCTCCCCAACACACTAGCATTTACTTTCCCATTTACAATCCCATCTCTAAATATATTAAACAACCTTGGTGACATTTCACATCACTGCCTAAGACTTACTTTTACCAGGAAGTAGTCTCCCTCTCTTCTACACACCCTAACCTAAGCCTCATTATCCTCATAAAAACTCATTACAGCATTTAGTAACTTACTACCTATTCCATATACTTGCAACATTTGCCACATTGCTCCCCTATCCATTCTATCATATGCCTTTTCTAAATCCATAAATGCAATGAAAACTTCCCTACCTTTGTCTAAATATTGTTTACATATATGCTTCATTGTAAACACTTGATCTACACATGCCCTACCCACTCTAAAACCTCCTTGTTTATCTGCAATCCTACATTCTGTCTTGCCTCTAATTCTTTCAATAATAACCCTACCATACACTTTTCCTGGTATACAGTACTCAGTAAACTTTTTTTTTTTTTTTAACAAACCGGCCATATCCCACCAAGGCAGGGTGACTCAAAAAGAAAAACGAAGGTTTCTCTTTTTAAATTTAGTAATTTATACAGGAGAAGGGGTTACTAGCCCTTTACTCCTGGCGTTTTAGTCGCCTCTTACAACACGCATGGCTTACGGAGGAAGAATTCTGTTCCACTTCCCCATGGAGATAAGAGGAAATAAACAAGAACAAGTACTAGAAAGAAAATAGAAGAAAAACCAGAGGGGTGTGTATATATATGCTTGTACATGTATGTGTAGTGTGATCTAAGTGTAAGTAGAAGTAGCAAGACGTACCTGAAATCTTGCATGTTTATGAGACAGAAAAAAGGACACCAGCAATCCTACCATCATGTAAAACAATTACAGGCTTTCATTTTACACTCACTTGGCAGGATGGTACTACCTCCCTGGGCAGTTGCTGTCTACCAAGTTACTACCTAGAACTCAGTAAACTTATTCCTCTATAATTTTTACAATCTCTTTTGTCCCCCTTCCCTTTATATAAAGGAATTATGTCTGCTCTCTGCCAATCCCTAGGTTCCTTACCCTCTTTCATACATTTATTAAACAGAAATACCAGCCTCTCTACCACTATATCCTCCGCTGCTTTTAACATTTCTACCATGATCCCATCAGTTCCAGCTGCTTTACCCCCTTTCATTCTAGGTAATGCCTTATGCACCTCCCCCATACTCACATCCTGCTCTTCTTCACTCCTAAAAGATGGTAGACCTCCCTGGCCAGTGCATGAAATTACCTCCTCTCTTTCTTCGTTGACATTAAAAGTTCCTCAAAATATTCCTGCTATCTACCCAATACCTCCCCTACTCTGTTTTTAACTGACAAATCCATTCGTTCCCTAGGCTTTCTTAACTTGTTTATCTCACTCCAAAAATTTTTCTTATTTTCATCAAAATTTCTTGATGGTGCCTCTCCCACTCTATCATCTGCTTTCCTTTTACACTCTCTCACCACTCTCTTCACCTTTCTTATACTCTCCATATACTCTGCTCTTCTTATAACACTTCTGCTTTGTAAAAACCTCTCATAAGCTACCTTTTTTCTCTTCTATCACACCCTTTTCTTCATCATTCAACCAATCACTCCTCTTTCCTGCACCCACCCTCTTATAGCCACAAACCTCTGCCCCACATGCTTTTTTAAAACTATTCCAACCCTCTTCAACCCCCCCCCCCCCACTACTCATACTTGCACTGGCCCACCTTTCTGCCAATAGTTGCTTATATCTCACCCGAACTTCTTCCTCCCTTAGTTTATACACTTTCACCTCTCTCTTACTTGTTGCCATTTTCCTTTTGCCCCATCTACCTCTCACTCTAACTGTAGCTACAGCAAAATAATGATCTGATATATCAGTTGCCCCTCTGTAAACATGTACATCCAGAAGCCTACCCATCAACTTTTTGTCCACCAATATATAATCTAACGAACTACTTTCATTATGTGCTATATCATATCTTGTATGTTTATTTATCCGCTTTTTCATAAAATATGTATTACTTATTGCCAAACCTCTTTCTACACATAGCTCAGTTAAAAGCTCCCCATTTTCATTTACCCCTGGCACCCCAAATTTACCTACTACTCCCTCTACAACATTTTTTACCCACTTTAGCATTGAAGTCCCCCAACCACAAGTACTCTCACACTTGGTTGAAAACCCCACACACTCAACATTTCCCAAAACCTCTCTCTCTCTCCTCTACTCTTCTCTTCTTCCATACTCCTCCTCCCCAATTTGATATCCAATTTTTCTTTATCTAAATCATTTGATACCCTCATCACCTTACTCTTTTCTATGTTCACTTTCAACTTTCTACCTTTACACACATTCCCAAACTCATCCACTAACCTTAGCAATTTTTCTTTAGAATCTCCCATAAGCACAGTATCATCAGCAAAGAGTAACTGAGTCAATTCCCATTTTGTATTTGATTCCCCATAATTTAATCCCACCCCTCTCTCGAGCACCCTAGCATTTACTTCTTTTACAATCCATCTATAAATATATTAAACAACCATGGTGACATCACACATCCCTGTCTAAGACCTACTTTTACTGGGAAGTAGTCTCCCTCTCTTCTACACACCCTGACCTGAGCCTCTCTTTCCTCATAAAAACTCTTTACAGCGTTTAGTAACTTACCACCTATTCCATATACAGTGGACCCCCGGTTCCCGATGTTACCGGTATCCGATAAATTCGGTTGCCGATGCATTTGATCGAAAAAATTTTGCCTCGCTTCCCGATACAAAACCCGGTATACGATACGATTTGTACGAGACGTGTCCACTTGTGGCCTGAACTCCCCTGTGTGTACCAGTGTTTACAAGCCAGCCAGTGTGCGCGCATCTAAGGATACATTTGGTACATTCCATATTATCCATGTTATCACTGTTTTTGGTGCTTGTTTCTGCAAAATAAGTCACCATGGGCCCCAAGAAAGGTCCTAGTGCCAACCCTTCGAGACCAAGGGTGCTAATGACTGTTGAAATGAAGAAAGAGATAATTGCAAAGTTCGAAAGTGGAGTGTGTGTGTCGGAACTGGTCAGGTTGTATAGTAAACCCCAATCAACCATCTCTACTATAGTGAGCAGGAAAACGGCAATCAAGGAAGCTGTTCTTGCAAAAGGTGCAACTGTGATTACGAAACAGCGACCGCAAGTGTTAAAAAATGTTGAGAGACTGTTATTGGTGTGGATAAATGAAAAACAGATAGCAGGAGATAGCATCTCTCAAGCGATCATTTGTGAAAAGGGTGATGAAAATCACCCTCACACAGCTATTGCAAGCCATGCTGGTGACTATTACACTGACAATGTTGTGAAACACTTTAGGAAAGTCATAAAGGAACGAGAGGTACAGGCCTCTATGGACAGATATGTTGTGCGACAGAAGTCCAGTGACTCAAGCTGGTCCTAGCGGCATTAAAAGAAGAAGGGAAGTAAGCCCAGAAAAGGACTTGCCACCTCAAGTCCTAATGGAAGGGGATTTCCCTTCTAAACACTAAGACCATCCACACTCTCCCCTCCTCCCATCCCATCAATCATCACCAGATCTTCAATAAAGGTAAGTGTCATGTAACTGTGCATGTCTTCTTCAGTTTGTGTGTATTAAAATTAATATTTCATGTGGTAATTTTTTTTTTTTTTTATACTTTTGGGTGTCTTGTACGGATTAATTTGATTTCCATTATTTCTTATGGGGAAAATTGATTCGCTTTCCGATAATTTTGGTTTACGATGAGCTCTCAGGAACGGATTAATATCATGAACCGGGGGTCCACTGTATTTGCAACATCTGCCACATTGCTCCCCTATCCACTCTATCATATGCCTTTTCTAAATCCATAAATGCAATATTAATATTCAGTTTAAATTAAATTTATTTTTGTTTTTTTCAGCCTGAGGTGATTGGCAGTTTAGGAAGCTTGACTGAACTATGGTTTGACAATAACAAGGTGAAATCACTTCCTCCTTTGCTGGGCCGACTGAAAAAACTGGTTCATGTTGATGCTTCGAAGAACAAGGTTGACTGGGTAGCTGGTGAACTGGAGAATTGTGTTATGCTCACAGATTTACACCTTTCGTCTAACGATCTCAAGGTAAAATAAATCTATTAATCATAATCTTTCTTCTTTCAACAAACTGGCTGTATCCCACTGAGGCAGGGTGACCCAAAAGGAAAAATGAGAGTTTCTCCTTTTAAATTTAGTAATATATACAGGAGAAGGGGTTATTAGCCCCTTGCTCCCGGCATGTTAGTCGCTTCTTACGACACACATGGTTTACGGAGGAAGAATTCTGTTCCACTTCCACATGGAAAAATTTCCCGAGTATATAATGATTAATTTAGCCAGATAAGATGAAATACAACATTAATTTTGATTTAAAGATTGCTCAAAATAATTTAATCACACTTCTTACTCCTTTTAACTGACTTTTTCTAGCAAATTCTGTTTAAGCAAAGAAAATGCATTCTCCTTTTCCCACTCAATAGCTTCTTTCCAGAAGGGCAAACATTGCAATCTAGTGTTTACCCACTGAACCTTTATATCACCACATCACTTAATCAGTGCATGCACTTTATTACAACCTCCAGAACAGTCTTCTGGTTGATTTCCCTGTGTTCTTTCACAGATATTACCGTGTTCAGACTTCAACAGCAGGCTGAATTCTGTTAAATAGTGTCTACTTACACTGCTCTAGCACATTCACATGGGCCTACTGTATCCCTACAGTCCTATATTTTCTTTATCTTCTTCAAATACATTTTACCAATATTTAAACTTCAACCTAGGTAATAGGTTGGTAAACAGCAACCGCCTAGGGAGGTAGGTACTACCGTCTTGTCAAGTGAGTGTAAAAAAAATCCTGTAATTATTTTACATGACGGTAGGATTGCTGGTGTCTTTTTCCTGTCTCGTAAACGTCTTGCTGTTTTACTGATACGGTGGAACCTCATCTTACAAGTGTCCCAACATACGAGTTTTTCGAGATACGAGTTGTCACTCAATCAATTTTTTGCTCTGAGTTATGAGCGAGCTTCCCCCTCAACCCACAACCCCACACCTTGCTTGTTTATCTATGATTTCATGCTTTAATTCCATGGAAATCATCCTCTTTCTCAGCACTGTCCTTTACACTTACTTTCTTAGGACCCTTGGTTAGAAAAAAGAAATTTGGGTTGTTGAGGTGGTTTAGTCATTTAGAGAGAATGGATCAAAGTAGAATGAAATGGAGAGTGTATAAATCTATACACAGATAGAGCCTGTTCCACTACACAACCTGTTCTTGTTGGAGTCCCACAGGGGAGCATTCTTGGCCCACTTTTCTTTCTCGTTTACATCAATGACCTACCAAATGCATCTAATCTCCTTAACCCTTTCAGGGTCCAAGGCCAAAATCTGAAGTGGTGCCCCAGTGTCCAAGAATTTTCAAAAAAAAAAAATTTTTATTTTTTCTTATGAAATGGTAGAGAATCTTTTTGTGAAGGTAATAAAACAAAAAGTAAGAAATTTGATGGAAAATTGACGAAATTATGCTCTCGTGAATTTTGATGTGTCAGCGATATTTACGAATCGGCGATTTTGCCGACTTTGACTCCCATTTTAGGCCAATTACATTACATGTATTCCAGTCGACCAAATTCTTAGCTATTTCACTAGTATTACTTCTATTCTATCGATTGAGCACAAGAAATCGCCAAGTCAACCATTTCAACTACAAAATAAAGTGACTGGAAATTGGTAATTTGGCCAATTTAACACAAAGTTCAAAATATTCCAATTTCAAAATAGGGTCCAGAATAAACAATGTAGGTATTCCTGGCACTAAACTAACATTTCCTCTCTTCATTAGTTATGTTTTGAGGCTTTACAAATAAATTCCATTTTGAATTTTTATTCACATAATGAATTTTTATTCACACCAAAAAGTAGAAGATTTACTGTTATGCAATATTGTAATAATTGTATAAATATCATCACCACATTTGTGAATGTATATTAGACCCACCAGCTGGCGTGTATAAGATGTGTGAGGTCGTTTGTTTACTCTTGAACATCGGCAAAAATTTAACATTTCCGCCACTTTGAGCTCAGTTTCAAGCCATTTCCAGTGCTAACACCAATCAAAATTATCTCTATTTCTGTGATATGTCTTCCATTCTATCAAATGAGACCAAGAAATCACAAATACAACTATAAAAAACATACGAGAAAACACTGCAAAGTCGCTGTTTTAATCGAAAATCACGGTCTCAGTTTTTTTCTCTCATTATACACAGTGTGCTGAAGGATTTGTTTTATGTGGTGCACACATACCACATAGATGTATTCTCTCATATCTAGGCCCAAATTTACCACTCACAGTTTATCAGAGTGAGCTGAGCTCATGACGTAGAACTACGGTTTGGACCCTGAACGTAAAGCCGTAGATCTACAGGACGGACCCTGAAAGGGTTAAACTCATTTTATTTGCAAATGACACAACTTATGTCATTTCTCACCCAAATGCAATCATACTAACAGACACAGTAAATGCTGAACTGCTAAAAATATCTACTTGGATGATAAGCAAGAAACTTACTCTCAATATTGACAAAACCTACTTCATGCTTTTCGGAAACAGAGCTTCAAATGTACAGCTAAACATATTGATGAATGGTTCACCTATCTTGAGACAGGCAGAGGGCAAATTTCTAGGTCTCCTTCTCGACTGCAGTCTCAAATTTCAGACACAAATACAGCAAATTTCCAGGAAAATCTCCAAAACAGTAGGCATCCTTTCAAAGATACAGTATTATGTACCCCAATCAGCTCTTCTAGCTTTGTACCACTCTCTCATTTACCCTTACCTTCCCTATGGTATTTGTGCATGGGGCTCAACCACAGCAAATCACCTTAAGCCTTTAATAACCCAGCAAATCACCTTAAGCCTATAATAACCCAGCAAAAAGCTGCAGTGCAATTGATTACTAACTCCTGCATTAGACAACACATTCCACCACTTTTCAAGAGTCTTAACTTACTAAATATACAAAACATCCACACTTATTATTGTGCCTACTACACACACAGAACACTATACACTAATGTAAACCCTCCTCTCAAACTCCTCCCTGATAACTATAACAGAACACACAACCATAATACGAGACACAGATCACTCTTCAATATTCCCCGTGTTCATCTCTTCCTATGCAGAAATGCTATGCACGTAAAAGGCCCGAAGATCTGGAATTCATTGCCAGAACAAACTAAAGGACCCCTGACTGCAAATCAGTTTAAGGCCCAAATAAGAAATCACCTCATCACCCAAAATTAACCAGACAAACCATACCTAACCACTACCAGTTTCTCAAAAGCTACTCATATTGTGCTGATGAATGCTCAACCACTTACTACTTTGAGATTAGGATGTCTGTTCTTTTCACTGTTTTAAATAGTAGTAGATTGTAATACAGTGCATCATAATGTAAATTGTTCCATTGTAATACCAAATTTCATTGTTTTAAATAGTACTAAACTGTAATACATCACACTAAATTGTTTTAAATTGTTACATTGTAATACTGTAATCACCTGATATAATGTTAATACTGTAGCATCACTTGATATAATATTAAATTCTCCTGTACTCACTATCTCATCTAATGACCATATGAACTATGTATTATTGCCTTACTATTCTTAAGTTAATCCCTAAGTTTGCCTGAAATACTCAGCATACAGAGGGGCTTTTGGCATGTACACCCATCTATTATATTCCTCTGTACAACCATGTAATTTGTCAAAATAAAACTTCTAATGTAATCTCTATTAGGGGAAGGAAGGCGGGGTAGGGGTCGTCCTCGATAAGGTTGGAGGGAGGGGGTAAAGGAGGTTATGTGGGCGAGGGGCTTGGACTTCCAGCAAGAGTGTGTGAGCATGTTAGATAGGAGTGAACGAAGACGAATGGTTTTTGGGACCTGACGAGCTGTTGGAGTGCAGGCAGGGTAATATTTAGTGAAGGGATTCAGGGAAACTGGTTATTTTTATATAGCCAGACTTGAGTACTGGAAATGGGAAGTACAATGCCTGCATTTTAGCCCTTTCAGAGTTTCGGACGTACTAGTACGGCTTACGCACCAGGGTTTTTGACGTACTAGTATGCCTAAATTCTAGCGCCCTCAAATCTGGTGAGAGAAAGCTGGTAGGCCTACATATGAAAGAATGGGTCTATGTGGTCAGTGTGCACAGTATAAAAAAAATCCTGCAGCACACAGTGCGTAATGAGAAAAAAAAACTTTGACCATGTTTTTGGATTAAAACAGCGACTTTGCACTGTATTTTCGTATGGTATTTATTGTTGTATTCTAGTTTTCCTGGTCTCATTTTATAGAATGGAAGACATATTACAGAAATTTAGATGATTTTGACCGGTTTTACAATGAAAAGTACAGTGGACCCCCGGTTAACGAACTTTTTTCATTCCAGTAGTATGTTCAGGTGCCAGTACTGACCGAATTTTTTCCCATAAGGAATATTGTGAAGTAGATTAGTCCATTTCAGACCCCCAAACATACACGTACAAACGCACTTACATAAATACACTTACATAATTGGTCGCATTTGGAGGTGATCGTTAAGCGGGGGTCCACTGTACTTTGAAATTGAGCTCGAAGTAGCAGAAATGTTCGATTTTTACCAAAGTTCAAAAGTAAACAAATCATGCTAAGCATCCAATACACGTCAACTGGTGAGTCTAATATTCTTTCACAAGTGTGCCGATATTATTTATACCATTTCTACACTAATGCAGTAGTCTACATAACAGTAAATCTTCTATTTTTTTGTGAGAATAAAAATTCAAAGTGGAAAGCAAAAGAATGTAAGAGGGGCATGGGGATGTGACTAATGAACGGAGGAAATGTTATTTTAGTGCCAGGAATGTCTTGTTTATTCTGGACCCTATTTAGAAATTGGCATCTTTTGAAATTTGTGTGAAATTGGCAAAATTGCTAAATTCTGACCACTGTATTGGATAGTTGAAATCGGTAAATGGGTGGTTTCTTGTACTCATTCGATAGGAAAAATGGAGTTCTAGCGAAATAGTTATGATTTTTGTTGACTAGTACACTGGAATTGGCCAAAAATAGGACTCGAAGTGGGCAAAATCGCCGATGCGTAAACATTGTCGAGACCGCTAACTTCGCGAGAGCATAATTCCATAAGTTTTCCATCAAATTTCATACTTTTGGTGTCATTATGATAGGGAAAAGATTCTCTTATCTTTTCATAAGAATTTTTTTTTTTTTTTTTTAAATTTGGGCGACAGTGAGAACAAGTCTGGGAGAGGGTCTGGGGACCCTGAAAGGGTTCAAGGAGGGGTTTGGGATATATGCCACAGTGCTTGTTTTCCACCCTGAACCTCAGCCACCATCTCTGCTCCAAGTGTGTAAGAATAAGAATAAGAAGTTTATTTTGACATGATACATGGTTGTACAGAGGAATATAATAGTTGGGTGTACATGCCTATAGCCCATTTGTATGCAGAGCATTTCAGGCAAGCCTAAAAATTAACTTAAGATTAGGAAGACAATAATAGTTCATGTGGTCATTAAATTAAGTTACAATAAATACAAGAGATTTGAATATTCTATTAGGTAATGCTACATGGCTTTGATAAGTCTAGTAGAGAATAATTACAATACTGAATTTGTTTATAAAGATTACAGTATTATAATAGAACAATTTAAAACAATTCACATTATGATGCATTACAACCTAGTACTATTTAAAACAATGAAATTTAGACATCCTAATTTTAAAGTAGTGAGTAAGTGGTTGAGCAATCCTCAACACAACATGAGTAGCTTTTGAGTAACTGGTAGGTATTAGGTACAGTTTGTCTGGATAAATTTGGGTGATGAAGTGATTCCTTAGTAGGGCCTTAAACTGATTTGCAGACAGGGGTCCTTTAGTGTGTTCTGGTAATGAATTCCAGATCTTTGGGCCCTTTACGTGCATAGCATTTTTGAATAGGGAGAGATGGACACGAGGGATATCAAAGAGTGATGTGTATCTCATATTATGGCTGCGTGTTCTATTATAGTAATCAAAGAGGAGTTTGAGAGGAGGGTTTATTTTGAGTATAATGTTCTGTTTATGTTGTAGGCACAATAATAAGTGTGGTTGTTTTGTATATTAAACAAGTTAAGACTCTTGAAAAGTGGTGGAGTGTGTTGTCTAACGCAGGAGTTAGTAATCAATCGCACTGCAGCTTTTTGCTGGGTTATTAAAGGCTTAAGGCGATTTGCTGTGGTTGAGCCCCATGCACAAATACCATAGGTAAGGTAAGGGTAAATGAGAGAGTGGTACAAAGCTAGAAGAGCTGCTTGGGGTACATAGTACCATAACTTTGAATGGATGCCTACTCTTTTGGAGACTTTCTTGGAAATTTTCTGTATGTATGTCTGAAATTTGAGACTGCACTCAAGATGGAGACCTAGGAATTTTCCCTCTGTCTGTCTAGAAATGGGTGAACCATTTATCGATATGTTTAGCTGTTCATTTGAAACTCTGTTTCCAAATAGCATGAAGTAGGTTTTGTCTATATTGAGAGTAAGTTTGTTGGTAGTCATCCAAGTAGATATTTTTAGCAGTTCGGCATTTACAGTGTCTGCTAGTATGGTTGGGTTTGGGTGAGAGAAGACACAAGTAGTGTCATCTGCCAATAAAATGGGTTAAAGGAGATTAGATGCATTTGGTAGGTCATTGATGTAAATGAGATAGAGAAGTGGGCCAAGGACACTCCCCTGTGGGACTCCAACAGGAACAGGTTGTGTAGTAGAGCTGGCTCTGTTTGTGTATACAGGAAGGCCCCACTTATACGGCTGGTTAGGTTCCAGGCTACCGCCGTAAAGCGGAAACCGCCGTAAAGTGGAACACCCTTTTTTTCCACTTACAAATGCATACAAACACTAGATAGCAAGTTTACACTAACATATATTAAGTTAGCAATAGAACCAGGCATCAAAAAACAATAAAAAAGTACAATACACACATAGTGCACTCATTACTTACCTTAAAATATTTATAGTCTTAATCTAGGGTGAGACAAGTAGTATTTATTGTAAGAAATCAAGTGTGGTATGTATGGTAGTCAGCCAGGCTACCATACCAGGCCACCCCACCCACACATACAATTCTATGATATTTAACCCTTTGAGGGTTTTCGTCTTACTAGTATGTCTTACGCGTAGGGGTTTTTGACGTACTAGTACTCATAAATTCTAGCGGCCTCAAATCTAGTGGGAGAAAGCTGGTAGGCCTTCATATGAAAGATTGGGTCTATGTGGTCAGTGTGCACAGTCTAAAAAAAATCCTGCAGCACACAGTGCATAATGAGAAAAAAAAAACTTTGACCATTTTTTTTTAATAAATCAGCGACTTTGCAGTGTATTTTCGTATGGTATTTATTGTTGTATTCTAGTTTTCTTGGTCTCATTTTATAGAATGGAAGACATATTACAGAAATTGAGATGATTTTGACTGGTTTTACAAAGAAAGGTGCCTTGAAATTGAGCTCAAAGTAGCAGAAATGTTCGATTTTTACCAAACTTCAAAAGTAAACAAATCGTGCCAAGCGTGCAATACACGTCAATTGGTGAGTCTAATATTCTTTCACAAGTGCACCAATAATATTTATACCATTTTTTACACTAATGCAGTAGTCTGCATAACAGTAAATCTTATAATTTTTGTGAAAATAAAAATTCAAAGTGGAAAGCAAAAGATTATAAGAGGGGCCTTGAGACGTGACTAATGACTAGAGGAAATGTCATTTTAGTGCCAGGAATGTCTTTCTTGTTTATTCTGGACCCTATTCGGAAATTGGCATCTTTTGAAATTTGTGTGAAATTGGCAAAATTGCTAAATTCTGACCACTGTACTGGATAGTTGAATTTCATAAATGAGTGGTTTCTTGCACCCATTCGATAGAAAAAATGGAGTTCTAGCGAAATATTCATGTTTTTTGTCGACTAGTGCAGTGAAATTAGCCGAAAATGGGGCTCAAAGTGGGCAAAATCGCCGATGCGTAAACATCGCCGAGACCCCTAACTTTGCGAGAGCATAATTCCGTAAGTTTTCTATCAAATTTCAAACTTTTGGTGTCTTTATGATCGGGAAAAGATTCTCTATCTTTTCATAAGAGAAAATAATTTTTTTTTTTTTAAATTTGGCCGACCCTGAGAACGAGTTTCGGAGAGGGCCTGTCGACCTTCAAAGGGTTAAGCATCCCAGAGCGATAAAATGTATATACAGTTCACTCATTACTTACCTTAAAATATAGGGTGAGATGAGTAGTATTTATTGTAAAAAATCAAGTGTGGTATGTATGGTAGTCAGCCGGGCTACCATACCAGGCCAACCCACCTACACATAATATTCTTATTACATTTAAGCATCCCAGAGCGATAAAATGTATATACAGTTCACTCATTACTTACCTTAAAATATTTGTAGTCTTAATGTAGGGTCAGGAGTAAGTAAATGAGATAAAACGAATAAATGAGAGAGAGAAAGAATGAGTGCATGAGAGAGGACAGGCGCAGACTTATGTAAACAAACCAGGCGAAGGTAAGTTTTGTAAACGAAGTGTACACGTCTGGTTTGTGTACAAGTTACATTGTGTACAGGTTGTCTCTACATTGATACGGTAGAATAAATAAAGAAGAACACTCCCATTCTCATGTAACATCATTTTGAGAAGAAATGATGCTCTGAGTGAAGGCAATGGAAATAAGTCACTCTGACTTTTTTGGGTTATCCTAGGTTCTCTACACATATGTTGTTATGTATGATAATCTATGTAACTGTATTTGTGTATACCTGAATAAACTTACTTACATACATACGAAAGGAATAATTTTCTACAGTTACCCCCAGTAACACATTTTCTCTTATGTTAGATTAGAGAAAATGTTATTCTTGGCATCACTTGTACAAGTTATCTGGGTACCACATCTCATATTTATGTTTATTTATTCTTTTGTAGGGTGTATTTATCATCTTTTTATGTTATGTATCATGTTTATTATATAATTTTGAAAAAAAATATCATAGATGGATTAATGAAAATGTGTATATTAACGTAATATACAACATTTAATGAGACTCGGTGATTATTATTATTATTATTAGCATTTCTAATATGGCGTCACTTGTGCAAGTCGTCTGCTACCACATCTCATATTTTTGTTTATTTATTCTATTGTGGGGTGTATTTATCATCTTTTTATGTTATGTATCATGTTTATTATATAATTTTGAAAAAATATCATAGATGGATTAATGAAAATGTGTATTTAACGTAATATACGACATTTAAATGAGACTCGATGATTATTATTATCATTACTAATATGACGTCTGGAGACAAGACACTCTTACTGATTTTAATGTGTACCTGCATGCCAGCACAGTATGTAAGTTTATTTAAGTACAGGTATACATAAGTATAATTATCAGAGTATATATAAAATATGAAATAACTTTTAAAAACATTTGAAATTTTTGAGTTTCCAGACAAAATGGAGAGACTTAGTGCTTACTGAGCTCACGAAGAATGTAAACAAACAAGGTGGGGCGCGGTGACCGTATTAGAAAGTCAGGTGGGGGGAGCCCTATAGCGAGTTTTGGTTATAATTTGAAATGACCGTATTAGCGGAACGCCGTAAAGTGAAACGCCATAAAGCGGGTCCTTCCTGTACGTACTGGTTCTATTGCTAAGATTTTAGATAATCGAGATAGTGTCCTCTGACCCTTTAATGTTCGAGTTTTAGGTGCAAAGGTCATGATCATCTGTATCAAATGCTTTTCGTAAGTCTATGAAAAGTCCCAGCGGAAATTCATTTTTTTCATGTGCAGAATATATTAGTTCAAGCATATATATAACAGTATCATTAGTACTTTTTTTTGGTCTGAACCCAAACTGACAGGGGTTGAGTATGTTGTGGGATACTAAGTAGGAGTAGACTTGTTTATGAATTAATTTTTCGAAGATTTTAGATAGGGGCAAGTTTGATATAGGCCTATAGTTGTTCAGTTCAGTTGGATCACCTCCTTTAAGGATCAGGGTGACCCTTGCCATCTTGAGTATGGATGGGAAGATGGAAGATTCAATGGATTTGTTAAGAAGAGTTGCAATAATTTAAGACAACACATGAGAAGCTTTTTTATACATGAGTGGTGGTAAGTTATTTTGGTTTCCTGCCTTGTTCTTTAGTGTTTTGATGATAGTGAGATTTCAGTAGGGTTTGTTGGGGCTAAAAAATAAAGTATTTGGGTAGTTGCCAGTGAGGTAGTCTTTTGGTTGAATGTTTGAGTTGAGGATTTTACTTACTAGCTTTGTTCCTACTGTCGAGAAAAAGGCATTAAGTTTGTTGGCAGTATTGGTTGGCTGAAGGAGAGGTTCTTCTGGTTTTGTTTAGTTAACCATTCTGTTTTGTGGCAGGTTTTTAGATCCTAGAATTTCAGTTATGGAAGGAGAAAAGAGAATATGAATGTGTAAATTCAAGAATTAGGTTGGATGTGAAAAGTGGGTCATAATAAGCGTGTATGCACCTGGAGAAGAGAGGAATGTAGAGGAGAGAGATTTTGGGAGATGTTAAGTGAATGTATAGGAGCCTTTGAACCAAGTGAGAGAGTAATTGTGGTAGGGGACCTGAATGCTAAAGTAGGAGAAACTTTTAGAGAGGGTGTGGTAGGTAAGTTTGGGGTGCCAGGTGTAAATGATAATGGGAGCCCTTTGATTGAACTTCGTATAGAAAGGGGTTTAGTTATAGGTAATACATATTTTAAGAAAAAGAGGATAAATAAGTATACAAGATATGATGTAGGGCGAAATGACAGTAGTTTGTTGGATTATGTATTGGTAGATAAAAGACTGTTGAGTAGACTTCAGGATGTACATGTTTATAGAGGGGCCACAGATATATCAGATCACTTTTTAGTTGTAGCTACACTGAGAGTAAAAGGTAGATGGGATACAAGGAGAATAGAAGCATCAGGGAAGAGAGAGGTGAAGGTTTATAAACTAAAAGAGGAGGAAGTTAGGGTAAGATATAAACAGCTGTTGGAGGATAGATGGGCTAATGAGAGCATAGGCAATGGGGTCAAAGAGGTATGGGGTAGGTTTAAAAATGTAGTGTTGGAGTGTTCAGCAGAAGTTTGTGGTTACAGGAAGGTGGGTGCAGGAGGGAAGAGGAGCGATTGGTGGAATGATGATGTAAAGAGAGTAGTAAGGGAGAAAAAGTTAGCATATGAGAAGTTTTTACAAAGTAGAAATGATGCAAGGAGGGAAGAGTATATGGAGAAAAAGAAAAAGAGAAATGTTAAGAGAGTGGTGAAGCAATGTAAAATGAGAGCAAATGAGAGAGTGGGTGAGATGTTATCAACAAATTTTGTTGAAAATAAGAAAAAGTTTTGGAGTGAGATTAACAAGTTAAGGAAGCCTAGAGAACAAATGGATTTGTCAGTTAAAAATAGGAGAGGAGAGTTATTAAATGGAGAGTTAGAGGTATTGGGAAGATGGAGGGAATATTTTGAGGAATTGTTAAATGTTGATGAAGATAGGGAAGCTGTGATTTCGTGTATAGGGCAAGGAGGAATAACATCTTGTAGGAGTGAGGAAGAGCCAGTTGTGAGTGTGGGGGAAGTTCGTGAGGCAGTAGGTAAAATGAAAGGGGGTAAGGCAGCCGGGATTGATGGGATAAAGATAGAAATGTTAAAAGCAGGTGGGGATATAGTTTTGGAGTGGTTGGTGCAATTATTTAACCCTTTGAGGGTCGACAGGCCCTCTCCGAAACTCGTTCTCAGGGTCGGCCAAATTTAAAAAAAAAAACAATTATTTTCTCTTATGAAAAGATAGAGAATCTTTTCCCGGTCATAAGGACACCAAAAGTTTGAAATTTGATGGAAAACTTACAGAATTATGCTCTTGCAAAGTTAGCGGTCTTGGCGATGTTTACGCATCGGCGATTTTGCCCACTTTGAGCCCCATTTTCGGCCAATTCCACTGTACTAGTCGACAAAAAACATGAATATTTCGCTAGAACTCCATTTTTTCTATCGAATGGGTGCAAGAAACCATCCATTTATGAAATTCAACTATCCAGTACAGTGGTCAGAATTTAGCAATTTTGCCAATTTCACACAAATTTCAAAAGATGCCAATTTCCGAATAGGGTCCAGAATAAACAAGAAAGACATTCCTGGCACTAAAATGACATTTCCTCTGGTCATTAGTCATGTCTCAAGGCCCCTCTTTTATTCTTTTGCTTTCCACTTTGAATTTTTATTCTCACAAAAAATATAAGATTTACTGTTATGCAGACTACTGCATTAGTGTAAAAAATGGTATAAATATTATTGGTGCACTTGTGAAAGAATATTAGACTCACCAGTTGACGTGTATTGCACGCTTGGCACGATTTGTTTACTTTTGAAATTTGGTAAAAATCGAACATTTCTGCTACTTTGAGCTCAATTTCAAGGTATCTTTCATTGTAAAACCAGTCAAAATCATCTCAATTTCTGTAATATGTCTTCCATTCTATAAAATGAGACCAAGAAAACTAGAATACAACAATAAATATCATACGAAAATACAGTGCAAAGTTGCTTTTTATTCCAAAAAAATGGTCAAAGTTTTTTTTTTTTCTCATTATGCACTGTGTGCTCTAGGATTTTTTTTAGACTGTGCACACTGACCACATAGACCCATTCTTTCATATGAAGGCCTACCAGCTTTCTCCCACTAGATTTGAGGGCGCTAGAATTTAGGCGTACTAGTACGTCGAAAACCCTGGGTCATAAGCCGTACTAGTACGTCTGAAACCCTCAAAGGGTTAATAAATGTATGGAAGAGGGTAAGGTACCTAGGGATTGGCAGAGAGCATGCATAGTTCCTTTGTATAAAGGCAAAGGGGACAAAAGAGAGTGCAAAAATTATAGGGGGATAAGTTTGTTGAGTGTACCTGGTAAAGTGTATGGTAGAGTTATTATTGAAAGAATTAAGAGTAAGATGGAGAATAGGATAGCAGATGAACAAGGAGGCTTTAGGAAAGGTAGGGGGTGTGTGGACCAGGTGTTTACAGTGAAACACATAAGTGAACAGTATTTAGACAAGGCTAAAGAGGTCTTTGTGGCATTTATGGATTTGGAAAAGGCATATGACAGGGTGGATAGGGGGGCAATGTGGCAGATGTTGCAGGTGTATGGTGTAGGAGGTAGGTTACTGAAAGCAGTGAAGAGTTTTTACGAGGATAGTGAGGCTCAAGTTAGAGTACATAGGAAAGAGGGAAATTATTTCCCAGTAAAAGTAGGCCTTAGACAAGGATGTGTGATGTCACTGTCGTTGTTTAATATATTTATAGATGGAGTTGTAAGAGAAGTAAATGCGAGGGTCTTGGCAAGAGGCGTGGAGTTAAAAGATAAAGAATCACACACAAAGTGGGAGTTGTCACAGTTGCTCTTTGCTGATGACACTGTGCTCTTGGGAGATTCTGAAGAGAAGTTGCAGAGATTGGTGGATGAATTTGGTAGGGTATGCAAAAGAAGAAAATTAAAAGTGAATACAGGAAAGAGTAAGGTTATGAGGATAACTGAAAGATTAGGTGATGAAAGATTGGATATCAGATTGGAGGGAGAGAGTATGGAGGAGGTGAATGTATTCAGATATTTGGAAGTGGACGTGTCAGCGAATGGGTCTATGAAAGATGAGGTGAATCATAGAATTGATGAGGGTAAAAGGGTGAGTGGTGCACTTAGGAGTCTGTGGAGACAAAGAACTTTGTCCTTGGAGGCAAAGAGGGGAATGTATGAGAGTATAGTTTTACCAACGCTCTTATATGGGTGTGAAGCATGGGTGATGAATGTTGCAGCGAGGAGAAGGCTGGAGGCAGTGGAGATGTCATGTCTGAGGGCAATGTGTGGTGTGAATATAATGCAGAGAATTCGTAGTTTGGAAGTTAGGAGGAGGTGCGGGATTACCAAAACTGTTGTCCAGAGGGCTGAGGAAGGGTTGTTGAGGTGGTTCGGACATGCAGAGAGAATGGAGCGAAACAGGATGACTTCAAGAGTGTATCAGTCTGTAGTGGAAGGAAAGCTGGGTAGGGGTCGGCCTAGGAAAGGTTGGAGGGAGGGGTAAAGGAGGGTTTTGTGTGCGAGGGGCTTGGACTTCCAGCAGGCATGCGTGAGCGTGTTTGATAGGAGTGAATGGAGACAAATGGTTTTTAATACTTGACGTGCTGTTGGAGTGTGAGCAAAGTAACATTTATGAAGGGGTTCAGGGAAACCGGCAGGCCGGACTTGAGTCCTGGAGATGGGAAGTACAGTACCTGCACTCTGAAGGAGGGGTGTTAATGTTGCAGTTTAAAAACTGTAGTGTAAAGCACCCTTCTGGCAAGACAGTGATGGAGTGAATGATGGTGAAAGTTTTTCTTTTTTGGGCCACCCTGCCTTGGTGGGAATCGGCCAGTGTGATAATGAAAAAAAAAATAATTTCAGATAAGGTTTTCCAGGTCTTTTTCATATCACCTTCTATGTCATGAAATCTGTTTTCATAATGCAATTTTTTTGACCTTATTAGATTGGTTACTATTGACGAGTATCGTTTTGCAAGTTCCTTTGTTATTAGACCCAAACTGAGCTGCATAATCTAGGTGAGGCCTTACTAATGATGTATAAAGCTGTAATATAACCACTGAACTTCTGTTGCTTACACTTCTTGATGTAAATCCCAGTAATCTGTTTGCCTTATTACGTACGCTTAGGCATTGCTGTCTTGGTTTAAGGTTACTGCTTATCATAACCCCCAAGTCCTTTTCACAATCTGTATGGCTAAGTTCTACATTATTTAAATTACATTCACTTGTTAGACGAAGAATGAGGGGAGACATGATCGAAGTGTATAAGTGGAAGATGGGTATCAATAAAGGGGATATAAATAAGGTCTTGAGGATATCCCTCCAAGAGAGAACCCACAGTAATGGATTCAAATTAGACAAGTTTAGATTTAGAAAGGATACAGGAAAGTATTGGTTTGGAAATAGGGTAGCTGACGAGTGGAACAGTCTGCCTAGTAGGGTTATCGAGGCTAAAACCTTGGGTAGTTTCAAATTTAGGTTGGATAAATACATGAGTGATAGGGTTTGGATTTGAGTGGGAGCTGCACATGGATAAATAGAATTATCAAAGCTTATTTCTTGGGTAGCATTGAAAATTGGGTTGGGCAAATATTTTGTTAGTGGGATGGATTATAAAGGACCTGCCTAGTATGGGTTAACAGGCCTGCTGCAATGTTCCTCCTTTCTTATGTTCTTATGTTTTATTATGTTTTTATACAGTATTTCTTATTTATAAATACAGGTACCATCCGACTTACGACCGAGTTCGGTTCCGAGAAACTGGTCGTAAGTTGAAATGGACGTAAGTCAAACTTTACTACTGAATATCAACATCACATTTTTGTAATGACTTTATTTTATTGTTTTATTTTGGTATTTCATGTTTTACTTTTTATGCTGTTAGTACTGTATTTTATACAGTAAGGTTTAGGATAAACACTATGTACAACACAAACAGTTGTTTATTTCCCAGAAATTTGGCATAGAAAACAAGGTCGTAAGTCAAATGGTCGTATGTCGAGCAGGTCGTAAGTCGGATGGTAGGTGTACATTCTTTCAGCATTTTCCTTATGAAACTAGTGATCTAATGCAGTTAGCCACACAAACACTCATCTACAATCCTGTCTGACACTGCAACTCCGTTTTCTCATAAAATAAGAGCTTGGGAAGATACTATAGTCAGAGTGGGAGAGGGAATAGACACCTCCGCCACCACCGCCACAACCACTCACCATATTATGGCCTATTTTATTCATTCTAGAATATATGTCATGTGTCTGTGTTAATTATATTGTTTATTATGTCATAATGGATGAATTGTGATAGATAAATAAACCGTAGAATTAATATTAGAATCATATTGAATTATTTTGTCCTGCCTCTAGAGAGCAGGAATTCCACTTCAACGAACTAATGGCATTTCAGTTAATTTAAATGAGGAAAATTGATTTGATATACGAGCAAATTGAGTTATGAGCTAGGTCATGGAACTGATTAAACTCGTCAAGGTTCCACTGTACTTAGGTCACACTACACATGCATGTACTAGCATATATATACACACCCCTCTGGGTTTTCTTCTATTTTCTTACTAGTTCTTGTTCTTGTTTATTTCCTCTTGTCTCCATAGGGAAGTGGAACAGAATTTTTCCTCTGTAAGCCTTGCGTGTTGTAAGAGGTGACCAAAATGCCGGGAGGAAAGGGCTCGTAGCCCCTTCTCCTGCATGCATTACTAAAGTTAAGAAGAGAAACTTTTGTTTTTCTTTTTGAGCCACCCTACTTCAGTGGGATATGGCCAGTTTGTTCAAAGAAGAATTAAACTTCAACTTAAGAAAAACAACTACTGGTTGCTCAATTATCTCTGTCTTTTATTATGTATTCCTTATAAAAATTCCTATACTTCATTGCTTATTTGTTTGTCTTTCTTGCAGGAGATCTGACAGAGTTTTTGAACTAAACTTTATTATATTGTAACAGAGACTTCCTGAGAAGTTGGGAGGGTGTCGACAGTTACAAGTATTGAAACTTGATGATAACGCTCTCACCCACCTTCCTGAAACCATTGGTGAGCTGTCTGCTCTTGAAGAATTAGTTGTCACCCAGAATGATTTAGAAACTTTACCAGCATCGATGGGCCTCTTACGAGCTTTACACACTTTACATGTTGATGACAACCTTTTAACAGGTAATGCTATTTCTCAGCCTCAAAATAGAGGTCTCCTGAGGTTAATTAATTTCAGTTATTTTCTAGTTTTTGTTTTTGTTTTATTTATATAATTTTTTCTGTAGTGCAGCTGTTAGTATAAACAATTTTTTTTTCTTCTTGGTTAATAATCAAAGGAAAACTTAAATTTAAATTAGGAAATTAAGAAGTATTTGCAAGGGGCTCTAAAGTGACAGGTGGAGTTCCCACAAGGAGCCAGATGATACACTAAATAATTATAAAAAAAGGAAAGTAGTAAATCATTTTCAGGAGCTTAAAGAGTAAAGCAAAAATGACTATGTTGAGAATTAAGGATATAATCTTTTTTATTGCCATCAAAATCTTTTCCAGAGCTACCACCAGAACTGGGTTCTTGTTCCCGACTTACTGTCCTAACAGCAGCTTCAAACCACCTTACCAGTGTGCCTGCTGAGCTCGGTCACTTGCCCCGCCTTGCTGTACTTAATCTCTGTGATAATCTCATACCCCATCTACCTGTGTCACTCACTAAACTAAAGGTAAGAGCTAGTGTTTACTTATGTACAGATACCCTCTTCATATTTTTAGCACACTGGTCGTATCCCACTGAGGCAGGGTGACCTGAAAAAGAAGAAAGTTTTTTCTTATATATGTATACAGTAACTCATACATGAAAAGGGGTACTAGCCCCTTGCTCTTGGCATTTTAGTTGCCTTTCATGACATGCCTGACTTTCGTGAGTCATGTTGACGGCATTGAGGGGACTTGAGCTAGAGTTCGTCACGGCCACGCTAGCTGGAGATTCGTCTGTAAAAACTTGCATTTGTGGTCACAGTGGTGCCTATGCTAACCTTCCTATGGTGTTGAAATATACCTAGTTGGATGAATCTTATTGTGGTTAGCTGGTCCAGTGGCTAATGCGACGGTCTGGAGTTTTGAGACTCTCTGACCGCGGGTTCAGTCCCGCCCGTGGTATGGTTTGTTTGCAATCGTGTCATTACGATTTCGTGAGTCACGTTGATGCCTGACTTACAAAGGAAGGATTCTTTTCCACTTCCCCTTTGAACCTCTTCATTTTATGTATGTTATTCTTTGTCTTTTTTTTTAGTAATTGATACAGAAAAAGGGATTCCTACCCCCTTGCTCCTGGCATTTTAGATGCCCTCTATGATACTCATTGCTTAAAGAGAAATGATTCTAACTTATTTACCCCATAGAATTTGAAAGGAAATATTATAAGGGCAAGACCTAATAAGAAATTCAGAACAAAACTTGGATTTGTGTGTAAACACACATGTACATATACATTCACATTCATGTGTATACTCTATGTGAGTACAGTTTGAAGCCCATGGCAAGTTGGTCCTAAAGCTACCAGGCCGGTGCTCTCACCACATGACCTGGATGGTCATGTGGTAAGAACTCTACACATCCTCTGCTCTACCTAAATCCTCTATATTCCTTTGCAATCCTACTTTGTCTTACCCTAACTCTTATAGCTCTATCATGCACTTTACTTGGTATACTGTATTCCACGGATTTGTTCCTTTTTTTCTTTTTTTCAACAAACCGGCCATATCCCACCGAGGCAGGGTGACCCAAAAATTTTGTAATTTGTACAGGAGAAGGGGCTACTAGGCCCTTGCTCCCAGCATTTTAGTCGCCTCTTACAACACGCATGGCTTACAGAGGAAGAATTCTGTTCCACTTACCCATGGAGATAAGAGGAAATAAACAAGAACAAGAACTAGGAAGAAAATAGAAGAAAACCCAGAGGGGTGTGTATATATATGCTTGTACATGTATGTGTGCTGTGACCTAAGTGTAAGTAGAAGTAGCAAGACATACCTGAAATCTTGCATGTTTATGATAGATGAAAAAAAGGACACCAGCAATCCTACCATCATGTAAAACAAACACAGGCTTTCGTTTTACACTCACTTGGCAGGATGGTAGTACCTCCCTGGGTGGTTGCTATATAAAGGAACTACAGTGGACCCTCAGTTTTCGTGTTTAATCTGTTTCAGAGCGATCAGCGAAAACGGAAACCATTTTCCTCACGAGAAATAACGTACATTTAATTAATCTGTTCCAGACACTCGGAAGTACAGCAGGGCCCCGCTTTACGGCGTTTCACTTTACGGCGTTCCACTAATACGGTCATTTCAAATTATGACCAAAACTCGCTATACGGCTCCCCCCACCTGACTTTCTAATACGGTCACCGCGCCCCACCTTGTTTGTTTACATTCTTCGTGAGCTCAGTAAGCACTAAGTCTCTCCATTTTGTTTGGAAACTCCAAAATTTCAAATGTTTTTAAAAGTTATTTCATATTTTATATATACTCTGATAATTATACTTATGTATACCTGTACTTAAATAAACTTACATACTGTGCTTGCGTGCAGGTACACATTAAAATCAGTAAGAGTGTCTTATGTCTCCAGACGTCATATTAGTAATGATAATAATAATCATCGAGTCTCATTTAAATGTCGTATATTACGTTAAATACACATTTTCATTAATCCATCTATGATATTTTTTTCAAAATTATATAATAAACACAATACATAACATAAAAAGATGATAAATACACCCCACAATAGAATAAATAAACATAAATATGAGATGTGGTAGCAGACGAATTGCACAAGTGACGCCATATTAGAAATGCTAATAATAATAATAATAATAATCACCGAGTCTCATTAAATGTTGTATATTACGTTAATATACACATTTTCATTAATCCATCCATGATATTTTTTTCAAAATTATATAATAAACACGATACATAACATAAAAAGATGATAAATACACCCTACAATAGAATAAATAAACATAAATATGAGATGTGGTAGCCAGATAACTTGTACAAGTGATGCCAAGAATAACATTTTCTCTAATCTAACATAAGAGAAAATGTGTTACTGGGGATAACTGTAGAAAATTATTCCTTTCGTATGTATGTAAGTAAGTTTATTCAGGTATACACAAATACAGTTACATAGATTATCATACATAACAACATATGTGTAGAGAACCTAGGATAACCCAAAAAAGTCAGAGTGACTTATTTCCATTGCCTTCACTCAGAGCATCATTTCTTCTCAAAATGATGTTACATGAGAATGGGAGTGTTCTTCTTTATTTATTCTACCGTATCAGTGTAGAGACAACCTGTACACAATGTAACTTGTACACAAACCAGACGTGTACACTTCGTTTACAAAACTTACCTTCGCCTGGTTTGTTTACATAAGTCTGCGCCTGTCCTCTCTCATGCACTCATTCTTTCTCTCTCTCATTTATTTGTTTTATCTCATTTACATACTCCTGACCCTACATTAAGACTACAAATATTTTAAGGTAAGTAATGAGTGAACTGTATATACATTTTATCGCTCTGGGATGCTTAAATGTAATAGAATTTTATGTGTAGGTGGGTTGGCCTGGTATGGTAGCCCGGCTGACTACCATACATACCACACTTGATTTTTTACAATAAATACTACTCATCTCACCCTATATTTTAAGGTAAGTAATGAGTGAACTGTTTTTTTTTTTTTTTTTTTTTTTTTCAACAAGTCGGCCGTCTCCCACCGAGGCAGGGTGACCCAAAAAAGAAAGAAAATCCCCAAAAAGAAAATACTTTCATCATCATTCAACACTTTCACCACACTCACACATTATCACTGCTTTTGCAGAGGTGCCCAAAATACAACAGTTTAGAAGCATATACGTATAAAGATACACAACATATCCCTCCAAACTGCCAATATCCCAAACCACTCCTTTAAAGTGCAGGCATTGTACTTCCCATTTCCAGGACTCAAGTCCGACTATATGAAAATAACCGGTTTCCCTGAATCCCTTCACTAAATATTACCCTGCTCACACTCCAACAGATCGTCAGGTCCCAAGTACCATTCGTCTCCATTCACTCCTATCTAACACGCTCACGCACGCTTGCTGGAAGTCCAAGCCCCTTACCCACAAAACCTCCTTTACCCCCTCTCTCCACCCTTTCGAGGACGACCCCTACCCCTCCTTCCTTCCCCTATAGATTTATATGCTTTCCATGTTATTCTACTTTGATCCATTCTCTCTAAATGACCAAACCACCTCAACAACCCCTCTTCTGCCCTCTGACTAATACTTTTATTAACTCCACACCTTCTCCTAATTTCCACACTCCGAATTTTCTGCATAATATTTACACCACACATTGCCCTTAAACAGGACATCTCCACTGCCTCCAACCGTCTCCTCGCTGCTGCATTTACCACCCAAGCTTCACACCCATATAAGAGTGTTGGTACTACTATACTTTCATACATTCCCTTCTTTGCCTCCATAGATAATGTTTTTTGACTCCACATATACCTCAACGCACCACTCACCTTTTTTCCCTCATCAATTCTATGATTAACCTCATCCTTCATAAATCCATCCGCCGACACGTCAACTCCCAAGTATCTGAAAACATTCACTTCTTCCATACTCCTCCCTCCCCATTTGATATCCAATTTTTCTTTATCTAAATCATTTGACACCCTCATCACCTTACTCTTTTCTATGTTCACTTTCAACTTTCTACCTTTACACACATAGTGCACTCATTACTTACCTTAAAATATTTATAGTCTTAATCTAGGGTGAGACAAGTAGTATTTATTGTAAGAAATCAAGTGTGGTATGTATGGTAGTCAGCCAGGCTACCATACCAGGCCACCCCACCCACACATACAATTCTATGATATTTAAGCATCCCAGAGCGATAAAATGTATATACAGTTCACTCTACCAAAGGTAGAAGGTAGAGTGAACTGTATATACATTTTATCGCTCTGGGATGCTTAAATATCATAGAATTGTATGTGTGGGTGGGGTGGCCTGGTATGGTAGCCTGGCTGACTACCATACATACCACACTTGATTTCTTACAATAAATACTACTTGTCTCACCCTAGATTAAGACTATAAATATTTTAAGGTAAGTAATGAGTGCACTATGTGTGTATTGTACTTTTTTATTGTTTTTTGATGCCTGGTTCTATTGCTAACTTAATATATGTTAGTGTAAACTTGTTATCTAGTGTTTGTATGCATTTGTAAGTGGAAAAAAAGGGTGTTCCACTTTACGGCGGTTTCCGCTTTACGGCGGTAGCCTGGAACTTAACCAGCCGTATAAGTGTGGCCTTCCTGTATTAAGAAATTTTTTTTTTTAACCTTAAAGATAGATTTACATCTAGGTAGTAGGTTGGTAGACAGCAACCGCCCAGGAAGGTACAACTGTCCTGCCAAGTGAGTGTAAAACTGAAGCCTGTAGTTGTTTTACACGATGGTAGTATTGCTGGTGTCTTTTTTTTTCTGTCTCATACACATGCAAGATTTCAGGTATGTCTTGCTACTTCTACTTACACTTAGGTCACACTACACATACATGTACAAGCATATATATACACACCCCTTTGGGTTTTCTTCTATTTTCTTTCTAGTTCTTGTTCCTGTTTATTTCCTCTTACCTCCATGGGGAAGTGGAACAGAATTCTTCCTCCATAAGCCATGTGTGTTGTAAGAGGCGGTTAAAATGCCGGGAGCAAGGGGCTAGTAACCCTTTCTCCTGTATATATTACTAAATGTAAAAGGAGAAACTTTCGTTTTTCCTTTTGGGCCACCCCGCCTCGGTGGGATACGGCCGGTGTGTTGAAAAAAAGAAAGAAAGATTTACATGCACAATAGAATGAACATTCAACATGACACTTACCTTTATTGATGGCTGTTGTTGATAGATGGAAGACAAGGAGGAGGGGAGAAGGAAGAGGTTATTCTTTGGAAGGGGAATCCCCCTCCTTAAGGCTTGTTTCTGACGTCTCTGAGATTTTCCTAAAATGGGACATGGCATTGTCATTGTAAAAGTCGCCAGCACGGATTGCAACAGCTTTCTCAGGGTGATGTTCCTCCACAAATGAATGCACTTTAGTCATCTTTGAAGAAGGCACCTTCATCCATCTCTCTTCCTCCTCCTCTGAAGCAGTTTCCTGAGCTGTGGTCTGTTGCTGTTGCAGATGAAGCTCTTTCAGCTCGTCAGTGGTTAGTCATCACTGTGGTCCTCCACCAACTCTTCCACATCCTCGCCACTCACATCCAACCCCCATGGAATTCCCCAATGCCACAATTGATTGCACAGAAGGTGTAGGGTCTACAGGGTCAGCCTCAAACCCTTCAAAATCCTTCTTTTGGACACAATCTGGCCACAATTTTCCCCAAGGAGAGTTCATTGTCCTGGAAGTCACTCCCTGCCAAGCCCTATCTATAAGGCTTATACAGTGGAAGATACTGAAGTGATTCTTCCGGAACTCTCTTAGGGTCAATTCAGAGTCCGAGGCTATGTTAAAGCACCTTTGAAACATTGCTTTGGTGTACAGTTTTTTTAAATTTGCAATGATCTGCTGGTCCACAGGCTGGACGAGAGGAGTGGTGTTAGGAGGCAAGAACTTCACCGCTACAAAACTTAATTGCCTAGACAGTTGGTCTTCCAAGTCTGGAGGATGAGTAGAAGCATTATCCATTAACAGGAGGCACTGGAGTGGCAATTTATTATCCAGGAGGTATTTCTTCACACTCAGGCCTAACACTTCATTGAACCATTCCAGGAAAATTTCTCTAGTGACCCATGCCCTACTGTTAGCCTTCCACATCACACACAATATATTCTTGACAACACTTTTTCTTGAACACATTGGGATTTTCAGAGTGATACATGAGTAAAGGCTTCAGTAGCATTACTAAACAACACAAGAGTTAGCCTGTCTTTCATAGGCTTGTGTCCTTGGATTGCCTTTTCCTCCTGTGTGATGTAGGTCTTCTTTGGCATTTTCTTCCAAAATAGGCCTGTTTTGTCACAATTGAACACTTGTTGGGGTTGGAATTTTTCAGCTTCTACATAACCTTTGAATTCCCCCACGAATTTTTCAGCCGCTTGTTTATCGGAACTGGCACCCTCACCATGCCTTACAACACTGTGCATGCCACTTCACTTCTTGAATTTTTCGAACCAGCCTTTGCTGGCCTTAAGTTCACCAACATCATCACTCGTTTCAGGCAGATTCTTTGTGAGATCGTCATGCAACTGCCTTCCTTTTTCGCAGATTATCAACTGCACAACACTTCCTTCTGCTAACTCTTTCTCTCTGATCCACACCAACAACAATTTCTCCACTTCTTCAGTTGTTTGGGAACTCTATTTGGTTATCGCATTCACCCCTTTCACAACATCAGCTTCCATGATTTCTTTTCTCTTTTCCACAATGGAGCTGATTGTTGATGGCGCCTTCTCGTACAGCCTGCCGAGTTCAGCAATGCGTATGCCACTATCATATTTTTGAACGATTTCTTTTTTCATTTCTACGGTGTTCTTTACCAAAGTACTGGCACTGGGAGTTTTTTTTGGGGCCATGGTGATTTACTTAGCAGTCACACACAATAGACAAGTGGCAAAAACAATGGATTATTACAAAATGTTTCGTATGACCTGGCAGGATGTGCTCACTCACTGAGAAACAATGCAACACTGCCTGAGATTGCGTGTGGGAGGCGGATTTGTCTGCGCACTGGGCATTGAACAGGTTCTGTATGATCGACAAGAGTAGAGGAAATTTGTGAAAATGGAACCAAAATATCGATGAAAAAAGGAGTCGAAAACAGAAATCGGCGATAATGGAGATCGATGAAAAAGGAGGGTCCACTGTATATATATGTATCATGCCGAATTCCGGAGAGGAAGGTGAATGTTAAGATCATTTGTATGAATATTTAGCTAAAATTCTTGCCTCCAAGTAAGAGTGCTACTCAAACTAGTATTGCTTGTTATTTACAGCTGCGAGCCTTGTGGTTGTCGGAAAATCAAAATAAACCTCAGGTTCAACTACAGTCTGAGACGCTGCCTGAGACTGGTCAGCGTGTCCTCACGTGTTTTATGTTGCCACAACAACCTCGTGTCCAACAACCAGGTAATTAACACACAGGTGCACCCATGCACGCACTTGTGCACTTGCGCACACATTCACACCTGCATGCACACTCACACACATTCACACCTGCTTGCGCACACACACACATTCACACGTGCACTCACACATTCACACGCACACTCACACACATTCGCATGTGCACTCACACACCTTCACACTCACGCACACACATTCACACTCATGCACACACATTCACATGCGCACACACATCAAACTGCACACCACACACATTCACACTCATTCACACACTCACATTTACACACACACACACCCACACACACACACAACACACCCCACACCCACACACACACACACACCACACACACACCACACACCCACACACACACACACACACACACACACACACACACACACACACACACACACACACACACACACACACACACACACACCCACACACACACACACACCCACACACCACACACACACACACACACCACACACACACACACACACACACACACACACACACACACACAACACACACACACACACACACCACACACACACACACACACACACACACCACACACACACACCCACACACACCCAGACACACCCACACACACCCACACACACCCCACCACAACACACACACACACACACACACTGCACGCACGTACGTACGTACGTACACTCATGCACTCATATATCCCACTCGCATATTCCACTCACATTTTGCACTCACACATCGCACTTGCACATCACACTCGCACTTCGCACTCGCACTTCGCACTCGCACATTGCACTTGCACATCGCACTTGCACATCGCACTTGCACATCACACTTGCACATCGCACTCACGCATCACACTCGCACATCGCACTTGCACACACATACACTCATACACTTACACATACATTCATACACTCACACACACACACTCACACACACATACACTCACACACACATACACTCACAGACACACACACACACACACACTCACATACACTCACACACACACTCACATACACTCACATACTCACACACATACACTCACATACACTCACATACTCACACACACACACACACACACACACACACACACACACACACACACACACACACACACACACACACACACACACACACACACACTCGTGGAGGAGTCACGCAGTTTGAGCTCGTGTTTTGGTGATAATTTCTGACTGTGCCATAAGGAATAGAGTGTGGGATATAGGCGTGTGCACGCATGAGAGTGCATATAATCACTTAAGCCCCGAAAAAAGGAAATATAAGTGATCACAGAAAAGAAAACAAAGGAAATAGTTGCTGAGTGTTTGTGAGGGCCGTTGGAAGGGTGAACGGTTGTGTCAGGCCTAAATAGTGTTGCCATAATAACGCAGTGGGGTATTTTGAAGAATAAGTGCGACTCAGGACCAGGGAGATAAGAGATATGTATAGATGTGTCAGTAAATACAGTGAGTGAGTGAAAAAATTAGAAGAGCTAGAGACTATAGTGCATACAGGAAGTTAATGGAAAAATTACCGAGAAGCATCAAACTTCTTCAACTTCTGGGACAGGACAGACCAGCAACGTTACTCCACTGCCAGCCGCAAGTAATATTCACCTAGTTTGAGTTGCATGGGGTCAATAGTACCTGTCTCTAGCTGGAATTGGGGGTCACTCTCCTCGAGCTATCAGAATTAGAATAAGCAGCATTTACTGGCATTTAATAGAATTTAGAGGTAGCGGCATATAAGGCAAAGCCTAGTTGTATTTATTTTTGAACGTAATTTA